>OU744722.1:0-1200000 GCA_916613615.1 Steromphala cineraria
AACAAGGACAGAAGTCAAAAGACGGCATGTAACTACAACCAGTCAGTCTCACAGGTGCTGTGTCACACCCTGTAATACGCACCGTTGGGAGAGAGATTGTTACTGGGATTCCGGATTGTTATGGTACGGTTACGGATTGTCATGGGAATTTTCCCTTTTGGTAAGAATTTAATTTGGTTAAAAAAGGGTTCATTTTATATTTTTGGGGTCGGAATATTGCAATATTTGGTAACCATGATTAAGTGATTGTAGTCAAAGACCATTTTAGCTATCATTAGTTTGCATTTTCTAATTCATTTAGCAAATTCGTTGATGATATCGAAAACTTTAATATCTAAGACTGATTAAAAGTCTTAGATAAACTAAATTGGACAATGTAATATATTAAAACTTCAGATTATCAAAACTTCATTCAATTGACATTTACAATTCCATATTCGATGAATCAAAAGGGTTATTTTAATTGTTTATAATTGATGTTTATTCAGACGGGTGTAATGTTATTGTCAATGATTGTTACTGGGCTATGTTTATAGATGTTCCGGATTGTGAATGAGTACGATACGGATTGTTAAAAAAAATAAATCAACAAAAAAAAATTTTTTTGATGCAAAATGTGATAAAATTTTCATTATTTTGACACGGACTGGTTTCAGTTCCGCCAAAAATATATAAAAATTGATACATCTTTCTGGTCTCGAAGAGTCGGGTGTTGACACGTCAATGTTAGTGTGTATAGGGCACAACAAGAATCTGTATCGTTTACATGCACACACTGCAATAAAGTCTTCTGTAGACGCGATGAATTGGATGACCATATTAAAGGGATGCATAATGAAACGTGTAAAAAATGTGGAAAAGGTTTCGGGTGGAGGGCTTTGATTTGGCGCCACGACAGAAAAACTGATTTTATTTATACCCATTATTTTCCTTTCATAACTATGCAAAAATGTTTTTATTTTCGTCACATGTTTTGTTCAGCTTATAACTACAACACTTCTTGTTAAAATGTTACTGAACTAAATCAAACACTCAAAAACAGTAGATAGGTGAAAAAAGAATCTCTTAATATCAGGCATTTAAAGCTTTAGCCCTAGATGTGCATTCGGAGGGAAAAGCGAATATATGAATTATGTGTATTTTTGTTTTGATATATTTTATATATGTGACTTATATATATAAGAGTTGTTCTATTGAAATACTTAAACAATATTTTAAAACAACTTGTTTGAGATCAATATTTTTCATGAAGTAATTCACTTCATGTGCAAACATATATACTTATAAACCTTCAACCAAGTTGTTGATGTTTCATCAATTTTTTTATCACATTGGCTATTGGTAATACCGTGGGATATAGTTATCGCCAGGTCTGTCGATATATCCGGTCGTCCTAAATCTTTTCACTAGCTATATACAGACCTCAAACACATAGCCGACATAGCTGATGTGTAGATACATGTGCCTTGTGGAATTTCAACTTCTTTTGAATTACATTCTAACGTTTTTACTAAGAATTGTGTTTCTTGAACCGAAATTCTCTTACTATGCCAATTCTATTTAAATTAGATGGCACTTTTTCTCACTTACATATATGACCAATTATTTGAATGCAATATAAATTCAGCAACACAATTAATGTGAGTTATTTTAAGTCGAAACAAAGATAGTTTTTCTTCATATTTCTCCACAGATCGAAGATATTGTGCACTGAATAAATTGTGGACTTAAATAGAAGAAAAAAATCGTTATTCATTACCAGCTATTATACTCACCCCCCTTTGCGCATGCGTGAGAATCCCACTCGCCAGAGCTATGCGTTTGTAGAAGATTACTGTAGTAGCAGTTCTTAATACTCATGTAACTTAATAACCAATATGGTTAAAATAAATTCAAGGTTATATTCGTAATGATCAATTTATGCTCTTTAAGATGGTTATTTTAGTTTTCAGAAAACAATTTTTCTGATTGTTCCCGAGCGTTTTTTCAAATGTCTGTTTCATTTTCATATCGGCCCTTATAAACATGTATATTTGGATGAAATCTTGTCGAAGTGAGTATCTGTCACGGGCATAATGATATATTTCTGCTTTTAGGATTTAAAATTCAAGGTCTGGGTTCCAAAGATGAAATATTCTTCTTCAATTAGGTGAAATCAAAATCATTTTAACGTAAATACCCATTGTTCCCAGATCATTAGAAAATTGAGAAAAACTGAATAATTCTGTGTCACGCCTCGCTAATCACGAGTCCCGGCCTGAGTGGTCTTAGCTCGTCACAGTGGGTATTCTTTAATTATGTTTGTATTGTAATATTACCCTGTGCTGCTTATCTCACTTTGAGCACATTGTGTAAGCTCACATTTAGAAATCTGCAGAAACTGTGGTAATGTATGAATACTTATAATATATCATTAAACAACTCTGATGTTTCTATCAATTTGTTGAAACAAAATATATGAATTAAACAGAGTTTCAATTAAATAATAATTAATAAGAATTTCGATTTTGGAATTTAAAACCTGATTGTCCCCATATGTGGCGGGATGAATTAAGCCTTCCTACAGACATATGTGCCCGAGATATACATCGACATTTACTCATTAGATGTTACTGCTAATGCAACTGCATGTTACCTAATTCGTGTTCCATGTGTCTTTAACGCAAGTGTCTAACTCAGTAAAATTCACTTGTTAGATATACTGCTTCAATTTTAAATCAAATTCATTTGTATCATGTATTGTTAAAAACGCCACCAATAGAAATTATATCAAAGAACAATACATAGTTCCAAAGATGGACATAAGAAAATATCATGTAATGAGTAACAATAGTCTGACGATGAGATAAAGTATTGAATACCACTGCGTATCTCGACAGACAATACAAAGACCAATCGGTTTTATCAAGGAATTACATCATAAAAATCCTTGTAATTCCTTGGTTTTATGTTAAATGTCCAGTTACCTTAAGCAAATATCACTATGTGAAAAAGGGAAATTTGTATATCAATTTGCATTTAACATTCGTGGTAAGAGTGAAATATTAAAATACCTTCATTCATAATATTTTTCTTTAGGCTTTTCATTTCAAATGAAGACTTGCAGAATTAGGACCTAGACTGTATTAAAGGCTCGTATCTAATGCATCGTTGTTGTGGACAAATGATGGTTTAGCCATACTTGTTGCCATGTTAGACATAAACATAACGGACATTGTCATTTGAGGATATTGGAATTTTAATGAAATATCAGCTTATAATGGAATAAATAGATCATTATTCATAATGACAAATATTGCAAATGAACCTAACTTACTTTATTTTTGGCTAGAATATATTTATTCTTGTATGGAAAAAAGATATTGCTCATTTGAATGAGCATGTAAAGCTTAGTTTTTTATCCAACAATTGTTTCATAAACGAAGATAATTTATATGGACTTCAACTATACAATTTTATTTTGCAAAGTGAGTTATATTCCTTCAACATACCAACTTCTAAAAGGCCACTCAAAGAAGTCAATTGGTGCATATATCATAACTACTTAGTCAATAATCGGTCAAATTTGACAGAAGTATCTAAATGCAATGCATTACCACACATATATGGTAAACAAGTGGCTATCAAGAGAACAAAGAAGTAGAGACCGATTAGGCTTGTTGGGCGACGTTGTTATGAAAGCGTTCTGAGATTTATTTTTCTATGAAATAATTTTTATGCTTTCCTTTATCTTATTTTTTTGTAATGAGCGATGCCGACATCAGGAAGTTATTGAAGTCACTAAGCGTCAATACAAAAGTTCGTAAACGGGAGAAGCTTATTCACATGTTGAATGAAACGAGACTTTGGATAAATACAAGAAGTCACTTCCGAATAACTTACATTCAATTCATGATGACCAAAAACTTCCTTGTTTTTTTTTGCTAATTATTACATGAATTACAGACAAGTGTCACAGAGTTTTCCTCAAGGCATACTGAACATTCAGAGGAGCTACCTCATGTACTCACTAACTGAATCAAGATTCAAATTATATTAAATGTGTATTCTGTTCGCCTACTATCGCAAAAGATATACTTTTAATACACCATATAGCACCAAAATAAACAATAATCAGCAATCTTAAATGTTCAAACGCGATTTTAATTGAAATAGAAATAAAATGCTGTACAGTTAAGTGGCATTCCCTAATACAATGGTTGTATTCGAAAAAAAACCATGAATGTTAATAAATTTGATGCTATGGATTAAAATAAAATATGTAAGACCTTATTTTCTTTTCCTTTAAAAGAACATTTTTAAACACCAATATTACATTTGAATTATTTGTTTACCAGATTGACAAGACAATGACAAAATGTTTTACACAACACAGAAGAGTTAAACTTAAAGATCACATCGAAAAATGTACCTGTGAATTCATTCTGTGAATTTAATTTTTTCTTTGGCTATCTTTATCGAGATTTGCTATTGCATGGGAAAGGAATCAGGGCATCAACCAAGATATATAAATGTTCAATCATATCCCTAATTCTTTGAATCTTATTCTTGAATAATTGTAAATTATCAAATAGACGAACTATAAAGAGCTTAGAGTAAAATTGAGTCTCAGAAGAATTTTTTCAATATTGGCAATATTTTTAATACATGTATTATAACAAAATGGAGCCCAGAAGATGCTTTAACTTCAGACCTAAAGCTGAGCGATCTAGACTTGCTATACTTTTCTAGACTGGGTTGGTCATGGATTAAATAGTTCCGCTTTAGGGTCTGGATGGCAGACTATTAAGAGCACGATTGTACATATGCTAAATTTGACCAAGGAGAGGAGCTCAGTCTGCCCGATAAGCGATGCTTGTTTACTTAACCTATATGATGCAACGAGATTAACCCCCTGTGGGGCTGCACAGCAGCACTGGCCGCCGTTCAACCGTAACGCCGGGCGCTTCAATTTGACTTTATGAGCCAAGGGCAGATAATTTCAGAAACTGACTCTAATAGCTGGTAATGTATATTTTTCAAAGTTTCCCACATATAGGGGACACAGTTGATTTAAAATCAAATTTGGTATTTATAAAATTAATATTATTTCTGAAATATTTGGAACCAGTGGGATATATTATCTTCTGATGACGCTAGTTAATTTTGGCATATGGAAGCAATTTTGTGCTCAAATGTCTTGTGATGTTGCATTCATATTTCACTTAACGTGTTCGACTTCTCAGCAGTGGCATGCTGGAGCGTATTAAATCGTTTTCGCGATCTAGATTTTGATCAAATAATTAGTTTTTTCAAAGTAATCAACGCATTTTTCTGTAAAATAAGAACGATTTAATTTAAACTCGTTGTTTAGGATACACCAGAATACTATGCTGTTATTTGCCAAACATCCCTTAATAATCTGTAGCGAAAATGTGCTTGCTCAGTAGTAATCCGGAAAAGCATCATGTAACAATCCGTTGTACTAAAATTGTACCCCATTCTCGGAAAAATTACAATAACTCTTTTGTCAAGGGCATTATTTCACATTTGTTCGACCTGTCATTTAAAACAATCATTTATGTAAACACGGAATTACTTTTTTTGCGTAAACATAGTTCAATTAAAACAACAAGGACGCTTTATTATGTCAAGGTAGTTATTTTGGACCAATATTCAGGACGTCGACAATGTTTACTTTGCTCAATGTAGAGTTTTATGCATAATGAATGAATAAATCCATAGATATATTATGTTAGAACCTAGAACAGTGTTAAGTTGAATGAAACATGAATACTAACTACTGTAGCGATCATTAGATATGCCATGCATGGCACAACAGTTCCCATGACAATCCGTAACCGGCCCATAACAATCCGGAATCCCAGTAACAATCTCTCTCCCAACGGTGCGTATTACAGGGTGTGTGTGTGTTAACTTATGGGTGATCTATCGTGAGAGACAACAACCTCTTTTAAAGGGTGCTACACACTAAGCCGAATTTGAAAAAAGATGGAAACACGAATTTGAAAATGTGCAAATTCGCAAAGGATCGTAAGCAATCAGGCCATTCGTAAACGTATTAAGTCATCTTTTGGTCGCCGCAAGGGTTTTTCTAGCTTCAGCGGCAACATCGCGGAGACGTGAGCAAATAGTTAATCATGCCATTTTCGTGTTGCATCCGTGTCTCCATCTTCCCCTTCGCATGGCTATCGAGGTACCGTCTTGTGAATTCGTGATGTGTTTGTATTGCCTTCGTATATCGATCACTACGATGATGTCATTCGATTTTATTTGCATAGAAAACTCGCCCATTTAACAGTAGTCACACGAAGGTAATACGACGACGACACGGATTCGTAGCTATTGTCATACGAACGACAAAATGGAGACACGATTGCACCTAGAAAATGTTTATTTGCATAGATTATCAGAATATTTTTGACATACAAAAAAACCGTCCCTGCACGGTCGATTTTGCTGCCGCAGCTATGAAAACTCTACGTAATACGAAGAAATGAGATGTTTTCACGATAGCCCCGGTAATTTTGCGATTCATTCTCGATGCATACGGCGCCAGTTATCAAAATTGATTTTTAAAAGTTCATGTGCTGACTAGGAAGAATAACATTACCAGCTATTAGAGTCAGTTTCCGAAATTATCTGCCCTTAGCTCGTTAAGCAGTCGAGTGTGACGGATGACCTGCCCTCCAAGACACTGCATAAGCTTTGACCGTGTTGCGTCATTGAGACTAAGTAAACACACATGGCTATCACTACATGCGCCATGCCAAAAGTATTCGCGGATTGACGTCATTTCCATAGACTTACATGTTATTTTAGTGTAGCATAAATAATTTTCATGAGATGAATTTTTATCCAATACTATTCATATTGTGCTCATTTGTGGGGCATCATCTTGGCTAAAAGCTCATAATTTTCATTTAGATATCCGGTGGTTATCGTAGGAACGAGAAGCATTCGATCAACATGTACCGTATATTACTGTGAAAACGTTTAACATGGCGGTCAATGGGAAACGATGTTTAAAAATTACGTAAGTTGGTAAATCAAATGACATTAGTTAAATATTAGTCCAAAATTTTATTTAAAATTATGTACTTCAGGCGGACATGATTTGAATTCCACATGAAAAGTTTTACAATGATCCATTCAGAATTCATCTCATGAAAAATATTTATGCTACACTAAAATAACATGTAAGTCTATGGAAATGACGTTAATCCGCGAATACTTTTGGCATGGCATGTATGTATGTAACAGGTCAAGCTGAGCTACTGATTTCGGCCAGTGAAAGTCTGAAATTTGGCCCTCTTCCATGACCGTGCAAAAAGAAGGATCCCTTAATACAGTCTAGCTCCTCGATTAGCAAGTCTAGAGTTTACACAAATATAACATGAAGAACAAAAAAACTAGGAAAAACGTTCAATCATTAGATGAACAAGAGATGGATGACAAACTTGAACGCATCTTGTCTGATTGCTTAAGATCACTACTTGCGTTACGGTGAGCAAACCTATATCAATAGTGACATTTACAGGAAAATAGAAAAGGTAACCTACGTTGTATAGTGACCATAGGGAGGTTACTGGTTTATATATAAATTTGACGTGTGAATTAGCTTCCGAACTCGTATGACTTAAATACTTTCACTTCAAACAAGTATTTATCACCTGCCATTTTGATGTTGTGAGTTTATATATAGAATCGAGCTTTAATTTTGAAATTTTCATGTTCATATCAAAGCAAAACAATATAGGATGAATATCATGAAATTGCTCTTTAATCACATCTTTTATTGACAGAGATACGTAGTTAACAACCCTTATCTATCACTTAAGTCATTGCCTAAATCGTAACATATATTAAAAAGTAAGAAAAAGATTTCTAAATATATCCATAAATACTGCAAGCTGATGTAAAGACAGTTCAGAAAGTAACAAACGCTGTGTTATTCAAGCAGGTACATTTTGAGCGGTATAGATTTATCATATTATTCTTCACTTTTCACATGTACTCAAAAAGGATTCACATGATAGTTCCGCAGGTCTTTGCCCTATATATGTCAATTAACAGACACGTGTTCCAATAAGCTAAATCTTGGCGACGCAACAGTGCACTTGTGTACCGATGTAATCTTGTTTTGGGATATATCTACTTTGTATGCTCATAGAATGCAGCCGAAGTTTTTTTTATATTTCAATGAACAAAACGCTATTAAGTATGTCAAAAATGTTCATCATGTTCTATCACTTAAATCTATGAAAGAATCGACTAGCATCACAACCGTTGTTAGAGCTGTGTTGCACGAATGATGTTCATCGCTATGGACGTCCTTGGTTGCATTAACTGATATATTCTTTCATTAAATGAAAAGGGATATTTATTCAGATTTTGAGTTGGCACTGGGTTGACGTCTTATTCCATTCTTAGATAATAGACACAGATCAAGGTTAACGTATGGTTAATTTCATTTGACACTTTTGAACCTCTTGATGCTCAGATTTAGTCTTTTACTGTAGACATAGAAGTTTCAAAATAACTTTTGTGTTATCTGTACTGCTGTATAAATGACTTAGTAACTGTCTGTTCAGCAGAAAAGCAATGCGTATTTTACATCATACACCATTTGCGGATCAACAGGTGGCAGAGTTCAGTTCCAAATAAAATAAATGTTGAGAGTCGTATATTTCTCTTGGTTGTTAATACTCGTTTTACTTCTCAATCCATTCAATAAGATAATTTTCCTGTGTACACTTTTTTTTGTTAACAGAGTTTTTCAAAAGTTGTAATGTTGGCTGTTGGAGCTCACCATCAATACGAAAATTTTGTATCCGCCCTTTGCAAATTTTAGCAAAGAATTAATCTAAATTGCAAATATAAAACCAGTTAAGCTTTAGCAACTAAGTTATATACTGGGAACACTTTGGCTAAGGAAGGGAATCATTTCAAGCTTATATTAAAATTCAAACATAATTAAAGACTTCCCACTGTTACCAATTACCACCATTTAAGCAGATACTCGTGATCAATTTTTCGCTATTTTCAAACGTTGCAGGAACAATGGGTAATTGTCTTAAAGTAATTTTGAATATATTTCTGTAAAGAAGAGAATTTCGTCTCTTTATCGCGAACCTTGAATTTTGGAACACATAAGTAGAAATATATTATTTTGCCTGTTAAAGATACCCTGTTCAGCAAGATCTGATCACGATATACATGTTTTTAAGGGGAGAAATGTATTTGGAAATGCAATTTGTAAAAACGACCAGAAACAAATAAATATTAATTGAAATTAAAATGAAAACTATCATCGTAAAGAGCATATATTTATCTTTATACTTTGAACCTTGACTTTTGGGTAGTTGCAAGGGTTATTTAGTGACATGAGTCTAAAGACCAACTCCTTCAGTAATCATCTACAAACTTATTTCTCTATCCGGAGAGATTCTCGTGCATGCGCAAAAGGGGGTGAGTATATAATAGCTGGTAATGAACAATTATCCAGATGATGAATAGTCGTAAGGTCGTTTGATACAGTTGAATTGTGCAGCCATGATTCTCTTTCCAGCTGACTTCCAGAAGTCACGTGATGTTTACCGGCACCTGGGCTGCGTTCGTTTTGAGCGTAATTTTGCTCGGATGGCACTAAGAGCGAACGACTTATATATGCTCTAGATAACATCCCTGGCTCTACTGAGTGTCGCACTTGGTTGCCTGGCTGTAAACAATATGGCCAAAAAATTGAATTGATCGCAAACATTTAATCAGTTAAATTCTACCAACACATAGTCTTCAAAATCAACGATATGATATTAGTTTCCTTTAACCAAATCTATACCTAACATCGGTTTGTTTCGATTGTGTTAAGCAGACTTATATTGAAGTAAGTCAGTCTTTGGTATGTTATAAACACCGTGTCAATTGACGTACTTCCGTTACTCTCACGACCTCCCTCCCCGATTTAGCAGGAGGGACATTGAGTGACTCTGGAGTGCACACGAGAGTGACGCTATGGTCGTTCAATTAGGAATTTCATCGCTCGTGCGACAAACTCTGTGCAAAACGAACGCAGCCCAAGTTAGAGGCATCGCATATGTATCGTACTCCCGTTACGACGTTGACGTCGGAGCAGTTGGTCTCACGGAAAATCCAAATGCACTTTAAGATGGGTGGTATCTAGACCCGAACTGGCTCGTTGCTCCAGGAATTTGAGAATCATCAACGTCCAAATGAACAGTATATATCCACGAGGAAGGTGAAATGAAACAACATGCATTCCAATCCACACCGTAGGAACGTGTACGCCTGGAATTTGTTACACAACGGGAAGTGAACAAATTACTCTGCGAGAGATACGTTTGTTTTTGTGCATTTGGTGTAGTTTTTGGTCGATAAGTCGGTTTTCAGGTACTTATGAGAAAAATATTTCTGGCTGTAAAATTGTAGACTTTAGTTAACACAATGTTGGTTTTAGAAATGAAAAGCTGGTCAGCATTTGGATATAAGAGGTAGTCCTGGGGCTGAGGGGGGTCCTGTGTGCAAAAATATGTCCCCAAAGTTTGACGCTTGATTCCTGTAGGACACCCTTAGGACATCGAAAAAAACTTGGGTAGACATTCCAAATGTGGGGCAGGAAGCTGTAATTCAAGATGGCGTCCAAGATGGCCGCCGTATCCTTATAAACCATATAAATCTATCTGGATCTGTCCTAGAATATTGAATTTGGTGTCTTTACCTAGGTTTTCGGGGTCAAGGAATCCAATGGAATCATTTTGAAGGTACGAAAAGTAATAGATAATGGTGAATTCCAAGATGGCTGTCAAAAAAGCGCCAAATCCTTTCGGTCAGCATATCATGGTTCCTAATTGACACAGGAGAAACTTAGTGTCCTTTCTGGGGTTTTAGGGGTCAGTAATTACGGTCAGACCATTCACTTAATGCTTAATTTTTTAATTCAATACAAAGTAGCATTTTATCAGTATATTGATGTAGACGTGCCTAGAATGCATACATTTTCACCAGCAATGGTGTATCTGAACACTTTTTGCCTTTAGTATCCCTGCAGTTTATGTAAAATTACTTTTCGAACATGTTTTACATGCAATAGTAATACAATTACAACAAGATCATTGCTGAGAAATGTTTCTTTAGAAAAGTACATCCGCACCTAGTACCACATCGCCAGCCTTCATATTACAATGTGATAATGACCAATTCTGTTTGACATCAAGGTTCATAGTTTAGCTATGAGAGTACACTTGGTGGCTTTTATGGGAAGTTTGGGCTCAGACATTTAGACTGAATATTCGCTTTGCCAGATATCATGGTTCATTTCTGTACAGACCCTCCAGTTGAGTAGCCTATGACTATGTTGATGCACCACAAAGGTGGAAAAAAAGCCTAGTGGCATTGACAGTCAACTCAAATGACCGACATTCTCTGACATTCTATTTCGTACCACGAACTTTAAACGAAGGCTCATGAAGGACCTCAAAGTCTCAAAAAACTCTGAACACCAAAGATATTGAAGACATCGTTGAAATTAACGTTGGGATCATGCTTTTCAAAGTAAAAGTCGAAGATTGCATTGGCACTTCATCAACCATTTCAGAATTAATATTTACAGTCAATACTAGTTCAAGTTCATCCTGCTACATCAGCGTAAAAGTCTCTGTGTAATGCTACAACACATCGATGTGAGACTTATACGCTGATGTAGCAGGGTGGTTTTAGTTAAATTATAATTGTATTTCGAAGGGATTTGCCTAACAGTTTTTTGCTAAAAGGCACGGTTGCTACTTGATTGCATCATGGTCGGTCACGTACTGAGTAGCATGAGAAGGACGTCGTATTATTTGCATACCTAAAGAGACGTTCAATTTAATACATTTGGAAGCCATGGAACATCAATTTTATCAAATCTCATGATGGATTCCAAAGACAGAAAAGCAAATCTACATTACATCCGCTCCAGCGATCAGGATGGACAGTTCAGGGGATTCAGAATACTTACTAAGTAATGTTTTGTAGATGGTTAAATACACTCATTGAAGATAAAGCAAACATCTCTGACAGACGAGCTTGTATTAGACTGATTTAAAGATGGGTTAAAGTTAATGTGACACTTCGGTACAAAAGAGGACAACACAACAAAATTGGAATAGGGTTGCCCAAGAACCAAGAATATTATCAGATTATTTGGAGGTAGTTTAAGACCAGAAGGACATTTGTTAATCTATCATATAGCAGCTTACTTCTAACAGAGAAGAAGCATGCCGGCATACCAACAGGACTACCGACGATAATGATGATGTAAAAGGCAACCTTGAATGTATTCCTTAATCAATTTACACCCTAGCAATGGAATACTTGTGAAGTAATTAAAGCTCTAAAACGGTTAATTTAAATAAACTTGACTAATTTCTTTCAGTCAATGTTAAGGATGGAGGATTACAAATTTACAAATGTATGTCTACGCCTGTCCAAATCTGTTTAATCAGCTAGTTAATTTATTCTGTGTGATAGATGTACTATTGCAATGGATGTGCAGCATATATCCTCTGGATACACAAAGACGGGAAGCAATGGCTCTGGTTAATGATTGAAGATAGCGCACATCAACGGATTGTCAACTGAATTGTGAAGTGATGTCTATGAAAGCAAAGACCGAAAAGGTGATGAAATTTGATTGTTAAATTATCTTTATCTATTTCTCTCAGACACGTACATTACGCTGAATATGATTAACAAAACCATTACACAGTCTATAAGGTGTATTAAGGCGATATGGTTGATGGAGATAAAGTCGCTTAAGGAGAACATGCAATACTCTGCAAAACTGCTTCTGAAAACAAGCTTGAAGCATTAAACTTCATTCAACTACATTTATGCTATGATTGACTTGTTTGAGGGGAAGTACATCGCCATTGATCAATAAATCAGACTACAGGTTTAGAAAGTATTTAGAATCAATCAACATCTATCGTCTTAATCCATCCATCAATTGTGATTAAGTCTTTCATCTTATTTCAGCTTACCACCTCTAATTAAATCCAATCATTGGTAACTCACCTTGTCCATCTTATTTCAGCTTACCACCTCTAATTAAATCCAATCATTGGTAACTCACCTTGTCCATCTTATTTCAGCTTACCACCTCTAATTAAATCCAATCATTGGTAACTCACCTTGTCCATCTTATTTCAGCTTACCACCTCTAATTAAATCCAATCATTGGTAACTCACCTTGTCCATCTTATTTCAGCTTACCACCTCTAATTAAATCCAATCATTGGTAACTCACCTTGTCCATCTTATTTCAGCTTACCACCTCTAATTAAATCCAATCATTGGTAACTCACCTTGTCCATCTTATTTCAGCTTACCACCTCTAATTAAATCCAATCATTGGTAACTCACCTTGTCCATCTGCCTTCTTTATGTATTCTCTAATGTAATAAGTCGGGGCTGCTAATAAGAATTCGGAACAAAATTATGATTTGTTAAAATATTTATGTTTAGAAAAAAATATAATTAATAATTATTATAAATAATATGATAAAATAATATGATAATATTATAGTTCATACATACCATAATAAGATAGAAGAGACACAAACATATATGTCACCAGAGGATATCAGAGATATAACAGTCAAAATTACTTATCAGCAGGGATATATATATAACGTTCATTGTGTCCGTCTGTCTGTCCTTCACAAAAGTGTGTCTGTATACATAAAACATATCTCCTAAACTTCACATGCTAGCTTTCCCCAAAGTTCATACACTTTTCAACTATGATCCCTAGATGTGCCCAAACAAGCTGTGTTTGTGAAACACTGATGCCGAGGTCAAGATCACAGTCACTTGGTCAAAAGTTATGACCTAATCTGAAAGGTCTTATGATAGATGCACATGTGAAATATCAAAGGTCTACACCCAAGCAATATAAAGGTTTTTTTGTGACACGTGCGGCTAGCATTTATCTACTGTGACACGTTTTCACTTTAGAATTGACTCAAAATCCCGAGATCGTCAAATGATTTTTAAGAATGTTAAATAAATATTCTTAGCCTTATTTTACCCTAGATTTTTTAGTCCCAGAGTGTGAACTATACACATTTGAGTGGAGATTTTGAGAAACCTTTTCATAAGGGAGATGTATGTGGAGGTCCTATTCATCATGGTCTGGTGACAGCTCATATGTAGCTAAGACACATAGCCCCGATGTAGTGGAAACGATAGAGAGAACGTAATCAATCATGTTTACTCAGCTACCCATATAGATTCTTGTTCTGTTAACAGTTCAGTGCAGACAAAACCCAGAATTAGCGGATCACGTCATGTCAGCACTGGCATATTTAATAGAAAGACGACAACAATAAGTTCTTTGCTGCTAGCTTCTGATACTAAAGATACTGTGTTGAATGAACTTACATTTGAAATTACAGATGTAAAGGTAAAATGTTGTATAGAGGCAATATTTAAAGCTTTTATTCCCGGAGAACTGTCAATTTGCAATAGAGACCACAGTAGACACAAAAGTTCAAGGAAGAGTTTATTGTGGTCAGACTAGAGCAGGCAGATAGATCGGGGACTTGAGGAAGATGACTGGAGACTTGTCTGGCGCGGAGATCTCGTGCTGGATCTGAAACATACATTTATCACACATCAGAGTCAGACTCAGAGCTTCCAAATCTCTTTATAATGAGATCATGAGTTAGCTTCTCTTGGTTAAGCAGATTTTAGGTTAGGGTTAGGACCTGGTAATGGATCTGAAACATACATCACACTTCAGTCTTGCGTCCCTAGCATTCTACCCTTGTAGTTAGGTTGAATGTGATCACAAATCATAATTATATAAGAACATCAGTATTGTCAATTTGTTCATATGTTAAATAGTACAACTTCCCTGAGTTATTTTTATCAATATACTATTTACTGAATAGAAAATCTCACTCAAGTGTCTTCTGAAATCAAGTACATCTACACAGGAAAGGACATGTTTCAGTGTTTCAGTGTTTGTCATCAGACAAGAGGAGCTCGAGGTTGAGACCAACTCATCAGCTCAACAGTAATCATTCAACAGTAATCATTCAACAGTAATCAGTCAACATATCATTCAACAGTGATCATTCAACAGTAATCATTCAACAGTAATCAGTCAACAGTAATCAGTCAACAGTAATCATTCAACAGTAATCAGTCAACAGTAATCATTCAGCAGTAATCATTCAACAGTAATCATTCAACAGTAATCATTCAACAGTAATCATTCAACAGTTATCAGTCAACAGTAATCAGTCAACATATCATTCAACAGTAATCATTCAACAGTAATCAGTCAACAGTAATCATTCAACGTAATCATTCAACAGTAATCATTCAACAGTAATCAGTAAAAGATTACACAAATCATTCAACAGTAATCATTCGACAGTAATCATTCAACAGTAATCATTCAGCAGTAATCAGTCAACAGTAATCATTTAACAGTAATCATTCAACAGTAATCAGTCAACAGTAATCATTCAACAGTAATCATTCAACAGTAATCATTCAACAGTAATCAGTCAACAGTAATCAGTAAAAGATTACACAAATCATTCAACAGTAATCATTCAACAGTAATCATTCAACAGTTATCATTCAACAGTAATCATTCAACAGTAATCATTCAACAGTAATCATTCAACAGTAATCAGTAAAAGATTACACAAATCATTCAACAGTAATCATTCAACAGTAATCATTCAACAGTAATCATTCAACAGTAATAAGTAAAAGATTACACAAATCATTCAACAGTAACCAGTAAAAGATTACAAAAATCTTAGACACAAACTGTTGTCAGGCACCCTGTGATAACAACAGAAAACTGACATCATAGAAATGTTCTGTCATCAACTGTGGGAAGTCATTATATATTAAGCACTGTCGTAAGTGATATAAAAGCCTTGTCATGTCATTAGCAGATGGTAGATATCACTCGATTTCACACAGACAATTAGATCTCTTGTACTTAAGTGCTATATGGACTATACAACATGACATCCTCAGCACTACTCACATGATCAAACCACCTGGACACGTTCCTGAACATCTCCGTCTCATATATGGACTATACAACATGACATCCTCAGTGCAACTCACATGATCAAACCACCTGGACACGTTCCTGAACATCTCCGTCTCATATATGGACAATAAATCATGACATCCTCAGTGCTACTCACATGATCAAACCACCTGGACACGTTCCTGAACATCTCCTTGTCATTTACGGACAATAAATCATGACATCCTCAGCGCTACTCACATGATCAAACCACCTGGACACGTTCCTGAACATCTCCGTCTAATATATGGACTATACAACATGACATCCTCAGTGCTACTCACATGATCAAACCACCTGGACACGTTCCTGAACATCTCAGTCTCATATATGGACTATACAACATGACATCCTCAGGGCTACTCACATGATCAAACCACCTGGACACGTTCCTGAACATCTCCGTCTCATATATGGACAATAAATCATGACATCCTCAGTGCAACTCACATGATCAAACCACCTGGACACGTTCCTGAACATCTCCGTCTCATATATGGACAATAAATCATTTTTTTTTTTTTTTTTTTTTTAAAGTTTATTTCCCATAAGATGTTTACATGTTACAAACAGACAGTTATTCATTGTCAATGACAATTGACATTATGTATTTGTATACAAAGCAGCAGAAAAATAATATTCACATTTTACATTACTAGATATTGCAGGTAATATAATCTTCAGTATTCACTAGAAGTGTTCTTAAGGATCATAAAGCTTCAGTATTATCACTGATAGATATTGCAGTTCAACAGTGTACATTTCAAGATTAACATCATTTTCTATTTTCCAAAAATTAACATCATCCTTATAAAGATTAAGTACCATCAGTCTTGATGCGCTGGAATAAAGTGTGAAAAGAGGACCAAAATGAGTAAAATTTTGGCTTATTGTTATTTGTAAAAGCAATATATCTACATGCCTCATAGTATCTTAATAGTTCTTTTTGGATAAAGCCAAAGTTTAGTTTTTTTCCTGTTCTACTAGAGCTGTAAATATTTTGTTTTACCAACAAACAAATGGCATTTAATGGGTTGTTATTTTTGCCCTTAAAACCAAAAATAATATTTTCTGGTGTTAATTCAATACATCCTTCAGCCAAGTCATCTAGCCATTCCGTCAGTTCTTTCCACACTTTTTTAACATGATTACAGTCACATAATAAATGAACAATGCTTTCAGGCACCTGTTTACAGAAGGAGCACAATGGTGAATCAATGTATCCAATCTTATACAATAAAGTGTTTGTTGCCAAAATATTTTGAGTTATCCTATATTGAAACCATTTCAAGTTAACACTTTGTGTGCACCGATTAGGCATCATATTTATGTTTTCCCATTCATTCTGTTGAAAGTCCTTTACAAATAGTTCTTCCCATTTCAACTGGCCAGTAGTTTTATTAAAACTAAATTGACATAATTTTTGATACAAATGTTTACTATTGGCAAGTTTGGAAATATTAAATGGAAGGATTGGATAGTATTGTATATTTATCTCTTGACTGAAATTGAAATTTCTTTTTTTCAAGTATTGGAGAACTGCTCTCCTTATACCCTGGTATGTGAGAAAATCAACAGAAACATCATATTTGCTACCTAATTCTTCAAAGGACATAACATTACCAGTTTCATTCATAATATTTCTTAAATATGTTATACTCTCCTTTTCCATATTTTTATTGAAGATTGTTTTTCCACCAATTAGAATATTACTGTTGTGCCAAAGCGACTGATTTAAAATAAGAGGGCAGTCTCCATCATCCTGGTAACATACCAGTAAGTAATCAGCCCATGCTTTTATAACATCCTGCCAAAATCTATTTGAAATAGTAGGTAGCATACAGTTGCTTATATAAATACCATCCGCAGACCATAATCTCTGTCTATTTGATATATATACTAAAGTATTTTTACTCCATATAGAATTATTATGAAGCAGTCTTTTAATCCATATTATTTTCTGTGATTTTATTATATTTTCTATTATTGGAACATTGATTCCTCCATTTTTGGCAAGAGATGTAATAACACTCCTTTTAATCTTATCTGGTTTACCCTTCCATACAAACTCAAAACATCTTTTCTGGAAAGATTGAATTACATCATCTGATGGGCTTGGTATTGATGAAAAGAGATGATTTAATTTTGCAAGCAATAGTGATTTTAATACAACATTTCTGCCCATGGGTGTCAGTGATCTTAATTCCCAGCTCTTCATCTCTCTCTCAATTTTTTCCAGCTTGTCTGAATAATTAATATCAACCATTAATTCTAGATCTACATCAAATTTGATACCTAACAAATTAAATTGTGACTGGGTCCAATCTAGATTGAAATCCTTGCACATCTTATGTTTGGTTCTCTTCTTTGATCCTATCCATATCAATCTTGTTTTTTCAGTATTTACTTTAAGTCCTGAAAATCTTGCAAAAAATGTTAACACATGAAGTACTGCATAGAGGCATTTTTCTGTACCATCTAACGTCAAAGATGTATCATCTGCAAACTGTGCTAAAATACTTTCAATATTACCAATTCTAATACCTTTTATCTTCTTGTCTTTTCTTATCATAAGTGCCAGGATTTCTACACATAAAATAAATATATATGGTGAGACCGGATCTCCTTGTCTACAACCTCTTGTTATTTTGAAAAAAGAACTTCCAAATCCATTTACAAGAACACATGATTCGATGTCATTTAAAAGAACAGAAATCCATTCACATAGACTTGGTCCAAAATTAAAGAAATTAAGTACATTCTTAATAAATCTTCTATCCACGGAATCAAAAGCCTTCTCAAAATCAATTAATAATAATAATCCTGGTTTTTGGAATGTCTCAGTATAATCCATAATATCATAAATCAGTCTAGTTACTTCACCTATATATCTACCTGGTACAAAGCCCTTTTGATCTTCGTTAATAATTGTGGGTAGTATGGGTTTAATCCTATTTGCTATCACAGCAGATGCAATTTTGTATGAAGTATTTAGTAAACTTATAGGGCGCCATGATTTAAGATATTGTTTAGGTTTATTTGGTTTTGGCAAGCATGTAATTAATCCTTGTTTCTGGGTTACAGATAGGGCGCCATGTTCATAAGCATAGTTTAAAGAATTAATCAAAAAATTATTTAAATCGCCCCAAAAAAATTTATAAAATTCAGTTGTAAATCCATCAGGTCCTGGTGTTTTTTCATTTTTCATTTTTTTCAGTACATGTAAACATTCTTCATAGGTTATTTTGCCCTCTAGATTAGAGGATTCCAAATCAGACAATCTTGGGACACTTGTATCTGAGAACAAAGTTTCAAGGTCTATCTCTGAACATTCTTCCCTAGAGTATAATTTTTCATAAAATTTTTTGGTTTCATCTAGTATGTCTTCTTGTTTATTTATTTCCGAACCATCATTCCTAACAATTTTTGTAATTGATTTATTTAAAAAGTTCCTAGTTTCTAAGTGCAAGAAATATTTGCTAGGTTTTTCACCATATTCAATCCATGTAGCTTTTGATCTTATAAAAAGTCCTTTAGTTTTTTCCTTATTAATTTCTTCTAATTCTCCCCTAATATCATTAATATTTTTCAGAATATTATCTTTCACACTCAAATTTTCTTCATTATCTAAATTAATTTCAAGCTCTTGCATTTTTTTTTCCAAATCTGACTCTTTTTTATTTCTCTTTTTTTTTTTTGTAGAAGAATAATATATGGTCATGCCTCTAATTTCAAGTAATAGCATTTCCCACAATAACTGATCATTTAGTTCATATTTTACATTTATTTCCTGCTGATCCGGGACCTGATATTTCAGCAGAGTTGTTTTTATTGTATCCTTTACATTTTTAATATAGTCTGGATCGCGTAATAATGAATTGTTGAATTTCCAGAATCCCTTACCCCTTTCCATTTGTGAAGAGTTAATTGTAATGGTCACAATAGAATGATCTGAGTTAATACTTGGGATTATATCTGTATCCGAGACAGAGTACATCATGTTATGTGTTACCAAAACAAAATCTAAACGAGATTGCTTTAAGGGAGTTGGTTGTCTCCAAGTAAAACGCCTTTCATTAGGGTGTAAATCCCGCCATGGGTCCTTTAGATCCAACAAGTCCATTATCTCAATAACCTCTTCTCTAGCCTTAGGGTTATTTACATGTTTATAATTATATGTATCCATTTCTGTATCTAAAACTAAATTCCAATCACCGCAAATTATTGCCTTATCGCTTTCAAAGTTTTCTATGACAGTTTTAATATTTTTATAAAATTCAGGTTCATCCGTATTTGGACCATACAGGTTGACTAATGAATAAATAATTTCATTAATTTTCAATTTTAAAGCTACATAATTACCTTCATTTTCATCAATTACAGTCTGTAAAATATCAAACTGAAAATCATTATTGAAAAAAATAGCTGTGCCCCTTGCATTGCTTCTGTAATGACTAAAATAACATTCATTATATCCCCATTGTTGTCTAATTAATTGTTCCTGCTCTTTTGTAAAGTGTACATCCTGGAGACAGAAAATTTGTGCTTTCTTTTTTCTCAAAAACCTGAAAATTTGTTTCCTTTTGAAATTATTATTAAGGCCTCTACAGTTTAAAGATAAAATCTTAAATTTAACTTTACTATCCATCATAATAACATCCTGACATTTTAATCTGTTCAATTACAACTATACATTTTTTATACCTGCAATTAACAATAAATCTCTGGTAGTGTATATCTAAAACATCTATGGTTTTTCCTTGTATACCACTTCCTGTTCTGTAGACATACAGCACAATATTAACAAAGATTCCTTTGTATTCTTGGAATTGGGAAATGAAAATTAAACAAAATACAATTAAAAAAAGAATGGTTAAAAATCTTAACCTGTCAATAGTGCTTTCAGCAATATTTGCTCCCCATTTTTGTCAATTCAAATTCCACTCTGAACTTTTTTGCCGCATTAACTTGGCAATTAAAACAGAGAAAAAACCAAATGTTCTCCACACTGGTGTGAATCATCCTACTTTAACTGAAACTAATAATTGTATTTAAAAAAATGTGCACTTATGTTGGCATATCAAAAATATATATTTTCTGAGATTTCTCATTTAATAAAATTGCACTCTTTTAACTTCTCTAAGATTCCAAATAATTATGGGATCATTGAGAGATAAAAAGGTTAGAAATCAGTAATGGGTAGTTGGATATATTCACAGAAAGTATACCTCAACTATATTGAAATGGAAATATAAGCTCACTACTTCAATATTTCTATAGATCATCACATGTTCTGATGTCCCCTTATAAAACATTATTCACATTACAATATACCTAAAAATAAAGACCACATGACCCTATGGATTATTATTATACATGCAATAAATCTTACGGTTCTTGTTAACAAAACCAAGCATAGTAGGATCAATAAATCATAATAGACAATGTAATATAGACATATACTACAAAGCTAAGTTTCAATAAATCCAATAAACACAGATATGGCAAATTCACTGTCATTACTGCTTTGCTTATCAGTTCTTTTGAGGCGCTCGTAAAATGTTCAACTTGTACGATAGGTCTTGAAATCCTTATCAAGTCGATTTCAGGTCAGCCTCAGGTAAAGTAGAAACAGAAAGAAAAAAAAACAAAAAACTGAAACTTACTGTCGCGCTTCCTTTTGAAGAGTTTGCCACACAACATCAACCGATATCAAAATCCTTGGAATAATCCATTTTGAAGAAGAAAGAAAAAAACAAAACAAAAACACAAAATCACATCCATTGAACGAACTTTCTTGTTTCATTTCAGTTGATTATTTCTTGCACTGTGATCCATGGATGACCAGGGGCTTTCCGGGATTCCAGTTTGAGAGATATATCTCGTTCAATTATGCGCGTCTGGACCCTTTCCGTTTTCCTCATTTCATATGCCTTATTAGCAAGTTGCCCCCGTTGTTTTTTCAACAGGACTGGAAGGTCTGTTCTCACACTGATCTTCTTTTCACTTAGCGACTTTCCCGATTTCAACGAAGCATGAAAAACACGTTGTTTATCGATGGATGAGACAAACCGAACTGCTATGGGTTTTGGCATTCCGGCACGAAAGTTACTGGGGTCTGTGCTCCTTCGGTTTAACCTATGCACATTATCAAACTTGATTTCATCAGTTTTTTCGATTTTTAGAATGTTGTCGAATAAATCCCGAACTGCTTGGACAGGATCCCGGTCTTCAGCAATTCCGTAAACGAGCAGGCTGTTTCTTCTGGAATAAGCTTCTTGCAGCAAATAGTTGCGTTTCATCATCTTAATTTCAGCTTTCAGTTGTGTTATTTCGGACATATTTTCTTTAATTCCGGTCTCGTTGAATTCTACTGTGGCCATCACGTTTTCTATTTTGCCCTCGAATTCACATTCACATTCAACAGTAACCAGTAAAAGATTACAAAAATCTTAGACACAAACTGTTGTCAGGCACCCTGTGATAACAACAGAAAACTGACATCATAGAAATGTTCTGTCATCAACTGTGGGAAGTCATTATATATTAAGCACTGTCGTAAGTGATATAAAAGCCTTGTCATGTCATTAGCAGATGGTAGATATCACTCGATTTCACACAGACAATTAGATCTCTTGTACTTAAGTGCTATATGGACTATACAACATGACATCCTCAGCACTACTCACATGATCAAACCACCTGGACACGTTCCTGAACATCTCCGTCTCATATATGGACTATACAACATGACATCCTCAGTGCAACTCACATGATCAAACCACCTGGACACGTTCCTGAACATCTCCGTCTCATATATGGACAATAAATCATGACATCCTCAGTGCTACTCACATGATCAAACCACCTGGACACGTTCCTGAACATCTCCTTGTCATTTACGGACAATAAATCATGACATCCTCAGCGCTACTCACATGATCAAACCACCTGGACACGTTCCTGAACATCTCCGTCTAATATATGGACTATACAACATGACATCCTCAGTGCTACTCACATGATCAAACCACCTGGACACGTTCCTGAACATCTCAGTCTCATATATGGACTATACAACATGACATCCTCAGGGCTACTCACATGATCAAACCACCTGGACACGTTCCTGAACATCTCCGTCTCATATATGGACAATAAATCATGACATCCTCAGTGCAACTCACATGATCAAACCACCTGGACACGTTCCTGAACATCTCCTTGTCATTTACGGACAATAAATCATGACATCCTCAGCGCTACTCACATGATCAAACCACCTGGACACGTTCCTGAACATCTCCGTCTCATATATGGACTATACAACATGACATCCTCAGTGCTACTCACATGATCAAACCACCTGGACACGTTCCTGAACATCTCAGTCTCATATATGGACTATACAACATGATATCCTCAGGGCTACTCACATGATCAAACCACCTGGACACGTTCCTGAACATCTCCTTGTCATTTACGGACAATAAATCATGACATCCTCAGCGCTACTCACATGATCAAACCACCTGGACACGTTCCGGAACATCTCCTTGTCATTTACGGACAATAAATCATGACATCCTCAGTGCTACTCACATGATCAAACCACCTGGACACGTTCTTGAACATCTCCTTGTCATTTCGGACAATAAATCATGACATCCTCAGCGCTACTCACATGATCAAACCACCTGGACACGTTCCTGAACATCTCCGTCTCATATATGGACTATACAACATGACATCCTCAGTGCTACTCACGTGATCAAACCACCTGGACACGTTCCTGAACATCTCAGTCTCATATATGGACTATACAACATGACATCCTCAGGGCTACTCACATGATCAAACCACCTGGACACGTTCCTGAACATCTCCGTCTCATATATGGACTATACAACATGATTTCCTCAGTGCACTCACATGATCAAACCACCTGGACACGTTCCTGAACATCTCCTTGTCATTTACGGACAATAAATCATGACATCCTCAGCGCTACTCACATGATCAAACCACCTGGACACGTTCCTGAACATCTCCGTCTCATATATGGACTATACAACATGACATCCTCAGTGCTACTCACATGATCAAACCACCTGGACACGTTCCTGAACATCTCCGTCTCATATATGGACAATAAATCATGACATCTTCAGGGCTACTCACATGATCAAACCACCTGGACACGTTCCTGAACATCTCCTTCTCATATATGGACTATACAACATGACATCCTCAGTGCTACTCACATGATCAAACCACCTGGACATGTTCCTGAACATCTCCTTGTCATTTACGGACAATAAATCATGACATCCTCAGCGCTACTCACATGATCAAACCACCTGGACACGTTCCTGAACATCTCCTTGTCATTTACGGACAATAAATCATGACATCTTCAGTGCTACTCACATGATCAAACCACCTGGACACATTCCTGAACATCTCCGTCTCATATATGGACTGTACAACATGACATCCTCAGCGCTACTCACATGACCAAACCACCTGGACACGTTCCTGAACATCTCCTTGTCATTTACGGACAATAAATCATGACATCTTCAGGGCTACTCACATGATCAAACCACCTGGACACGTTCCTGAACATCTCCGTCTTATATATGGACTATACAACATGACATCCTCAGCGCTACTCACATGATCAAACCACCTGGACACGTTCCTGAACATCTCCTTCTCATATATGGACTATACAACATGACATCCTCAGAGCTTCTCACATGATCAAACCACCTGGACACGTTCCTGAACATATCCTTGTCATTTACTGACAATAAATCATGACACTAGCGCTACTCACATGATCAAACCACCTGGACACGTTCCTGAACATCTCCTTTTCATAGATGGACAATAAATCATGACATCTTCAGGGCTACTCACATGATCAAACCACCTGGACACGTTCCTGAACATCTCCGTCTCATATATGGACTATACAACATGACATCCTCAGCGCTACTCACATGATCAAACCACCTGGACACGTTCCTGAACATCTCCTTGTCATATATGGACAATAAATCATGACATCCTCAGCGCTACTCACATGATCAAACCACATGGAGATGTTCCTGAACATCTCCGTCTCATATATGGACTATACAACATGACATCCTCAGGGCTACTCACATGATCAAACCACCTGGACACGTTCCTGAACATCTCCGTCTCATATATGGACTATACAACATGACATCCTCAGTGCTGCACACATGATCAAACCACCTTGACACGTTCCTGAACATCTCCGTCTCATATATGGACTATACAACATGACATCCTCAGCACTACTCACATGATCAAACCACCTTGATATGTTCCTGAACATCTCAGTCTCATATATGGACTATACAACATTACATCCTCAGTGCTACTCACATGATCAAACCACCTGGACACGTTCCTGAACATCTCTGTCTCATATATGGACTATACAACATGACATCCTCAGTGCTACTCATATGATCAAACCACCTGGACACGTTCCTGAACATCTCCGTCTCATATATGGACTGTACAACATGACATCCTCAGCGCTACTCACATGATCAAACCACCTGGACACGTTCCTGAACATCTCCTTGTCATTTACGGACAATAAATCATGACATCTTCAGGGTTACTCACATGATCAAACCACCTGGACATGTTCCTGAACATCTCCGTCTCATATATGGACTATACAACATGACATCCTCAGTGCTACTCACATGATCAAACCACCTGGACACGTTCCTGAACATATCCTTGTCATTTACGGACAATAAATCATGACATCTTCAGGGCCACTCACATGATCAAACCACCTGGACACGTTCCTGAACATCTCCGTCTCATATATGGACTATACAACATGACATCCTCAGCGCTACTCACATGATCAAACCACCTGGACACGTTCCTGAACATCTCCGTCTCATATATGGACTGTACAACACGACATCCTCAGCGCTACTCACATGATCAAACCACCTGGACACGTTCCTGAACATCTCCTTGTCATTTACGGACAATAAATCATGACATCTTCAGCGCTACTCACATGATCAAACCACCTGGATACGTTCCTGAACATCTCCGTCTCATATATGGACAATAAATCATGACATCTTCAGGGCTACTCACATGATCAAACCACCTGGACACGTTCCTGAACATCTCCGTCTCATATATGGACTATACAACATGACATCCTCAGCGCTACTCACATGATCAAACCACCTGGACACGTTCCTGAACATCTCCTTGTCATTTACGGACAATAAATCATGACATCTTCAGCGCTACTCACATGATCAAACCACCTGGATACGTTCCTGAACATCTCCGTCTCATATATGGACAATAAATCATGACATCTTCAGGGCTACTCACATGATCAAACCACCTGGACACGTTCCTGAACATCTCCGTCTCATATATGGACTATACAACATGACATCCTCAGTGCTACTCACATGATCAAACCACCTGGACATGTTCCTGAACATCTCTGTCTCATATATGGACTATACAACATGACATCCTCAGTGCTACTCACATGATCAAACCACCTGGACACGTTCCTGAACATCTCCGTCTCATATATGGACTATACAACATGACATCCTCAGTGCTACTCACATGATCAAACCACCTGGACACGTTCCTGAACATCTCCTTGTCATTTACGGACAATAAATCATGACATCCTCAGCGCTACTCACATGATCAAACCACCTGGACACGTTCCTGAACATCTCCTTGTCATTTACGGACAATAAATCATGACATCTTCAGGGCTACTCACATGATCAAACCACCTGGACACGTTCCTGAACATCTCCTTCTTATATATGGACTATACAACATGACATCCTCAGTGCTGCACACATGATCAAACCACCTGGACACGTTCCTGAACATCTCCGTCTCATATATGGACTGTAAAACATGACATCCTCAGCGCTACTCACATGATCAAACCACCTGGACACGTTCCTGAACATCTCCGTCTCAAATATGGAATGAACAACATGACATCCTCAGCGCTACTCACATGATCAAACCACCTGGACACGTTCCTGAACATCTCCTTGTCATTTACGGACAATAAATCATGACATCTTCAGGGCTACTCACATGATCAAACCACCTGGACACGTTCCTGAACATCTCCGTCTCATATATGGACTGTAATACATGACATCCTCAGCGCTACTCACATGATCAAACCACCTGGACACGTTCCTGAACATCTCCGTCTCATATATGGACTGTACAACATGACATCCTCAGCGCTACTCACATGATCAAACCACCTGGACACGTTCCTGAACATCTCCTTGTCATTTACGGACAATAAATCATGACATCTTCAGGGTTACTCACATGATCAAACCACCTGGACATGTTCCTGAACATCTCCGTCTCATATATGGACTATACAACATGACATCTTCAGGGTTACTCACATGATCAAACCACCTGGACACGTTCCTGAACATCTGCGTCTCATATATGGACAATAAATCATGACATCTTCAGGGCTACTCACATGATCAAACCACCTGGACACGTTCCTGAACATCTCCTTGTCATATATGGACAATAAATCATGACATCTTCAGGGCTACTCACATGATCAAACCAATTGGACACCTTCCTGAACATCTCCGTCTCATATATGGACAATACAACATGACATCCTCAGGGCTACTCACATGATCAAACCACCTGGACACGTTCCTGAACATCTCCGTCTCATATATGGACTATACAACATGACATCCTCAGTGCTACTCACATGATCAAACCACCTGGACACGTTCCTGAACATCTCCTTTTCATATATGGACAATAAATCATAACATCCTCAGCGCTACTCACATGATCAAACCACCTGGACACGTTCCTGAACATCTCCGTCTCATATATGGACTATTCAACATGACATCCTCAGGGCTACTCACATGATCAAACCAATTGGACACCTTCCTGAACATCTCCGTCTCATATATGGACAATACAACATGACATCCTCAGGGCTACTCACATGATCAAACCACCTGGACACGTTCCTGAACATCTCCGTCTCATATATGGACTATACAACATGACATCCTCAGTGCTACTCACATGATCAAACCACCTGGACACGTTCCTGAACATCTCCTTTTCATATATGGACAATAAATCATAACATCCTCAGCGCTACTCACATGATCAAACCACCTGGACACGTTCCTGAACATCTCCTTTTCATATATGGACTATACAACATGACATCCTCAGCGCTTCTCACATGATCAAACCACCTGGACACGTTCCTGAACATCTCAGTCTCATATATGGACTATACAACATGACATCCTCAGCGCTTCTCACATGATCAAACCACCTGGACACGTTCCTGAACATCTCCTTTTCATATATGGACTATACAACATGACATCCTCAGCGCTTCTCACATGATCAAACCACCTGGACACGTTCCTGAACATCTCCGTCTCATATATGGACTGTACAACATGACATCCTCAGCGCTACTCACATGATCAAACCACCTGGACACGTTCCTGAACATCTCCTTGTCATTTACGGACAATAAATCATGACATCTTCAGGGTTACTCACATGATCAAACCACCTGGACATGTTCCTGAACATCTCCGTCTCATATATGGACTATACAACATGACATCTTCAGGGTTACTCACATGATCAAACCACCTGGACACATTCCTGAACATCTGCGTCTCATATATGGACAATAAATCATGACATCTTCAGGGCTACTCACATGATCAAACCACCTGGACACGTTCCTGAACATCTCCTTGTCATATATGGACAATAAATCATGACATCTTCAGGGCTACTCACATGATCAAACCGATTGGACACCTTCCTGAACATCTCCGTCTCATATATGGACAATACAACATGACATCCTCAGGGCTACTCACATGATCAAACCACCTGGACACGTTCCTGAACATCTCCGTCTCATATATGGACTATACAACATGACATCCTCAGTGCTACTCACATGATCAAACCACCTGGACACGTTCCTGAACATCTCCTTTTCATATATGGACAATAAATCATAACATCCTCAGCGCTACTCACATGATCAAACCACCTGGACACGTTCCTGAACATCTCCGTCTCATATATGGACTATACAACATGACATCCTCAGGGCTACTCACATGATCAAACCACCTGGACACGTTCCTGAACATCTCCTTTTCATATATGGACAATAAATCATGACATCTTCAGGGCTACTCACATGATCAAACCACCTGGACACGTTCCTGAACATCTCCTTTTCATATATGGACTATACAACATGACATCCTCAGCGCTTCTCACATGATCAAACCACCTGGACACGTTCCTGAACATCTCAGTCTCATATATGGACTATACAACATGACATCCTCAGCGCTTCTCACATGATCAAACCACCTGGACACGTTCCTGAACATATCCTTGTCATTTACCGACAATAAACCATGACACTAGCGCTACTCACATGATCAAACCACCTGGACACGTTCCTGAACATCTCCTTTTCATATATGGACAATAAATCATGACATCTTCAGGGCTACTCACATGATCAAACCACCTGGACACGTTCCTGAACATCTCCGTCTCATATATGGACTATACAACATGACATCCTCAGCGCTACTCACATGATCAAACCACCTGGACACGTTCCTGAACATCTCCGTCTCATATATGGACTATACAACATGACATCCTCAGCGCTTCTCACATGATCAAACCACCTGGACACGTTCCTGAACATCTCCTTGTCATTTACGGACAATAAATCATGACATCCTCAGCGCTACTCACATGATCAAACCACCTGGATACGTTCCTGAACATCTCCGTCTCATATATGTACAATAAATCATGACATCCTTAGCGCTACTCACATGATCAAACCACCTGGACACGTTCCTGAACATCTCCGTCTCATACATGGACTATACAACATGACATCCTTAGCGCTACTCACATGATCAAACCACCTGGACACGTTCCTGAACATCTCCGTCTCATACATGGACTATACAACATGACATCCTTAGCGCTACTCACATGATCAAACCACCTGGACACGTTCCTGAACATCTCCGTCTCATACATGGACTATACAACATGACATCCTTAGCGCTACTCACATGATCAAACCACCTGGACACGTTCCTGAACATCTGTGTCTCATATATGTACAATAAATCATGACATCCTTAGCGCTACTCACATGATCAAACCACCTGGATACGTTCCTGAACATCTCCGTCTCATATATGGACAATACAACATGACATCCTCAGGGCTACTCACATGATCAAACCACCTGGACACGTTCCTGAACATCTCCGTCTCATATATGGACTATACAACATTACATCCTTAGCGCTACTCACATGATCAAACCACCTGGACACGTTCCTGAACATCTCCATCTCATACATGGACTATACAACATTACATCCTTAGCGCTACTCACATGATCAAACCACCTGGACACGTTCCTGAACATCTCCGTCTCATATATGGACAATAAATCATGACATCCTTAGCACTACTCACATGATCAAACCACCTGGACACGTTCCTGAACATCTCCGTCTCATATATGGACAATAAATCATGACATCCTTAGCGCTACTCACATGATCAAACCACCTGGACACGTTCCTGAACATCTCTGTCTCATATATGGACAATAAATCATGACATCCTTAGCACTACTCACATGATCAAACCACCTGGACACGTTCCTGAACATCTCCGTCTCATATATGGACTATACAACATGACATCCTCAGTGCTACTCACATGATCAAACCACCTGGACATGTTCCTGAACATCTCTGTCTCATATATGGACTATACAACATGACATCCTCAGTGCTACTCACATGATCAAACCACCTGGACACGTTCCTGAACATCTCCGTCTCATATATGGACTATACAACATGACATCCTCAGTGCTACTCACATGATCAAACCACCTGGACACGTTCCTGAACATCTCCTTGTCATTTACGGACAATAAATCATGACATCCTCAGCGCTACTCACATGATCAAACCACCTGGACACGTTCCTGAACATCTCCTTGTCATTTACGGACAATAAATCATGACATCTTCAGGGCTACTCACATGATCAAACCACCTGGACACGTTCCTGAACATCTCCTTCTTATATATGGACTATACAACATGACATCCTCAGTGCTGCACACATGATCAAACCACCTGGACACGTTCCTGAACATCTCCGTCTCATATATGGACTGTAAAACATGACATCCTCAGCGCTACTCACATGATCAAACCACCTGGACACGTTCCTGAACATCTCCGTCTCAAATATGGAATGAACAACATGACATCCTCAGCGCTACTCACATGATCAAACCACCTGGACACGTTCCTGAACATCTCCTTGTCATTTACGGACAATAAATCATGACATCTTCAGGGCTACTCACATGATCAAACCACCTGGACACGTTCCTGAACATCTCCGTCTCATATATGGACTGTAATACATGACATCCTCAGCGCTACTCACATGATCAAACCACCTGGACACGTTCCTGAACATCTCCGTCTCATATATGGACTGTACAACATGACATCCTCAGCGCTACTCACATGATCAAACCACCTGGACACGTTCCTGAACATCTCCTTGTCATTTACGGACAATAAATCATGACATCTTCAGGGTTACTCACATGATCAAACCACCTGGACATGTTCCTGAACATCTCCGTCTCATATATGGACTATACAACATGACATCTTCAGGGTTACTCACATGATCAAACCACCTGGACACGTTCCTGAACATCTGCGTCTCATATATGGACAATAAATCATGACATCTTCAGGGCTACTCACATGATCAAACCACCTGGACACGTTCCTGAACATCTCCTTGTCATATATGGACAATAAATCATGACATCTTCAGGGCTACTCACATGATCAAACCAATTGGACACCTTCCTGAACATCTCCGTCTCATATATGGACAATACAACATGACATCCTCAGGGCTACTCACATGATCAAACCACCTGGACACGTTCCTGAACATCTCCGTCTCATATATGGACTATACAACATGACATCCTCAGTGCTACTCACATGATCAAACCACCTGGACACGTTCCTGAACATCTCCTTTTCATATATGGACAATAAATCATAACATCCTCAGCGCTACTCACATGATCAAACCACCTGGACACGTTCCTGAACATCTCCGTCTCATATATGGACTATTCAACATGACATCCTCAGGGCTACTCACATGATCAAACCACCTGGACACGTTCCTGAACATCTCCTTTTCATATATGGACAATAAATCATGACATCTTCAGGGCTACTCACATGATCAAACCACCTGGACACGTTCCTGAACATCTCCTTTTCATATATGGACTATACAACATGACATCCTCAGCGCTTCTCACATGATCAAACCACCTGGACACGTTCCTGAACATCTCAGTCTCATATATGGACTATACAACATGACATCCTCAGCGCTTCTCACATGATCAAACCACCTGGACACGTTCCTGAACATCTCCTTTTCATATATGGACTATACAACATGACATCCTCAGCGCTTCTCACATGATCAAACCACCTGGACACGTTCCTGAACATCTCCGTCTCATATATGGACTGTACAACATGACATCCTCAGCGCTACTCACATGATCAAACCACCTGGACACGTTCCTGAACATCTCCTTGTCATTTACGGACAATAAATCATGACATCTTCAGGGTTACTCACATGATCAAACCACCTGGACATGTTCCTGAACATCTCCGTCTCATATATGGACTATACAACATGACATCTTCAGGGTTACTCACATGATCAAACCACCTGGACACGTTCCTGAACATCTGCGTCTCATATATGGACAATAAATCATGACATCTTCAGGGCTACTCACATGATCAAACCACCTGGACACGTTCCTGAACATCTCCTTGTCATATATGGACAATAAATCATGACATCTTCAGGGCTACTCACATGATCAAACCGATTGGACACCTTCCTGAACATCTCCGTCTCATATATGGACAATACAACATGACATCCTCAGGGCTACTCACATGATCAAACCACCTGGACACGTTCCTGAACATCTCCGTCTCATATATGGACTATACAACATGACATCCTCAGTGCTACTCACATGATCAAACCACCTGGACACGTTCCTGAACATCTCCTTTTCATATATGGACAATAAATCATAACATCCTCAGCGCTACTCACATGATCAAACCACCTGGACACGTTCCTGAACATCTCCGTCTCATATATGGACTATACAACATGACATCCTCAGGGCTACTCACATGATCAAACCACCTGGACACGTTCCTGAACATCTCCTTTTCATATATGGACAATAAATCATGACATCTTCAGGGCTACTCACATGATCAAACCACCTGGACACGTTCCTGAACATCTCCTTTTCATATATGGACTATACAACATGACATCCTCAGCGCTTCTCACATGATCAAACCACCTGGACACGTTCCTGAACATCTCAGTCTCATATATGGACTATACAACATGACATCCTCAGCGCTTCTCACATGATCAAACCACCTGGACACGTTCCTGAACATATCCTTGTCATTTACCGACAATAAACCATGACACTAGCGCTACTCACATGATCAAACCACCTGGACACGTTCCTGAACATCTCCTTTTCATATATGGACAATAAATCATGACATCTTCAGGGCTACTCACATGATCAAACCACCTGGACACGTTCCTGAACATCTCCGTCTCATATATGGACTATACAACATGACATCCTCAGCGCTACTCACATGATCAAACCACCTGGACACGTTCCTGAACATCTCCGTCTCATATATGGACTATACAACATGACATCCTCAGCGCTTCTCACATGATCAAACCACCTGGACACGTTCCTGAACATCTCCTTGTCATTTACGGACAATAAATCATGACATCCTCAGCGCTACTCACATGATCAAACCACCTGGATACGTTCCTGAACATCTCCGTCTCATATATGTACAATAAATCATGACATCCTTAGCGCTACTCACATGATCAAACCACCTGGACACGTTCCTGAACATCTCCGTCTCATACATGGACTATACAACATGACATCCTTAGCGCTACTCACATGATCAAACCACCTGGACACGTTCCTGAACATCTCCGTCTCATATATGGACTATACAACATGACATCCTTAGCGCTACTCACATGATCAAACCACCTGGACACGTTCCTGAACATCTCCGTCTCATACATGGACTATACAACATGACATCCTTAGCGCTACTCACATGATCAAACCACCTGGACACGTTCCTGAACATCTGTGTCTCATATATGTACAATAAATCATGACATCCTTAGCGCTACTCACATGATCAAACCACCTGGATACGTTCCTGAACATCTCCGTCTCATATATGGACAATACAACATGACATCCTCAGGGCTACTCACATGATCAAACCACCTGGACACGTTCCTGAACATCTCCGTCTCATATATGGACTATACAACATTACATCCTTAGCGGTATTCACATGATCAAACCACCTGGACACGTTCCTGAACATCTCCATCTCATACATGGACTATACAACATTACATCCTTAGCGCTACTCACATGATCAAACCACCTGGACACGTTCCTGAACATCTCCGTCTCATATATGGACAATAAATCATGACATCCTTAGCACTACTCACATGATCAAACCACCTGGACACGTTCCTGAACATCTCCGTCTCATATATGGACAATAAATCATGACATCCTTAGCGCTACTCACATGATCAAACCACCTGGACACGTTCCTGAACATCTCTGTCTCATATATGGACAATAAATCATGACATCCTTAGCACTACTCACATGATCAAACCACCTGGACACGTTCCTGAACATCTCCGTCTCATACATGGACTATACAACATGACATCCTTAGCGCTACTCACATGATCAAACCACCTGGACACGTTCCTGAACATCTCCGTCTCATACATGGACTATACAATATGACATCCTTAGCGCTACTCACATGATCAAACCACCTGGACACGTTCCTGAACATCTCTGTCTCATATATGGACAATAAATCATGACATCCTTAGCGCTACTCACATGATCAAACCACCTGGACACGTTCCTGAACATCTCCGTCTCATACATGGACTATACAACATGACATCCTCAGGGCTACTCACATGATCAAACCACCTGGACACGTTCCTGAACATCTCCTTTTCATATATGGACAATAAATCATGACATCTTCAGGGCTACTCACATGATCAAACCACCTGGACACGTTCCTGAACATCTCCGTCTCATATATGGACTATACAACATGACATCCTCAGCGCTACTCACATGATCAAACCACCTGGACACGTTCCTGAACATCTGTGTCTCATATATGGACTATACAACATGACATCCTCAGTGCTACTCACATGATCAAACCACCTGGACATGTTCCTGAACATCTCCGTCTCATATATGGACCATACAACATGACATCTTCAGCACTACTCACATGATCAAACCACCTGGACACGTTCCTGCACATCTCCGTCTCATATATGGACAATAAATCATGACATCCTTAGCGCTACTCACATGATCAAACCACCTGGACACGTTCCTGAACATCTCCGTCTCATATATGGACAATAAATCATAACATCCTTAGCGCTACTCACATGATCAAACCACCTGGACACGTTCCTGAACATCTCCTTTTCATTGAAGCCCTGGTTCATCTGGGGAAGAAATAATAAGAAGAAACAAGCAGCTGACATGGTCGAGCTATATCCCCCGCAAATTGCACAATATGTACATAGGTTTTCCTTATCATATTGCCGATTAATTTTTGTCGCAAAAATTAACTAAAAATTTCCAGGATATGAAAGAAACTGTTCTAATAAAAAAACTAAATCATACCAACTTTATGTTCAATGTTGGGCATAATTCGACTTAACTGACAAAATTAAAATCAAACGAATGAATTTATGTATTATGTATTTGGATCTCCAAGATCAATTTGATTATATTTAAACAAACATATTTTCAAAATTGTTCTTCATGACACACCAACATATGTTTTTGTATCTCCATAACAAATTTGATCAAAATGTGATGATTAGTTTAGTTGTGAGATAGACAGGACTTGTAACAGATTTCTAACAGAGTCCTAATTTTTTTGTCAAAAAAGGCAAAATTTATTAAAATATCTTAAAAATTGTTCTTCATGACACACCTTCAGATGATTATATATCTTCATATCAAATTTGATCAATATGTGATGATTAGTTTAGAAGTTATGAGCCGGACAGGACTTGTAACAGTTTTCCAACAGAGTCCTCATTTTTTGCCAAAAAAGGCAAAATTTAATTAAAATATTTTAAAAATTGTTCTTCATGACACACCTTCAGATGATTATGTATCTTCATAACAAAGTTGATCAATATGTGATGATTAGTTTAGAAGTTATGAGCCGGACAGGACTTGTAACAGTTTTCCAACAGAGTCCTCATTTTTTGCCAAAAAAGCCAAAATTTATAAAAATATTTTAAAAATTGTTCTTCATGACACACCTTCATATGTTTATGTATCTTCATAACAAAGTTGATCAATATGTGATGATTAGTTTAGAAGTTATGATCCGGACAGGACTTGTAACAGTTTTCCAACAGAGTCCTCATTTTTTGCCAATAAAGGCAAAATTTATAAAAATATTTTAAAAATTGTTCTTCATGACACACCTTCATATGTTTATGTATCTTCAAATCAAATTTGATCAATATGTGATGCTTAGTTTAGAAGTTATAAGCCGGACAGGACTTGTAACAGTTTTCCAACAGAGTCCTAATTTTTTGCCAAAAAAGGCAAAATTTAATTAAAATATTTTAAAAATTGTTCTTCATGACACACCTTCAGATGATTATGTATCTTCATATCAAATTTGATCAATATGTGATGATTAGTTTAGAAGTTATGAGCCGGACAGGACTTGTAACAGTTTTCCAACAGAGTCCTCATTTTTTGCCAATAAAGGCAAAATTTAATTAAAATATTTTAAAAATTGTTCTTCATGACACACCTTCAGATGATTATATATCTTCATATCAAATTTGATCAATATGTGATGATTAGTTTAGAAGTTATGAGCCGGACAGGACTTGTAACAGTTTTCCAACAGAGTCCTCATTTTTTGCCAAAAAAGGCAAAATTTAATTAAAATATTTTAAAAATTGTTCTTCATGACACACCTTCAGATGATTATGTATCTTCATAACAAAGTTGATCAATATGTGATGATTAGTTTAGAAGTTATGATCCGGACAGGACTTGTAACAGTTTTCCAACAGAGTCCTCATTTTTTGCCAATAAAGGCAAAATTTATAAAAATATTTTAAAAATTGTTCTTCATGACACACCTTCATATGTTTATATATCTTCATATCAAATTTGATCAATATGTGATGATTAGTTTAGAAGTTATGAGCCGGACAGGACTTGTAACAGTTTTCCAACAGAGTCCTCATTTTTTGCCAAAAAAGGCAAAATTTTATTAAAATATTTTAAAAATTGTTCTTCATGACACACCTTCAGATGATTATGTATCTTCATAACAAAGTTGATCAATATGTGATGATTAGTTTAGAAGTTATGATCCGGACAGGACTTGTAACAGTTTTCCAACAGAGTCCTCATTTTTTGCCAATAAAGGCAAAATTTATAAAAATATTTTAAAAATTGTTCTTCATGACACACCTTCATATGTTTATGTATCTTCATAACAAAGTTGATCAATATGTGATGATTAGTTTAGAAGTTATGATCCGGACAGGACTTGTAACAGTTTTCCAACAGAGTCCTCATTTTTTGCCAATAAAGGCAAAATTTATAAAAATATTTTAAAAATTGTTCTTCATGACATATCTAAGTCACGACTACCTGGTCACTGTAAGATAGTCTGGTCACTGTAAGATATCTAAGCCACAACTACCTGGTCACTGTTAGATATCTAAGCCACGACTACCTGGTCACTGTAAGATATTTAAGCCACGACTACCTGGTCACTGTAAGATATCTAAGCCACGACTACCTGGTCACTGTAAGATATCTAAGTCACGACTACCTGGTCACTGTTAGATATCTAAGCCACGACTACCTGGTCACTGTTAGAAATCTAAGCCACGACTACCTGGTCTCTGTAAGATATCTAATCCACGACTACCTGGTCACTGTAAGATATCTAAGCCACGACTACCTGGTCTCTGTAAGATATCTAATCCACGACTACCTGGTCACTGTAAGATATCTAAGCCACGACTACCTGGTCTCTGTAAGATATCTAAGCCACGACTACCTGGTCACTGTAAGATATCTAAGCCACGACTACCTGGTCACTGTAAGATATCTAAGCCACGACTACCTGGTCACTGTAAGATATCTAAGCCACGACTACCTGGTCACTGTAAGATATCTAAGCCACGACTACCTGGTCACTGTAAGATATCTAAGTCACGACTACCTGGTCACTGTTAGATATCTAAGCCACGACTACCTGGTCACTGTTAGAAATCTAAGCCACGACTACCTGGTCTCTGTAAGATATCTAATCCACGACTACCTGGTCACTGTAAGATATCTAAGCCACGACTACCTGGTCACTGTAAGATATCTTAGCCACGACTACCTGGTCACTGTAAGATATCTAAGCCACGACTACCTGGTCACTGTAAGATATCTAAGTCACGACTACCTGGTCACTGTAAGATATCTAAGTCACGACTACCTGGTCACTGTAAGATATCTAAGTCACGACTACCTGGTCACTGTCAGATATCTAAGCCACGACTACCTGGTCACTGTAAGATATCTAAGTCACGACTATCTGGTCACTGTAAGATATCTAAGTCACGACTACCTGGTCACTGTAAGATATCTAAGCCACGACTACCTGGTCACTGTAAGATATCTAAGCCAGGACTACCTGGTCACTGTAAAATATCTATGCCACGACTACCTGGTCACTGTAAGATATCTAAGCCACGACTACCTGGTCACTGTTAGATATCTAAGCCACGACTACCTGGTCACTGTAAGATATCTAAGCCACGACTACCTGGTCACTGTAAGATATCTAAGTCACGACTACCTGGTCACTGTAAGATATCTAAGCCACGACTACCTGGTCACTGTAAGATATCTAAGCCAGGAGCCACCACTCCTGGTCCTCCATTCTCCGACTCACCAGCACAGCGTGCAGAGACTTGAAGACGGACACGTCGGCCTCACTGCAGGACTCCCCGGCGAAGAACGTCCGCATAGACAGGTAGCAGTTCAGCTCCTGTAACAAGGGACATCACGTAGATCTATCAACTCCATCAGCTGTTTGTACAATATGTTTAGATGATTGCTATAAAAAAGATCATTCAAACATTTTACCCCTTCTTCATGACCAGTGTACACTTAACAGCAATGACCAGAAGACGTGGCAAAAAGATTCCACATGCTGCTATGAGTACACTATCTTTTTACTTACATAATAAACCTAATGAACACAGTAAACTCATGCTTTAGAATGTGTTTTACAAATGTTTGTTTTTTTGGATACTTTGATGACAATAAACTAAAGGAGTGAATACAGTTTGCACGTATTGTTGATTAAAATTGTATAACATATCAAATTTTTTATTTGAATTGAATACCGATATTTCGAAAAAGCGGTGGGTACCAAAAAGTATGAATACCCACTCAAAATTATAAATACCCACTCAGTTTTAAATAGGGGTAACATACCCATATAGGCAAAAGCTTTCTGGAGCTCTGCCCAAAGTTTGTTTTTATGTGCTCTCAGTATTATTTGGTATCTGCAGAAAGTTTGGATTTTCAAGGGATTGCATTCCAAACTCTAGTTCCCCATGGTGTAAGTGTACTTTTTAGATATGATATAACAATGCTTTACAATGTAAATGAAGCTCTCATAAAATCGCCATATGCTATTCATTTATTTACATCATTAAGTTTTTGATTGCAAATTTTTTTTTCATTGATATATTTTGGCAGTATGTGTTCAACTGTAATTACTGTTTTTATCAATTGTAGCAATTTTCAACTTGATGTTGACGGTAACCCTCGGCAACACTTTACCAACATATCTGTAACAAAAGCTTACAGCACATCTTCCATTGGATGAAGCTTCAGCTGGTACACAATTTTCAATGTGATGATACAGTAATTAAAAAATCAGTGACATTTTCAATTTGTTCAACCACCAATGAGGATGTTTCTAGAAGCTCAGACCTTCAATGTTGCTATGTGAACTCCACAGGGACCCAGAAGCTCAGACCTACAATGTTGCTATGTGAACTCCACAGGGACCCAGAAGCTCAGGCCTACAATGTTGCTATGTGAACTCCACAGGGACCCAGAAGCTCAGACCTTCAATGTTGCTATGTGAACTCCACAGGGACCCAGAAGCTCAGACCTACAATGTTGCTATGTGAACTCCACAGGGACCCAGAAGCTTAGACCTTCAATGTTACTATGTGAACTCCACAGGGACCCAGAAGCTCAGGCCTACAATGTTGCTATGTGAACTCCACAGGGACCCAGAAGCTCAGTCCTACAATGTTGCTATGTGAACTCCACAGGGACCCAGAAGCTCAGGCCTACAATGTTGCTATGTGAACTCCACAGGGACCCAGAAGCTCAGACCTACAATGTTGCTATGTGAACTCCACAGGGACCCAGAAGCTTAGACCTTCAATGTTGCTATGTGAACTCCACAGGGACCCAGAAGATAAGACCTACAATGTTGCTATGTGAACTCCACAGGGACCCAGAAGCTCAGACCTTCAATGTTGCTATGTGAACTCCACAGGGACCCAGAAGATAAGACCTACAATGTTGCTATGTGAACTCCACAGGGACCCAGAAGATAAGACCTACAATGTTGCTATGTGAACTCCACAGGGACCCAGAAGCTCAGACCTACAATGTTGCTATGTGAACTCCACAGGGACCCAGAAGCTCAGGCCTACAATGTTGCTATGTGAACTCCACAGGGACCCAGAAGATAAGACCTACAATGTTGCTATGTGAACTCCACAGGGACCCACCTTCAATCTATCGGCCAGTTCTTTCTCCGAACCACATCTCTGCAGCAAACAGCGACTGTACTCGACCCACTGTTGTATGTTGGCTTCTCTCACATCCATTCCTGCAATATAGAACATACAGGGTGCTCTCACATCACTTCCTGCAATATAAAACATACAGGGTGCTCTCACATTCATTCCTGCAATATTGAATGTACAGGGTGCTCTCACATTCATTCCTGCAATATAGAACATACAGGGTGCTCTCACATCCATTCCTGCAATATAGAACATACAGGGTGCTCTCACATCCGTTCCTGAAATATAGAACATACAGGGTGCTCTTACATCCATTCCTGCAATATAGAACACACAGGGTGCTCTCACATCCATTACTGCAATATAGAACATACAGGGTGCTCTCATATCCATTACTGCAATATAGAACATAAAGGTGCTCGCACATATTCCTGATAGAAAGAACATACAGGGTGCTCTCACATCCATTCCTGCAATATAGAACATACAGGGTGCTCTCACATCCATTCCTGCAATATAGAACATACAGGGTGCTCTCACATCCATTCCTGCAATATAGAACAAACAGGGTGCTCTCACATCCATTCCTGCAATATAGAACATACAGGGCGCTCTCACATCCATTCCTGCAATATAGAACATACAGAGTGCTCTCACATCCATTACTGCAATATAGAACATACAGGGTGCTCTCACATACATTCCTGCAATATAGAACATACAGGGTGCTCTCACATCCATTACAGCAATATAGAACATACCAGGTGCTCTCACATCCATTCCTGCAATAAAGAATATACAGGGTGCTCTCACATCCATTCCTACAATATAGAACATACAGGGTGCTCTCACATCCATTCCTGCAATATAGAACATACAGGGTGCTCTCACATCCATTCCTGCAATATAGAACATACAGGGTGCTCTCACATCCATTCCTGCAATATAGAACATACAGGGTGCTCTCACATCCATTCCTGCAATATTGAACATACAGGGTGCTCTCACATCCATTCCTGCAATATAGAACATACAGGGTGCTCTCACATCCATTCCTGCAATATAGAACATACAGGGTGCTCTTACATCCATTCCTGCAATATAGAACACACAGGGTGCTCGCACATATTCCTGCAATATAGAACATACAGGGTGCTCTCACATCCATTACTGCAATATAGAACATACAGCGTGCTCTCACATCCATTCCTGCAATATAGAACATACAGGGTGCTCTCACATCCATTACTGCAATATAGAACGTACAGGGTGCTCTAACATCCATTCCTGCAATATAGAACATACAGGGTGCTCTCGCATCCATTCCTGCAATATAGAACATACAGGGCGCTCTCACATACATTCCTGCAATATAGAACATACAGGGTGCTCTCACATCCATTACAGCAATATAGAACATACAGGGTGCTCTCACATCCATTACAGCAATATAGAACATACAGGGTGCTCTCACATCCATTACTGCAATATAGAACATACAGGGTGCTCTCACATCCATTCCTGTAATATAGAACATACAGGGTGCTCTCACATCCATTCCTGCAATATAGAACATACAGGGTGCTCTCACATCCATTACAGCAATATAGAACATACAGGGTGCTCTCACATCCATTACTGCAATATAGAACATACAGGGTGCTCTCACATCCATTACTGCAATATAGAACATACAGGGTGCTCTCACATCCATTACTGCAATATAGAACGTACAGGGTGCTCTAACATCCATTCCTGCAATATAGAACATACAGGGTGCTCTCACATCCATTACTGCAATATAGAACGTACAGGGTGCTCTAACATCCATTCCTGCAATATAGAACATACAGGGTGCTCTCGCATCCATTCCTGCAATATAGAACATACAGGGTGCTCTCACATCCATTCCTGCAATATAGAACATACAGGGTGCTCTATAATCCATTCCTGCAATATAGAACATACAGGGTGCTCTCACATCCATTACTGCAATATAGAACATACAGGGTGCTCTCACATCCATTCCTGCAATATAGAACATACAGGGTGCTCTATAATCCATTCCTGCAATATAGAACATACAGGGTGCTCTCACATCCATTACTGCAATATAGAACATACAGGGTGCTCTATAATCCATTCCTGCAATATAGAACATACAGGGTGCTCTCACATCCATTCCTGCAATATAGAACATACAGGGTGCTCTCACATCCATTACTGCAATATAGAACATACAGGGTGCTCTCACATCCATTACTGTAATATAGAACATACAGGGTGCTCTATAATCCATTCCTGCAATATAGAACATACAGGGCGCTCTCACATCCATTCCTGCAATATAGAACATACAGGGTGCTCTCACATCCATTCCTGCAATATAGAATGTACAGGGTGCTCTCACATCCATTCCTGCAATATAGAACATACAGGGCGCTCTATAATCCATTCCTGCAATATAGAACATACAGGGTGCTCTCACATCCATTACTGCAATATAGAACATACAGGGTGCTCTCACATCCATTCCTGCAATATAGAACATACAGGGTGCTCTCACATCCATTCCTGCAATATAGAACATACAGGGTGCTCTCACATCCATTCCTGCAATATAGAACATACAGGGTGCTCTATAATCCATTCCTGCAATATAGAACATACAGGGCGCTCTATAATCCATTCCTGCAATATAGAACATACAGGGTGCTCTCACATCCATTCCTGCAATATAGAACATACAGGGTGCTCTCACATACATTACTGCAATATAGAACATACAGGGTGCTCTTACATCCATTACTGCAATATAGAACATACAGGGTGCTCTCACATCCATTACTGCAATATAGAACGTACAGGGTGCTCTAACATCCATTCCTGCAATATAGAACATACAGGGTGCTCTCACATCCATTACTGCAATATAGAACGTACAGGGTGCTCTAACATCCATTCCTGCAATATAGAACATACAGGGTGCTCTCGCATCCATTCCTGCAATATAGAACATACAGGGTGCTCTCACATACATTCCTGCAATATAGAACATACAGGGTGCTCTATAATCCATTCCTGCAATATAGAACATACAGGGTGCTCTCACATCCATTCCTGCAATATAGAACATACAGGGTGCTCTCACATCCATTCCTGCAATATAGAACATACAGGGTGCTCTATAATCCATTCCTGCAATATAGAACATACAGGGTGCTCTCACATCCATTACTGCAATATAGAACATACAGGGTGCTCTATAATCCATTCCTGCAATATAGAACATACAGGGTGCTCTCACATCCATTCCTGCAATATAGAACATACAGGGTGCTCTCACATCCATTCCTGCAATATAGAACATACAGGGTGCTCTCACATCCATTACTGCAATATAGAACATACAGGGTGCTCTATAATCCATTCCTGCAATATAGAACATACAGGGCGCTCTCACATCCATTCCTGCAATATAGAACATACAGGGTGCTCTCACATCCATTCCTGCAATATAGAACGTACAGGGTGCTCTCACATCCATTCCTGCAATATAGAACATACAGGGCGCTCTATAATCCATTCCTGCAATATAGAACATACAGGGTGCTCTCACATCCATTACTGCAATATAGAACATACAGGGTGCTCTCACATCCATTCCTGTAATATAGAACATACAGGGTGCTCTCACATCCATTCCTGCAATATAGAACATACAGGGTGCTCTCACATCCATTCCTGCAATATAGAACATACAGGGTGCTCTATAATCCATTCCTGCAATATAGAACATACAGGGCGCTCTATAATCCATTCCTGCAATATAGAACATACAGGGTGCTCTCACATCCATTCCTGCAATATAGAACATACAGGGTGCTCTCACATACATTACTGCAATATAGAACATACAGGGTGCTCTTACATCCATTCCTGCAATATAGAACATACAGGTGCTCTCACATCCATTCCTGCAATATAGAACATACAGGGTGCTCTCACATCCATTCCTGCAATATAGAACATACAGGGTGCTCTCACACCCATTACTGCAATATAGAACATACAGGGTGCTCTCACATACATTACTGCAATATAGAACATACAGGGTGCTCTCACATCCATTCCTGCAATATAGAACATACAGGGTGCTCTCACATCCATTACTGCAATATAGAACATACAGGGTGCTCTCACATCCATTCCTGCAATATAGAACATACAGGGTGCTCTCACATCCATTACTGCAATATAGAACGTACAGGGTGCTCTAACATCCATTCCTGCAATATAGAACATACAGGGTGCTCTCTCATCCATTCCTGCAATATAGAACATACAGGGTGCTCTCACATCCATTCCTGCAATATAGAACATACAGGGTGCTCTATAATCCATTCCTGCAATATAGAACATACAGGGTGCTCTCACATCCATTACTGCAATATAGAACATACAGGGTGCTCTCACATCCATTCCTGCAATATAGAACATACAGGGTGCTCTATAATCCATTCCTGCAATATAGAACATACAGGGTGCTCTCACATCCATTACTGCAATATAGAACATACAGGGTGCTCTATAATCCATTCCTGCAATATAGAACATACAGGGTGCTCTCACATCCATTCCTGCAATATAGAACATACAGGGTGCTCTCACATCCATTCCTGCAATATAGAACATACAGGGTGCTCTCACACCCATTACTGCAATATAGAACATACAGGGTGCTCTCACATACATTACTGCAATATAGAACATACAGGGTGCTCTCACATCCATTCCTGCAATATAGAACATACAGGGTGCTCTCACATCCATTACTGCAATATAGAACATACAGGGTGCTCTCACATCCATTCCTGCAATATAGAACATACAGGGTGCTCTCACATCCATTACTGCAATATAGAACGTACAGGGTGCTCTAACATCCATTCCTGCAATATAGAACATACAGGGTGCTCTCGCATCCATTCCTGCAATATAGAACATACAGGGTGCTCTCACATCCATTCCTGCAATATAGAACATACAGGGTGCTCTATAATCCATTCCTGCAATATAGAACATACAGGGTGCTCTCACATCCATTACTGCAATATAGAACATACAGGGTGCTCTCACATCCATTCCTGCAATATAGAACATACAGGGTGCTCTATAATCCATTCCTGCAATATAGAACATACAGGGTGCTCTCACATCCATTACTGCAATATAGAACATACAGGGTGCTCTATAATCCATTCCTGCAATATAGAACATACAGGGTGCTCTCACATCCATTCCTGCAATATAGAACATACAGGGTGCTCTCACATCCATTCCTGCAATATAGAACATACAGGGTGCTCTCACATCCATTCCTGCAATATAGAACATACAGGGTGCTCTCACATCCATTCCTGCAATATAGAACATACAGGGTGCTCTCACACCCATTACTGCAATATAGAACATACAGGGTGCTCTCACATACATTACTGCAATATAGAACATACAGGGTGCTCTCACATCCATTCCTGCAATATAGAACATACAGGGTGCTCTCACATCCATTACTGCAATATAGAACATACAGGGTGCTCTCACATCCATTCCTGCAATATAGAACATACAGGGTGCTCTCACATCCATTACTGCAATATAGAACGTACAGGGTGCTCTAACATCCATTCCTGCAATATAGAACATACAGGGTGCTCTCGCATCCATTCCTGCAATATAGAACATACAGGGTGCTCTCACATCCATTCCTGCAATATAGAACATACAGGGTGCTCTATAATCCATTCCTGCAATATAGAACATACAGGGTGCTCTCACATCCATTACTGCAATATAGAACATACAGGGTGCTCTCACATCCATTCCTGCAATATAGAACATACAGGGTGCTCTATAATCCATTCCTGCAATATAGAACATACAGGGTGCTCTCACATCCATTACTGCAATATAGAACATACAGGGTGCTCTATAATCCATTCCTGCAATATAGAACATACAGGGTGCTCTCACATCCATTCCTGCAATATAGAACATACAGGGTGCTCTCACATCCATTCCTGCAATATAGAACATACAGGGTGCTCTCACATCCATTACTGTAATATAGAACATACAGGGTGCTCTATAATCCATTCCTGCAATATAGAACATACAGGGCGCTCTCACATCCATTCCTGCAATATAGAACATACAGGGTGCTCTCACATCCATTCCTGCAATATAGAATGTACAGGGTGCTCTCACATCCATTCCTGCAATATAGAACATACAGGGCGCTCTATAATCCATTCCTGCAATATAGAACATACAGGGTGCTCTCACATCCATTACTGCAATATAGAACATACAGGGTGCTCTCACATCCATTCCTGCAATATAGAACATACAGGGTGCTCTCACATCCATTCCTGCAATATAGAACATACAGGGTGCTCTCACATCCATTACTGCAATATAGAACATACAGGGTGCTCTATAATCCATTCCTGCAATATAGAACATACAGGGCGCTCTATAATCCATTCCTGCAATATAGAACATACAGGGTGCTCTCACATCCATTCCTGCAATATAGAACATACAGGGTGCTCTCACATACATTACTGCAATATAGAACATACAGGGTGCTCTTACATCCATTACTGCAATATAGAACATACAGGGTGCTCTCACATCCATTACTGCAATATAGAACGTACAGGGTGCTCTAACATCCATTCCTGCAATATAGAACATACAGGGTGCTCTCACATCCATTACTGCAATATAGAACGTACAGGGTGCTCTAACATCCATTCCTGCAATATAGAACATACAGGGTGCTCTCGCATCCATTCCTGCAATATAGAACATACAGGGTGCTCTCACATCCATTCCTGCAATATAGAACATACAGGGTGCTCTATAATCCATTCCTGCAATATAGAACATACAGGGTGCTCTCACATCCATTACTGCAATATAGAACATACAGGGTGCTCTCACATCCATTCCTGCAATATAGAACATACAGGGTGCTCTATAATCCATTCCTGCAATATAGAACATACAGGGTGCTCTCACATCCATTACTGCAATATAGAACATACAGGGTGCTCTATAATCCATTCCTGCAATATAGAACATACAGGGTGCTCTCACATCCATTCCTGCAATATAGAACATACAGGGTGCTCTCACATCCATTCCTGCAATATAGAACATACAGGGTGCTCTCACATCCATTACTGTAATATAGAACATACAGGGTGCTCTATAATCCATTCCTGCAATATAGAACATACAGGGCGCTCTCACATCCATTCCTGCAATATAGAACATACAGGGTGCTCTCACATCCATTACTGCAATATAGAACGTACAGGGTGCTCTCACATCCATTCCTGCAATATAGAACATACAGGGCGCTCTATAATCCATTCCTGCAATATAGAACATACAGGGTGCTCTCACATCCATTACTGCAATATAGAACATACAGGGTGCTCTCACATCCATTCCTGCAATATAGAACATACAGGGTGCTCTCACATCCATTCCTGCAATATAGAACATACAGGGTGCTCTCACATCCATTCCTGCAATATAGAACATACAGGGTGCTCTATAATCCATTCCTGCAATATAGAACATACAGGGCGCTCTATAATCCATTCCTGCAATATAGAACATACAGGGTGCTCTCACATCCATTCCTGCAATATAGAACATACAGGGTGCTCTCACATCCATTACTGCAATATAGAACATACAGGGTGCTCTCACATCCATTCCTGCAATATAGAACATACAGGGTGCTCTATAATCCATTCCTGCAATATAGAACATACAGGGTGCTCTCACATACATTACTGCAATATAGAACATACAGGGTGCTCTCACATCCATTCCTGCAATATAGAACATACAGGGTGCTCTCACATCCATTCCTGCAATATAGAACATACAGGGCGCTCTATAATCCATTCCTGCAATATAGAACATACAGGGTGCTCTCACATCCATTCCTGCAATATAGAACATACAGGGTGCTCTCACATACATTACTGCAATATAGAACATACAGGGTGCTCTTACATCCATTACTGCAATATAGAACATACAGGGTGCTCTCACATCCATTACTGCAATATAGAACGTACAGGGTGCTCTAACATCCATTCCTGCAATATAGAACATACAGGGTGCTCTCACATCCATTACTGCAATATAGAACGTACAGGGTGCTCTAACATCCATTCCTGCAATATAGAACATACAGGGTGCTCTCACATCCATTCCTGCAATATAGAACATACAGGGTGCTCTCACATCCATTCCTGCAATATAGAACATACAGGGTGCTCTATAATCCATTCCTGCAATATAGAACATACAGGGTGCTCTCACATCCATTACTGCAATATAGAACATACAGGGTGCTCTCACATCCATTCCTGCAATATAGAACATACAGGGTGCTCTATCATCCATTCCTGCAATATAGAACATACAGGGTGCTCTCACATCCATTACTGCAATATAGAACATACAGGGTGCTCTATAATCCATTCCTGCAATATAGAACATACAGGGTGCTCTCACATCCATTCCTGCAATATAGAACATACAGGGTGCTCTCACATCCATTCCTGCAATATAGAACATACAGGGTGCTCTCACATCCATTACTGTAATATAGAACATACAGGGTGCTCTATAATCCATTCCTGCAATATAGAACATACAGGGCGCTCTCACATCCATTCCTGCAATATAGAACATACAGGGTGCTCTCACATCCATTCCTGCAATATAGAACGTACAGGGTGCTCTCACATCCATTCCTGCAATATAGAACATACAGGGCGCTCTATAATCCATTCCTGCAATATAGAACATACAGGGTGCTCTCACATCCATTACTGCAATATAGAACATACAGGGTGCTCTCACATCCATTCCTGTAATATAGAACATACAGGGTGCTCTCACATCCATTCCTGCAATATAGAACATACAGGGTGCTCTCACATCCATTCCTGCAATATAGAACATACAGGGTGCTCTATAATCCATTCCTGCAATATAGAACATACAGGGTGCTCTATAATCCATTCCTGCAATATAGAACATACAGGGTGCTCTCACATCCATTCCTGCAATATAGAACATACAGGGTGCTCTCACATCCATTACTGCAATATAGAACATACAGGGTGCTCTCACATCCATTACTGCAATATAGAACATACAGGGTGCTCTCACATCCATTACTGCAATATAGAACATACAGGGTGCTCTCACATCCATTACTGCAATATAGAACGTACAGGGTGCTCTAACATCCATTCCTGCAATATAGAACATACAGGGTGCTCTCACATCCATTACTGCAATATAGAACGTACAGGGTGCTCTAACATCCATTCCTGCAATATAGAACATACAGGGTGCTCTCGCATCCATTCCTGCAATATAGAACATACAGGGTGCTCTCACATCCATTCCTGCAATATAGAACATACAGGGTGCTCTATAATCCATTCCTGCAATATAGAACATACAGGGTGCTCTCACATCCATTACTGCAATATAGAACATACAGGGTGCTCTCACATCCATTCCTGCAATATAGAACATACAGGGTGCTCTATAATCCATTCCTGCAATATAGAACATACAGGGTGCTCTCACATCCATTACTGCAATATAGAACATACAGGGTGCTCTATAATCCATTCCTGCAATATAGAACATACAGGGTGCTCTCACATCCATTCCTGCAATATAGAACATACAGGGTGCTCTCACATCCATTCCTGCAATATAGAACATACAGGGTGCTCTCACATCCATTACTGTAATATAGAACATACAGGGTGCTCTATAATCCATTCCTGCAATATAGAACATACAGGGCGCTCTCACATCCATTCCTGCAATATAGAACATACAGGGTGCTCTCACATCCATTCCTGCAATATAGAACGTACAGGGTGCTCTCACATCCATTCCTGCAATATAGAACATACAGGGCGCTCTATAATCCATTCCTGCAATATAGAACATACAGGGTGCTCTCACATCCATTACTGCAATATAGAACATACAGGGTGCTCTCACATCCATTCCTGTAATATAGAACATACAGGGTGCTCTCACATCCATTCCTGCAATATAGAACATACAGGGTGCTCTCACATCCATTCCTGCAATATAGAACATACAGGGTGCTCTATAATCCATTCCTGCAATATAGAACATACAGGGCGCTCTATAATCCATTCCTGCAATATAGAACATACAGGGTGCTCTCACATCCATTCCTGCAATATAGAACATACAGGGTGCTCTCACATCCATTCCTGCAATATAGAACATACAGGGTGCTCTCACATCCATTCCTGCAATATAGAACATACAGGGTGCTCTATAATCCATTCCTGCAATATAGAACATACAGGGTGCTCTCACATCCATTACTGCAATATAGAACATACAGGGTGCTCTCACATCCATTCCTGCAATATAGAACATACAGGGTGCTCTCACATCCATTCCTGCAATATAGAACATACAGGGCGCTCTATAATCCATTCCTGCAATATAGAACATACAGGGTGCTCTCACATCCATTCCTGCAATATAGAACATACAGGGTGCTCTCACATACATTACTGCAATATAGAACATACAGGGTGCTCTTACATCCATTACTGCAATATAGAACATACAGGGTGCTCTCACATCCATTACTGCAATATAGAACGTACAGGGTGCTCTAACATCCATTCCTGCAATATAGAACATACAGGGTGCTCTCACATCCATTCCTGCAATATAGAACGTACAGGGTGCTCTAACATCCATTCCTGCAATATAGAACATACAGGGTGCTCTCGCATCCATTCCTGCAATATAGAACATACAGGGTGCTCTCACATCCATTCCTGCAATATAGAACATACAGGGTGCTCTATAATCCATTCCTGCAATATAGAACATACAGGGTGCTCTCACATCCATTACTGCAATATAGAACATACAGGGTGCTCTCACATCCATTACTGCAATATAGAACATACAGGGTGCTCTATAATCCATTCCTGCAATATAGAACATACAGGGTGCTCTCACATACATTACTGCAATATAGAACATACAGGGTGCTCTATAATCCATTCCTGCAATATAGAACATACAGGGTGCTCTCACATCCATTCCTGCAATATAGAACATACAGGGTGCTCTCACATCCATTCCTGCAATATAGAACATACAGGGTGCTCTCACATCCATTACTGTAATATAGAACATACAGGGTGCTCTATAATCCATTCCTGCAATATAGAACATACAGGGCGCTCTCACATCCATTCCTGCAATATAGAACATACAGGGTGCTCTCACATCCATTCCTGCAATATAGAACATACAGGGTGCTCTCACATCCATTCCTGCAATATAGAACATACAGGGCGCTCTATAATCCATTCCTGCAATATAGAACATACAGGGTGCTCTCACATCCATTACTGCAATATAGAACATACAGGGTGCTCTCACATCCATTCCTGTAATATAGAACATACAGGGTGCTCTCACATCCATTCCTGCAATATAGAACATACAGGGTGCTCTCACATCCATTCCTGCAATATAGAACATACAGGGTGCTCTATAATCCATTCCTGCAATATAGAACATACAGGGCGCTCTATAATCCATTCCTGCAATATAGAACATACAGGGTGCTCTCACATCCATTCCTGCAATATAGAACATACAGGGTGCTCTCACATCCATTACTGCAATATAGAACATACAGGGTGCTCTCACATCCATTCCTGCAATATAGAACATACAGGGCGCTCTATAATCCATTCCTGCAATATAGAACATACAGGGTGCTCTCACATCCATTACTGCAATATAGAACATACAGGGTGCTCTCACATCCATTCCTGTAATATAGAACATACAGGGTGCTCTCACATCCATTCCTGCAATATAGAACATACAGGGTGCTCTCACATCCATTCCTGCAATATAGAACATACAGGGTGCTCTATAATCCATTCCTGCAATATAGAACATACAGGGCGCTCTATAATCCATTCCTGCAATATAGAACATACAGGGTGCTCTCACATCCATTCCTGCAATATAGAACATACAGGGTGCTCTCACATCCATTACTGCAATATAGAACATACAGGGTGCTCTCACATCCATTACTGCAATATAGAACATACAGGGTGCTCTTACATCCATTACTGCAATATAGAACATACAGGGTGCTCTCACATCCATTACTGCAATATAGAACGTACAGGGTGCTCTAACATCCATTCCTGCAATATAGAACATACAGGGTGCTCTCACATCCATTACTGCAATATAGAACGTACAGGGTGCTCTAACATCCATTCCTGCAATATAGAACATACAGGGTGCTCTCTCATCCATTCCTGCAATATAGAACATACAGGGTGCTCTCACATCCATTCCTGCAATATAGAACATACAGGGTGCTCTATAATCCATTCCTGCAATATAGAACATACAGGGTGCTCTCACATCCATTACTGCAATATAGAACATACAGGGTGCTCTCACATCCATTCCTGCAATATAGAACATACAGGGTGCTCTATAATCCATTCCTGCAATATAGAACATACAGGGTGCTCTCACATCCATTACTGCAATATAGAACATACAGGGTGCTCTATAATCCATTCCTGCAATATAGAACATACAGGGTGCTCTCACATCCATTCCTGCAATATAGAACATACAGGGTGCTCTCACATCCATTCCTGCAATATAGAACATACAGGGTGCTCTCACATCCATTACTGTAATATAGAACATACAGGGTGCTCTATAATCCATTCCTGCAATATAGAACATACAGGGCGCTCTCACATCCATTCCTGCAATGTAGAACATACAGGGTGCTCTCACATCCATTCCTGAAAATATAGAACATACAGGGTGCTCTCACATCCATTCCTGCAATAAAGAACATACAGGGCGCTCTATAATCCATTCCTGCAATATAGAACATACAGGGTGCTCTCACATCCATTACTGCAATATAGAACATACAGGGTGCTCTCACATCCATTCCTGCAATATAGAACATACAGGGTGCTCTCACATCCATTCCTGCAATATAGAACATACAGGGTGCTCTATAATCCATTCCTGCAATATAGAACATACAGGGTGCTCTATAATCCATTCCTGCAATATAGAACATACAGGGCGCTCTATAATCCATTCCTGCAATATAGAACATACAGGGTGCTCTCACATCCATTCCTGCAATATAGAACATACAGGGTGCTCTCACATCCATTACTGCAATATAGAACATACAGGGTGCTCTCACATCCATTCCTGCAATATAGAACATACAGGGTGCTCTATAATCCATTCCTGCAATATAGAACATACAGGGTGCTCTCACATCCATTACTGCAATATAGAACATACAGGGTGCTCTCACATCCATTCCTGCAATATAGAACATACAGGGTGCTCTCACATCCATTCCTGCAATATAGAACATACAGGGCGCTCTATAATCCATTCCTGCAATATAGAACATACAGGGTGCTCTCACATCCATTCCTGCAATATAGAACATACAGGGTGCTCTCACATACATTACTGCAATATAGAACATACAGGGTGCTCTTACATCCATTACTGCAATATAGAACATACAGGGTGCTCTCACATCCATTACTGCAATATAGAACGTACAGGGTGCTCTAACATCCATTCCTGCAATATAGAACATACAGGGTGCTCTCACATCCATTACTGCAATATAGAACGTACAGGGTGCTCTAACATCCATTCCTGCAATATAGAACATACAGGGTGCTCTCGCATCCATTCCTGCAATATAGAACATACAGGGTGCTCTCACATCCATTCCTGCAATATAGAACATACAGGGTGCTCTATAATCCATTCCTGCAATATAGAACATACAGGGTGCTCTCACATCCATTACTGCAATATAGAACATACAGGGTGCTCTCACATCCATTCCTGCAATATAGAACATACAGGGTGCTCTATAATCCATTCCTGCAATATAGAACATACAGGGTGCTCTCACATCCATTACTGCAATATAGAACATACAGGGTGCTCTATAATCCATTCCTGCAATATAGAACATACAGGGTGCTCTCACATCCATTCCTGCAATATAGAACATACAGGGTGCTCTCACATCCATTCCTGCAATATAGAACATACAGGGTGCTCTCACATCCATTACTGTAATATAGAACATACAGGGTGCTCTATAATCCATTCCTGCAATATAGAACATACAGGGCGCTCTCACATCCATTCCTGCAATATAGAACATACAGGGTGCTCTCACATCCATTCCTGCAATATAGAACGTACAGGGTGCTCTCACATCCATTCCTGCAATATAGAACATACAGGGCGCTCTATAATCCATTCCTGCAATATAGAACATACAGGGTGCTCTCACATCCATTACTGCAATATAGAACATACAGGGTGCTCTCACATCCATTCCTGCAATATAGAACATACAGGGTGCTCTCACATCCATTACTGCAATATAGAACATACAGGGTGCTCTCACATCCATTACTGCAATATAGAACATACCAGGTGCTCTCACATCCATTCCTGCAATATAGAACATACAGGGTGCTCTCACATCCATTCCTGTAATATAGAACACACAGGGTGCTCTCACATCCATTCCTGCAATATAGAACATACAGGGTGCTCTCACATCCATTCCTGCAATATAGAACATACAGGGTGCTCTCACATCCATTCCTGCAATATAGAACATACAGGGTGCTCTCACATCCATTCCTGCAATATAGAACATACAGGGTACTCTCACATCCATTCCTGCAATATAGAACATACAGGGTGCTCTCACATACATTACTGCAATATAGAACATACAGGGTACTCTATAATCCATTCCTGCAATATAGAACATACAGGGTGCTCTCACATCCATTCCTGCAATATAGAACATACAGGGCGCTCTCACATCCATTCCTGCAATATAGAACATACAGGGCGCTCTATAATCCATTCCTGCAATATAGAACATACAGGGTGCTCTCACATCCATTCCTGCAATATAGAACATACAGGGTGCTCTCACATCCATTCCTGCAATATAGAACATACAGGGTGCTCTATAATCCATTCCTGCAATATAGAACATACAGGGTGCTCTCACATACATTACTGCAATATAGAACATACAGGGTGCTCTCACATCCATTACTGCAATATAGAACATACAGGGTGCTCTCACATCCATTACAGCAATATAGAACATACAGGGTGCTCTCACATACATTACTGCAATATAGAACATACAGGGTGCTCTCACATCCATTACTGCAATATAGAACATACAGGGTGCTCTCACATCCATTCCTGCAATATAGAACATACAGGGTGCTCTCACATCCATTCCTGCAATATAGAACATACAGGGTGCTCTCACATCCATTACAGCAATATAGAACATACAGGGTGCTCTCACATTCATTACTGCAATATAGAACGTACAGGGTGCTCTCACATCCATTCCTGCAATATAGAACATACAGGGTGCTCTCACATCCATTCCTGCAATATAGAACATACAGGGTGCTCTATAATCCATTCCTGCAATATAGAACATACAGGGTGCTCTCACATCCATTCCTGCAATATAGAACATACAGGGTGCTCTCACATCCATTCCTGCAATATAGAACATACAGGGTGCTCTCACATCCATTACTGTAATATAGAACATACAGGGTGCTCTATAATCCATTCCTGCAATATAGAACATACAGGGCGCTCTCACATCCATTCCTGCAATATAGAACATACAGGGTGCTCTCACATCCATTCCTGCAATATAGAACGTACAGGGTGCTCTCACATCCATTCCTGCAATATAGAACATACAGGGCGCTCTATAATCCATTCCTGCAATATAGAACATACAGGGTGCTCTCACATCCATTACTGCAATATAGAACATACAGGGTGCTCTCACATCCATTCCTGTAATATAGAACATACAGGGTGCTCTCACATCCATTCCTGCAATATAGAACATACAGGGTGCTCTCACATCCATTCCTGCAATATAGAACATACAGGGTGCTCTATAATCCATTCCTGCAATATAGAACATACAGGGCGCTCTATAATCCATTCCTGCAATATAGAACATACAGGGTGCTCTCACATCCATTCCTGCAATATAGAACATACAGGGTGCTCTCACATACATTACTGCAATATAGAACATACAGGGTGCTCTTACATCCATTCCTGCAATATAGAACATACAGGTGCTCTCACATCCATTCCTGCAATATAGAACATACAGGGTGCTCTCACATCCATTCCTGCAATATAGAACATACAGGGTGCTCTCACACCCATTACTGCAATATAGAACATACAGGGTGCTCTCACATACATTACTGCAATATAGAACATACAGGGTGCTCTCACATCCATTCCTGCAATATAGAACATACAGGGTGCTCTCACATCCATTACTGCAATATAGAACATACAGGGTGCTCTCACATCCATTCCTGCAATATAGAACATACAGGGTGCTCTATAATCCATTCCTGCAATATAGAACATACAGGGTGCTCTCACATACATTACTGCAATATAGAACATACAGGGTGCTCTCACATCCATTCCTGCAATATAGAACATACAGGGTGCTCTCACATCCATTCCTGCAATATAGAACATACAGGGTGCTCTCACATCCATTACTGCAATATAGAACATACAGGGTGCTCTCACATCCATTACAGCAATATAGAACATACAGGGTGCTCTCACATCCATTACTGCAATATAGAACATACAGGGTGCTCTCACATCCATTCCTGCAATATAGAACATACAGGGTGCTCTATAATCCATTCCTGCAATATAGAACATACAGGGTGCTCTCACATACATTACTGCAATATAGAACATACAGGGTGCTCTCACATCCATTCCTGCAATATAGAACATACAGGGTGCTCTCACATCCATTACTGCAATATAGAACATACAGGGTGCTCTCACATCCATTACTGCAATATAGAACATACCAGGTGCTCTCACATCCATTCCTGCAATATAGAACATACAGGGTGCTCTCACATCCATTCCTGTAATATAGAACACACAGGGTGCTCTCACATCCATTCCTGCAATATAGAACATACAGGGTGCTCTCACATCCATTCCTGCAATATAGAACATACAGGGTGCTCTCACATCCATTCCTGCAATAAAGAACATACAGGGTGCTCTCACATCCATTCCTGCAATATAGAACATACAGGGTACTCTCACATCCATTCCTGCAATATAGAACATACAGGGTGCTCTCACATACATTACTGCAATATAGAACATACAGGGTACTCTATAATCCATTCCTGCAATATAGAACATACAGGGTGCTCTCACATCCATTCCTGCAATATAGAACATACAGGGCGCTCTCACATCCATTCCTGCAATATAGAACATACAGGGCGCTCTATAATCCATTCCTGCAATATAGAACATACAGGGTGCTCTCACATCCATTCCTGCAATATAGAACATACAGGGTGCTCTCACATCCATTCCTGCAATATAGAACATACAGGGTGCTCTATAATCCATTCCTGCAATATAGAACATACAGGGTGCTCTCACATACATTACTGCAATATAGAACATACAGGGTGCTCTCACATCCATTACTGCAATATAGAACATACAGGGTGCTCTCACATCCATTACAGCAATATAGAACATACAGGGTGCTCTCACATACATTACTGCAATATAGAACATACAGGGTGCTCTCACATCCATTACTGCAATATAGAACATACAGGGTGCTCTCACATCCATTCCTGCAATATAGAACATACAGGGTGCTCTCACATCCATTCCTGCAATATAGAACATACAGGGTGCTCTCACATCCATTACAGCAATATAGAACATACAGGGTGCTCTCACATCCATTACTGCAATATAGAACGTACAGGGTGCTCTCACATCCATTCCTGCAATATAGAACATACAGGGTGCTCTCACATCCATTCCTGCAATATAGAACATACAGGGTGCTCTATAATCCATTCCTGCAATATAGAACATACAGGGTGCTCTCACATCCATTACAGCAATATAGAACATACAGGGTGCTCTCACATACATTACTGCAATATAGAACATACAGGGTGCTCTCACATCCATTCCTGCAATATAGAACATACAGGGTGCTCTCACATCCATTCCTGCAATATAGAACATACAGGGTGCTCTCACATCCATTCCTGCAATATAGAACATACAGGGTGCTCTCACATACATTACTGCAATATAGAACATACAGGGTGCTCTCACATCCATTACTGCAATATAGAACATACAGGGTGCTCTCACATCCATTACAGCAATATAGAACATACAGGGTGCTCTCACATCCATTCCTGCAATATAGAACATACAGGGTGCTCTCACATCCATTCCTGCAATATAGAACATACAGGGTGCTCTCACATACATTACTGCAATATAGAACATACAGGGTGCTCTCACATCCATTACTGCAATATAGAACATACAGGGTGCTCTCACATCCATTACAGCAATATAGAACATACAGGGTGCTCTCACATACATTACTGCAATATAGAACATACAGGGTGCTCTCACATCCATTCCTGCAATATAGAACATACAGGGTGCTCTCACATCCATTCCTGCAATATAGAACATACAGGGTGCTCTCACATCCATTCCTGCAATATAGAACATACAGGGCGCTCTATAATCCATTCCTGCAATATAGAACATACAGGGTGCTCTCACATCCATTCCTGCAATATAGAACATACAGGGTGCTCTCGCATCCATTACTGCAATATAGAACATACAGGGTGCTCTCACATCCATTCCTGCAATATAGAACATACAGGGTGCTCTCACATCCATTCCTGCAATATAGAACATACAGGGCGCTCTCACATCCATTACTGCAATATAGAACATACAGGGCGCTCTCACATACATTCCTGCAATATAGAACATACAGGGTGCTCTCACATCCATTACAGCAATATAGAACATACAGGGTGCTCTCACATCCATTACAGCAATATAGAACATACAGGGTGCTCTCACATCCATTACTGCAATATAGAACATACAGGGTGCTCTCACATCCATTACTGCAATATAGAACATACAGGGTGCTCTCACATCCATTACTGCAATATAGAACGTACAGGGTGCTCTAACATCCATTCCTGCAATATAGAACATACAGGGCGCTCTTACATCCATTCCTGTAATATAGAACATACAGGGTGCTCTAACATCCATTACTGTAATATAGAACATACAGGGTGCTCTATAATCCATTCCTGCAATATAGAACATACAGGGTGCTCTCACATCCATTCCTGCAATATAGAACATACAGGGTGCTCTCACATCCATTCCTGCAATATAGAACATACAGGGCGCTCTCACATACATTCCTGCAATATAGAACATACAGGGCGCTCTCACATCCATTACTGCAATATAGAACATACAGGGTGCTCTCACATCCATTACTGCAATATAGAACATACAGGGTGCTCTCACATACATTACTGCAATATAGAACATACAGGGCGCTCTCACATCCATTACTGCAATATAGAACATACAGGGCGCTCTCACATCCATTACTGCAATATAGAACATACAGGGTGCTCTCACATCCATTACTGCAATATAGAACGTACAGGGTGCTCTAACATCCATTCCTGCAATATAGAACATACAGGGCGCTCTTACATCCATTCCTGTAATATAGAACATACAGTGTGCTCTAACATCCATTACTGTAATATAGAACATACAGGGTGCTCTATAATCCATTCCTGCAATATAGAACATACAGGGTGCTCTCACATCCATTCCTGCAATATAGAACATACAGGGTGCTCTCACATCCATTCCTGCAATATAGAACATACAGGGCGCTCTCACATACATTCCTGCAATATAGAACATACAGGGCGCTCTCACATCCATTACTGCAATATAGAACATACAGGGTGCTCTCACATCCATTACTGCAATATAGAACATACAGGGTGCTCTCACATACATTACTGCAATATAGAACATACAGGGCGCTCTCACATCCATTACTGCAATATAGAACATACAGGGCGCTCTCACATCCATTACTGCAATATAGAACATACAGGGTGCTCTCACATCCATTACTGCAATATAGAACATACAGGGTGCTCTCACATCCATTACTGCAATATAGAACATACAGGGCGCTCTCACATACATTACTGCAATATAGAACATACAGGGTGCTCTCACATCCATTACTGCAATATAGAACGTACAGGGTGCTCTAACATCCATTCCTGCAATATAGAACATACAGGGTGCTCTATAATCCATTCCTGCAATATAGAACATACAGGGTGCTCTCACATCCATTCCTGCAATATAGAACATACAGGGTGCTCTCACATCCATTACTGCAATATAGAACGTACAGGGTGCTCTAACATCCATTCCTGCAATATAGAACATACAGGGTGCTCTCACACCCATTACTGCAATATAGAACATACAGGGTGCTCTCACATCCATTACTGCAATATAGAACATACAGGTGCTCTCACATACATTCCTGCAAAATAGAACATACAGGGTGCTCTCACATCCATTACTGCAATATAGAACATACAGGGTGCTCTCACATCCATTCCTGTAATATAGAACATACGGGGTGCTCTCACATCCATTCCTGCAATATAGAACATACCGGGTGCTCTAACATCCATTCCTGCAATATAGAACATACAGGGTGCTCTATAATCCATTCCTGCAATATAGAACATACAGGGCGCTCTCACATCCATTCCTGCAATATAGAACATACAGGGCGCTCTCACATCCATTCCTGCAATATAGAACATACAGGGTGCTCTCACATCCATTCCTGCAATTTAGAACATACAGGGTGCTCTCACATCCATTACTGCAATATAGAACGTACAGGGTGCTCTAACATCCATTCCTGCAATATAGAACATACAGGGTGCTCTCACATCCATTACTGCAATATAGAACATACAGGGTGCTCTCACATCCATTACTGCAATATAGAACATACAGGGTGCTCTCGCATCCATTACTGCAATATAGAACATACAGGGCGCTCTCACATCCATTCCTGCAATATAGAACATACAGGGTGCTCTCACATCCATTACTGCAATATAGAACATACAGGGTGCTCTCGCATCCATTACTGCAATATAGAACGTACAGGGTGCTCTTACATCCATTCCTGCAATATAGAACATACAGGGTGCTCTCACACCCATTACTGCAATATAGAACATACAGGGTGCTCTCACATCCATTACTGCAATATAGAACATACAGGGTGCTCTTACATCCATTCCTGCAATATAGAACATACCAGGTGCTCTCACATCCATTACTGCAATATAGAACATACAGGGTGCTCTCACATCCATTCCTGCAATATAGAACATACAGGGTGCTCTCACATCCATTACTGCAATATAGAACATACAGGGTGCTCTCACATCCATTACTGCAATATAGAACATACAGGGTGCTCTCACATCCATTCCTGCAATTTAGAACATACAGGGTGCTCTCACATCCATTCCTGCAATATAGAACATACAGGGTGCTCTCACATCCATTACTGCAATATAGAACGTACAGGGTGCTCTAACATCCATTCCTGCAATATAGAACATACAGGGTGCTCTCACATCCATTACTGCAATATAGAACATACAGGGTGCTCTCACATCCATTACTGCAATATAGAACATACAGGGTGCTCTCGCATCCATTACTGCAATATAGAACATACAGGGCGCTCTCACATCCATTCCTGCAATATAGAACATACAGGGTGCTCTCACATCCATTACTGCAATATAGAACATACAGGGTGCTCTCGCATCCATTACTGCAATATAGAACGTACAGGGTGCTCTCACACCCATTACTGCAATATAGAACATACAGGGTGCTCTCACACCCATTACTGCAATATAGAACATACAGGGTGCTCTCACATCCATTCCTGTAATATAGAACATACAGGGTGCTCTCACATCCATTCCTGCAATATAGAACATACCAGGTGCTCTCACATCCATTACTGCAATATAGAACATACAGGGTGCTCTTACATCCATTCCTGCAATATAGAACATACCAGGTGCTCTCACATCCATTACTGCAATATAGAACATACAGGGTGCTCTCACATCCATTCCTGCAATATAGAACATACAGGGTGCTCTCACATCCATTACTGCAATATAGAACATACAGGGTGCTCTCACATCCATTACTGCAATATAGAACATACAGGGCGCTCTCACATACATTACTGCAATATAGAACATACAGGGTGCTCTCACATCCATTACTGCAATATAGAACGTACAGGGTGCTCACACATCCATTCCTGCAATATAGAACATACAGGGTGCTCTATAATCCATTCCTGCAATATAGAACATACAGGGTGCTCTCACATCCATTCCTGCAATATAGAACATACAGGGTGCTCTCACATCCATTACTGCAATATAGAACGTACAGGGTGCTCTAACATCCATTCCTGCAATATAGAACATACAGGGTGCTCTCACACCCATTACTGCAATATAGAACATACAGGGTGCTCTCACATCCATTACTGCAATATAGAACATACAGGTGCTCTCACATACATTCCTGCAAAATAGAACATACAGGGTGCTCTCACATCCATTACTGCAATATAGAACATACAGGGTGCTCTCACATCCATTCCTGTAATATAGAACATACGGGGTGCTCTCACATCCATTCCTGCAATATAGAACATACCGGGTGCTCTAACATCCATTCCTGCAATATAGAACATACAGGGTGCTCTATAATCCATTCCTGCAATATAGAACATACAGGGCGCTCTCACATCCATTCCTGCAATATAGAACATACAGGGCGCTCTCACATCCATTCCTGCAATATAGAACATACAGGGTGCTCTCACATCCATTCCTGCAATTTAGAACATACAGGGTGCTCTCACATCCATTCCTGCAATATAGAACATACAGGGTGCTCTCACATCCATTACTGCAATATAGAACGTACAGGGTGCTCTAACATCCATTCCTGCAAGATAGAACATACAGGGTGCTCTCACATCCATTACTGCAATATAGAACATACAGGGTGCTCTCACATCCATTACTGCAATATAGAACATACAGGGTGCTCTCGCATCCATTACTGCAATATAGAACATACAGGGCGCTCTCACATCCATTCCTGCAATATAGAACATACAGGGTGCTCTCACATCCATTACTGCAATATAGAACATACAGGGTGCTCTCGCATCCATTACTGCAATATAGAACGTACAGGGTGCTCTCACACCCATTACTGCAATATAGAACATACAGGGTGCTCTCACACCCATTACTGCAATATAGAACATACAGGGTGCTCTCACATCCATTCCTGTAATATAGAACATACAGGGTGCTCTCACATCCATTCCTGCAATATAGAACATACCAGGTGCTCTCACATCCATTACTGCAATATAGAACATACAGGGTGCTCTTACATCCATTCCTGCAATATAGAACATACCAGGTGCTCTCACATCCATTACTGCAATATAGAACATACAGGGTGCTCTCACATCCATTCCTGCAATATAGAACATACAGGGTGCTCTCACATCCATTCCTGCAATATAGAACATACAGGGTGCTCTATAATCCATTCCTGCAATATAGAACATACAGGGTGCTCTCACATCCATTCCTGCAATATAGAACATACAGGGTGCTCTCACATCCATTCCTGTAATATAGAACATACAGGGTGCTCTCACATCCATTCCTGCAATATAGAACATACAGGGTGCTCTATAATCCATTCCTGCAATATAGAACATACAGGGCGCTCTCACATCCATTACTGCAATATAGAACATACAGGGTGCTCTCACATCCATTACTGCAATATAGAACATACAGGGTGCTCTCACATCCATTACTGCAATATAGAACATACAGGGCGCTCTCACATCCATTCCTGCAATATAGAACATACAGGGTGCTCTCACATCCATTCCTGCAATATAGAACATACAGGGTGCTCTATAATCCATTCCTGCAATATAGAACATACAGGGCGCTCTCACATCCATTCCTGTAATATAGAACATACAGGGTGCTCTCACATCCATTCTTGCAATATAGAACATACCAGGTGCTCTCACATCCATTACTGCAATATAGAACATACAGGGTGCTCTCACATCCATTCCTGCAATATAGAACATACAGGGTGCTCTCACATCCATTCCTGCAATATAGAACATACAGGGTGCTCTATAATCCATTCCTGCAATATAGAACATACAGGGTGCTCTCACATCCATTACTGCAATATAGAACGTACAGGGTGCTCTAACATCCATTCCTGCAATATAGAACATACAGGGTACTCTCACATCCATTCCTGCAATATAGAACATACAGGGTGCTCTCACACCCATTACTGCAATATAGAACATACAGGGTGCTCTCACATCCATTACTGCAATATAGAACATACAGGGTGCTCTCACATCCATTCCTGCAATATAGAACATACAGGGTGCTCTCACATCCATTCCTGCAATATAGAACATACAGGGTGCTCTCACATCCATTCCTGCAATATAGAACATACAGGGTGCTCTCACATCCATTCCTGCAATATAGAACATACAGGGTGCTCTCACATCCATTACAGCAATATAGAACGTACAGGGTGCTCTCACATCCATTACAGCAATATAGAACATACAGGGTGCTCTCACATCCATTACTGCAATATAGATCGTACAGGGTGCTCTAACATCCATTCCTGCAATATAGAACATACAGGGTGCTCTCACATCCATTCCTGCAATATAGAACATACAGGGTGCTCTCACATCCATTCCTGCAATATAGAACATACAGGGTGCTCTCACATCCATTACAGCAATATAGAACGTACAGGGTGCTCTCACATCCATTACAGCAATATAGAACATACAGGGTGCTCTCACATCCATTACTGCAATATAGAACGTACAGGGTGCTCTAACATCCATTCCTGCAATATAGAACATACAGGGTGCTCTCACATCCATTCCTGCAATATAGAACATACAGGGTGCTCTCACATCCATTCCTGCAATATAGAACATACAGGGTGCTCTATAATCCATTCCTGCAAAATAGAACATACAGGGTGCTCTCACATCCATTCCTGCAAAATAGAACATACAGGGTGCTCTCACATCCATTCCTGCAATATAGAACATACAGGGTGCTCTATAATCCATTCCTGCAAAATAGAACATACAGGGTGGTCTCACATCCATTACTGCAATATAGAACATACAGGGCGCTCTCACATACATTCCTGCAATATAGAACATACAGGGCGCTCTCACATCCATTACTGCAATATAGAACATACAGGGTGCTCTCACATCCATTCCTGCAATATAGAACATACAGGGTGCTCTATAATCCATTCCTGCAATATAGAACATACAGGGTGCTCTCACATCCATTCCTGCAATATAGAACATACAGGGTGCTCTCACATCCATTCCTGCAATATAGAACATACAGGGTGCTCTCACATCCATTCCTGCAATATAGAACATACAGGGTGCTCTATAATCCATTCCTGCAAAATAGAACATACAGGGTGCTCTCACATCCATTCCTGCAATATAGAACATACAGGGCGCTCTCACATACATTCCTGCAAAATAGAACATACAGGGTGCTCTCACATCCATTCCTGCAAAATAGAACATACAGGGCGCTCTCACATACATTCCTGCAATATAGAACATACAGGGCGCTCTCACATCCATTCCTGCAAAATAGAACATACAGGGTGCTCTCACATACATTCCTGCAATATAGAACATACAGGGTGCTCTCACATCCATTCCTGCAATATAGAACATACAGGGTGCTCTATAATCCATTCCTGCAATATAGAACATACAGGGTGCTCTCACATCCATTCCTGCAATATAGAACATACAGGGTGCTCTCACATCCATTCCTGCAATATAGAACATACAGGGTGCTCTCACATCCATTCCTGCAATATAGAACATACAGGGTGCTCTATAATCCATTCCTGCAAAATAGAACATACAGGGTGCTCTCACATCCATTCCTGCAATATAGAACATACAGGGCGCTCTCACATACATTCCTGCAAAATAGAACATACAGGGTGCTCTCACATCCATTCCTGCAAAATAGAACATACAGGGCGCTCTCACATACATTCCTGCAATATAGAACATACAGGGCGCTCTCACATCCATTCCTGCAAAATAGAACATACAGGGTGCTCTCACATACATTCCTGCAATATAGAACATACAGGGTGCTCTCACATCCATTCCTGCAATATAGAACATACAGGGTGCTCTATAATCCATTCCTGCAATATAGAACATACAGGGTGCTCTCACATCCATTCCTGCAATATAGAACATACAGGGCGCTCTCACATCCATTCCTGCAATATAGAACATACAGGGCGCTCTATAATCCATTCCTGCAATATAGAACATACAGAGTGCTCTCACATCCATTCCTGCAATATAGAACATACAGGGTGCTCTCACATCCATTCCTGCAATATAGAACATACAGGGTGCTCTCACATCCATTCCTGCAATATAGAACATACAGGGCGCTCTATAATCCATTCCTGCAATATAGAACATACAGGGTGCTCTCACATCCATTCCTGCAATATAGAACATACAGGGTGCTCTCCTATCCATTACAGCAATATAGAACATACAGGGTGCTCTCACATCCATTACTGCAATATAGAACATACAGGGTGCTCTCACATCCATTACAGCAATATAGAACATACAGGGTGCTCTCACATCCATTCCTGCAATATAGAACGTACAGGGTGCTCTCACATCCATTCCTGCAATATAGAACATACAGGGTGCTCTCAAATCCATTCCTGCAATATAGAACATACAGGGCGCTCTATAATCCATTCCTGCAATATAGAACATACAGGGCGCTCTCACATCCATTCCTGCAATATAGAACATACAGGGCGCTCTCACATCCATTCCTGCAATATAGAACATACAGGGCGCTCTCACATCCATTCCTGCAATATAGAACATACAGGGTGCTCTCACATCCATTACTGCAATATAGAACATACAGGGTGCTCTCACATCCATTACTGCAATATAGAACGTACAGGGTGCTCTCACATCCATTCCTGCAATATAGAACATACAGGGCGCTCTCACATCCATTCCTGCAATATAGAACATACAGGGCGCTCTCACATCCATTCCTGCAATATAGAACATACAGGGCGCTCTATAATCCATTCCTGCAAAATAGAACATACAGGGCGCTCTCACATCCATTCCTGCAATATATAACATACAGGGCGCTCTCACACCCATTACTGCAATATAGAACATACAGGGTGCTCTCACACCCATTACTGCAATATAGAACATACAGGGCGCTCTCACACCCATTACTGCAATATAGAACATACAGGGTGCTCTGGCATCCATTACTGCAATATAGAACATACAGGGTGCTCTCGCATTCATTCCTGCAATATAGAACATACAGGGTGCTCTAACATCCATTCCTGCAATATAGAACATACAGGGTGCTCTCACATCCATTCCTGCAATATAGAACATACAGGGTGCTCTCACATCCATTCCTGCAATATAGAACATACAGGGTGCTCTCACATCCATTCCTGCAATATAGAACATACAGGGCGCTCTCACATCCATTACTGCAATATAGAACATACAGGGTGCTCTATAATCCATTCCTGCAATATAGAACATACAGGGTCCTCTCACATCCATTCCTGCAATATAGAACATACAGGGTGCTCTAACATCCATTCCTGCAATATAGAACATACAGGGTGCTCTCACATCCATTCCTGCAATATAGAACATACAGGGTGCTCTAACATCCATTACTGCAATATAGAACATACAGGGTACTCTCACATCCATTCCTGCAATATAGAACATACAGGGTGCTCTATAATCCATTCCTGCAATATAGAACATACAGGGTGCTCTCACATCCATTCCTGCAATATAGAACATACAGGGTGGTCTCACATCCATTCCTGTAATATAGAACATACAGGGTGCTCTCACATCCATTCCTGCAATATAGAACATACAGGGTGCTCTCGCATCCATTACAGCAATATAGAACATACAGGGCGCTCTCACATCCATTCCTGCAATATAGAACATACAGGGCGCTCTCACATCCATTACTGCAATATAGAACATACAGGGCGCTCTCACATCCATTACTGCAATATAGAACATACAGGGCGCTCTCACATCCATTCCTGCAATATAGAACATACAGGGCGCTCTCACATCCATTCCTGCAATATAGAACATACAGGGCGCTCTCACATCCATTCCTGCAATATAGAACATACAGGGCGCTCTCACATCCATTCCTGCAATATAGAACATACAGGGCGCTCTCACATCCATTACTGCAATATAGAACATACAGGGTGCTCTATAATCCATTCCTGCAATATAGAACATACAGGGTCCTCTCACATCCATTCCTGCAATATAGAACATACAGGGTGCTCTAACATCCATTCCTGCAATATAGAACATACAGGGTGCTCTATAATCCATTCCTGCAATATAGAACATACAGGGTGCTCTCACATACATTCCTGCAATATAGAACATACAGGGTGCTCTCACATCCATTCCTGCAATATAGAACATACAGGGTGCTCTCACATCCATTCCTGCAATATAGAACATACAGGGTGCTCTAACATCCATTCCTGCAATATAGAACATACAGGGCGCTCTATAATCCATTCCTGCAATATAGAACATACAGGGTGCTCTCACATCCATTACTGCAATATAGAACATACAGGGCGCTCTAACATCCATTCCTGCAATATAGAACATACAGGGTGCTCTCACATCCATTCCTGCAATATAGAACATACAGGGTGCTCTCACATCCATTCCTGCAATATCGAACATACAGGGTGCTCTCACATCCATTCCTGCAATATAGAACATACAGGGTGCTCTCACATCCATTCCTGCAATATAGAACGTACAGGGTGCTCTCACATCCATTCCTGCAATATAGAACATACAGGGTGCTCTCACATCCATTCCTGCAATATAGAACATACAGGGTGCTCTCACATCCATTCCTGCAATATAGAACATCGAGGCTTCTCTCACATCCATTCCTGTAATATAGAACATACAGGGTGCTCTCGCATTCATTCCTGCAATATAGAACATACAGGGTGCTCTCACATCCATTACTGCAATATAGAACATACGGGGTGCTCTATAATCCATTCCTGCAATATAGAACATACAGGGTGCTCTCACATCCATTCCTGCAATATAGAACATACAGGGTGCTCTCACATCCATTCCTGCAATATAGAACATACAGGGTGCTCTCACATCCATTACTGCAATATAGAACATACAGGGTGCTCTCACATCCATTACTGCAATATAGAACATACAGGGTGCTCTCACATCCATTCCTGCAATATAGAACATACAGGGTGCTCTATAATCCATTCCTGCAATATAGAACATACAGGGCGCTCTCACATCCATTACTGCAATATAGAACATACAGGGTGCTCTCACATCCATTACTGCAATATAGAACATACAGGGTGCTCTCACATCCATTCCTGCAATATAGAACATACAGGGTGCTCTCACATACATTACTGCAATATAGAACATACAGGGTGCTCTATAATCCATTCCTGCAATATAGAACATACAGGGCGCTCTCACATCCATTCCTGCAATATAGAACATACAGGGCGCTCTCACATCCATTCCTGCAATATAGAACATACAGGGTGCTCTATAATCCATTCCTGCAATATAGAACATACAGGGTGCTCTCACATCCATTCCTGCAATATAGAACATACAGGGTGCTCTCACATCCATTCCTGCAATATAGAACATACAGGGTGCTCTCACATCCATTCCTGCAATATAGAACATACAGGGTGCTCTCACATCCATTACTGCAATATAGAACATACAGGGTGCTCTCACATCCATTACTGCAATATAGAACATACAGGGTGCTCTCACATACATTCCTGCAATATAGAACATACAGGGTGCTCTATAATCCATTCCTGCAATATAGAACATACAGGGTGCTCTCACATACATTACTGCAATATAGAACATACAGGGCGCTCTCACATCCATTACTGCAATATAGAACATACAGGGTGCTCTATAATCCATTCCTGCAATATAGAACATACAGGGTGCTCTCACATACATTCCTGCAATATAGAACATACAGGGTGCTCTCACATCCATTACTGCAATATAGAACATACAGGGTGCTCTCACATCCATTACTGCAATATAGAACATACGGGGTGCTCTCACATCCATTCCTGCAATATAGAACATACAGGGTGCTCTCACATCCATTCCTGCAATATAGAACATACAGGGTGCTCTATAATCCATTCCTGCAATATAGAACATACAGGGTGCTCTCACATACATTCCTGCAATATAGAACATACAGGGTGCTCTCACATCCATTCCTGCAATATAGAACATACAGGGTGCTCTAACATCCATTACTGCAATATAGAACATACAGGGTGCTCTATAATCCATTCCTGCAATATAGAACATACAGGGTGCTCTCACATCCATTCCTGCAATATAGAACATCGAGGCTTCTCTCACATCCATTCCTGTAATATAGAACATACAGGGTGCTCTCCCATTCATTCCTGCAATATAGAACATACAGGGTGCTCTCGCATCCATTCCTGCAATATAGAACATACAGGGTACTCTCACATCCATTCCTGCAATATAGAACATACAGGGTGCTCTTGCATCCATTCCTGCAATATAGAACATACAGGGTGCTCTCGCATCCATTCCTGCAATATAGAACATACAGGGTACTCTCACATCCATTCCTGCAATATAGAACATACAGGGTGCTCTCGCATCCATTCCTGCAATATAGAACATACAGGGTGCTCTCACATCCATTCCTGCAATATAGAACATACAGGGTGCTCTCACATCCATTCCTGCAATATAGAACATACAGGGCGCTCTTACATCCATTCCTGTAATATAGAACATACAGGGTGCTCTCACATCCATTCCTGCAATATAGAACATACAGGGTGGTCTCACATCCATTCCTGCAATATAGAACATACAGGGTGCTCTCACATCCATTACTGCAATATAGAACATACAGGGTGCTCTCACATCCATTCCTGTAATATAGAACATACGGGGTGCTCTCACATCCATTCCTGCAATATAGAACATACAGGGTGCTCTATAATCCATTCCTGCAATATAGAACATACAGGGTGCTCTCACATCCATTCCTGCAATATAGAACATACAGGGTGCTCTCACATCCATTCCTGGAATATATAACATACAGGGTACTCTCACATCCATTCCTGCAATATAGAACATACAGGGTGCTCTCACATCCATTCCTGCAATATAGAACATACAGGTGCTCTCACATCCATTCCTGCAATATAGAACATACAGGGTGCTCTCACATCCATTACTGCAATATAGAACATACAGGGCGCTCTCACATCCATTCCTGCAATATAGAACATACAGGGTGCTCTCACATCCATTCCTGCAATATAGAACATACAGGGTGCTCTCACATCCATTACTGCAATATAGAACATACAGGGTGCTCTCGCATCCATTCCTGCAATATAGAACATACAGGGTGCTCTCACACCCATTACTGCAATATAGAACATACAGGGTGCTCTCACACCCATTACTGCAATATAGAACATACAGGGCGCTCTCGCATCCATTACTGCAATATAGAACATACAGGGTGCTCTCGCATTCATTCCTGCAATATAGAACATACAGGGTGCTCTCGCATCCATTACTGCAATATAGAACATACAGGGTGCTCTCACACCCATTACTGCAATATAGAACATACAGGGCGCTCTTACATCCATTCCTGTAATATAGAACATACAGGGTGCTCTCACATCCATTCCTGCAATATAGAACATACAGGGCGCTCTCACATCCATTACTGCAATATAGAACATACAGGGTGCTCTCACATCCATTCCTGCAATATAGAACATACAGGGTGCTCTCACATACATTCCTGCAATATAGAACATACAGGGTGCTCTCACATCCATTACTGCAATATAGAACATACAGGGTGCTCTCACATCCATTCCTGCAATATAGAACATACAGGGTGCTCTCACATCAATTACTGCAATATAGAACATACAGGGTCCTCTCACATCCATTACTGCAATATAGAACATACAGGGTGCTCTCACATCCATTCCTGCAATATAGAACATACAGGGTGCTCTCACATACATTCCTGCAATATAGAACATAACAGGTGCTCTCACATCCATTACTGCAATATAGAACATACAGGGTGCTCTCACATCCATTCCTGCAATATAGAACATACAGGGTGCTCTCACATCCATTACTGCAATATAGAACATACAGGGTGCTCTCACATCCATTACTGCAATATAGAACATACAGGGTGCTCTCACATCCATTCCTGCAATATAGAACATACAGGGTGCTCTCACATCCATTACTGCAATATAGAACATACAGGGTGCTCTCACATTCATTCCTGCAATATAGAACATACAGGGTGCTCTCGCATCCATTACTGCAATATAGAACATACAGGGTGCTCTCACATCCATTACTGCAATATAGAACATACAGGGTGCTCTCACATCCATTACTGCAATATAGAACATACGGGGTGCTCTCACATCCATTCCTGCAATATAGAACATACGGGGTGCTCTCACATCCATTCCTGCAATATAGAACATACAGGGTGCTCTCACATCCATTCCTGCAATATAGAACATACAGGGTGCTCTCACATCCATTCCTGCAATATAGAACATACAGGGTGCTCTCACACCCATTACTGCAATATAGAACATACAGGGTGCTCTCACATCCATTCCTGCAATATAGAACATACAGGGTGCTCTCACACCCATTACTGCAATATAGAACATACAGGGCGCTCTTACATCCATTCCTGTAATATAGAACATACAGGGTGCTCTCACATCCATTCCTGCAATATAGAACATACAGGGCGCTCTCACATCCATTACTGCAATATAGAACATACAGGGTGCTCTCACATCCATTCCTGCAATATAGAACATACAGGGTGCTCTCACATACATTCCTGCAATATAGAACATACAGGGTGCTCTCACATCCATTCCTGCAATATAGAACATACAGGGTACTCTCACATCCATTCCTGCAATATAGAACATACAGGGTGCTCTCACATCCATTACTGCAATATAGAACATACAGGGTGGTCTCACATCCATTCCTGCAATATAGAACATACAGGGTGCTCTCACATACATTCCTGCAATATAGAACATACCAGGTGCTCTCACATCCATTCCTGCAATATAGAACATACAGGGTGCTCTCACATCCATTACTGCAATATAGAACATACAGGGTCCTCTCACATCCATTACTGCAATATAGAACATACAGGGTGCTCTCACATCCATTCCTGCAATATAGAACATACAGGGTGCTCTCACATACATTCCTGCAATATAGAACATAACAGGTGCTCTCACATCCATTCCTGCAATATAGAACATACAGGGTGCTCTCACATCCATTCCTGCAATATAGAACATACAGGGTGCTCTCACATCCATTCCTGCAATATAGAACATACAGGGTGCTCTCACATCCATTACTGCAATATAGAACATACAGGGTGCTCTCACATCCATTACTGCAATATAGAACATACAGGGTGCTCTCACATCCATTCCTGCAATATAGAACATACAGGCTTCTCTCACATCCATTCTGGCAATTTCTTTAAGAAATTTCACTGTATGTTCTTTATTTCTTCCACAAAGAATTGGATTTAATGTCAAGATGCCTTGAAAGAAATAAGCACCAGCCCTCTAGTGGGTTCAACACCGCTTTCAAGATTGTTTCACTTTGGCTGCTAGTATTATTGCAGGGAGAAAGCCAGCTACACTATTGTGGCTATGCATCAGCAGCATGTATACATATCTCATAATTGCTATTCCCTTTTAATTATCGTGATTGTGGTGAGAGTCAATTTTATCAATTTTGTTTATGGATCCAAACAGAAATAAATTCAAATACAACTAAACAAAACAAAATTCTGAGACTTGAAAGAGTGATCAATGGCAATTAAATTGGCACCAGCTTGAGTGTTATTAGTTAAAATTGTTAATTGGGTTGTCTGTGATATATCAGTAACAATTACAAATCAATTACACAGGGAACAAATTGGCTCTACACCGGTGACCCACAGTTCACGGTAGCTAGTAAACAAGGCAGAGAACTTTAGAAAGAGAAGATGTATTTAAAGTGGTTCTATTTATTAGCAGCTATTTCTTCCACATGTCAAAAGACTGTTACAGACACACAAGGTAGGTCAATATTAAACTCAATAACACCTCATGAAAGTGACTAGATATTTTAACACCAGCCGTGGGATTCCAAAACACTTGCACAGAATTGTACACTGACTCATTGTTTGTTTACGTTTTGTATCTATCATAAACTAGTCAAAGGGAAGAATAGACATAACTTGCCTCTAAATACCAACCGTGTTATGTTTGTACTTTGCTGTTGTCCACTAACCTTCCACGACTCTCTAACTGGTGCTGACGAATTTCAAGGGATAAAACTGCTGTGCGCTGTCTTGGGTTAGATAAATCTAGAGAGTTGCGAACAATTCGTGATTTCGACATTCATCAATTCACAGTAACGTTCTAGGAGAAAATAGACCTTGAACTCAAACTAGTCACAAATATCTAATGAATAAAGACACAGTTAATCTAATTTTTATATTGTATTTTTTATATTTTATATTTTATATTGGAATCATGTAAAATATTATATAATTTGTATGTAACCGAAAGACGGAGGTATGATAAGCCTGATGTTCATCAGATAGGGTTACATTTATCAGCAGTAGACACTGAGTGTTATTTCATAGATAACCCAATAGAGCTGTCAACTGATTAATATTCTATTTATGACTCTTACTAGAATATTCAATCACTTCAAGTTATAAAGCTAAACAAAGCTAGATTGCATCTTTTTGGTGACTTTGAGGGGAACTTTAAAATTTTAGGAATCCCATTGAATATTCAATGGTATGTGGGTGATTAGCAAAAGAAAATGTTAAGAACTTACTAACAGAAAACTTGCAAAATGGCACAGAAAAATAACAGTTGTTAAACTTTAGAAGTATCAACCCTATAGCACACAATTGAACTTAGGCTTATATTCATTCTTACAAATCAATCATTATATTAATGATAAGAAAGAAGCCTTTGAGACTTTACAGAGACTTAAGACCTCTGCATTGTAGTTCCCTGCAGATTTAAGCATGTGAAAAGGTTCAAATGCTGCTAAGCGAACTCATTAGCTTGTATGAAACAAAATGATGTCGAAAGCTAAATCTTAAAGAGACACAGAGTATGTTGATAGGATCACATATGTCAAATTTTGAAATCGATGTTATTATATCGGGAACGACTAACTGTTACTGAAAATAGCAAGTTAAAGGTCAATCACTAGAGTGAAATTAGAGTGAAAATACGGTCATTGACATTCAAAGTCGGGATTTCGATCGTAAACCGGACAATGTGGCTCGAGTAGCTCGCGCAAATTCGTCAAACGTAATTTTGAAACCTTGTCATAAGCTGACAGGATATATTTGCAAGTCCAGTGATGAGATTTGAACTTCAATCAGCATACAAGATATTTTGTAGCTTATGAAAAGTTGAAAACCAAATAAAATTTTACGAAAGATACTCTGTGTCACTTTAATCATAATAGCTTCCGCCTTGGCAATGCAAAATTAAATTTTCTTGAAAATCACAATTTTCCTCACTGGAGACTCTAGACTCTTCCTCCCTCCCTCTCTATATCTGTAGTTCTACTGTCCTTTCTTACTTTCTCCTTTCCTCATTATCATTAGTACTCTCTTCAGTTTTAGCTCATCTGACCTGTAAGGCCCGATGGACTTATGGCATGGCATGGCATGGTTTCCGGCGTGCTGCCGTCAACTTTGTGGAATTTCGACTTCTTGTCCAGAACCATAAGGCCTAGAAAGCTGATACTTGGTGTACAGACTCCTTGGCTAAGGAGGATTAAAAATTGTAGCATTGGTGGCCCTGTAGCCCCTAATAAGGGCCACAGGGGCCACACCCTTAAGACCTGTTTTCATCTTCTTTTCAGAACCATAAGGCCTAGAAAGCTGAAACATTGTGTACAGACTCATTGACTAGTGAGGATTATGAAGTTTAGCTTTGGTTGACCTGTGCTCCCTAATAAGGGCCACAGGGGCCACACCTTTAAACCTATTTTCATCTTCTTCTCCAGAACAATAAGGCCTAGAAAGTTGAAACTTTGTGTACAGACTTCATGGCTAGTGAGGAGTATAAATTGTAGCTTTGGTGGCCCTGTGCTCCCTCATAAGAGCCACACCCTTAAAACCTGTTTTCCTCTTCTTCTCCAGAACCCGAAGGCCTAGAAAGCTGAAACGTTGTGTACAGACTCCGTGGCTAGTGAGGAGTATAAATTGTAGCTTTGGTGGCCCTTTGCTCCCTCATAAGGGCCACACCCTTAAAACCTGTTTTCCTCTTCTTCTCCAGAACCCGAAGGCCTAGAAAGCTGAAATATTGTGTACATACTCCATGGAGAGTTATAGGATTATAAATTGTAGAATTTGGTGACCCTGTGGCCCTTACTAAGGGGGAAACCACATTAGCCACAATCAAAATCAAATGTAAAACCTGATGAGCTACAGAACCAATGGCTCTATTTATATTAAGTGAAACTTTACTTCCCTTGATTTATTGTTTATTGGGGTTGATTTATTATGCAATGTACTCTTGTAATAAAAAAAGGAGATTCACTACAGATCGTGATTTGCTTCTGAAGAGGCTTTGTTAATGTAAAACTGTTTTGAGTGTGGGCCTAACATGAACTTTGCTCTACCAAATTAAATACTCTATTAATAATTCATTCATTAATAAATTAGTCAATCTACCCTAAGTTTTTCGTGGAAAAACAAAAATTACACAATTAAGAGATGAACTATGAGTAGAAATTATCAAGATGGAGGACGAAGAATCATTGATGCTGGATGTTTTAGATTATCTCCATTGCAAAAATATTATCTAGGTCTGAACAATCTTTAAACATTTTTCATTTAAAGCATCTATTCAAACTATGATCTAATGTTGTTGATTGGTTTCATGTTTAAATTCAAAGTATCAGAGATATATATGTGATAGAAATGGCTTTTTATGTTTTGAAAATATAAAACATAGATGCAAAATATAGGGATTCTTGGATTATCATGTGTTGACAGATAATATTCAAAAGAAAAGTTGCTGGTGATGGCCTGTATGTTCTTGTAATAATGCCCCCAGAAGAGAAATCAGATGTTTATTTTCATTGTCAAATTCACGTTTGTTTTTAAAAAAGACAAATTGTAAATTACTTTTTAAGTCATCATGTCAAAAGATTTATTAAAACATCAAGCCTAAAACAGCAGCATGTATTTTGCAGCATTTCTTCATACACAAAATAAAAGTATTTATTACAATAAACAATGGCGGCTTTTATCACTCTAGTTAAATAAAAGTACCAAGGGTACAGAAGCTCACCTTAAAATGAATGATGTGGTAAAATGGTTTAATTATACATGTAACCATCTTTTATATAATTGATTATGGCTGCCATCATGATTTTTTTTATCTTTTAAAATACTAGTCTTCTTTTGGAAACGACTAGAGCTTGAACAAACATTAATACACGAATGATATAATCATGAAAAGTTAACAAGCAGTAGGTTTTTGTATAACTTTTTTGTATATCTATGGCTGAATTGGTGACCATCTTGTACTTTTTAATCTTCAAAATGCTACTTTTATGTGGGCATCCGTATTAATTTCATTATGATATCTCGATTGGTTTAGGTGTATCCATTTAAATGTCATTCATTATTTACAGGATGGTGGGCACTTACATTTGTTTTGTAGTGAATCATTAATATGATTTCAAGATTATTTCACTGATGGTTATGCTGCATGGGATATTGAGAATCCCAAAAGTACAGATTTTTCAAGGAAAATGAATGACTGATTGAGAGGAAAGTCATAAACACAGCAATGCATAAGACACGTTTATTTTGTTCACATAATATTTACATGTCAAGTGACCATGAGATGTCTTTCATTAAAGTATCAATTTATTTAACACTCATACAGTACTATAATGGTAAACATTTTTGCATTGTCAAATCAACAGAGAGATATGACAAATCAAATTTCCTTACTTTTCTTACTAAACCCTTTTCGATTTTCATCTGCATATTTATTCCACATCAACTTATCATGTAGATTGCTAAACACAAAGCTTATTGTAGACAAGTTTTGTGTAAGTTGTAATTCTTAGAAAGAACATATCACTGTCATGAGAATACAAGTCCATAACTTTTATTGCATACACATGGGCCATGGCCATATAGCATAATGCTCTACCATATCAATTGGGTCAGGTTGATTATGCAACAGACTAGCAGCTGACACTGTGATGCTAGCAGCCTGCCTTGGGATGTGTATTAGACAGCATAGTGGAATATCTGAACTCTGGTTGACCCCTTATGTGTGGTATTTAAAGGAATATAAGGGAGATACCATTGTTTAAAATGTAACATGTTTAATGTGATTTGGTTTTTGCAGCTAGTTGCCATAAAGATTTTAAACAAATTAATCCATTATGTTTGTCTTTCATCTTAATTTTTTTTAGAAACACTTAAAAATATAGAACAACTTGCACGACTATCTTAAATACTCCATATTTAAGATAATATTATGATTAGTAAGTTCAAATTAGAGAATTTATATGGAGCCAGTGATCACTTGATGAAAGCTTAAAATTTAATAATGATGTGTCATCTGCAGCTGAAAAGTCAATATGGCTGCTATTGCGGCCATCTTGGATTCTCAAAACTGAAACGTCTACCTTTCTGTGCGGAATCACTATAGGTATAACATACTACAATATAAAAATGATATCTAGATTGGTTTAGGAGAAATAGTCTTTGTCATGAAATCTAATTGAAAATTCAATATGGCTGCAATGGCGGCCGTATTGGATTCTCAAAACTTTAACGTCTACCTTTCTGTGCGGAATCACCATAGGTATAACACACTACAATTTCAGAATGATATCTGTATTCGTTTAGAAGGAGTAGTCTTTTTCATGAAATCTAATTGAAAATTCAATATGGCTGTGATGGTGGCCATCTTGGATTCTCAAAAATGAAACGTCTACCTTTCTGTGAGGAATCACCATGGGTATAACATACTACAATTTCAGAGTGATATCTGAATTCGTTTAGGAGGAGTAGTCTTTTTCGTGAAAGTTTACGGACGGACAGACGGACGACGGACGAAGCGCCATGACATAAGCTCACATTTACTTTGTAAAGGTGAGCTAAAAATACAAGTTTAATCGACACTTTGATACTGTTTATATGAAGCATTCATAAAATTCAATAAATGACCAAACTATGACTATGTTTAACTCTTGATTCCCAAACCAAATACTCTATGACTATTGAATGAACTAAATAGTACCTAGGCTGTTTTTATCCCCATCTTCTTACTGCAGTCATTTCCTATATTGTTCATGTTGCTTGAAATGGAAGGAAAATGTTGTTGAAACTATGAGACAACTTGCAGACTGAATGAAACTATGAGACAACTTGCAGACTGAATGAAACTATGAGACAACTTGCAGACTGAATGAAACTATGAGACAACTTGCAGACTGAATGAAACTATGAGACAACTTGCAGACTGAATGAAACTATGAGACAACTTGCAGACTGAATGAAACTATGAGACAACTTGCAGACTGAATGAAACTATGAGACAACTTGCAGACTGAATGAAACTATGAGACAACTTGCAGACTGAATGAAACTATGAGACAACTTGCAGACTGAATGAAACTATGAGACAACTTGCAGACTGAATGAAACTATGAGACAACTTGCAGACTGAATGAAACTATGAGACAACTTGCAGACTGAATGAAACTATGAGACAACTTGCAGACTGAATGAAACTATGAGACAACTTGCAGACTGAATGAAACTATGAGACAACTTGCAGACTGAATGAAACTATGAGACAACTTGCAGACTGAATGAAACTATGAGACAACTTGCAGACTGAATGAAACTATGAGACAACTTGCAGACTGAATGAAACTATGAGACAACTTGCAGACTGAATGAAACTATGAGACAACTTGCAGACTGAATGAAACTATGAGACAACTTGCAGACTGAATGAAACTATGAGACAACTTGCAGACTGAATGAAACTATGAGACAACTTGCAGACTGAATGAAACTATGAGACAACTTGCAGACTGAATGAGTGAGGAGAGTTGGTTTTTTATTCGTTCCCAAGGGTTACAAAATCAGTGTACAATGGCATATAAATGTTACAAAACAATGGTCTTTGGAGATTGAATCATATACAGAACACAATGAGAGCAGAGACAATTGAAAGGTCCTCATAAAACATTATTTTGTGAATATTGGGATGAGTGATTTCCACTTATTGGTAAATTTACTCATTTCATTATTTCTTTGACAGATGTATTTTTCCACATAGTAAATATCTGACAGAGTCTTTTTATAATTGATAAGATTTGGTATTGATTTTTGGATATTGCATAAATTAATATTAGGGCTGTAACGATTAATCGATACCTACGATACAATCGTAGCTTGGGAAATCATGATTATTGTATCGTGAGCTTCCTGTATCGTGATACACTAAAAATAGATTTCACTTACTTAAAAATGAAAAGAAAAGCTATGTGAACACTAAAAACCCAGCTAGTGTTGTGCAGTAACTGTAACTACAGTAAGCATGAAACAATCTGATTCATAAATAACTGTTTTTGAAGAAATAAATCGTTTTAATCTTCGATTTTTGATCATCTCATAGCACAAAATGTCCACCATCTTGAATATTTCACAAAATATGCACGAAGTTATACTTTAAACAATGTATCGTGATACAATTTGTATCGCCTGTCTGTATCGTGATACATATCGAATCGTGAGATTTCCCATGATACTCAGCCCTAATTAATATATTTCTTTGCAGAGACAATGATTTTTAGTAGTGTTGACTTTGGTCTGCTCAATTCAGGCAATAGGAACCACCCTTACATTTAGTAGTGTTGACTTTGGTCTGCCCAATTCAGGCAATAGGAACTACCCTTACATTTAGCTTCTCGGATCAAATTCTTTTAAGGACTTAACCCTGAAGTACAGACGTTTGGTCAAGGTAGATTATTGCTAGGGTTTCTCAATAGCAGGACCCATACTCCATCACAAATAGAATTCTTGTATGCCTGGTTGAATAGGATGACATCTGATATGTATATATGAGATTATTTGTAGATCTGTCTCTTCTATGCCACCTGTATTTGATCCTTCAGTCCACGTTTCTCCAGGAACCTTCTGGCAATTCTCGGACGTGCACTTCGACCGCCAGTACAGTCACCATGGAGACCCCCACCACATGTGTCACTTCAGCACCAACTCAACCCCCTCACCTGGTTACTATGGCAACTACCTGTGTGACACCTCATGGAACCTGATTCAGTCCGCGGTAACAGCGCTGAAAACACTGGAGAAGTCTCCTGACTTCATCATGTGGACCGGGTAGGTCGGGTTCTTCCTGAAATGACAAAGTTGTTTTTCAGCAAGTATTGAGTAGAAGCAAGCTAGGGAGGGACTAGTCCCTGAAAGGGGAGCGTATTTGGTAAATGATAAAGTTATCTTTAATTGATTTGAAATGATTTTAAATAGGTTCCAAAATAATGTTTTTTCTGATACCTTTAGATAAGCCTGTTAGGAAAGTTAAAATGTTAAAATGTCCGATTTTGTAGCTTCATTTTGTACATTGAGGATCATTGTGTGTATGAGTAGTCAATCAAAAGCCTCCCCTCGCATTGCTTCATTTTCAAACTTGATCAGCTAACTCCAACAACAAAACCTTTATGTCCTTAAGGACATAAAGAAGAAGATTGCAAAACTTAATTTACATACTGATAAGGAATGCTGTTGATTACTCCATGAGTAGTGTAGCAGTTCTGTGATTACTCCATGAGTAGTGTAGCAGTTCTGTGATTACTCCATGAGTAGTGTAGCAGTTCTGCAAGGGACCTGTCATGATAGATTGATTACTCCATGAGTAGTGTAGCAGTTCTGCAAGGGACCTGTCATGATAGATTGATTACTCCATGAGTAGTGTAGCAGTTCTGCAAGGGACCTGTCATGATAGATTGATTACTCCATGAGTAGTGTAGCAGTTCTGCAAGGGACCTGTCATGATAGATTGATTACTCCATGAGTAGTGTAGCAGTTCTGCAAGGGACCTGTCATGATTACTCCAAGAGTAGTGTAGCAGTTCTGCAAGGGACCTGTCATGATTACTCCATGAGTAGTGTAGCAGTTCTGCAAGGGACCCGTCATGATAGATTGATTACTCCATGAGTAGTGTAGCAGTTCTGCAAGGGATCTGTCATGATTACTCCATGAGTAGTGTAGCAGTTCTGCAAGGGACCTGTCATGATAGATTGCAGGGTCCCGTTGTTCAAAACACTAACGTGACACCTGAGGTCATTAACGTGGCCAAAGTGCAATGTTAAAGATGGCACTAATGTTAACCTTTGTGTAAAGTCGTTTTGTGCAATGGACCCCAGGTGAACTATTGTAGACATTTAGACCCAAATATGATAATGCTCCTTTTTAGAATATACAAGACAATAAATCAATAAATCTGGAAATGAAATAGCACCATGTCAGAAAATGAGTTAAGATGGATAAGAAATACATGAAAAAGTTGAAATAAGACACAAGAGTGTTAATATGTTACAGCGACACGGTGCCACACGTTGACCAGTCAAGCGTGGAGGATGTGTTTCAGCTGATAAGTAACGTGACTCGAACTCTGCGCCAGTTCTTCCCAGCACCATTCCCAATCATTCCAGTCCTTGGTAACCATGATGCCTTCCCATCCAATCAGATGCCTCTCCTATCTCAGGATGCTGGTTACTATAGCAACATCATCTCAAAAGGAGGCTGGTCAACTCTGCTGTCAAGTGAAGAACAGAAACAGTTCCTGAAAGGTTGGTGGAAGAATAATGTTATCTGTAAATTTGCATATGTGGTCTACCATCTTCTACACCCGAACCCTCCCCAACAGGTTAAGTTGATAAAGGATAAGGTTTCAGTTCTCTGTGTTCATGTCTACTACAGAAGGCTTCTACTCCCGAACCCTCCCCAACAGACTAAGTTGATAAAGGATAAGGTTTCAGTTCTCTGTGTTCATGTCTACTACAGAAGGCTTCTACTCCCGAACCCTCCCCAACAGACTAAGTTGATAAAGGATAAGGTTTCAGTTCTCTGTGTTCATGTCCACTACAGAAGGCTTCTACTCTCGAACCCTCCCCAACAGGTTAAGTTGATAAAGGATAAGGTTTCAGTTCTCTGTGTTCATGTCCACTACAGAAGGCTTCTACTCCCGAACCCTCCCCAACAGGTTAAGTTGATAAAGGATAAGGTTTCAGTTCTCTGTGTTCATGTCCACTACAGAAGGCTTCTACTCTCGAACCCTCCCCAACAGACTAAGTTGATAAAGGATAAGGTTTCAGTTCTCTGTGTTCATGTCCACTACAGAAGGCTTCTACTCTCGAACCCTCCCCAACAGGTTAAGTTGATAAAGGATAAGGTTTCAGTTCTCTGTGTTCATGTCTACTACAGAAGGCTTCTACTCCCGAACCCTCCCCAACAGACTAAGTTGATAAAGGATAAGGTTTCAGTTCTCTGTGTTCATGTCTACTACAGAAGGCTTCTACTCCCGAACCCTCCCCAACAGACTAAGTTGATAAAGGATAAGGTTTCAGTTCTCTGTGTTCATGTCCACTACAGAAGGCTTCTACTCTCGAACCCTCCCCAACAGGTTAAGTTGATAAAGGATAAGGTTTCAGTTCTCTGTGTTCATGTCCACTGCAGAAGGCATCTACTCTCGAACCCTCCCCAACAGACTAAGTTGATAAAGGATAAGGTTTCAGTTCTCTGTGTTCATGTCCACTACAGGAGGCTTCTACTCCCAGACCCTCCCCAACAGACTAAGTTGATAAAGGATAAGGTTTCAGTTCTCTGTGTTCATGTCTACTACAGAAGGCTTCTACTCTCGAACCCTCCCCAACAGGTTAAGTTGATAAAGGATAAGGTTTCAGTTCTCTGTGTTCATGTCCACTACAGAAGGCTTCTACTCTCGAACCCTCCCCAACAGACTAAGTTGATAAAGGATAAGGTTTCAGTTCTCTGTGTTCATGTCTACTACAGAAGGCTTCTACTCCCGAACCCTCCCCAACAGACTAAGTTGATAAAGGATAAGGTTTCAGTTCTCTGTGTTCATGTCTACTACAGAAGGCTTCTACTCTCGAACCCTCCCCAACAGACTAAGTTGATAAAGGATAAGGTTTCAGTTCTCTGTGTTCATGTCCACTACAGAAGGCTTCTACTCTCGAACCCTCCCCAACAGACTAAGTTGATAAAGGATAAGGTTTCAGTTCTCTGTGTTCATGTCTACTACAGAAGGCTTCTACTCCCAGACCCTCCCCAACAGACTAAGTTGATAAAGGATAAGGTTTCAGTTCTCTGTGTTCATGTCCACTACAGAAGGCTTCTATCCCGAACCCTCCCCAACAGGTTAAGTTGATAAAGGATAAGGTTTCAGTTCTCTGTGTTCATGTCCACTACAGAAGGCTTCTACTCCCGAACCCTCCCCAACAGGTTAAGTTGATAAAGGATAAGGTTTCAGTTCTCTGTGTTCATGTCTACTACAGAAGGCTTCTTCTCTCGAACCCTCCCCAACAGGTTAAGTTGATAAAGGATAAGGTTTCAGTTCTCTGTGTTCATGTCCACTACAGAAGGCTTCTGCTCCCGAACCCTCCCCAACAGACTAAGTTGATAAAGGATAAGGTTTCAGTTCTCTGTGTTCATGTCCACTACAGAAGGTTTCTACTCCCGAACCCTCCCCAACAGGTTAAGTTGATAAAGGATAAGGTTTCAGTTCTCTGTGTTCATGTCCACTACAGAAGGCTTCTACTCCCGAACCCTCCCCAACAGGTTAAGTTGATAAAGGATAAGGTTTCAGTTCTCTGTGTTCATGTCTACTACAGAAGGCTTCTACTCCCGAACCCTCCCCAACAGGTTAAGTTGATAAAGGATAAGGTTTCAGTTCTCTGTGTTCATGTCTACTACAGAAGGCTTCTACTCCCAGACCCTCCCCAACAGACTAAGTTGATAAAGGATAAGGTTTCAGTTCTCTGTGTTCATGTCCACTACAGAAGGCTTCTACTCCCGAACCCTCCCCAACAGACTAAATTGATAAAGGATAAGGTTTCAGTTCTCTGTGTTCATGTCCACTACAGAAGGCTTCTACTCTCGAACCCTCCCCAACAGACTAAGTTGATAAAGGATAAGGTTTCAGTTCTCTGTGTTCATGTCCACTACAGAAGGCTTCTACTCTCGAACCCTCCCCAACAGACTAAGTTGATAAAGGATAAGGTTTCAGTTCTCTGTGTTCATGTCCACTACAGAAGGCTTCTACTCTCGAACCCTCCCCAACAGGTTAAGTTGATAAAGGATAAGGTTTCAGTTATCTGTGTTTATGTCTACTACAGAAGGCTTCTACTCTCGAACCCTCCCCAACAGACTAAGTTGATAAAGGATAAGGTTTCAGTTCTCTGTGTTCATGTCCACTACAGAAGGCTTCTACTCTCGAACCCTCCCCAAAAGACTAAGTTGATAAAGGATAAGGTTTCAGTTCTCTGTGTTCATGTCTACTACAGAAGGCTTCTACTCCCAGACCCTCCCAAACAGGTTAAGTTGATAAAGGATAAGGTTTCAGTTCTCTGTGTTCATGTCTACTACAGAAGGCTTCTACTCTCGAACCCTCCCCAACAGGTTAAGTTGATAAAGGATAAGGTTTCAGTTATCTGTGTTTATGTCTACTACAGAAGGCTTCTACTCTCGAACCCTCCCCAACAGACTAAGTTGATAAAGGATAAGGTTTCAGTTCTCTGTGTTCATGTCCACTACAGAAGGCTTCTACTCTCGAACCCTACCCAAAAGACTAAGTTGATAAAGGATAAGGTTTCAGTTCTCTGTGTTCATGTCTACTACAGAAGGCTTCTACTCTCGAACCCTCCCCAAAAGACTAAGTTGATAAAGGATAAGGTTTCAGTTCTCTGTGTTCATGTCCACTACAGAAGGCTTCTACTCCCGAACCCTCCCCAACAGACTAAGTTGATAAAGGATAAGGTTTCAGTTCTCTGTGTTCATGTCCACTACAGAAGGCTTCTACTCTCGAACCCTCCCCAACAGGTTAAGTTGATAAAGGATAAGGTTTCAGTTCTCTGTGTTCATGTCTACTACAGAAGGCTTCTACTCTCGAACCCTCCCCAAAAGACTAAGTTGATAAAGGATAAGGTTTCAGTTCTCTGTGTTCATGTCTACTACAGAAGGCTTCTACTCCCAGACCCTCCCCAACAGGTTAAGTTGATAAAGGATAAGGTTTCAGTTCTCTGTGTTCATGTCTACTACAGAAGGCTTCTACTCTCGAACCCTCCCCAACAGGTTAAGTTGATAAAGGATAAGGTTTCAGTTATCTGTGTTCATGTCTACTACAGAAGGCTTCTACTCTCGAACCCTCCCCAACAGACTAAGTTGATAAAGGATAAGGTTTCAGTTCTCTGTGTTCATGTCCACTACAGAAGGCTTCTACTCTCGAACCCTCCCCAAAAGACTAAGTTGATAAAGGATAAGGTTTCAGTTCTCTGTGTTCATGTCTACTACAGAAGGCTTCTACTCTCGAACCCTCCCCAAAAGACTAAGTTGATAAAGGATAAGGTTTCAGTTCTCTGTGTTCATGTCCACTACAGAAGGCTTCTACTCCCGAACCCTCCCCAACAGACTAAGTTGATAAAGGATAAGGTTTCAGTTCTCTGTGTTCATGTCCACTACAGAAGGCTTCTACTCTCGAACCCTCCCCAACAGACTAAGTTGATAAAGGATAAGGTTTCAGTTCTCTGTGTTCATGTCTACTACAGAAGGCTTCTACTCTCGAACCCTCCCCAAAAGACTAAGTTGATAAAGGATAAGGTTTCAGTTCTCTGTGTTCATGTCTACTACAGATGGCTTGTACTCCCAGACCCTCCCCAACAGGTTAAGTTGATAAAGGATAAGGTTTCAGTTCTCTGTGTTCATGTCTACTACAGAAGGCTTCTACTCTCGAACCCTCCCCAACAGGTTAAGTTGATAAAGGATAAGGTTTCAGTTATCTGTGTTCATGTCTACTACAGAAGGCTTCTACTCTCGAACCCTCCCCAACAGACTAAGTTGATAAAGGATAAGGTTTCAGTTCTCTGTGTTCATGTCCACTACAGAAGGCTTCTACTCTCGAACCCTCCCCAAAAGACTAAGTTGATAAAGGATAAGGTTTCAGTTCTCTGTGTTCATGTCTACTACAGAAGGCTTCTACTCTCGAACCCTCCCCAAAAGACTAAGTTGATAAAGGATAAGGTTTCAGTTCTCTGTGTTCATGTCCACTACAGAAGGCTTCTACTCCCGAACCCTCCCCAACAGACTAAGTTGATAAAAGATAAGGTTTCAGTTCTCTGTGTTCATGTCCACTACAGAAGGCTTCTACTCTCGAACCCTCCCCAACAGACTAAGTTGATAAAGGATAAGGTTTCAGTTCTCTGTGTTCATGTCTACTACAGAAGGCTTCTACTCTCGAACCCTCCCCAAAAGACTAAGTTGATAAAGGATAAGGTTTCAGTTCTCTGTGTTCATGTCTACTACAGATGGCTTGTACTCCCAGACCCTCCCCAACAGGTTAAGTTGATAAAGGATAAGGTTTCAGTTCTCTGTGTTCATGTCTACTACAGAAGGCTTCTACTCTCGAACCCTCCCCAACAGGTTAAGTTGATAAAGGATAAGGTTTCAGTTATCTGTGTTCATGTCTACTACAGAAGGCTTCTACTCTCGAACCCTCACCAACAGACTAAGTTGATAAAGGATAAGGTTTCAGTTCTCTGTGTTCATGTCCACTACAGAAGGCTTGTACTCCCAGACCCTCCCCAAAAGACTAAGTTGATAAAGGATAAGGTTTCAGTTCTCTGTGTTCATGTCTACTACAGAAGGCTTCTACTCATGAACCCTCCCCAAAAGACTAAGTTGATAAAGGATAAGGTTTCAGTTATCTGTGTTCATGTCTACTACAGAAGGCTTCTACTCTCGAACCCTCCCCAACAGACTAAGTTGATAAAGGATAAGGTTTCAGTTCTCTGTGTTCATGTCCACTACAGAAGGCTTCTACTCTCGAACCCTCCCCAACAGACTAAGTTGATAAAGGATAAGGTTTCAGTTCTCTGTGTTCATGTCTACTACAGAAGGCTTCTACTCTCGAACCCTCCCCAAAAGACTAAGTTGATAAAGGATAAGGTTTCAGTTCTCTGTGTTCATGTCTACTACAGAAGGCTTCTACTCCCAGACCCTCCCCAACAGGTTAAGTTGATAAAGGATAAGGTTTCAGTTCTCTGTGTTCATGTCTACTACAGAAGGCTTCTACTCTCGAACCCTCCCCAACAGGTTAAGTTGATAAAGGATAAGGTTTCAGTTATCTGTGTTCATGTCTACTACAGAAGGCTTCTACTCTCGAACCCTCCCCAAAAGACTAAGTTGATAAAGGATAAGGTTTCAGTTCTCTGTGTTCATGTCCACTACAGAAGGCTTCTACTCTCGAACCCTCCCCAAAAGACTAAGTTGATAAAGGATAAGGTTTCAGTTCTCTGTGTTCATGTCTACTACAGAAGGCTTCTACTCTCGAACCCTCCCCAAAAGACTAAGTTGATAAAGGATAAGGTTTCAGTTCTCTGCGTTCATGTCCACTACAGAAGGCTTCTACTCCCGAACCCTCCCCAACAGACTAAGTTGATAAAGGATAAGGTTTCAGTTCTCTGTGTTCATGTCCACTACAGAAGGTTTCTACTCTCGAACCCTCCCCAACAGACTAAGTTGATAAAGGATAAGGTTTCAGTTCTCTGTGTTCATGTCTACTACAGAAGGCTTCTACTCTCGAACCCTCCCCAAAAGACTTAGTTGATAAAGGATAAGGTTTCAGTTCTCTGTGTTCATGTCTACTACAGAAGGCTTCTACTCCCAGACCCTCCCCAACAGGTTAAGTTGATAAAGGATAAGGTTTCAGTTCTCTGTGTTCATGTCTACTACAGAAGGCTTCTACTCTCGAACCCTCCCCAACAGGTTAAGTTGATAAAGGATAAGGTTTCAGTTATCTGTGTTCATGTCTACTACAGAAGGCTTCTACTCTCGAACCCTCCCCAACAGACTAAGTTGATAAAGGATAAGGTTTCAGTTCTCTGTGTTCATGTCTACTACAGAAGGCTTCTACTCTCGAACCCTCCCCAACAGACTAAGTTGATAAAGGATAAGGTTTCAGTTCTCTGTGTTCATGTCCACTACAGAAGGCTTCTACTCCCGAACCCTCCCCAAAAGACTAAGTTGATAAAGGATAAGGTTTCAGTTCTCTGTGTTCATGTCCACTACAGAAGGCTTCTACTCTCGAACCCTCCCCAACAGACTAAGTTGATAAAGGATAAGGTTTCAGTTCTCTGTGTTCATGTCTACTACAGAAGGCTTCTACTCTCGAACCCTCCCCAAAAGACTAAGTTGATAAAGGATAAGGTTTCAGTTCTCTGTGTTCATGTCTACTACAGAAGGCTTCTACTCCCAGACCCTCCCCAACAGGTTAAGTTGATAAAGGATAAGGTTTCAGTTCTCTGTGTTCATGTCTACTACAGAAGGCTTCTACTCTCGAACCCTCCCCAACAGGTTAAGTTGATAAAGGATAAGGTTTCAGTTCTCTGTGTTCATGTCCACTACAGAAGGCTTCTACTCTCGAACCCTCTCCAACAGACTAAGTTGATAGGATAAGGTTTCAGTTCTCTGTGTTCATGTCCACTACAGAAGGCTTCTACTCTCGAACCCTCCCCAACAGACTAAGTTGATAAAGGATAAGGTTTCAGTTCTCTGTGTTCATGTCTACTACAGAAGGCTTCTACTCTCGAACCCTCCCCAACAGACTAAGTTGATAAAGGATAAGGTTTCAGTTCTCTGTGTTCATGTCCACTACAGAAGGCTTCTACTCTCGAACCCTCCCCAAAAGACTAAGTTGATAAAGGATAAGGTTTCAGTTCTCTGTGTTCATGTCTACTACAGAAGGCTTCTACTCTCGAACCCTCCCCAACAGGTTAAGTTGATAAAGGATAAGGTTTCAGTTCTCTGTGTTCATGTCTACTACAGAAGGCTTCTACTCCCGAACCCTCCCCAACAGGTTAAGTTGATAAAGGATAAGGTTTCAGTTCTCTGTGTTCATGTCTACTACAGAAGGCTTCTACTCCCAGACCCTCCCCAACAGACTAAGTTGATAAAGGATAAGGTTTCAGTTCTCTGTGTTCATGTCCACTACAGAAGGCTTCTACTCTCGAACCCTCCCCAACAGACTAAGTTGATAAAGGATAAGGTTTCAGTTCTCTGTGTTCATGTCCACTACAGAAGGCTTCTACTCTCGAACCCTCCCCAACAGACTAAGTTGATAAAGGATAAGGTTTCAGTTCTCTGTGTTCATGTCCACTACAGAAGGCTTCTACTCTCGAACCCTCCCCAACAGGTTAAGTTGATAAAGGATAAGGTTTCAGTTATCTGTGTTTATGTCTACTACAGAAGGCTTCTACTCTCGAACCCTCCCCAACAGACTAAGTTGATAAAGGATAAGGTTTCAGTTCTCTGTGTTCATGTCCACTACAGAAGGCTTCTACTCTCGAACCCTCCCCAAAAGACTAAGTTGATAAAGGATAAGGTTTCAGTTCTCTGTGTTCATGTCTACTACAGAAGGCTTCTACTCCCAGACCCTCCCAAACAGGTTAAGTTGATAAAGGATAAGGTTTCAGTTCTCTGTGTTCATGTCTACTACAGAAGGCTTCTACTCTCGAACCCTCCCCAACAGGTTAAGTTGATAAAGGATAAGGTTTCAGTTATCTGTGTTTATGTCTACTACAGAAGGCTTCTACTCTCGAACCCTCCCCAACAGACTAAGTTGATAAAGGATAAGGTTTCAGTTCTCTGTGTTCATGTCCACTACAGAAGGCTTCTACTCTCGAACCCTCCCCAAAAGACTAAGTTGATAAAGGATAAGGTTTCAGTTCTCTGTGTTCATGTCTACTACAGAAGGCTTCTACTCTCGAACCCTCCCCAAAAGACTAAGTTGATAAAGGATAAGGTTTCAGTTCTCTGTGTTCATGTCCACTACAGAAGGCTTCTACTCCCGAACCCTCCCCAACAGACTAAGTTGATAAAGGATAAGGTTTCAGTTCTCTGTGTTCATGTCCACTACAGAAGGCTTCTACTCTCGAACCCTCCCCAACAGGTTAAGTTGATAAAGGATAAGGATTCAGTTCTCTGTGTTCATGTCTACTACAGAAGGCTTCTACTCTCGAACCCTCCCCAAAAGACTAAGTTGATAAAGGATAAGGTTTCAGTTCTCTGTGTTCATGTCTACTACAGAAGGCTTCTACTCCCAGACCCTCCCCAACAGGTTAAGTTGATAAAGGATAAGGTTTCAGTTCTCTGTGTTCATGTCTACTACAGAAGGCTTCTACTCTCGAACCCTCCCCAACAGGTTAAGTTGATAAAGGATAAGGTTTCAGTTATCTGTGTTCATGTCTACTACAGAAGGCTTCTACTCTCGAACCCTCCCCAACAGACTAAGTTGATAAAGGATAAGGTTTCAGTTCTCTGTGTTCATGTCCACTACAGAAGGCTTCTACTCTCGAACCCTCCCCAAAAGACTAAGTTGATAAAGGATAAGGTTTCAGTTCTCTGTGTTCATGTCTACTACAGAAGGCTTCTACTCTCGAACCCTCCCCAACAGACTAAGTTGATAAAGGATAAGGTTTCAGTTCTCTGTGTTCATGTCCACTACAGAAGGCTTCTACTCCCGAACCCTCCCCAACAGACTAAGTTGATAAAGGATAAGGTTTCAGTTCTCTGTGTTCATGTCCACTACAGAAGGCTTCTACTCTCGAACCCTCCCCAACAGACTAAGTTGATAAAGGATAAGGTTTCAGTTCTCTGTGTTCATGTCTACTACAGAAGGCTTCTACTCTCGAACCCTCCCCAAAAGTCTAAGTTGATAAAGGATAAGGTTTCAGTTCTCTGTGTTTTTGTCTACTACAGATGGCTTGTACTCCCAGACCCTCCCCAACAGGTTAAGTTGATAAAGGATAAGGTTTCAGTTCTCTGTGTTCATGTCTACTACAGAAGGCTTCTACTCTCGAACCCTCCCCAACAGGTTAAGTTGATAAAGGATAAGGTTTCAGTTATCTGTGTTTATGTCTACTACAGAAGGCTTCTACTCTCGAACCCTCCCAAACAGACTAAGTTGATAAAGGATAAGGTTTCAGTTCTCTGTGTTCATGTCCACTACAGAAGGCTTCTACTCTCGAACCCTCCCCAAAAGACTAAGTTGATAAAGGATAAGGTTTCAGTTCTCTGTGTTCATGTCTACTACAGAAGGCTTCTACTCTCGAACCCTCCCCAAAAGACTAAGTTGATAAAGGATAAGGTTTCAGTTCTCTGCTTTCATGTCCACTACAGAAGGCTTCTACTCCCGAACCCTCCCCAACAGACTAAGTTGATAAAGGATAAGGTTTCAGTTCTCTGTGTTCATGTCCACTACAGAAGGCTTCTACTCTCGAACCCTCCCCAACAGACTAAGTTGATAAAGGATAAGGTTTCAGTTCTCTGTGTTCATGTCTACTACAGAAGGCTTCTACTCTCGAACCCTCCCCAAAAGACTAAGTTGATAAAGGATAAGGTTTCAGTTCTCTGTGTTCATGTCTACTACAGAAGGCTTCTACTCCCAGGCCCTCCCCAACAGGTTAAGTTGATAAAGGATAAGGTTTCAGTTCTCTGTGTTCATGTCTACTACAGAAGGCTTCTACTCTCGAACCCTCCCCAACAGGTTAAGTTGATAAAGGATAAGGTTTCAGTTATCTGTGTTCATGTCTACTACAGAAGGCTTCTACTCTCGAACCCTCCCCAAATGACTAAGTTAATAAAGGATAAGGTTTCAGTTCTCTGTGTTCATGTCCACTACAGAAGGCTTCTACTCTCGAACCCTCCCCAAAAGACTAAGTTGATAAAGGATAAGGTTTCAGTTCTCTGTGTTCATGTCTACTACAGAAGGCTTCTACTCTCGAACCCTCCCCAAAACACTAAGTTGATAAAGGATAAGGTTTCAGTTCTCTGCGTTCATGTCCACTACAGAAGGCTTCTACTCCCAAACCCTCCCCAACAGACTAAGTTGATAAAGGATAAGGTTTCAGTTCTCTGTGTTCATGTCCACTACAGAAGGCTTCTACTCTCGAACCCTCCCCAACAGACTAAGTTGATAAAGGATAAGGTTTCAGTTCTCTGTGTTCATGTCTACTACAGAAGGCTTCTACTCTCGAACCCTCCCCAAAAGACTTAGTTGATAAAGGATAAGGTTTCAGTTTTCTGTGTTCATGTCTACTACAGAAGGCTTCTACTCCCAGACCCTCCCCAACAGGTTAAGTTGATAAAGGATAAGGTTTCAGTTCTCTGTGTTCATGTCTACTACAGAAGGCTTCTACTCTCGAACCCTCCCCAACAGGTTAAGTTGATAAAGGATAAGGTTTCAGTTATCTGTGTTCATGTCTACTACAGAAGGCTTCTACTCTCGAACCCTCCCCAACAGACTAAGTTGATAAAGGATAAGGTTTCAGTTCTCTGTGTTCATGTCCACTACAGAAGGCTTCTACTCTCGAACCCTCCCCAAAAGACTAAGTTGATAAAGGATAAGGTTTCAGTTCTCTGTGTTCATGTCTACTACAGAAGGCTTCTACTCTCGAACCCTCCCCAACAGACTAAGTTGATAAAGGATAAGGTTTCAGTTCTCTGTGTTCATGTCCACTACAGAAGGCTTCTACTCCCGAACCCTCCCCAAAAGACTAAGTTGATAAAGGATAAGGTTTCAGTTCTCTGTGTTCATGTCCACTACAGAAGGCTTCTACTCTCGAACCCTCCCCAACAGACTAAGTTGATAAAGGATAAGGTTTCAGTTCTCTGTGTTCATGTCTACTACAGAAGGCTTCTACTCTCGAACCCTCCCCAAAAGACTAAGTTGATAAAGGATAAGGTTTCAGTTCTCTGTGTTCATGTCTACTACAGAAGGCTTCTACTCCCAGACCCTCCCCAACAGGTTTAGTTGATAAAGGATAAGGTTTCAGTTCTCTGTGTTCATGTCTACTACAGAAGGCTTCTACTCTCGAACCCTCCCCAACAGGTTAAGTTGATAAAGGATAAGGTTTCAGTTCTCTGTGTTCATGTCCACTACAGAAGGCTTCTACTCTCGAACCCTCCCCAACAGACTAAGTTGATAGGATAAGGTTTCAGTTCTCTGTGTTCATGTCCACTACAGAAGGCTTCTACTCTCGAACCCTCCCCAACAGACTAAGTTGATAAAGGATAAGGTTTCAGTTCTCTGTGTTCATGTCTACTACAGAAGGCTTCTACTCTCGAACCCTCCCCAACAGACTAAGTTGATAAAGGATAAGGTTTCAGTTCTCTGTGTTCATGTCCACTACAGAAGGCTTCTACTCTCGAACCCTCCCCAAAAGACTAAGTTGATAAAGGATAAGGTTTCAGTTCTCTGTGTTCATGACTACTACAGAAGGCTTCTACTCTCGAACCCTCCCCAAAAGACTAAGTTGATAAAGGATAAGGTTTCAGTTCTCTGTGTTCATGTCCACTACAGAAGGCTTCTACTCCCGAACCCTCCCCAACAGACTAAGTTGATAAAGGATAAGGTTTCAGTTCTCTGTGTTCATGTCCACTACAGAAGGCTTCTACTCTCGAACCCTCCCCAACAGACTAAGTTGATAAAGGATAAGGTTTCAGTTCTCTGTGTTCATGTCTACTACAGAAGGCTTCTACTCTCGAACCCTCCCTAAAAGACTAAGTTGATAAAGGATAAGGTTTCAGTTCTCTGTGTTCATGACTACTACAGAAGGCTTCTACTCCCAGACCCTCCCCAACAGGTTAAGTTGATAAAGGATAAGGTTTCAGTTCTCTGTGTTCATGTCTACTACAGAAGGCTTCTACTCTCGAACCCTCCCCAACAGGTTACGTTGATAAAGGATAAGGTTTCAGTTATCTGTGTTCATGTCTACTACAGAAGGCTTCTACTCTCGAACCCTCCCCAACAGACTAAGTTGATAAAGGATAAGGTTTCAGTTCTCTGTGTTCATGTCCACTACAGAAGGCTTCTACTCTCGAACCCTCCCCAAAAGACTAAGTTGATAAAGGATAAGGTTTCAGTTCTCTGTGTTCATGTCTACTACAGAAGGCTTCTACTCTCGAACCCTCCCCAAAAGACTAAGTTGATAAAGGATAAGGTTTCAGTTATCTGTGTTCATGTCCACTACAGAAGGCTTCTACTCTCGAACCCTCCCCAAAAGACTAAGTTGATAAAGGATAAGGTTTCAGTTCTCTGTGTTCATGTCTACTACAAAAGGCTTCTACTCTCGAACCCTCCCCAACAGACTAAGTTGATAAAGGATAAGGTTTCAGTTCTCTGTGTTCATGTCCACTACAGAAGGCTTCTACTCCCGAACCCTCCCCAACAGACTAAGTTGATAAAGGATAAGGTTTCAGTTCTCTGTGTTCATGTCCACTACAGAAGGCTTCTACTCTCGAACCCTCCCCAACAGACTAAGTTGATAAAGGATAAGGTTTCAGTTCTCTGTGTTCATGTCTACTACAGAAGGCTTCTACTCTCGAACCCTCCCCAAAAGACTAAGTTGATAAAGGATAAGGTTTCAGTTCTCTGTGTTCATGTCTACTACAGAAGGCTTCTACTCCCAGACCCTCCCCAACAGGTTAAGTTGATAAAGGATAAGGTTTCAGTTCTCTGTGTTCATGTCTACTACAGAAGGCTTCTACTCTCGAACCCTCCCCAACAGGTTAAGTTGATAAAGGATAAGGTTTCAGTTATCTGTGTTCATGTCTACTACAGAAGGCTTCTACTCTCGAACCCTCCCCAACAGACTAAGTTGATAGGATAAGGTTTCAGTTCTCTGTGTTCATGTCCACTACAGAAGGCTTCTACTCTCGAACCCTCCCCAACAGACTAAGTTGATAAAGGATAAGGTTTCAGTTCTCTGTGTTCATGTCTACTACAGAAGGCTTCTACTCTCGAACCCTCCCCAACAGGTTAAGTTGATAAAGGATAAGGTTTCAGTTCTCTGTGTTCATGTCTACTACAGGAGGCTTCTACTCCCAGACCCTCCCCAACAGGTTAAGTTGATAAAGGATAAGGTTTCAGTTCTCTGTGTTCATGTCTACTACAGGAGGCTTCTACTCCCAGACCCTCCCCAACAGACTAAGTTGATAAAGGATAAGGTTTCAGTTCTCTGTGTTCATGTCCACTACAGAAGGCTTCTACTCTCGAACCCTCCCCAACAGGTTAAGTTGATAAAGGATAAGGTTTCAGTTCTCTGTGTTCATGTCTACTACAGGAGGCTTCTACTCCCAGACCCTCCCCAACAGACTAAGTTGATAAAGGATAAGGTTTCAGTTCTCTGTGTTCATGTCCACTACAGAAGGCTTCTACTCTCGAACCCTCCCCAACAGGTTAAGTTGATAAAGGATAAGGTTTCAGTTCTCTGTGTTCATGTCCACTACAGAAGGCTTCTACTCTCAAACCCTCCCAAACAGACTAAGTTGATAAAGGATAAGGTTTCAGTTCTCTGTGTTCATGTCCACTACAGAAGGCTTCTACTCTCGAACCCTCCCCAACAGACTAAGTTGATAAAGGATAAGGTTTCAGTTCTCTGTGTTCATGTCCACTACAGAAGGCTTCTACTCTCGAACCTTCCCCAACAGGTTAAGTTGATAAAGGATAAGGTTTCAGTTCTCTGTGTTCATGTCTACTACAGAAGGCTTCTACTCTCGAACCCTCCCCAACAGACTAAGTTGATAAAGGATAAGGTTTCAGTTATCTGTGTTCATGTCTACTACAGAAGGCTTCTACTCTCGAAACCTCCCCAACAGGTTAAGTTGATAAAGTAAAAGGTTTCAGTTCTCTGTGTTCATGTCCACTACAGAAGGCTTCTACTCTCAAACCCTCCCAAACAGACTAAGTTGATAAAGGATAAGGTTTCAGTTCTCTGTGTTCATGTCCACTACAGAAGGCTTCTACTCTCGAACCCTCCCCAACAGACTAAGTTGATAAAGGATAAGGTTTCAGTTCTCTGTGTTCATGTCTACTACAGAAGGCTTCTACTCTCGAACCCTCCCCGACAGACTAAGTTGATAAAGGATAAGGTTTCAGTTCTCTGTGTTCATGTCTACTACAGAAGGCTTCTACTCTCGAACCCTCCCCAACAGGTTAAGTTGATAAAGGATAAGGTTTCAGTTCTCTGTGTTCATGTCCACTACAGAAGGCTTCTACTCTCAAACCCTCCCAAACAGACTAAGTTGATAAAGGATAAGGTTTCAGTTCTCTGTGTTCATGTCCACTACAGAAGGCTTCTACTCTCGAACCCTCCCCAACAGACTAAGTTGATAAAGGATAAGGTTTCAGTTCTCTGTGTTCATGTCCACTACAGAAGGCTTCTACTCTCGAACCTTCCCCAACAGGTTAAGTTGATAAAGGATAAGGTTTCAGTTCTCTGTGTTCATGTCTACTACAGAAGGCTTCTACTCTCGAACCCTCCCCAACAGACTAAGTTGATAAAGGATAAGGTTTCAGTTCTCTGTGTTCATGTCTACTACAGAAGGCTTCTACTCTCGAAACCTCCCCAACAGGTTAAGTTGATAAAGTAAAAGGTTTCAGTTCTCTGTGTTCATGTCCACTACAGAAGGCTTCTACTCTCAAACCCTCCCAAACAGACTAAGTTGATAAAGGATAAGGTTTCAGTTCTCTGTGTTCATGTCCACTACAGAAGGCTTCTACTCTCGAACCCTCCCCAACAGACTAAGTTGATAAAGGATAAGGTTTCAGTTCTCTGTGTTCATGTCTACTACAGAAGGCTTCTACTCTCGAACCCTCCCCGACAGACTAAGTTGATAAAGGATAAGGTTTCAGTTCTCTGTGTTCATGTCTACTACAGAAGGCTTCTACTCTCAAAACCTCCCCAACAGGTTAAGTTGATAAAGTAAAAGGTTTCAGTTCTCTGTGTTCATGTCCACTACAGAAGGCTTCTACTCTCAAACCCTCCCAAACAGACTAAGTTGATAAAGGATAAGGTTTCAGTTCTCTGTGTTCATGTCCACTACAGAAGGCTTCTACTCTCGAACCCTCCCCAACAGACTAAGTTGATAAAGGATAAGGTTTCAGTTCTCTGTGTTCATGTCTACTACAGAAGGCTTCTACTCCCAGACCCTCCCCAACAGGTTAAGTTGATAAAGGATAAGGTTTCAGTTCTCTGTGTTCATGTCTACTACAGAAGGCTTCTACTCTCGAACCCTCCCCAACAGGTTGAGTTGATAAAGGATAAGGTTTCAGTTATCTGTGTTCATGTCTACTACAGAAGGCTTCTACTCTCGAACCCTCCCCAACAGACTAAGTTGATAGGATAAGGTTTCAGTTCTCTGTGTTCATGTCCACTACAGAAGGCTTCTACTCTCGAACCCTCCCCAACAGACTAAGTTGATAAAGGATAAGGTTTCAGTTCTCTGTGTTCATGTCTACTACAGAAGGCTTCTACTCTCGAACCCTCCCCAACAGGTTAAGTTGATAAAGGATAAGGTTTCAGTTCTCTGTGTTCATGTCTACTACAGGAGGCTTCTACTCCCAGACCCTCCCCAACAGGTTAAGTTGATAAAGTAAAAGGTTTCAGTTCTCTGTGTTCATGTCCACTACAGAAGGCTTCTACTCTCAAACCCTCCCAAACAGACTAAGTTGATAAAGGATAAGGTTTCAGTTCTCTGTGTTCATGTCCACTACAGAAGGCTTCTACTCTCGAACCCTCCCCAACAGACTAAGTTGATAAAGGATAAGGTTTCAGTTCTCTGTGTTCATGTCTACTACAGAAGGCTTCTACTCTCGAACCCTCCCCGACAGACTAAGTTGATAAAGGATAAGGTTTCAGTTCTCTGTGTTCATGTCCACTACAGAAGGCTTCTACTCCCGAACCCTCCCCAACAGACTAAGTTGATAAAGGATAAGGTTTCAGTTCTCTGTGTTCATGTCTACTACAGAAGGCTTCTACTCCCGAACCCTCCCCAACAGGTTAAGTTGATAAAGGATAAGGTTTCAGTTCTCAGTGTTCAGATCTACTACAGAAGGCTTCTACTCCCAGACCCTCCCCAACAGACTCAGTTGATAAAGGATAAGGTTTCAGTTCTCTGTTCATGTCCACTACAGGAGGCTTCTACTCACGAACGCTCCCCAACAGGTTAAGTTGATAAAGGATGAGGTTTCAGTTCTCTGTGTTCATGTCCACTACAGGAGGCTTCTACTCCCAGACCCTCCCCAACAGGTTAAGTTGATAAAGGATAAGGTTTCAGTTCTCTGTGTTCATGTCCACTACAGGAGGCTTCTACTCCCAGACCCTCCCCAACAGGTTAAGTTGATAAAGGATAAGGTTTCAGTTCTCTGTGTTCATGTCTACTACAGAAGGCTTCTACTCCCAGACCCTCCCCAACAGGCTAAGTTGATAAAGGATGAGGTTTCAGTTATCTGTGTTCATGTCCACTACAGGAGGCTTCTACTCCCAGACCCTCCCCAACAGACTAAGTTGATAAAGGATAAGGTTTCAGTTCTCTGTTTTCAGATCTACTACAGAAGGCTTCTACTCCCAGACCCTCCCCAACAGACTAAGTTGATAAAGGATAAGGTTTCAGTTCTCTGTGTTCATGTCTACTACAGGAGGCTTCTACTCCCAGACCCTCCCCAACAGACTAAGTTGATAAAGGATAAGGTTTCAGTTCTCTGTGTTCATGTCTACTACAGAAGGCTTCTACTCCTGAACGCTCCCCAACAGACTAAGTTGATAAAGGATAAGGTTTCAGTTCTCTGTGTTCATGTCTACTACAGAAGGCTTCTACTCCCAGACCCTCCCCAACAGACTAAGTTGATAAAGGATAAGGTTTCAGTTCTCTGTGTTCATGTCTACTACAGGAGGCTTCTACTCCCAGACCCTCCCCAACAGGTTAAGTTGATAAAGGATAAGGTTTCAGTTCTCTGTGTTCATGTCTACTACAGGAGGCTTCTACTCCCAGACCCTCCCCAACATACTAAGTTGATAAAGGATAAGGTTTCAGTTCTCTGTGTTCATGTCCACTACAGGAGGCTTCTACTCCCGAACGCTCCCCACAGGGCTACATCTGCTGGTCCTCAACTCAAACCTCTGGTACTCCATGAACAAGCGTGTAGCCAGCACTCCCGACCCCAACAACCAGTTCACATGGCTCACGGAGCAGCTTCACGAGGCCGAGAACAAGGGATATAAGGTACTTTATGATATACATAAGGGTACATAGAGAATCTCACTCCAGTGCCATCTAACACAATATACATATACATACATTTTGAGTAATTCTTTTATATTCTACAGGCAGTGCCTCAGATATTTATTGGTACAAGGTACTGTCTCAGAAATTGACTGGTACAAGGTACAGCCTCAGATATTGATTGGTTCAAAGTACAGCCTCAGATATTGATTGGTACAAAGTACAGCCTCAGATATTGAATGGTTCAAAGTACAGCCTCAGATATTGATTGGTTCAAGGTACTTACTAGAGGTGTAACGATACAGAGGGTTGCGATATGACATGTATCCTGATATGGGGGTCACGATATGATACGTATCCCTATACATATAACCTCATGACATAATGATCTTTTTACAAACTTTTGGAGTCAGTTAATCTTGAGTAAGAATTTATTTGAAGCTTTTTATACCCCCGCTACGACGTAGTCGGGGGTATATAGCGCTCCGCGTGTCCGTCCGTCCGTCCGAAATCGTTTCCGGAGCATTACTCTAAAACTATACCACTTACAAACTTCAAATTTGGTATGGCAGTAGCCTATATGATGCCGTTGTGCCTTTTAGGGGTTTCGTCTCAATGGTTCAAATAATTTTTGAAATTTTGACCAAAAACCATCTGATTTCTGGACTTTGTCTCGTTTCCGGAGCACAATTAAAAAACTATACCACTTGGAAACTTCAAATTTGGTATGGCAGTAGCCTACATGATGCTGTTGTGCCATTTAGGGGTTTCACCTCCAACATTAAAATAATTTTTGAAATTTTGACCTAAAACTGTCCGATTTCTGAACTTAGTCTCGTTTCCGGATCATTATTAAAAAGCTATTCACTTGGAAACTTCAAATTTGGTATGGCAGTAGCCTATATGATGCTGTTGTGCCTTTTAGGGGTTTCACCTCCAACATTCAAATAATTTTTGAAATTTTGACCAAAAACCATCCGATTTCTGGACTTTGTCTCGTTTCCGGAGCACAATTAAAAAACTATACCACTTGGAAACTTCAAATTTGGTATGGCAGTAGCCTACATGATGCTGTTGTGCCATTTAGGGGTTTCACCTCCAACATTAAAATAATTTTTGAAATTTTGACCTAAAACTGTCCGATTTCTGAACTTAGTCTCGTTTCCGGATCATAATTAAAAAGCTATACCACTTGGAAACTTCAAATTTGGTATGGCAGTAGCCTATATGATGCTGTTGTGCCTTTTAGGGGTTTCACCTCCAACATTCAAATAATTTTTGAAATTTTGACCAAAAACCGTCAGATATTCGGACTTTGTGTCGTTTCCAGATCATAATTTAAAACTATACCACTTGGAATTTTCAAACTTGGTATGGCAGTAACCTATATGATGCTGTTGTGCCTTTTAGGGGTTTTAATTCCAAAGTTCAAATAATTTTTGAAATTTTGAACCAAAACAGTCCGAAAACAGTAGGTTGAGGATCAACCTTGTAAATATATTTCCTAATGACAAACACATACCGTATAAACATTGCAAATGTGACTGTTTTGCCTTCAAGTTATCTTTTGGGAAGTAGCCAAAAGAAAGGGATTGTGACCTATTGTGATATTCATATGGACACTGTATGAACATAGAACATGACTGATGTTGTTACCACTGCAAAGAATACATATTGGAATGTTGATACCACTGCATAGAATACTTATATTGGAATATAAATTGACCTACATGGAACTGAATGGAAGGTGAGAGTTTGTTGAAAAACATTTATAACATATTTATACCAGTTCACACCTATTCAGACAAATTAAATTTTAATGTTATTTTCTATATCATGTGATGGAAAAATACGGTAACAATCCTAGGACTTATCAGAACTTATGACTTTTCACCATTTTCGTCAAAGAAAGGCGGTCAAACTACAGGCGGGGGTATGTGAGCTGCGCTCACTTTTGCCTTGTTTGATGTAATTGTAATATAATCAAAGTTCCAAATTTTAGAAGAGGTTCTTGTCTGCATAATGAAATATCTTTTTAATGTATATCTCAGTTTTGAGCACCATCATTGAGAATTTATAATTATTTTATGTATCCCAAACACATGCTGCAATACGATACGATATATTGTGGCCCATGTATCACAATACGATACGATATATTGTGGCCCATGTATCACAATACGATAATGTATTGCTGTATTGTTACACCTCTAGTACTAACTTATAAATCGATTGGTACAACGTACAGACTCAGATATTCAATGGTACAACGTACAGCCTCAGATATTCAATGGTACAAGGTATAAGAGATAAGGAGTATCAGGTACCAAACCGTATGTACTCTCTGTTGCACCTATCATTCTCACCTGCCCTTGATTACAGGTGAACATTGTGACCCACATCTGTCCTGGTGGGTTTGAGCGCACCACGATGAGCTGGTTTTACGATGAGTACAACTCCAGATATCTGCAGATAGTTCGCCAGTTCCATGCATCTATCCACGCCCACTTCTGCGGACACGAGCACACAGACTCTTTCCGCATCCTGACAGCAGAGGACGGTGGGTGGAGTCTCATCTCATACTCTTCGTGTCTTCTTCTTTCTTCTCTACTAATACTTCATTAACTTCTAACACTCATGCATTCTTCACTGCCCTCGTCTCGTATCATCTTGTTCTTCTCTATTTCTGTAACTTCTAACACTCATGCATTCTTCACTGCCCTCGTCTCGTATCATCTTGTTCTTCTCTATTTCTGTAACTTCTAACACTCATGCATTCTTCACTGCCCTCGTCTCGTATCATCTTGTTCTTCTATATTTCTGTAACTTCTAACACTCATGCATTCTTCACTGCCCTCGTCTCGTATCATCTTGTTCTTCTCTATTTCTGTAACTTCTAACACTCATGCATTCTTCACTGCCCTCGTCTCGTATCATCTTGTTCTTCTCTATTTCTGTAACTTCTAACACTCATGCATTCTTCACTGCCCTCGTCTCGTATCATCTTGTTCTTCTCTATTTCTGTAACTTCTAACACTCATGCATTCTTCACTACCCTCGTCTCGTATCATCTTGTTCTTCTCTATTTCTGTAACTTCTAACACTCATGCATTCTTCACTGCCCTCGTCTCGTATCATCTTGTTCTTCTCTATTTCTGTAACTTCTAACACTCATGCATTCTTCACTACCCTCGTCTCGTATCATCTTGTTCTTCTCTATTTCTGTAACTTCTAACACTCATGCATTCTTCACTGCCCTCGTCTCGTATCATCTTGTTCTTCTCTATTTCTGTAACTTCTAACACTCATGCATTCTTCACTGCCCTCGTCTCGTGTCATTCAGCTCTCTCTTCAAAAGGTTCCTGTGTTTATATGATTAGTCAGTTTGAACAGTTCCCTTGGCTTTTTCGATATCATTTTATGCTTATAATGCTTATTCAGCACTCACCAATTTCTTTTGATACATAGATATTATTAACCGAGTGTGTTTCCGTATCATTAATATCATATAATAGGAATAAAAAAATATGTATTATGCTCGCCAAAGGCTTCCTATTATATGATATTAATGATACGGAAAGACACTCGGTTAATAATTTCTTTATCATATAATGTCATTTTGAAATAAACGGGTTTAAGCGAAAATATGATTCCTTTTAAAAATATGTTTGACCTAGATTTCACGGAGTAATTGCTTTCACAATCAACCAAGGTGAAGGTCATATTGTCGGCGATGTATAGTTGTGAACAGTCTAGAAATATTCCTTCATGATTTTTTCACAGTGTTAGAAACGTCTTCTACAATCTATCGATATTTTCAGTCTGATTCCCAGTGTGCGAGTAAACATTGTATCTTTTTATAACACAAAATGTGTAAGAACCAGTTGTCAACGTCGCTACAACAGGGGAAGTAACTCTAACTGCAGTTTGAAAAACTGCATTGTCATTGTTGTTACGCCAGTTCAGTAACGGTATCCTTAGACCAAACGCCGACAATTTGCGAAGGTGAGGTTGTTGCGTTTGTTACTCCGCTACTAGATAATCTGTACTATCACAAGAATATGATTTGTTTTTGCTGATAAGTTGGAAACCGTTGTTATTCACCAAAATTGAAGCACATTTTTTTCGATAGTCGATATTGTCAGCTGCATATTTTTATCGTTATATTTTTTAAACGAACGATGAAAACAACTTGAAATGCTTCGATAACCAAACTATTTCCTAAATACGAATTCATGATAAGTTTACCCTGACGGCTTTTGTAAGATTTTTTAATCGATAAAAAACACAAAACCTGAAAACTCCCTACGACGTTATCAATGGTTAGTGACCTGTTTAGGACTCGCATGAAATGCATGGAGTTTTGAGAAAATAGTTCGGGTTTTGACCTAATTTGCATCTTTATCCGATTTTGAGCAAATCGGATACCAAGTTTATCCGATAGCTTTATTGCATCGATAACACCCTTTATTATATGATAATTGATGGTGATATCATGCCAAGACCTGACCAATAGTTATTCAACATAACTTGAAATCTTGTGTTCGAGCATAACTCAAAAACTTAGCTCATTGAAATATGGATCAGTCAGCATGTGAAATTTGCCTTTTGCTATTTTCACCTTTATTTGATATCTATTTTTGGCGGTTTAAATTTAATTTCCACACATGTCTTTGTCCTCATTATTAATCTTACATGATTTTTAGAAAGATATTTTGCTTTATTGGGGATAGATGGGATATGTCATCTTTGGATGTCTCTTGTTCATTTTGATAGAAATGTGACCCAGTAAAAGGTGGACCAAATGATAGATTCAGACCTCTGCCCTGTGATCAAGGAAACACAAACAGCTTCTGAAGAAGATGCCTCATTAAACTTAGTCAGGGGTATATAGCGCTCCGCGTGTCCGTCCGTCCGTCCATGTGTCTGACATTGTTTCCAGAGCATAACTTGAAAACTATTTGACTTAGAAACTTCAAATTTGGTATGGATGTTTTCTATGTGGTGCAGATGTGCCTTTTGGCCGTTTGAATTCCAGGGTACCAAAATATTTGAAATTTTTGCCCTAAAGAGGCCAAATTTCTGACTTTGTTCTGTTTCCAGAGCAGAACTTAAGCTCTTTAGCTTAGAAACTTCATATACCAAATTTGAGATTTCCATTTCTTGCTGATTTGCCTTTAAGGAATGTATATTCTAGGTGGCTAAATCATTTTCAAAGTTTGACCAAAATGATAAAAAATCCTGTCTTCTTCAAATTATTAAAGCTAAGACTTATTATTTCTCACCTCACCTCACCCTTAATCCATGACAGTAATCATTCATTCACATGACTGAAAGAATGTTTTTCAATTTATCATTGTTATATAGTGGGGGCGATATTACAGCGGGGGTATGTGCCTTGTTTATCTCTATTACAGAGCGGCATGACTTTGCTTGATGGACCATCTCACAACGTACATAACTTTTGAAATGTGCAACTAGAACTCATGATGGTGTAATACTTGTACTAGAGTAGAGTTGCATAGTAGGTTGTTGAGGCAGCCTTGTCAGTGACCTTTAACCTTCCATGAATTCATTATTCAAACATGCAGACACGCTGACATCCCCATGGTGCAGTTATCATCCAATAAACATGCACTAAGATTTTCATGGTAGGTTTGATTATTGACTACCACTCAATTCTTCCACAGGTTCCCCGTCAAGCCTGATGTTCCTGGCCCCAGCCCTGACCCCCTGGAAGAGCACGCTGCCCGGGGTGGGAGCAAACAACCCTAGCATAAGACTGTACCAGTACTCCCAGACCAGCGGCAGGATCCTCAACTACTCACAGTACTACATGAACCTCACCAGCGCTAACTCACAACCAACAGGCAACTCCTCTGTCTGGCAGAAAGAGTATGACCCACTCTCTGCCTTCTCTCTTCCTGACTGCAGTGCAGAGAGCTTTGTTTCCATGGCTACCAAGATGACACAGAAGAATGCTATGTTCCGCCGGTACCTCCAGTACAACTCTGTGGGGTACACGACGGACCCAGTGTGTGACCAACAGTGCTTCCTCCTGCAGACCTGTGCTATCCTGAACCTTGACCTCGACCAGTACAGGACCTGTCTCGCCTGGACGGGCAGCACGCCCCTTCCTCCTCCCCCCTCCAGCACCCCCCGCCACCCACACAAACCCCACCCCCTCCCCCACTATGTGTACTACATCATCGGTGGCATGGGCTTGGTCATTGTTCTCCTGGCTGTTGTGGTCAGCTGTCTCTGTGCCCGACACCGGCGCCGACACATGATCCCTTTCAAGTACGGAAGATTCGGGGGACCCATCAACTGAGGCGGGTTTATGACGAGAAACCCATCAACTGATATATTACTTTTGATGGAGACAAGTTCAGTCTGAATAGAATCAAACATGTTCTGAAGATAATATTGTCTCAAAATATTTTGCCAAGAGCTGACCTCATTAGAAAGTTTTACCTCCCATACCGTCTGACAACAGCCCATATGGGTGCATGTTCTGTTAAGTTCAGTCAAAGCCTAGGCATTACCTGACTGAGCAAATTACTGCATTTATGATAAAAAAAGTCACAAAAAACAACACATGGATCACAGACTTACTTGCTCATACTTTCTGATGCTGTAAGCATTTGTTAAAGGCCTTGTTGATTGCTATTAGAATTTTCACCAGAACATGCAACTGTCCATGCTGTTCTCAGACGGTTGTGCAGAGAAACTCCCAAATTGATCGAGATGATTTCTGGTTTAGGCATAGTTTTGGCTTTAGTTTCCAGAAGCCAGTTAATTCAATTGAGATTGGAAACGAATCTAACAAAATTTTATGATGCCGATACCTATGAAAGTTTAGTCATAAATTGGCAGATCAAAAATAGTATTGCAGGGAGGCACCTCCCCCTGAAGGAAGTTCTAATTATAGTAAATGTAAGTTATCATACATGATCATAGTAACAATAGTATTGCATTTTGAATGCTGTATTTGTGACACCCATACAGCGACCCTCCCAAACTGACATCGTGTATCCACCCCTGTTCTGTGACACCCATACAGCGACCCTCCCAAACTGACATCGTGTATCCACCCCTGTTCTGTGACACCCATACAGCGACCCTCCCAAACTGACATCGTGTATCCACCCCTGTTCTGTGACACCCATACAGCGACCCTCCCAAACTGACATCGTGTATCCACCCCTGTTCTGTGACACCCATACAGCGACCCTCCCAAACTGACATCGTGTATCCACCCCTGTTCTGTGACACTCCCTTGATGATGAAGCTTGTCCATGTTGTTTATGTGTGTTTTATACTCATGTTCTTGGCAGTGATTCGAATAAACGACAAATAAGATGAGGTTTACTATTATCTAATACAGTCAAAATCCCGCTGTTTATCATGTTCTTATGAGACTCTTAGACAAAGTCTCTGAATAATATAAAAAACATAACCTATCATTCTCTCCCCACAGAGGAAGCTCAGTCATACCCGATTTGGCCTCTGTTCTATTACGTCAAGATCCTGGGTTCCGGCAGATTGCCCTAGCGGCACACCTTTCATACATACAAAATGTTGTAACTTGAGATAATTCCCTTATTTGCAGCCAATGAGCCACCTTTCATACATACAAAATGTTGTAACTTGAGATATCTCCCTTATTTGCAGCCAATGAGCACACCTTTCATACATACAAAATGTTGTAACTTGAGATATCTCCCTTATTTGCAGCCAATGAGCCACCTTTCATACATACAAAATGTTGTAACTTGAGATAATTCCCTTATTTGCAGCCAATGAGCCACCTTTCATACATACAAAATGTTGTAACTTGAGATATCTCCCTTATTTGCAGCCAATGAGCACACCTTTCATACATACAAAATGTTGTAACTTGAGATAATTCCCTTATTTGCAGCCAATGAGCCACCTTTCATACATACAAAATGTTGTAACTTGAGATAATTCCCTTATAACTAGAACTCATGATGGTGTAATACTTGTACTAGAGTAGAGTTGCATAGTAGGTTGTTGAGGCAGCCTTGTCAGTGACCTTTAACCTTCCATGAATTCATTATTCAAACATGCAGACACGCTGACATCCCCATGGTGCAGTTATCATCCAATAAACATGCACTAAGATTTTCATGGTAGGTTTGATTATTGACTACCACTCAATTCTTCCACAGGTTCCCCGTCAAGCCTGATGTTCCTGGCCCCAGCCCTGACCCCCTGGAAGAGCACGCTGCCCGGGGTGGGAGCAAACAACCCTAGCATAAGACTGTACCAGTACTCCCAGACCAGCGGCAGGATCCTCAACTACTCACAGTACTACATGAACCTCACCAGCGCTAACTCACAACCAACAGGCAACTCCTCTGTCTGGCAGAAAGAGTATGACCCACTCTCTGCCTTCTCTCTTCCTGACTGCAGTGCAGAGAGCTTTGTTTCCATGGCTACCAAGATGACACAGAAGAATGCTATGTTCCGCCGGTACCTCCAGTACAACTCTGTGGGGTACACGACGGACCCAGTGTGTGACCAACAGTGCTTCCTCCTGCAGACCTGTGCTATCCTGAACCTTGACCTCGACCAGTACAGGACCTGTCTCGCCTGGACGGGCAGCACGCCCCTTCCTCCTCCCCCCTCCAGCACCCCCCGCCACCCACACAAACCCCACCCCCTCCCCCACTATGTGTACTACATCATCGGTGGCATGGGCTTGGTCATTGTTCTCCTGGCTGTTGTGGTCAGCTGTCTCTGTGCCCGACACCGGCGCCGACACATGATCCCTTTCAAGTACGGAAGATTCGGGGGACCCATCAACTGAGGCGGGTTTATGACGAGAAACCCATCAACTGATATATTACTTTTGATGGAGACAAGTTCAGTCTGAATAGAATCAAACATGTTCTGAAGATAATATTGTCTCAAAATATTTTGCCAAGAGCTGACCTCATTAGAAAGTTTTACCTCCCATACCGTCTGACAACAGCCCATATGGGTGCATGTTCTGTTAAGTTCAGTCAAAGCCTAGGCATTACCTGACTGAGCAAATTACTGCATTTATGATAAAAAAAGTCACAAAAAACAACACATGGATCACAGACTTACTTGCTCATACTTTCTGATGCTGTAAGCATTTGTTAAAGGCCTTGTTGATTGCTATTAGAATTTTCACCAGAACATGCAACTGTCCATGCTGTTCTCAGACGGTTGTGCAGAGAAACTCCCAAATTGATCGAGATGATTTCTGGTTTAGGCATAGTTTTGGCTTTAGTTTCCAGAAGCCAGTTAATTCAATTGAGATTGGAAACGAATCTAACAAAATTTTATGATGCCGATACCTATGAAAGTTTAGTCATAAATTGGCAGATCAAAAATAGTATTGCAGGGAGGCACCTCCCCCTGAAGGAAGTTCTAATTATAGTAAATGTAAGTTATCATACATGATCATAGTAACAATAGTATTGCATTTTGAATGCTGTATTTGTGACACCCATACAGCGACCCTCCCAAACTGACATCGTGTATCCACCCCTGTTCTGTGACACCCATACAGCGACCCTCCCAAACTGACATCGTGTATCCACCCCTGTTCTGTGACACCCATACAGCGACCCTCCCAAACTGACATCGTGTATCCACCCCTGTTCTGTGACACCCATACAGCGACCCTCCCAAACTGACATCGTGTATCCACCCCTGTTCTGTGACACCCATACAGCGACCCTCCCAAACTGACATCGTGTATCCACCCCTGTTCTGTGACACTCCCTTGATGATGAAGCTTGTCCATGTTGTTTATGTGTGTTTTATACTCATGTTCTTGGCAGTGATTCGAATAAACGACAAATAAGATGAGGTTTACTATTATCTAATACAGTCAAAATCCCGCTGTTTATCATGTTCTTATGAGACTCTTAGACAAAGTCTCTGAATAATATAAAAAACATAACCTATCATTCTCTCCCCACAGAGGAAGCTCAGTCATACCCGATTTGGCCTCTGTTCTATTACGTCAAGATCCTGGGTTCCGGCAGATTGCCCTAGCGGCACACCTTTCATACATACAAAATGTTGTAACTTGAGATAATTCCCTTATTTGCAGCCAATGAGCCACCTTTCATACATACAAAATGTTGTAACTTGAGATATCTCCCTTATTTGCAGCCAATGAGCACACCTTTCATACATACAAAATGTTGTAACTTGAGATATCTCCCTTATTTGCAGCCAATGAGCCACCTTTCATACATACAAAATGTTGTAACTTGAGATAATTCCCTTATTTGCAGCCAATGAGCCACCTTTCATACATACAAAATGTTGTAACTTGAGATATCTCCCTTATTTGCAGCCAATGAGCACACCTTTCATACATACAAAATGTTGTAACTTGAGATAATTCCCTTATTTGCAGCCAATGAGCCACCTTTCATACATACAAAATGTTGTAACTTGAGATAATTCCCTTATTTGCAGCCAATGAGCCACCTTTCATACATACAAAATGTTGTAACTTGAGATATCTCCCTTATTTGCAGCCAATGAGCCACCTTTCATACATACAAAATGTTGTAACTTGAGATAATTCCCTTATTTGCAGCCAATGAGCCACCTTTCATACATACAAAATGTTGTAACTTGAGATATCTCCCTTATTTGCAGCCAATGAGCCACCTTTCATACATACAAAATGTTGTAACTTGAGATAATTCCCTTATTTGCAGCCAATGAGCCACCTTTCATACATACAAAATGTTGTAACTTGAGATAATTCCCTTATTTGCAGCCAATGAGCCACCTTTCATACATACAAAATGTTGTAACTTGAGATAATTCCCTTATTTGCAGCCAATGAGCACACCTTTCATACATACAAAATTGTAAGTCTGACTTACCGTAGCACTTATCATAAATGTATTGTTCAATGTAACACCCTTAATTATATTACTGCTTGTAGTGCAAAATGTATTTGTTGTATATATTTTCTATATCTATTTAACTGTAATTTTTTATATTTATGCAAAGCTCTTTGAATGTACCGGTAAGACAAATTTCCCCGCGTAAAAAGCGATGTTTTGTATAAGGAAGAATTATCTCCCCTGGGTGTTAAATTTCAACGAAAGCTTTGCCGAACGACAAAGATAGCCAAGGTTTTGTGAATGACCACTTTTGAAACGGCGTCGCTGATTGCACAACTAACTTTGATTGCCTCCAATCAGATTTCTACCTTTCTATCCCATGTATTAGCCGTAATACAACAGAGGCTAACTGGGGTATGACTGAGCTGCCTCTGTTGGGGGAAAATGATAATCTATATGAAAGGGGATATTCAAAGCTTTTAGTTATAATATTTTCCTTAAATACTGAGGCAGTTTATTGTGCACTATTAGTTGTGTTGATTGCAGTAAAGAAGTTTCATTGTTTTTATGTTGTAAAAGTAAACTTTACACGTGTATGATATTTATCCTACTCCTATGAATTGATACCACTCTTCCAGAAGTTCACAATGATGCTCAATACAAGATACAGTAGAACACGGATATAGCAAACTCGGATATAGCGAACAATCGGATATAGTGAACAAATTTTCAAGTCCCGTCCCTTCATAATATCATTAAAATGATATGCGTATAGCGAACACCGGATATAGCGAACTAAATTCTTTGGTCCCTTGGAGTTTGTTATATCCGAGTTCTACTGTATTTGATGAATGTATGATGTGTGAATGTTGAAATTTTTACTTCAAGATATGTTTTTGCACAATAAGCTTATAAAGCTAGCTTGTTATTTTTCCCTTGATTTCATCTACTCAATGGCTGTGGGTCATTGATCCCTGACAACTATGATAGGCCCTGGACTCTGCTCTCTTACTCTCTCCAATCTGATCCATTGATCCCTGACAACTATGATAGACCCTGGACTTTGCTCTCTTCCCTCTCCAATCTGATCCATTGATCCCTGACAACTATGATAGGCCCTGGACTTTGCTCTCTTCCTTCTCCAATCTGATCCATTGATCCCTGACAACTATGATAGGCCCTGGACTCTGCTCTCTTCCCTTCTCCAATCTGATCCATTGATCCCTGACAACTATGATAGACACTGGACTCTGCTCTCTTCCCTCTCCAATCTGATCCATTGATCCCTGACAACTATGATAGGCCCTGGACTCTGCTCTCTTCCCTTCTCCAATCTGATCCATTGATTTCTCCAAAACCAAATGGCATTGGAATCTTTTTTCTTCAGTATCACATTATTTTATATGGTTTGTTTGTGTTGTTCATCATGAGTTTATAAATCTGACAGTCCTACAAGAAAGGGTATGGCTGCCTTATCACCATTAAACCTTTTTTCCATCCTTCCACTGATGGACTTGCAAGATAGTTGTCTTTCTTGGAATTTTCTAACCACCAAACTGGATGAGCTGCAGAGCCAATGGCTCTATTTATCATGTTTTATTTTTTGTGAATTGATATTTTAATATATAAATGTATTTTCAATATATCTTTCTTAATAAACAGATTATATATTTCCTTAATTTCATCAGTGTTTGTACTGTATTTAGGATGCTATATTCCGATCACCAAGGTGCCGGTGTATCCTGTGAATTATCAGCTTTGTAGGTGCAGCTTTACTGGAGCAACAGTCAACATGTGTAGGGTATAACAGATGATGTTAGATGATGGACCTTTGAGAACAGCCTTGGCCTGATGAGCCAATACATCCAAGATAGCTTTAGCGAAGCCATCTCCCCAGCCTGATAACAAAATCGTGTTATTGTCCCCCGCCAGTCGAAAGTAGTAACCTTGACCTTATTTTCAAGGTCACTACAGCATTTTGACCGCTTTTAAAACTCTTGTTAAAGCGACATCTCATGAACCATTTCACTCAGAGTCTTCAAATTTGGTGTCAGTTTCGTGACAGAAATACGCAGGCGCTAGTCTATAATGGTGACCTTGACCTTATTTTCAAGGTCACTATGGCACGTTGACCGGTTTTGAAACTATTGTGAATGCCATATCTTATGAACCATTTCACTCAGAGTCTTCAAATTATGTGCCAGCTTACATGACCGGAATACACAGACACATGTTGATTGTTACCGTAACCTTTTATTCAAGGTCACAACGGCACCTTGACCACTTTTGAAACTCTTGTTAACGTGATATCTCATGAACGGTAACACATTTGAGATCACCACAGCTCTTATGCAATGTGTGCTAGCAGATATTTGAGTCATTATAACCATGTATGTCTACTTTATATCATTTATTTTATAAGTATAGAGAGCATGCTGTCTACCAAATTATAAAAACTAGAAAATAAATTCATTTTAAGCTGCGGGGGACATTGCCATGTTAGTGGCAAACACTTGTTCTTTAACTGTTTTAGTATTTGAGGCTGACATTTTTATCTCAAAATCATTTTGCCAAGGAGACTCTTACTTATGAAGTTAGTGATGACCTCTTCAAATGCTTGTTCCTTAATTTTCAGGAAACTGCAAATGGCACTAAGATTATTATTTTGATTGATTCTGGTATGTCTTGACCTGTTGAATTGAATAAATCACCTTAAACAATCCACAATTATATTCTTAATCAACTGTCAAGGGCATATAGTACATGTGTATACGCGGAATGCAGGCCGGGGGGAGCCACGTTCACTTATATCTGTATACGCGGAATGCAGGGCCGGGGGAGCCACGTTCACTTATATCTGTATACGTGGAATGCAGGGCCGGGGGAGCCACGTTCACTTATATCTGTATACGTGGAATGCAGGGCCGGGGGAGCCACGTTCACTTATATCTGTATACGTGGAATGCAGGGCCGGGGGAGCCACGTTCACTTATATCTGCTTGTTAATGTTGACATTATTTAGACATTTTGTCTGTATACGTGGAATGCAGGGTCGGGGGAGCCACGTTCACTTACCGGTATATCTGTATACGCGGAATGCAGGGCCGGGGGAGCCACGTTCACTTATATCTGTATACGTGGAATGCAGGGCCGGGGGAGCCACGTTCACTTATATCTGTATACGTGGAATGCAGGGCCGGGGGAGCCACGTTCACTTATATCTGTATACGTGGAATGCAGGGCCGGGGGAGCCACGTTCACTTATATCTGTATACGTGGAATGCAGGGTCGGGGGAGCCACGTTCACTTATATCTGCTTGTTAATGTTGACATTATTTAGACATTTTGTCCTTTGAACATTTCTTTTTATGGTTGAAGGCAGTTGTTCGTGACAATTACGGTGATTTTGCAGGGCTCAACAAATGTGAGTGCTGCCTGTGTCTAACTAAATGTAGCAGGAAAGAAAATCCAATATTCCATGTCCATGCGGGATTCAAACCCGGAACCTCCGGGTTGAGAGTCCTACGCTCTACCTGTTCGGCCAAAGAGATATCCCTCCAGCCGAAGCCAGTAGGAAGAAGTAGACCTCACCCTGTCATAAACATATGAGTTTAGCTTCCCAACATCAAGCATGATGAAACCAGATGAGCTAAAAGCTCAAAACTAATCAATACATTTTCTACAAAGTTGTGGTAAGACCTAGTGGTGCCTTTTATATATTTTGGTTATTCTGAAAATAGTTTTAAAAACTGCAATAATCTGCTCAACATGAAAGAGTCTGTGATAAATAGGATGATAAAGCGGGGAGAGAGCTTTGCATATGTGATGTTATAGAAACTTTGAGCCTTTGCAAAACCTTTTCCAGCTTTTATTAACATGAGCGCAAACTTCCCTCTAGCTCCCAATTTATTTGGTCCAAGTTATACAGAGTAACTCAACAAAAGCTTTCAAATAAAAACTCTTTATGCAAATAAATCTTAAAGACATAATTGCAGTTTCCTTCTAAAAATAAATAATACAAAATGAATTATGTAAGCATGTTCTCTCCTAAAAGCTTTCCCAGCCAATACGCAATATCTCACCCACCGGATAACTTAAAAACCTCCCCTTTTAGCTACCCCCACTCCCCTCACCCACCGGATAATTTGAAAACCTCCCCTTATAGCTACCTCCCTTCCCCGCACCCATCGGATAACTTGAAAACCCCCCTTACAGCTACCCCCCTTCCGTTACCCATCGGATAACATGAAAACCCCCTACAGCTACCCCCCTTCCGTTACCCATCGGATTACTTGAAGCTGGATATCTGAAACAAATCGCTTCGCCCTCCTCCCCCCTTACACAAAAGAATTTATATATGCCACAAAGACCCTACCACATCGAAGCCCCATCTCTCCATCTGTAACCACCATCTCTCCATCTGTACCACCATCTCTCCATCTGTAACCACAATCTCAAATGCTATTCTCCTATCCAGATATGAATATATTATAACCCCTTGCAACACCAAATTCCCAAAATTAACATTTCACAGTCTCATGTAAGAAACCTTTCCCAAAACCTATTTCCATCCAACTCCACCTACCTCTTAACCCTCTATCAGCAACCCCCTTGCATCTGTGACCCCCCCCCCCCCCCCCCCCCCCAAAAAAAAAAAACCCCTTCCCCTAATATCACCCGACACATCAATAAATAGAGTCTGCCTGTCCAGAGCGACAGCAAGACCACAACAAACGGATCTCTGGGCCCGGTCAACGGACTGACTTCCTGGCACCGACCACAGCGTTAGGGTTACAGTAGAAACGTGCAGTCACCACAGAAAAAGTACCAATCGTACATAAAGTGTTCCACATATCGGGAGTGTTCCACGAGTAGAAAGCGTCCAGTTGTTGGTCCACCGACTCGCTCCAAGCACTTGCACGAACCCAGAGTGAACGCCATGCCTGTCTGTCAGTCTGTGTGTTGGTATGAGCATCCACAACAGAGGCTCACTCCCCGGGACTCCTCATTGGGACTCCGAATCACTCCTTGAAACCAGGGCGACCCAAACCTAACAGAAATTCGGTGCGAAATATCCTCGCACTAAACAAAAGCCGAGCAAAAACAACGGAGGTCAGGTCCAACATAGAAAGATGGAAGCTCGGTCCGCCGTCCCGTCCGTACACCATGCAGCTATTGTCTGTCTGTCTGTTTGTCCGTCTGTCTGTGCAGTTGGAGCGGATGCTGACTGTTCAAATGATGCATGAATGAAAAGGTCGATCTGGCACTACATGACACTACAACACTTGTTCCGTTTCTTCTTGTCCCTTGGCACGTCAGCAGATCTGGGTTTCGGCGATGCCGGAGTGTCTTTGCTCACTTCCACTTTCACAGCACCCGGCGAGGCAGTCTCTGTAGACTGCCCGTTCTCACGCGGTTTTTCAACAGGGCTTGCATTTGCTGGAGTTATCTGCCCTTCTGTCACTTCCTGTGCAGCCCCACCTGGCGGGCTAGACCCAGCCGACTGTTGAGACAGCCGTTCCTTGGCCTCGCTGTCGAGAAGGAACTGATCTCGGATGATGGTGGCTCTCTTCAGCAAATCATCCGTCTCCTTGCTCAGGTCCCCGCCCGGCAGGAAGGGGTTCTCCTTGCTGTTCAACCTGCAACATACACGGGGCAGAGTTAGAACACAGAGAGGTAGAACACAGAGAGGTAGAACACAGAGAGGTAGAGCACAGAGAGTTAGGACACAGAGAGGTAGAACACAGAGAGGTAGAACACAGAGAGGTAGAACACAGAGAGGTAGAACGCTGACAATGAGAACATACACACTTAGGGAGAGTTGGAACAGAGGTAGGGAGTGTTGGAACAGAGGTAGGGAGAGTTGGAACAGAGGTAGGGAGAGTTGGAACAGAGATAGGGAGAGTTAGAACAGAGGTAGGGAGAGTTGGAGCAGAGATAGGGAGAGTTAGAACAGAGGTAGGGAGAGTTGGAACAAAGGTAGGGAGAGTTGGAACAGAGGTAGGGAGAGTTGGAACAGAGGTAGGGAGAGTTGGAACAGAGGTAGGGAGAGTTGGAACAGAGGTAGGGAGAGTTGGTACGAGGTAGGGAGAGTTGGAACAGAGGTAGGGAGAGTTGGAACAGAGGTAGGGAGAGTTGGAACAGAGGTAGGGAGAGTTGGAACAGAGGTAGGGAGAGTTGGTACGAGGTAGGGAGAGTTGTAACAGAGGTAGGGAGAGTTGGAACAAAGGTAGGAAGAGTTGGAACAGAGGTAGGGAGAGTTGGAACAGAGGTAGGGAGAGTTGGTACGAGGTAGGGAGAGTTGGTACGAGGTAGGGAGAGTTGGAACAGAGGTAGGGAGAGTTGGAACAAAGGTAGGGAGAGTTGGAACAGAGGTAGGGAGAGTTGGAACAGAGGTAGGGAGAGGAACAGAGGTAGGGAGAGTCATTTCTCATTCAACAAGCAATATCAAATAGTTTATATAACTGCAGGTCTTGAAGTGGAATACCTCTACATATGCACCTATTTTTTTCAAAAACAGAAATCTCTGTCGACAATCGACAATCACACACCTTCGATACTAAGTAATCTATCGCGCACTGCTATCGCGTGCTGGTTTCAAGATTTTATTTTCGAAAATACAAACCAGTGTGATCTCAAAGACCGAATCAAAGTTTGGTCGCCAACTTGAACGTTATGCTCGTATATACGACAGAATCAAAGTTGGGTCGCCAACTTGAACGTTATTCTCGTATAAAAGCATGTTTCACCCGTTGGCATGTTGTATAAGAGCATGTTTCACCCGTTGGCATGTTGTATAAGAGCATGTTTCACCCGTTGGCATGTTGTATAAGCTGTTTTCATGTATCAATCCCGGAGACATGCACCTCGAAAGCGATGAGCTACAAAATTTTACAAATCAAAGAAATACAGTTATCAAAATTTAAGTAAGGTGACTCTTATCTCTGTTCTTTAGCCGGACCGTGTTCTTTTAGACTTGACTTTATCTTCGATATTCTTAACTTGAAATATAAAATCGCAGACGTTTATCTCCCTTGGAAGACATTGCAGTGCAGGCGATACTAAGCTATTTTGTCTCGATGATGATGTTGTATATTCCATGTTCGAAGGATCATTGCACTTTTCATACATTGTGTTTGGTTTTGAAAGCATGACAGAATGACAAATGAAAATACAAACGAGGCCAGCTGCTCGAGTCTGCAGTCAGTATTGTAGAGTATTCTTCTATACTGAAGCATGTCATATGGACTGATCCGTATGGCATTATTTGGTATATTTTCATCTTAACTATCATATATGAAATAATATCGCGTTATGATTAATACGTTATGAGCGACAAATTTCGTGGCTGGTGGGAGAGAAGAACTGTTTCTCCTCTCTCCATGCCTACCTGGCACGTGCAGTGAGTAATGATCTAATTTCTGCACGTGCTGCTACTACTACTTAATTGTTCATCTTAGAGCAATTCGAAAATAACGCAGTGTGTGGTGAATAAAGGTAGCACAGTGGCCTTCTAGTAATACCCCGATCTACTGATGTATACCAAACGGCTGTTCACTAGTAAAACCCCGATCTACCACTGTACACCAAACGGCTGTTCACTTGCATGCATCGTGACCCTAACCCTAACCCAGGGGTCTCTCTAGTAATACCCCGATCTACCACTGTACACCAAACGGCTGTTCACTTGCATGTATCGTGACCCTAACCCTAACCCAGGGGTCTCTCTAGTAATACCCCGATCTACCACTGTACACCAAACGGCTGTTCACTTGCATGTATCGTGACCCTAACCCTAACCCAGGGGTCTCTCTAGTAATACCCCGATCTACCACTGTACACCAAACGGCTGGTCACTTGCATGCATCGTGACCCTAACCCTAACCCAGTGGTCTCTCTAGTAATACCCCGATCTACCACTGTACACCAAACGGCTGGTCACTTGCATGCATCGTGACCCTAACCCTAACCCAGGGGTCTCTCTAGTAATACCCCGATCTACCACTGTACACCAAACGGCTGTTCACTTGCATGTATCGTGACCCTTACCCTAACCCAGGGGTCTCTCTAGTAATACCCCCGATCTACCACTGTACACCAAACGGCTGTTCACTTGCATGTATCGTGACCCTAACCCTAACCCAAGGGTCTCTCTAGTAATACCCCGATCTACCACTGTACACCAAACGGCTGTTCACTTGCATGTATCGTGACCCTAACCCTAACCCAGGGGTCTCTCTAGTAATACCCCGATCTACCACTGTACACCAAACGGCTGTTCACTTGCATGTATCGTGACCCTAACCCTAACCCAGGGGTCTCTCTAGTAATACCCCGATCTACCACTGTACACCAAACGGCTGTTCACTTGCATGTATCGTGACCCTAACCCTAACCCAGGGGTCTCTCTAGTAATACCCCCGATCTACCACTGTACACCAAACGGCTGTTCACTTGCATGCATCGTGACCCTAACCCTAACCCAGTGGTCTCTCTAGTAATACCCCGATCTACCACTGTACACCAAACGGCTGGTCACTTGCATGTATCGTGACCCTAACCCTAACCCAGGGGTCTCTCTAGTAATACCCCCGATCTACCACTGTACACCAAACGGCTGTTCACTTGCATGTATCGTGACCCTAACCCTAACCCTAACCCAGGGGTCTCTCTAGTAAAACCCCGATCTACCACTGAACACCAAACGGCTGTTCACTTGCATGTATCGTGACCCTAACCCTAACCCAGGGGTCTCTCTAGTAATACCCCGATCTACCACTGAACACCAAACGGCTGTTCACTTGCATGCATCGTGACCCTAACCCTAACCCAGGGGTCTCTCTAGTAATACCCCCGATCTACCACTGAACACCAAACGGCTGTTCACTTGCATGTATCGTGACCCTAACCCTAACCCAGGGGTCTCTCTAGTAATACCCCCGATCTACCACTGTACACCAAACGGCTGTTCACTTGCATGCATCGTGACCCTAACCCTAACCCAGTGGTCTCTCTAGTAATACCCCGATCTACCACTGTACACCAAACGGCTGGTCACTTGCATGTATCGTGACCCTAACCCTAACCCAGGGGTCTCTCTAGTAATACCCCCGATCTACCACTGTACACCAAACGGATGTTCACTTGCATGTATCGTGACCCTAACCCTAACCCTAACCCAGGGGTCTCTCTAGTAAAACCCCGATCTACCACTGAACACCAAACGGCTGTTCACTTGCATGTATCGTGACCCTAACCCTAACCCAGGGGTCTCTCTAGTAATACCCCGATCTACCACTGAACACCAAACGGCTGTTCACTTGCATGCATCGTGACCCTAACCCTAACCCAGGGGTCTCTCTAGTAATACCCCCGATCTACCACTGAACACCAAACGGCTGTTCACTTGCATGCATCGTGACCCTAACCCTAACCCAGGGGCCTCTCTAGTAATACCCCGATCTACCACTGTACACCAAACGGCTGGTCACTTGCATGCATCGTGACCCTAACCCTAACCCAGGGGTCTCTCTAGTAATACCCCGATCTACCACTGTACACCAAACGGCTGTTCACTTTCATGTATCGTGACCCTAACCCTAACCCAGGGGTCTCTCTAGTAATACCCCGATCTACCACTGTACACAAAACGGCTGTTCACTTGCATGTATCGTGACCCTAACCCTAACCCTAACCCAGGGGTCTCTCTAGTAATACCCCGATCTACCACTGAACACCAAACGGCTGTTCACTTGCATGTATCGTGACCCTAACCCTAACCCAGGGGTCTCTCTAGTAATACCCCGATCTACCACTGAACACCAAACGGCTGTTCACTTGCATGCATCGTGACCCTAACCCTAACCCTGGGGTCTCTCTAGTAATACCCCGATCTACCACTGTACACCAAACGGCTGTTCACTTGCATGCATCGTGACCCTAACCCTAACCCAGGGGTCTCTCTAGTAATACCCCGATCTACCACTGTACACCAAACGGCTGGTCACTTGCATGTATCGTGACCCTAACCCTAACCCAGTGGTCTCTCTAGTAATACCCCGATCTACCACTGTACACCAAACGGCTGGTCACTTGCATGCATCGTGACCCTAACCCTAACCCAGGGGTCTCTCTAGTAATACCCCGATCTACCACTGTACACCAAACGGCTGTTCACTTGCATGCATCGTGACCCTAACCCTAACCCAGGGGTCTCTCTAGTAATACCCCGATCTACCACTGTACACCAAACGGCTGTTCACTTGCATGTATCGTGACCCTAACCCTAACCAAGGGGTCTCTCTAGTAATACCCCGATCTACCACTGTACACCAAACGGCTGGTCACTTGCATGCATCGTGACCCTAACCCTAACCCAGGGGTCTCTCTAGTAATACCCCGATCTACCACTGTACACCAAACGGCTGTTCACTTGCATGTATCGTGACCCTAACCCTAACCCAGGGGTCTCTCTAGTAATACCCCGATCTACCACTGTACACCAAACGGCTGTTCACTTGCATGTATCGTGACCCTAACCCTAACCCAGTGGTCTCTCTAGTAATACCCCGATCTACCACTGTACACCAAACGGCTGTTCACTTGCATGTATCGTGACCCTAACCCTAACCCTAACCCAGTGGTCTCTCTAGTAATACCCCGATCTACCACTGTACACCAAACGGCTGTTCACATGCATGTATCGTGACCCTAACCCTAACCAAGGGGTCTCTCTATAGTAATACCCCCGATCTACCACTGTACACCAAACGGCTGGTCACTTGCATGCATCGTGACCCTAACCCTAACCCAGTGGTCTTTCTAGTAATACCCCGATCTACCACTGTACACCAAACGGCTGTTCACTTGCATGTATCGTGACCCTAACCCTAACCCAGGGGTCTCTCTAGTAATACCCCGATCTACCACTGTACACCAAACGGCTGGTCACTTGCATGCATCGTGACCCTAACCCTAACCCAGGGGTCTCTCTAGTAATACCCCGATCTACCACTGTACACCAAACGGCTGTTCACTTGCATGTATCGTGACCCTAACCCTAACCCAGGGGTCTCTCTAGTAATACCCCGATCTACCACTGTACACCAAACGGCTGGTCACTTGCATGCATCGTGACCCTAACCCTAACCCAGGGGTCTCTCTAGTAATACCCCGATCTACCACTGTACACCAAACGGCTTGTCACTTGCATGTATCGTGACCCTAACCCTAACCCAGGGGTCTCTCTAGTAATACCCCGATCTACCACTGTACACCAAACGGCTGTTCACTTGCATGTATCGTGACCCTAACCCTAACCCAGGGGTCTCTCTAGTAATACCCCGATCTACCACTGTACACCAAACGGCTGGTCACTTGCATGCATCGTGACCCTAACCCTAACCCAGTGGTCTCTCTAGTAATACCCCGATCTACCACTGTACACCAAACGGCTGTTCACTTGCATGCATCGTGACCCTAACCCTAACCCAGGGGTCTCTCTAGTAATACCCCGATCTACCACTGTACACCAAACGGCTGTTCACTTGCATGTATCGTGACCCTAGCCCTAACCCAGGGGTCTCTCTAGTAATACCCCGATCTACCACTGTACACCAAACGGCTGTTCACTTGCATGCATCGTGACCCTAACCCTAACCCAGTGGTCTCTCTAGTAATACCCCGATCTACCACTGTACACCAAACGGCTGTTCACTTGCATGTATCGTGACCCTAACCCTAACCCAGGGGTCTCTCTAGTAATACCCCGATCTACCACTGTACACCAAACGGCTGTTCACTTCCATGCATCGTGACCCTAACCCTAACCCAGGGGTCTCTCTAGTAATACCCCGATCTACCACTGAACACCAAACGGCTGTTCACTTGCATGTATCGTGACCCTAACCCTAACCCAGTGGTCTCTCTAGTAATACCCCGATCTACCACTGTACACCAAACGGCTGGTCACTTGCATGCATCGTGACCCTAACCCTAACCCAGGGGTCTCTCTAGTAATACCCCGATCTACCACTGTACACCAAACGGCTGTTCACTTGCATGTATCGTGACCCTAACCCTAACCCTAACCCAGGGGTCTCTCTAGTAATACCCCGATCTACCACTGTACACCAAACGGCTGTTCACTTGCATGCATCGTGACCCTAACCCTAACCCAGGGGTCTCTCTAGTAATACCCCCGATCTACCACTGTATACCAAACGGCTGTTCACTTGCATGTATCGTGACCCTAACCCTAACCCTAACCCAGGGGTCTCTCTAGTAATACCCCCGATCTACCACTGAACACCAAACGGCTGTTCACTTGCGTTCAGGGTGTGCTTCATTATCATTGTATTTCTTTACATGTATTGCGGTTCTAAAATGGTCGTCAATATGAATTTTCGATGTCAGTAACCACAGTAGAGACTCAAAAGACCGATTACCACGTCATGCCAGGCTTCCAAGAAGTTTCGGACTTGTTGTTGATTTCAATTACTCGGATTTGAAATCTGATTTATCTAAACAGGACAGAATCGTTTTACTCGAGTAAAACTCCAAATAGATCAGTTAATTCGGTTTAACAGACATTAAAACTTAAAAGAATTGAATGAATGCACAACAATCGAATGCTTTTGTAGCTGTGGAAAATTTTAAGCTATGTCTTTAAAGTGAATAACAAGATATTACGACTGAGTGTGAGAAACTATTTCTTTTGAATGTATGAGAAGTTATTCTGATTCAGTATGAACAGATTTTCTTGGGTGGGTGACAAGTTATCTTAATTGAATGTGGGGCAAGTTATTCTTGTATACAATGTATTTTTATATCGACCGAGAGGAAGTGTATTGCAAGCTTCTCCCATTTCGATTGTTAGGATTATTTAAGAAGTATTTGAAACAGTTGCTTTCAGACTGAACCGCGCTAAACACGGTTTACAAGCTTCTCCAGTCGTACAGTGTTCTTCACCGGCAAGTCTGAACCTCGCTAAACACGGTTTACAAGCTTCTCCAGTCGTACAGTGTTCTTCACCGGCAAGTCTCCCCCAACAGGACATGTACAACACGTGTCAGCCGGAGTGAAGTGAAGTGAAGCGGTTATCGATCTCCCTTGTCATACCAAGCGCAGATCGAGCATCTTCGTTCAGTCGAGTGTGACCACCTCCAGCACTTGCACACCTGAACACGCCCATCTGTATTGGCAACCGTTATTTCACTCGAACTTCCCAGTACATGCATGTACATGAATTTACCTGTCTATACACTCTGTGTATTGTGTCCGCAGTATGATTGAAGATCACGTGTATAGTTCGCATACAGCTAGGTTTGAATGATGAACACGTGTATAGTTCACATGTTGATAGGTTTGAATGAAGAACACGTGTATAGTTCGCATACAGATAGGTTTGAATGAAGAACACGTGTATAGTTCACATGTTGATGGGTTTAAATAAAGAACACGTGAATAGTTCACATGCAGCTAGGTTTGATTGAAGAACACGTGTATAGTTCACATACAGCTAGGTTTGATTGAAGAACACGTGTATAGTTCACATGTTGATGGGTTTAAATAAAGAACACGTGAATAGTTCACATACAGCTAGGTTTGAATGAAGAACACGTGTATAGTTCACATACAGCTAGGTTTGATTGAAGAACACGTGTATAGTTCACATACAGCTAGGTTTGATTAAAGGACACGTGTATAGTTCACATACAGCTAGATTTGAAGGAAGACCACGTGTATAGTTCGCATACAGCTAGGTTTGAATGATGAACACGTGTATAGTTCACATACAGCTAGGTTTGATTGAAGAACACGTGTATAGTTCACATGTTGATGGGTTTAAATAAAGAACACGTGTATAGTTCATATACAGCTAGGTTTGAATGAAGAACACGTGTATAGTTCACATGTTGATGGGTTTAAATAAAGAACACGTGAATAGTTCACATACAGCTAGGTTTGCTTGAAGAACACGTGTATAGTTCACATACAGCTAGGTTTGATTAAAGGCCACGTGTATAGTTCACATACAGCTAGGTTTGATTGAAGAACACGTGAATAGTTCACATACAGCTAGGTTTGAATGAAGAACACGTTTATAGTTCACATACAGCTAGGTTTGATTGAAGAACACGTGTATAGTTCACATACAGCTAGGTTTGATTAAAGGACACGTGTATAGTTCACATACAGCTAGATTTGAAGGAAGACCACGTGTATAGTTCACATACAGCTAGGTTTGATTGAAGAACACGTGTATAGTTCACATACAGCTAGGTTTGAATGAAGAACACGTGTATAGTTCACATACAGCTAGGTTTGATTGAAGAACACGTGTATAGTTCACATACAGCTAGGTTTGATTAAAGGACACGTGTATAGTTCACATACAGCTAGGTTTGATTGAAGAACACGTGTATAGTTCACATGTTGATGGGTTTAAATAAAGAACACGTGTATAGTTCACATACAGCTAGGTTTGAATGAAGAACACGTGTATAGTTCACATACAGCTAGGTTTGCTTGAAGAACACGTGTATAGTTCACATACAGCTAGGTTTGATTAAAGGCCACGTGTATAGTTCACATACAGCTAGATTTGAAGGAAGACCACGTGTATAGTTCACATACAGCTAGGTTTGATTGAAGAACACGTGTATAGTTCACATACAGCTAGGTTTGATTAAAGGCCACGTGTATAGTTCACATACAGCTAGATTTGAAGGAAGACCACGTGTATAGTTCGCATACAGCTAGGTTTGAATGATGAACACGTGTATAGTTCACATACAGCTAGGTTTGATTGAAGAACACGTGTATAGTTCACATGTTGATGGGTTTAAATAAAGAACACGTGTATAGTTCACATACAGCTAGGTTTGAATGAAGAACACGTGTATAGTTCACATACAGCTAGGTTTGCTTGAAGAACACGTGTATAGTTCACATACAGCTAGGTTTGATTAAAGGCCACGTGTATAGTTCACATACAGCTAGATTTGAAGGAAGACCACGTGTATAGTTCACATACAGCTAGGTTTGATTGAAGAACACGTGTATAGTTCACATACAGCTAGGTTTGATTGAAGAACACGTGTATAGTTCACATACAGCTAGGTTTGATTAAAGGACACGTGTATAGTTCACATACAGCTACATTTGAAGGAAGACCACGTGTATAGTTCGCATACAGCTAGGTTTGAATGATGAACACGTGTATAGTTCACATGTTGATAGGTTTGATTGAAGAACACGCGTATAGTTCACATACAGCTAGGTTTGAATGATGAACACGTGTATAGTTCACATGTTGATAGGTTTGAATGAAGAACACGTGTATAGTTCGCATACAGCTAGGTTTGATTGAAGAACACGTGTATAGTTCACATACAGCTAGGTTTGAATGAAGAACACGTGTATAGTTCACATGTTGATGGGTTTAAATAAAGAACACGTGAATAGTTCACATGCAGCTAGGTTTGATTGAAGAACACGTGTATAGTTCACATACAACTAGGTTTGATTGAAGAACACGTGTATAGTTCACATACAGCTAGGTTTGATTAAAGGACACGTGTATAGTTCACATACAGCTAGATTTGAAGGAAGACCACGTGTATAGTTCAAATACAGCTAGGTTTGAATGAAGAACACGTGTATAGTGCACATACAGCTAGGTTTGATTGAAGAACACGTGTATAGTTCACATGTTGATAGGTTTGAATGAAGAACACGTGTATAGTTCGCATACAGATAGGTTTGAATGACGAACACGTGTATAGTTCACATGTTGATGGGTTTAAATAAAGAACACGTGAATAGTTCACATGCAGCTAGGTTTGATTGAAGAACACGTGTATAGTTAACATACAGCTAGGTTTGAATGAAGAACGCGTGTATAGTTCACATACAACTAGGTTTGATTGAAGAACACGTGTATAGTTCACATACAGCTAGGTTTGATTGAAGAACACGTGTATAGTTCACATTCAGCTAGGTTTTAATGAAGAACACGTTTATAGTTCACATACAGCTAGGTTTTATTAAAGGACACGTGTATAGTTCACATACAGCTAGATTTGAAGGAAGACCACGTGTATAGTTCACATACAGGTAGGTTTGAATGAACAACTCATGTATAGTTCACATACAGCTAAGTTTGAAGAACACGTGTTTAGTTCACATGTAGATAGGTTTGATTGAAGAACAGGTGTAGAGTTCACATACAACTAGGTTTGATTGAAGAACACGTGTATAGTTCACATACAGCTAGGTTTGATTGAAGAATACGTGTATAGTTCACATTAAGCTAGGTTTTAATGAAGAACACGTTTATAGTTCACATACAGCTAGGTTTGATTGAAGAACACGTGTATAGTTCACATTCAGCTAGGTTTGAATGAAGAACACGTGTATAGTTCACATACAGCTAGATTTGATTGAAGAACACGTGTATAGTTCACATACAGCTAAGTTTGAATGAAGAACACGTGTATAGTTCACATGTAGATAGGTTTGATTGAAGAACACGTGTATAGTTCACATACAGCTATGTCTGAATGAAGAACACGTGTATAGTTCACATGTAGATAGGTTTGATAGAAGAACACGTGTATAGTTCGCATACAGCTCAGTTTGATTGAAGAACACGCGTATAGTTCACTTTCAGCTAGATTTGAATGAAGAACACGTGTATAGTTCACATACAGCTAGGTTTGAATGAAGAACACGTGTATAGTGCACATGTAGATAGGTTTGATTGAAGAACACGTGTAAAGTTCACATACAGCTAGGTTTGAAGGAAGAACACGTGTATATATCACATGTAGATAGGTTTAAAAGGAGAACCCGTGTATAATTTGAATACAGCTAGGTTTGAATGGAGGCACATTTATAGATCACGGTATACATTTAACTGTTACAAGTGCATAGTCAATATGAATAAAAACCTGTGTCTAACTTCCATGGTGAAAACATAGTGTGTAGATGTTCACTTCCCGAAAATTCCGAAATAAACGTTATTTGGGGGTTATTGCACAAGAATGTAATGACGTCATGCTACAATGATCTCATGTTACAACATGGAAGATGTGGGGAGGGGCGTGACCCAGATGAAACTAACAGTAGCGCCGAGAGTTATGACCGCACGTGTTGTTTTAGGGTTAGACTGGTCCGCCATTTGAAACAATACACAATGAGTTATAGTGATAGTTTCGTTATGACATAAACTGTAAAAAGTGGATCACATGCTATTCCAAAATCGATTAAGATCAAATAATATGGCAAGTTATTCCAACAGTATATGGCAAGTTATTCCAACAGTGTATGGCAAGTTATTTCTACCGAGTATATGACAAATTATTCCCATTGAGTGTATGTCATGTTACAATATATGTAAAAATATCAATGTTCTCATTTTTATAATTCGCATAATTGTTCCTTCCTCAACTATACATATAAACATAATCCATAGACAGTTTCGGTATGAACAGTTACTGCATCACATTCCACATATCTTATTCGTGAGATAGAAATGTTGTCAATTCCATCACAAGTAAGTTATGCCAGGAATGGCTTACCGTCCGTCCCACAATGCCTTGCGCCTTCCTGCTAACTGACAATCTGAATTCCTAAGCCTTCCCTCAACTCCCTCCCCCCCCCCCCCCCCCCCCCCTTCCCACCTTCAAGTTCTGTTTCTGACATTCTAGGCAGCCCGACGGTAACAGTTACATCTTCGCTTGTCTGTTGTATTCACTATAGCGCGGGACAACCTGACATTGAGTAGGGGATTCTTGTATGTACACACAAGTTTCTTCCATCAACACTTGTAGTAAACCTTGAATCTTCTAACTCAGTCACGTTGACCACGTTATACACCCAAAAATACAGCGCGTAAAGAAAACATTCTCCTTTAACACGCCTCACCGTAACCTTTGCTATTTTACTTATCTCTATATTCATCATTCACACCTGGGAAGGGAGGCAACCGCTTCGGGCCAAGCAACGTGGCCGACATGCGTGCTAGTGTGTTGATAAATCTGCGAACGGTAGATCAGAGACAGAGACTCAAAGGACCTACCTGGTCCCCTCGACAGATATATAGTTTACCTAGTCCTCTTAAATATATACGCTACTCCCATCAGAACCCAGGCACCCGTTATATCCCCGCAATCGCACCGGAACTAGTCGCTCCGTCTGTCTCACACGGCGGCACTGACGGCGCTCTGGCCTGGAAATGGCCGTCAGGTGACACGGCTCGACTTTGAAGCCGTCACCGCCTGAATCTCGGGGGTAGCGTTCCCCTGAACCCTCCCGGCCCCTCCCGACCCCTCTCACCTCGTGGCAGGCACTGGACGCGGCGTAGTCTCCATGACAGCTTCCTCCGTCGGCTCCATCACGACATCGCACTCCCACTGCCAGTCTCAGCCCCCGGTTACCATGGCAATGTGCAATATTTATGATAATCTATGGGCTAGGTCAATAGCGTGAGTGAGTCAGGTACAATGTGCCTACACTAGGCCTACTACACAACAGGGGAACGTCTCTCCTCTCTCTACTCCCGGTAGACCTGGCAGCAGCCGGAGCGATTCTAACCATACACGTTATCCACCGGTGTTGCTCTCCGGCCTCACTGGCACAGCGTCCGCTCTCTGCTTGACTGGTCAGAGTGCGCAGTGAGATAGATCACGGGAGGAGGGAGTCGACCCGGCTATGGGACTATTTGTAGAGATGGGTACACACTGTCCGCCCGTCACACTGACTGTACCACTAACTACTGCCTCGTTCCATCGGCCGACTCGCTCCGCAAATATTGATCTCCCGTTCGTCCTCCCTCCCCCGTTCTCTCTCTCTCTCTCGCGCGCGTTCAGCCGCCTGTTGAATGGGGAGTATCGGGTTGAATAAGTCGGGACTAATGAGCATAAACCCTGCAATAAAGATCACCGCAGATGGAGCGGGCAGTTCTAGCAGTAGTTACAGGAGACAAGCTTCACGGTCTTGATGAGGGACCCTCCTTTATTGCGTTAATAACTTCCTTTATTAATGAACAATTGGAAATCCATAAACATCAAAAGATCGGTGTAGAATATCAAGACGGACCACTGCTCTTTAATGATATCAAATGATACGTTATGGATGCTTTTATTCCATGCATGATTAACAGTATCCTAAAGATCTCATCAACAGGGTGAGCGGACACGATGACTGAATGACGTGATATGATAACGAAGACAGAGTGAGATCGGTGCGCTGAGTGGTCTGGCACTCAGCCGGTGCTGACACCCGCTTGTCAGCTTGTGACAACACTCCTTGCTTTCACCGAACAACGATATGATGGCATATACATGCCCATGGTAGTATCTAGCATGTATTTATAATAATAATAATATAATTGTTTATTACTGTGTCCTATTGTTATATTAAAATTGTTCATATATACAATATTAAGATACACAAGCCGGCCTTACCAGACCAAAAAGACACCATTTTGCTTACAAAATATCATAAAATCATTAAAAGAAAAATAATAAAATTTAGAAAAATAAGTAAATAAATAATTTGAGTTGCCTTGTAAGACACTACATGTACATTATCGAATATGAAGGTGAAAACCCCCCAAAAACAATCAAAAAGAAATGTTTCGTACAGTTTACAATCTATCACTTGTTTCGTATATAATGCAACAGATGTTACTCCTCAAGATATGTTTCTAAGAGTGACTCCATTGTAGTAGCGGAACAATGTCCATATAATCTTACCTCAAGATATGTTTCTAAAAGTGACCCTCCATTGTAGTAGCGGAACAATGTCCATATAATCTTACTCCTCAAGATATGTTTCTAAAAGTGACCTCCCATTGTAGTAGCGGAACAATGTCCATATAATCTTACCTCAAGATATGTTTCTAAAAGTGACCCTCCATTGTAGTAGCGGAACAATGTCCATATAATATTACTCCTCAAGATATGTTTCTAAAAGTGACCTCCCATTGTAGTAGCGGAACAATGTCCATCTTACTCCTCAAGATATGTTTCTAAAAGTGACCTCCCATTGTAGTAGCGGAACAATGTCCATATAATCTTACCCCTCAAGATATGTTTCTTAAAGTGACTTCTCATTGTAGTAGCGGTACAATGTCCATATAATCTTACTCCTCAAGATATGTTTCTAAAAGTGACTTCTCATTGTAGTAGCGGAACAATGTCCATCTTACTTCTACAGATATGTTTCTAAAAGTGACTTCCCATTGTAGTAGCGGAACAATGTCCATATAATCTTACCCCTCAAGATATGTTTCTTAAAGTGACTTCCCATTGTAGTAGCGGAACAATGTCCATCTTACTTCTACAGATATGTTTCTAAAAGTGACTTCTCATTGTAGTAGCGGAACAATGTCCATATAATCTTACTCCTCAAGATATGTTTCTAAAAGTGACCTCCCATTGTAGTAGCGGAACAATGTCCATATAATCTTACTCCTCAAGATATGTTTCTAAAAGTGACCTCCCATTGTAGTAGCGGAACAATGTCCATATAATCTTACCCCTCAAGATATGTTTCTAAAAGTGACCTCCCATTGTAGTAGCGGAAGAATGTCAATCTTACTTCTACAGATATGTTTCTAAAAGTGACCCTCCATTGTAGTAGCGGAACAATGTCCATATAATCTTACTCCTCAAGATATGTTTCTAAAAGTGACTTCCCATTGTAGTAGCGGAACAATGTTCATATAATCTTACTCCTCAAGATATGTTTCAAAAAGTGACCTCCAGTTTTAGTAGCGGAACAATGTCCATATAATCTTACTCCTCAAGATATGTTTCTAAAAGTGACTTCCCATTGTAGTAGCGGAACAATGTCCATATAATCTTACTCCTCAAGATATGTTTCTAAAAGTGACCTCCCATTGTAGTAGCGGAACAATGTTCATATAATCTTACTTCTCAAGATATGTTTCTAAAAGTGACCTCCAGTTTTAGTAGCGGAACAATGTCCATATAATCTTACTCCTCAAGATATGTTTCTAAAAGTGACTTCCCATTGTAGTAGCGGAACAATGTCCATATAATCTTACTCCTCAAGATATGTTTCTAAAAGTGACCTCCAGTTTTAGTAGCGGAACAATGTCCATATAATCTTACCCCTCAAGATATGTTTCTTAAAGTGACCTCCCATTGTAGTAGCGGAACAATGTCCATCTTACTTCTACAGATATGTTTCTAAAAGTGACCTCCAGTTTTAGTAGCGGAACAATGTCCATATAATCTTACTTCTCAAGATATGTTTCTAAAAGTGACCTCCAGTTTTAGTAGCGGAACAATGTCCATATAATCTTACTCCTCAAGATATGTTTCTAAAAGTGACTTCCCATTGTAGTAGCGGAACAATGTCCATATAATCTTACTCCTCAAGATATGTTTCTAAAAGTGACCTCCCATTGTAGTAGCGGAACAATGTCCATATAATCTTACTTCTCAAGATATGTTTCTAAAAGTGACCTCCAGTTTTAGTAGCGGAACAATGTCCATATAATCTTACTCCTCAAGATATGTTTCTAAAAGTGACTTCCCATTGTAGTAGCGGAACAATGTCCATATAATCTTACTCCTCAAGATATGTTTCTAAAAGTGACCTCCAGTTTTAGTAGCGGAACAATGTCCATATAATCTTACCCCTCAAGATATGTTTCTTAAAGTGACCTCCCATTGTAGTAGCGGAACAATGTCCATATAATCTTACTCCTCAAGATATGTTTCAAAAAGTGACCTCCAGTTTTAGTAGCGGAACAATGTCCATATAATCTTACTTCTACAGATATGTTTCTAAAAGTGACCTCCAGTTTTAGTAGCGGAACAATGTCCATATAATCTTACTTCTCAAGATATGTTTCTAAAAGTGACTTCCCATTGTAGTAGCGGAACAATGTCCATATAATCTTACTCCTCAAGATATGTTTCTAAAAGTGACCTCCAGTTTTAGTAGCGGAACAATGTCCATATAATCTTACTCCTCAAGATATGTTTCTAAAAGTGACTTCCCATTGTAGTAGCGGAACAATGTCCATATAATCTTACTCCTCAAGATATGTTTCTAAAAGTGACCTCCCATTTTAGTAGCGGAACAATGTCCATATAATCTTACTCCTCAAGATATGTTTCTAAAAGTGACTTCCCATTGTAGTAGCGGAACAATGTCCATATAATCTTACTTCTCAAGATATGTTTCTAAAAGTGACCTCCCATTTTAGTAGCGGAACAATGTCCATATAATCTTACTCCTCAAGATATGTTTCTAAAAGTGACTTCCCATTGTAGTAGCGGAACAATGTCCATATAATCTTACTCCTCAAGATATGTTTCTAAAAGTGACCTCCCATTTTAGTAGCGGAACAATGTCCATATAATCTTACTTCTCAAGATATGTTTCTAAAAGTGACCTCCCATTGTAGTAGCTGAACAATGTCCATATAATCTTACTCCTCAAGATATGTTTCTAAAAGTGACCTCCCATTTTAGTAGCGGAACAATGTCCATATAATCTTACCCCTCAAGATATGTTTCTAAAAGTGACTTCCCATTGTAGTAGCGGAACAATGTCCATCTTACTCCTCAAGATATGTTTCTAAAAGTGACCTCCCATTTTAGTAGCGGAACAATGTCCATATAATCTTACTCCTCAAGATATGTTTCTAAAAGTGACTTCCCATTGTAGTAGCGGAACAATGTCCATATAATCTTACTCCTCAAGATATGTTTCTAAAAGTGACCTCCCATTTTAGTAGCGGAACAATGTCCATATAATCTTACTCCTCAAGATATGTTTCTAAAAGTGACTTCCCATTGTAGTAGCGGAACAATGTCCATATAATCTTACTCCTCAAGATATGTTTCTAAAAGTGACCTCCCATTTTAGTAGCGGAACAATGTCCATATAATCTTACTCCTCAAGATATGTTTCTAAAAGTGACCTCCCATTTTAGTAGCGGAACAATGTCCATATAATCTTACTCCTCAAGATATGTTTCTAAAAGTGACCTCCCATTTTAGTAGCGGAACAATGTCCATGTACCCGTACTTCCAACAAGTGTTCTTCACGCGTACTGCATGTACTAAGTTGTATTGCAACATCACACGTGCAAGTGATGGGTGGCCAGGCACGGTATTACACACGCACACGCTCTCGCAGATGGTATAAGATGTCCTGCTGACATACAGCAAACAGAATACTTGTGCAACAATTTCCTGGGAAATAATCATCTTGGTAATACATGTAATCTTGGTAATACATGTACATACAGGCTTATCCTCATCACTCACAGAGCGTTATTATGACCAGTCTGTAATGTGGGTAGTAGGAACCGGAGGTAAATACCTTGTTGTCTCAAAGTCCCTAGTTTTCTGCTGCTAATGTGCTATCTCCTTCTCAATATGTCTACCAATAATTAAAGGCAAAGTTGTAATGCACACAGCCTAATTTTGATCGTTAAACGGAATGATGCATATATACATTATTGACACAGGAGGGGCATCAAAGTTCCATCCGGGTATATTATATGTCATAGGCATTCGGAAACTGCTTGAACATGACGAAAGTAAATATTTGCATTATCTCTAAACGAGTCGGCTCATTCACGAACATACTTAGAATAGAGAACAGCAAAGATCTGTGAATGAGTTGGTATATTGCATATCACCGTGGGAACGTTGTGGAGTTGGTATTGAAAGGAATATGTACATTGAGTTTATGGTACGCGGAGAGCGGTGGAAGAGTAGTGACGTAGCCTACATGCAGTGCCCGTGAAACCCCCTGGTCCACGCGTAGACCTGTGCACTGCCCTTTACCGACAGCTCCGTGAAAGGTCAGGTTAAAGGTCACACTTGTCACTTCGGTGCACGACCTCAAGGCGCAGCACGTGCAGAAGGTATCCAGTGTCTGTCAGTCCGATAATCCCGACTCTGCACCACAATCTATACGAACTCGGTCTTTGAAACATCACATAAGATACTTCTCTCCAAATCCGGATGATGCATAGCAGAGTCGCCTGTTCATGACGATCTCTTCATTCCCTAATAACAAACGTGAAATACTGCAGGACGTTTGCTATCATTTTTACGATATCTATATTGTTAAAATTTTCCCAATAAAACATGTTGACGAGAAAGTATTTTCTTCAAAGTGTTAAACATTTCATTACCCAAGCCGATTGAAATATGGCCATAGAAAAAGCTAGGTTTAATTTGTCAACCGATAACTTCATGCGATTATTTACAGCGAGAATGCCCATTACTTGTTCGAAGAATAAAATTGGATTTATAAAGCTTAGGCCAAGTGCGCATATTCAAGTCTTGTATAACTCGAAGTTTTTTGTTGATCTATTTTTGAAGTTGGTAGCATTTGTATTCCTCTTCGTGATACAGAAACATACTATGTTGTGTTATGTACGTGTTATGAGAGTATCAATAAAGTATTACCAGAATACAGGCTGTAATGAAGGTTAGTCGATCTGATCGCTGATGAAGGATGTGTACTTCTGATGTCGCTCACAGCTAACGAGGCTCAGTTAGCTATACATTGTGTCAGTCAACAGAATGTAAACACCGAATAGTTGACATGACACACAGGCTGTGTATGATTCAGTAGACGAGGGTGAAAGAGAGATGTTCAGAGCACCACACCCCCTTGCATACCGAGACCTGGACGTATACACGCTCTCTTCCCCCTTCTTTCTTCTCTCTTCTCTCTCTTCCTTCTTCTCTCTTTCTTCTTCTCTCTTCCTCCTTCTCTCTTCCTTCTTCATTCTTCCTTCTTCCTTCTTTTCTCTTCTTTTTTCTCTCTTCCTTCTTCTCTCTTCCTTCTTCTCTCTTCCTCCTTCTCTCTTCCTTCTTCATTCTTCCTTCTTCCTTCTTCTCTCTTCCTTCTTCTCTCTTCCTCCTTCTCTCTTCCTTCTTCTCTCTTCCTTCTTCTCTCATCCTCCTTCTCTCTTCCTTCTTCTCTCTTCCTCCTTCTCTCTTCCTTCTTCTCTCATCCTCCTTCTCTCTTCTCTCTTCCTCCTTCTCTCTTCCTTCTTCATTCTTCTCTCATCCTCCTTCTCTCTTCTCTCATCCTCCTTCTCTCTTCCTTCTTCTCTCATCCTCCTTCTCTCTTCTCTCTTCCTCCTTCTCTCTTCCTTCTTCTCTCATCCTCCTTCTCTCTTCTCTCTTCCTTCTTCTCTCTTCCTTCTTCTCTCTTCCTCCTTCTCTCTTCCTTCTTCTCTCTTCCTCCTTCTCTCTTCCTTCTTCTCTCTTCCTCCTTCTCTCTTCCTTCTTCTCTCTTCCTTCTTCATTCTTCTCTCATCCTCCTTCTCTCTTCTCTCATCCTCCTTCTCTCTTCCTTCTTCTCTCATCCTCCTTCTCTCTTCCTTCTTCTCTCTTCCTCCTTCTCTCTTCCTTCTTCTCTCTTCCTCCTTCTCTCTTCCTTCTTCTCTCATCCTCCTTCTCTCTTCTCTCTTCCTCCTTCTCTCTTCCTTCTTCCTTCTTCTCTCATCCTCCTTCTCTCTTCTCTCTTCCTTCTTCTCTCTTCCTCCTTCTCTCTTCCTTCTTCTCTCATCCTCCTTCTCTCTTCTCTCTTCCTCCTTCTCTCTTCATTCTTCCTTCTTCTCTCATCCTCCTTCTCTCTTCTCTCTTCCTTCTTCTCTCATCCTCCTTCTCTCTTCTCTCTTCCTTCTTCTCTCTTCCTCCTTCTCTCTTCCTCCTTCTCTCTTCCTTCTTCTCTCTTCCTTCTTCTCTCTTCCTCCTTCTCTCTTCCTCCTTCTCTCTTCCTCCTTCTCTCTTCCTTCTTCTCTCATCCTCCTTCTCTCTTTCTTCTTCTCTCTTCCTCCTTCTCTCTTCCTTCTTCTATCTTCCTCCTTCTCTCTTCCTTCTTACCTCTTCCTTCTTCATTCTTCCTTCTTCTCTCTTCCTCCTTCTCTCTTCCTTCTTCTCTCATCCTCCTTCTCTCTTCCTTCTTCTCTCTTCCTCCTTCTCTCATCCTCCTTCTCTCTTCATTCTTCCTTCTTCCTCCTTCTCTCTTCCTTCTTCTCTCTTCCTCCTTCTCTCTTCCTCCTTCTCTCTTCCTTCTTCTTTCATCCTCCTTCTCTCTTCCTTCTTCTCTCTTCCTCCTTCTCTCTTCCTTCTTCTCTCATCCTCCTTCTCTCTTCTCTCTTCCTCCTTCTCTCTTCCTTCTTCTCTCATCCTCCTTCTCTCTTCCTTCTCTCTTCCTTCTTCTCTCTCCTCTCCAATACGTTTATATGCCGAGGAAACGCATAGATAATTCGTGTGAAAGAAAGGAGTTTTAATTTCGGAGAAAATATAATGAACCATTTTCCAGCGAACTTATTTCTCTTTCGGCTCTGTTCTCCATTCACTTGTAAACAAGCAGGCGAGTACTGGGCCCATGTGTGATATTTTACACTTGTAAACAAGCAGGCGAGTACTGGGCCCATGTGTGATATTTTACACTTGTAAACAAGCAGGCGAGTACTGGGCCCATGTGTGATATTTTACACTTGTAAACAAGCAGGCGAGTACTGGGCCCATGTGTGATATTTTACACTTGTAAACAAGCAGGCGAGTACTGGGCCCATGTGTGATATTTTACACTTGTAAACAAGCAGGCGAGTACTGGGCCCATGTGTGATATTTTACACTTGTAAACAAGCAGGCGAGTACTGGGCCCATGTGTGATATTTTACACTTGTAAACAAGCAGGCGAGTACTGGGCCCATGTGTGATATTTTACACTTGTAAACAAGCAGGCGAGTACTGGGCCCATGTGTGATATTTTACACTTGTAAACAAGCAGGCGAGTACTGGGCCCATGTGTGATATTTTACACTTGTAAACAAGCAGGCGAGTACTGGGCCCATGTGTGATATTTTACACTTGTAAACAAGCAGGCGAGTACTGGGCCCATGTGTGATATTTTACACTTGTAAACAAGCAGGCGAGTACTGGGCCCATGTGTGATATTTTACACTTGTAAACAAGCAGGCGAGTACTGGGCCCATGTGTGATATTTTACACTTGTAAACAAGCAGGCGAGTACTGGGCCCATGTGTGATATTTTACACTTGTAAACAAGCAGGCGAGTACTGGGCCCATGTGTGATATTTTACACTTGTAAACAAGCAGGCGAGTACTGGGCCCATGTGTGATATTTTACACTTGTAAACAAGCAGGCGAGTACTGGGCCCATGTGTGATATTTTACACTTGTAAACAAGCAGGCGAGTACTGGGCCCATGTGTGATATTTTACACTTGTAAACAAGCAGGCGAGTACTGGGCCCATGTGTGATATTTTACACTTGTAAACAAGCAGGCGAGTACTGGGCCCATGTGTGATATTTTACACTTGTAAACAAGCAGGCGAGTACTGGGCCCATGTGTGATATTTTACACTTGTAAACAAGCAGGCGAGTACTGGGCCCATGTGTGATATTTTACACTTGTAAACAAGCAGGCGAGTACTGGGCCCATGTGTGATATTTTACACTTGTAAACAAGCAGGCGAGTACTGGGCCCATGTGTGATATTTTACACTTGTAAACAAGCAGGCGAGTACTGGGCCCATGTGTGATATTTTACACTTGTAAACAAGCAGGCGAGTACTGGGCCCATGTGTGATATTTTACACTTGTAAACAAGCAGGCGAGTACTGGGCCCATGTGTGATATTTTACACTTGTAAACAAGCAGGCGAGTACTGGGCCCATGTGTGATATTTTACACTTGTAAACAAGCAGGCGAGTACTGGGCCCATGTGTGATATTTTACACTTGTAAACAAGCAGGCGAGTACTGGGCCCATGTGTGATATTTTACACTTGTAAACAAGCAGGCGAGTACTGGGCCCATGTGTGATATTTTACACTTGTAAACAAGCAGGCGAGTACTGGGCCCATGTGTGATATTTTACACTTGTAAACAAGCAGGCGAGTACTGGGCCCATGTGTGATATTTTACACTTGTAAACAAGCAGGCGAGTACTGGGCCCATGTGTGATATTTTACACTTGTAAACAAGCAGGCGAGTACTGGGCCCATGTGTGATATTTTACACTTGTAAACAAGCAGGCGAGTACTGGGCCCATGTGTGATATTTTACACTTGTAAACAAGCAGGCGAGTACTGGGCCCATGTGTGATATTTTACACTTGTAAACAAGCAGGCGAGTACTGGGCCCATGTGTGATATTTTACACTTGTAAACAAGCAGGCGAGTACTGGGCCCATGTGTGATATTTTACACTTGTAAACAAGCAGGCGAGTACTGGGCCCATGTGTGATATTTTACACTTGTAAACAAGCAGGCGAGTACTGGGCCCATGTGTGATATTTTACACTTGTAAACAAGCAGGCGAGTACTGGGCCCATGTGTGATATTTTACACTTGTAAACAAGCAGGCGAGTACTGGGCCCATGTGTGATATTTTACACTTGTAAACAAGCAGGCGAGTACTGGGCCCATGTGTGATATTTTACACTTGTAAACAAGCAGGCGAGTACTGGGCCCATGTGTGATATTTTACACTTCCGATTTACAAGTGTACAAGTGATATGACCTTTATAACGCAGATCAATTTGTCATTCTATCTGCAGTAATCAATTTCCAAAGTTACGTAATTGACGCGCATTATCCCTGCAACATCATCCGGTTTTCGATTTCAATTCCCGATTTTACACTTCCATATTATCACCATACGTACATTGGCCAATTGCCTTGAGTCGAGGTGGTAGTCGATAGTCACAGTCGATAAAGAACGCCATTGATAAAAGTGTGACCCCGACAACATCTTCAGTGTAGTTAAATGCCATGAATTATCCATAGCTGAATTAACAAACAAATTTTCTAACACAAACGATACATGGCCCCTTGATGATATTTTTATTTAAGAAATGTAGGTAGGTAATGTAGACTTTAGGTATGACAAACTGCCTGTTTCTCCTGCTGGATGTATGTGCTGTTATACCCTGTTATCATCGCGTGTGTATGTGTTGTTATACACTGTTAAGATAGTGATAATGACTCTACTAAGCAGACGGATTGTCCACGTGTACTCACATCATCATATTCAGTATAAATAACTGCCTTCCAAAGATAAGGTCCATTTGTCTTGAGTAACATTCTGTAGAGTTACTGTAACGTGAGCACGTGCAGGTGTTCCACACATGAATCCACGCTGCCCACCGCCTCAGGTACCCAGCTTCACTCTAAATGCTGATCGGGGTTCCCGTGATGCTCTCACAGATCTACACAGACCACTTGTATCGCATGATTAATCAGTCTTAACCAACATGTTAATACAACTGAAATATATAACAGTATCAAATGACGGCATTCTACATGCCGATAAGATTTAATATCTGCATAACCTGACATCATGGTGATTCTGTTTAAAGCGTTGTCCCAGAAGCGTCTATACTTGTACAGCTCACGCAATATTCCCAGTGTGACAAAGAAGTTTTCAGTCCTTCATTTCAACATGGTGGACAGTTCTTCCTGCTTCTTCACCTCGGATGATTTGTATCAAAGTTCACAAGTTCAGTTCTGTCTGTGACTGTGCATAATAATTCGAAAGTTGGAAGTTTATAATTATTCCCGAACAACCTGTCCTCCCCAAAAACACCGCTATTATGATGTACCGTATTTCCTCTCACGTGTCAACGGAACTCCCCCACTGTATTTCCTCTCACGTGCATACGGAACTCCCTCACAAAACCGTCAGTATCGTGTACCGTATTTCCTCTCACGTGCATACGGAACTCCCTCACAACACCGTCAGTATCGTGTACCGTATTTCCTCTCACGTGCATACGGAACTCCCTCATAACACCGTCAATATCCTGTACCGTATTTCCTCTCACGTGCATACGGAACTCCCCACAACACCATCAGTATCGTGTACCGTATTTCCTTTCATGTGCATACGGAACTCCCTCACAACACCATCAGTATCGTGTACCGTATTTCCTCTCACGTGCATACGGAACTCCCTGACAACACCGTCAGCATCATGTACCGTATTTCCTCTCACGTGCATACGGTACTCCCTCACAACACCGTCAGTATCGTGTACCGTATTTCCTCTCACGTGCATACGGAACTCCCTCATAACACCGTCAATATCCTGTACCGTATTTCCTCTCACGTGCATACGGAACTCCCCTCAACACCATCAGTATCGTGTTCCGTATTTCCTCTCATGTGCATACGGAACTCCCTCACAACACCATCAGTATCGTGTACCATATTTCCTCTCATGTGCATACAGAACTCCCCCACAACACCATTAGTATCATGTACCGTATTTCCTCCCACGTGCATACGGAACTCCCCCACAACACCACCAGTATCATGTACCGTATTTACTCTCACGTGCATACAGAACTCTCTCACAACACCATCAGTATCGTGTACCCTTTTTCCTCTCGCGTGCAAACAGAACTCTCTCACAACACCGTCAGTTTCGTGTACCGTATTTCCTCTCATGTGCATACAGAACTCCCTCACAACACCGTCAGTATCGTGTAGCGTATTTCCTCTCACGTGCATACGGAACTCCTCCACAACACCGTCAGTATCGTGTACCGTATTTCCTCTCATGTGCATACGGAACTCCCCCACAACACCGTCAGTATCGTGTACCGTATTTCCTCTCACGTGCATACGGAAATCCCCCACAACACCGTCAGTATCATGTACCGTATTTCCACTCACGTGTTACCGTTTTTCCTGTCACGTGCATACGGAACTCCCCAAACAACACTGTCATTATGATGTACCGTATTTCCTCTCACGTGCATACGGAACTCCCTCACAACACCGTCAGCATCATGTACCGTATTTCCTCTCACGTGCATGTAGAATTCCCCACAACACCATCAGTATCGTGTACCGTATTTCCTCTCACGTGCATACGGAACTCCCGCACAATACCGTCAGTATCGTGTACCGTATTTCCTCTCACGTGCATACGGAGCTCCCTCATAACACCGCCAATATCCTGTACCGTATTTCCTCTCACGTGCATACGGAACTCCCCACAACACCATCAGTATCATGTACCGTATTTCCTCTCACGTGCATACGGAACTCCCTCACAACACCATCAGTATCGTGTACCGTATTTCCTCTCACGTGCATAAGGAACTCCCTCACAACACCGTCAGCATCATGTACCGTATTTCCTCTCACGTGCATACGTAACTCCCTCACAACACCGTCAGTATCGTGTACCGTATTTCCTCTCACGTGCATACGGAACTCCCCACAACACCATCAGTATCATGTACCGTATTTCCTCTCACGTGCATACGGAACTCCCTCACAACACCATCAGTATCGTGTACCGTATTTCCTCTCACGTGCATACGGAACTCCCTCACAACACCATCAGTATCGTGTACCGTATTTCCTCTCACGTGCATACGTAACTCCCTCACAACACCGTCAGTATCGTGTACCGTATTTCCTCTCACGTGCATACGGAACTCCCTCATAACACCGTCAATATCCTGTACCGTATTTCCTCTCACGTGCATACGGAACTCCCCACAACACCATCAGTATCGTGTACCGTATTTCCTCTCATGTGCATACGGAACTCCCTCACAACACCATCAGTATCGTGTACCCTTTTTCCTCTCGCGTGCAAACAGAACTCTCTCACAACACCGTCAGTTTCGTGTACCGTATTTCCTCTCATGTGCATACAGAACTCCCTCACAACACCGTCAGTATCGTGTAGCGTATTTCCTCTCACGTGCATACGGAACTCCTCCACAACACCGTCAGTATCGTGTACCGTATTTCCTCTCACGTGCATACGGAAATCCCCCACAACACCGTCAGTATCATGTACCGTATTTCCACTCACGTGTTACCGTTTTTCCTGTCACGTGCATACGGAACTCCCCAAACAACACTGTCATTATGATGTACCGTATTTCCTCTCACGTGCATACGGAACTCCCTCACAACACCGTCAGCATCATGTACCGTATTTCCTCTCACGTGCATGTAGAATTCCCCACAACACCATCAGTATCGTGTACCGTATTTCCTCTCACGTGCATACGGAACTCCCGCACAATACCGTCAGTATCGTGTACCGTATTTCCTCTCATGTGCATACGTAACTCCCTCACAACACCGTCAGTATCGTGTACCGTATTTCCTCTCACGTGCATACGAACTCCCTCATAACACCGCCAATATCCTGTACCGTATTTCCTCTCACGTGCATACGGAACTCCCCACAACACCATCAGTATCGTGTACCGTATTTCCTCTAATGTGCATACGGAACTCCCTCACAACACCATTAGTATCCAGTACCGTATTTCCTCCCACGTGCATACGGAACTCCCCCACAACACCGCCAGTATCATGTACCGTATTTACTCTCACGTGCATACGGAACTCCCCCACAACACCGTCAGTATCGTGTACCGTATTTCCTCTCACGTGCATACGGAAATCCCCCACAACACCGTCAGTATCATGTACCGTTTTTCCACTCACGTGTTACCGTTTTTCCTGTCACGTGCATACGGAACTCCCCAAACAACACTGTCATTATGATGTACCGTATTTCCTCTCACGTGCATACGGAACTCCCCCACAACACCATCAGTATCGTGTACCGCATTTCCTCTCATGTACATACGGAACTCCCCAAACAACACTGTCATTATGATGTACCGTATTTCCTCTCACGTGCATACGGAACTCCCCCACAACACCATCAGTATCGTGTACCGCATTTCCTCTCATGTACATACGGAACTCCCCCACAACACCATTAGTATCGTGTACCGTATTTCCTCCCACGTGCATACGGAACTCCCCCACAACACCGCCAGTATCATGTACCGTATTTACTCTCATGTGCATACAGAACTCTCTCACAACACCATCAGTATCGTGTACCGTATTTCCTCTCACGTGCATACGGAACTCCCTCACAACACCGTCAGTATCGTGTACCGTATTTCCTCTCACGTGCATACGGAAATCCCCCACAACACCGTCAGTATCATGTACCGTATTTCCACTCACGTGTTACCGTTTTTCCTGTCACGTGCATACGGAACTCCCCAAACAACACTGTCATTATGATGTACCGTATTTCCTCTCACGTGCATACGGAACTCCCTCACAACACCGTCAGCATCATGTACCGTATTTCCTCTCACGTGCATGTAGAATTCCCCACAACACCATCAGTATCGTGTACCGTATTTCCTCTCACGTGCATACGGAACTCCCGCACAATACCGTCAGTATCGTGTACCGTATTTCCTCTCATGTGCATACGTAACTCCCTCACAACACCGTCAGTATCGTGTACCGTATTTCCTCTCACGTGCATACGAACTCCCTCATAACACCGCCAATATCCTGTACCGTATTTCCTCTCACGTGCATACGGAACTCCCCACAACACCATCAGTATCGTGTACCGTATTTCCTCTAATGTGCATACGGAACTCCCTCACAACACCATCAGTATCGTGTACCGTATTTCCTCTCACGTGCATACGGAACTCCCTCACAACACCGTCAGTATCGTGTACCGTATTTCCTCTCATGTGCATACATAACTCCCTCACAACACCGTCAGTATCGTGTACCGTATTTCCTCTCACGTGCATACGGAACTCCCTCATAACACCGTCAATATCCAGTACCGTATTTCCTCCCACGTGCATACGGAACTCCCCCACAACACCGCCAGTATCATGTACCGTATTTACTCCCACGTGCATACGGAACTCCCCCACAACACCGCCAGTATCATGTACCGTATTTACTCTCACGTGCATACGGAACTCCCCCACAACACCATCAGTATCGTGTACCGTATTTCCTCTCACGTGCATACGGAAATCCCCCACAACACCGTCAGTATCATGTACCGTTTTTCCACTCACGTGTGACCGTTTTTCCTGTCACGTGCATACGGAACTCCCCAAACAACACTGTCATTATGATGTACCGTATTTCCTCTCACGTGCATACGGAACTCCCCCACAACACCATCAGTATCGTGTACCGCATTTCCTCTCATGTACATACGGAACTCCTCCACAACACCATCAGTATCGTGTACCGTATTTCCTCTCATGTGCATACAGAACTCCCCCACAACACCATTAGTATCGTGTACCGTATTTCCTCCCACGTGCATACGGAACTCCCCCACAACACCGCCAGTATCATGTACCGTATTTACTCTCACGTGCATACGGAACTCCCCCACAACACCGTCAGTATCATGTACCGTTTTTCCTCTCACGTGCATACGGAAATCCCCCACAACACCGTCAGTATCATGTACCGTTTTTCCACTCACGTGTTACCGTTTTTCCTGTCACGTGCATACGGAACTCCCCAAACAACACTGTCATTATGATGTACCGTATTTCCTCTCACGTGCATACGGAACTCCCCCACAACACCATCAGTATCGTGTACCGCATTTCCTCTCATGTACATACGGAACTCCCCCACAACACCATCAGTATCATGTACCGTATTTCCTCTCACGTGCATGTAGAATTCCCCACAACACCATCAGTATCGTGTACCGTATTTCCTCTCACGTGCATACGGAACTCCCGCACAATACCGTCAGTATCGTGTACCGTATTTCCTCTCACGTGCATACGGAGCTCCCTCATAACACCGCCAATATCCTGTACCGTATTTCCTCTCACGTGCATACGGAACTCCCCACAACACCATCAGTATCGTGTACCGTATTTCCTCTCATGTGCATACGGAACTCCCTCACAACACCATCAGTATCGTGTACCGTATTTCCTCTCACGTGCATACGGAACTCCCTCACAACACCGTCAGCATCATGTACCGTATTTCCTCTCACGTGCATACGTAACTCCCTCACAACACCGTCAGTATCGTGTACCGTATTTCCTCTCACGTGCATACGGAACTCCCTCATAACACCGTCAATATCCTGTACCGTATTTCCTCTCACGTGCATACGGAACTCCCCACAACACCATCAGTATCGTGTACCGTATTTCCTCTCATGTGCATACGGAACTCCCTCACAACACCATCAGTATCGTGTACCGTATTTCCTCTCATGAGCATACAGAACTCCCCCACAACACCATTAGTATCCAGTACCGTATTTCCTCCCACGTGCATACGGAACTCCCCCACAACACCGCCAGTATCATGTACCGTATTTACTCTCACGTGCATACGGAACTCCCCCACAACACCGTCAGTATCGTGTACCGTATTTCCTCTCACGTGCATACGGAAATCCCCCACAACACCGTCAGTATCATGTACCGTTTTTCCACTCACGTGTTACCGTTTTTCCTGTCACGTGCATACGGAACTCCCCAAACAACACTGTCATTATGATGTACCGTATTTCCTCTCACGTGCATACGGAACTCCCCCACAACACCATCAGTATCGTGTACCGCATTTCCTCTCATGTACATACGGAACTCCCCAAACAACACTGTCATTATGATGTACCGTATTTCCTCTCACGTGCATACGGAACTCCCCCACAACACCATCAGTAACGTGTACCGCATTTCCTCTCATGTACATACGGAACTCCCCCACAACACCATTAGTATCGTGTACCGTATTTCCTCCCACGTGCATACGGAACTCCCCCACAACACCGCCAGTATCATGTACCGTATTTACTCTCATGTGCATACAGAACTCTCTCACAACACCATCAGTATCGTGTACCGTATTTCCTCTCACGTGCATACGGAACTCCCTCACAACACCGTCAGTATCGTGTACCGTATTTTCTCTCACGTGCATACGGAAATCCCCCACAACACCGTCAGTATCATGTACCGAATTTCCACTCACGTGTTACCGTTTTTCCTGTCACGTGCATACGGAACTCCCCAAACAACACTGTCATTATGATGTACCGTATTTCCTCTCACGTGCATACGGAACTCCCCCACAACACCGTCAGTATCCAACCAACATGTAGAGTGAAACATGATACTGATGCTGATGCACTCTACATGTTGGTTGCTGTAACGTTAGCTATAGTTGCGCTCTACATGTCGGTTGCTTTAATGTTTGCTATAGATGCACTCTACATGTCGGTTGCTTTAATGTTTGCATTAGTTGCACTCTACATGTTGGTTGCTTTAATGTTAGCTATAGTTGCGCTCTACATGTCGGTTGCTTTAATGTTTGCTATAGATGCACTCTAGATGTTGGTTGCTTTAATGTTTGCAATAGTTGCACTCTACATGTTGGTTGCTTTAATGTTTGCAATAGTTGCACTCTACATGTTGGTTGCTTTAATGTTTGCAATAGTTGCATTCTACATGTCGGTTGCTTTAATGTTTGCAATAGTTGCACTCTACATGTTGGTTGCTTTAATGTTTGCAATAGTTGCACTCTACATGTCGGTTGCTTTAATGTTTGCTATAGATGCACTCTAGATGTTGGTTGCTTTAATGTTTGCAATAGTTGCACTCTACATGTTGGTTGCTTTAATGTTTGCAATAGTTGCATTCTACATGTTGGTTGCTTTAATGTTTGCAATAGTTGCACTCTACATGTTGGTTGCTTTAATGTTTGCAATAGTTGCACTCTACATGTCGGTTGCTTTAATGTTTGCAATAGTTGCATTCTACATGTTGGTTGCGTTTATGTTTGCAATAGTTGCACTCTACATGTCGGTTGCTTTAATGTTTGCAATAGTTGCACTCTACATGTTGGTTGCTTTAATGTTTGCAATAGTTGCACTCTACATGTCGGTTGCTTTAATGTTTGCAATAGTTGCACTCTACATGTTGGTTGCTTTAATGTTTGCAATAGTTGCACTCTACATGTTGGTTGCTTTAATGTTTGCAATAGTTGCATTCTACATGTTGGTTGCTTTAATGTTTGCAATAGTTGCACTCTACATGTTGGTTGCTTTAATGTTTGCTATAGATGCACTCTACATGTTGGTTGCCTTAATGTTTCCAATAGTTGCACTCTACATGTTGGTTGCTTTAATGTTTGCTTTAGTTGCACTCTACATGTTGGTTGCTTTAATGTTTGCAATAGTTGCACTCTACATGTTGGTTGCTTTAATGTTTGCAATAGTTGCACTCTACATGTTGGTTGCTTTAATGTTTGCTATAGATGCACTCTACATGTTGGTTGCTTTAATGTTTGCAATAGTTGCACTCTACATGTTGGTTGCTTTAATGTTTGCAATAGTTGCACTCTACATGTTGGTTGCTTTAATGTTTGCAAAAATTGCATTCTACATGTTGGTTGCTTTAATGTTTGCAATAGTTGCATTCTACATGTTGGTTGCTTTAATGTTTGCAATAGTTGCATTCTACATGTTGGTTGCTTTAATGTTTGCAATAGTTGCATCTTACATGTTGGTTGCTTTAATGTTTGCAATAGTTGCACTCTACATGTTGGTTGCTTTAATGTTTGCTATAGATGCACTCTACATGTTGGTTGCTTTAATGTTTGCAATAGTTGCACTCTACATGTTGGTTGCTTTAATGTTTGCAATAGTTGCACTCTACATGTAGGTTGCTTTAATGTTTGCAATAGTTGCACTCTACATGTCGGTTGCTTTAATGTTTGCAATAGTTGCACTCTACATGTCGGTTGCTTTAATGTTTGCAATAGTTGCACTCTACATGTTGGTTGCTTTAATGTTTGCAATAGTTGCACTCTACATGTTGGTTGCTTTAATGTTTGCAATAGTTGCACTCTACATGTTGGTTGCTTTAATGTTTGTATGACAGGGTGAGGTCTACTACTTCCTACTGGCTTCGGCTGGAGGGATTTCTCTTTGGCCGAACAGGTAGAGCGTAGGACTCTCAACCCGGAGGTCCCGGGTTCGAATCCCGCGTGGACATGAAAATATTGGATTTTCTTTCCTGCTACATTTGCTATAGATGCATTCTAGATGTTGGTTGCTTAAATGTTTCCTATAAGTTGCACTCTACTTATTTAACGTTTGCTTTAGTTGCACTAGCCAGGCTTGTAACGTTCCGCATGTTTATGGTCTTGTATTTTGGCATTCAACAAATCGATAACTTGGTTGCCTTGTAGCTACATCGAACATGTTAACTACTTGTTTACTGCTTGACCACATCATGTAAATAACGTAACGTCACCATATATAAATGTCGATCCCGTACAATGTCTGCGTTCGCTAAATACTGCATTAACAGAATAAACATTATGTGAAGCATTCGTAAAATCTTCAAACTTGCCCCGTAACATGGCGATGAAAACGGCGGTAACCTGTGATCAAGAAGTGTAGTTTGTTTGTAGTTAAGATAAAGTAAATGAAGACTAAGATGCTCTCAATTATTTCATTCACTCACAACTTTGGTCAACTTTTGTATCATTTTCTACTTGGACATGAAAAAAGACTCTAAACTCAAGCTGAACACAATAAGTTGAAAGCTTTCAATCAGGGATAATGTGTAAGACTTCGGCATGCATTCTCATTGAACTACATATCAAGAAACGCATTCTTTACTTTGAAACATTCTGTGCATGATCTTGGTCACGATAACAACCTGGCATGCAAAAATACTCGTAGAGCTGTGTTTATATCTGTAAATGGACTCTTGGAAGTCCAGTAAGTTAAACAAAGTTTCACCGACTTCCGTTCAGAACGATAAAATATCACAATCGTGTTGTGACCTTGTCGGGGATATTGGCAAACACGACTTGACTTAGTCATCCAATAACGACCGTATATAGTTGATGTCATCTCATGCAATATATGATTTAGGTTCGTTAATTTGAACATCACCCGGCTCTCTCTAGACTAACATTTATTTCCTGAAAAACAAGTTTTTACTAATTTTATAATTTTGATTTTTTTTTTTTTATTTAAAAAGAAATAAAAATAAGCCCTGAACATTACTCAATTTCAGGAGGCGTCTAGACTTGTCAATACTTTCCAGACTTAATAAGGCTCCTTCCGTTTTTGTGTGTGTTTTTTGGCTTTAGGGTTGTTGATAAGGGACTAGGGTCTCTCTACTGTACGTTCAGGACAGACGGAAACACGGAAGGTCTCCATCAACGCTTGCTCGATGTTTGATTGGGTTTGTGTAGATTATCCTCTATCAGGGCCGGGGTGTCTACAGAGTATATCCCAGCTGGGCGACCACGTGCGCGTGACATCTCCCGCACTGAAATAGACATGCGCTACATTTACATGTATACATGGCCGAGACAGGCAGTCGATACATCAAAACTTACACGCGTTTCGTATCACCCAAAATCGGATGGGATATATTTTCCGGTATGTAAGTGAAGGGGACATATTTAAAGATTGACAATCATTTAGACTTGGAGAGTATGATATCATGAAGTTTAATTAATCACCTCGTGGTAGAAAACACTCACTACCCTCAAGCATGTAGTATTTGGCAACTAGTAGTAGTAGTAGACAACACTTGGTCTGCCAACAGGTCCGAGTAAGAATTCTGACAATCATACATCAGGTCAGATCGATGGCATACTGTAAAACATGGGGTGGGTTTTGTGTGGGGTCTGGGTTCTGGGGTTTGGGAAAAAAAACTGTAAATACTGGGGTCAGTTTCCACAGCTGCTAAATGTCATTTTGTGGATCACTATGGTACTACATCACTACAATCTGTCACTGATCTCCTTCTGGCTAGTGGAAAGTTATCTAGACTTAGTCTGTGCTTAAATGTATACTTTTTAAATGGTCTATAGTGAATGCGCTGTCTTGAATTAATATAAGATGCTAGAGCTAGACCTGTGTTCTAATGTGTTTTTTGTCATTACACGAAAGTTAAACCTGCAAATCAAATACCTCTTAATATGAATGTTGAAATACATAAATTGTCAAATAGACTAACACCTGTAGTCCCTGAAAAAAGAGTTGATAACAAATTTTATAATTTTATTTTTTACATTTGAAATTGAATAATTTGGAGTCCTGAAGAATATTTAATTTCAGCTAAAGCTAAGTTAACTAAACTTGCCAATATTTTCTAGGCTCAAGGAGACTCCTTTTTTGCTTTTAGGGTCTGGATAACACACTTATTGTCGAAATAGTTGTGAAACTGATATAAATACTATCACAATAGATGACATATATAATGAGAGGAATGATTGGACTATTTAATTCGTAACTATCTTAATGTGTTTATACTATTTTGGTTAACAGAAGTACTTTCCAAGTACTTGTCATTAGGTCAAAAGTTAAGAAAACAAAATACAATATTCTAAGGAATGTTCTGAACAAGTATTGGACAATGATTGTGTTTTATCATTTGCTTCTCTTTTACTGGACAACGGGAACCACGTTCACAAAAAAAAGTATTTATAATCAAATATCATGCATAAAAAAAAAGATACTTTTGATATAAGAATTACGTGAAATTAATGGCTTGCCAAATGTATTATATCACTTATATCACATATTTACGGCAAAAAGGTTCAAACAAATTGAAATATCAGTACACATTTTTTATAACAATCATTTCCTATGATATTCAAAACAAGGTATCCATAGTTTTTTTTTAAAATAAGTGATAAAAGTTGTTGATCAATGGCTCTCTTAAAACAAATAGGCTGAAAGAAGAATTTAGCAATTGCTATTGCCAATGATTAATGTAATGAATGTAGTGAAATAAAGGTTTGAAAGTTAGGTTTCTGATGTTACTTTACCTGTTACAGCTTACCTTACTGCGTAGTAGCATAAACATATATACAGAATATCAATTACATGTATATTGAACTGTCTTTTCTCATTTTGTTTTCATCCAAACATTCTTCAAGTAGTTGTCATCAGCAATACATTCAGTTATAAGTGATAGAAATAGTGAGTGGATAACTTGTTAGGTGGACACTTCGCCTGTGAAACAAATATAACATAAAGGGGCATATTGATAGGAATAGTCTTAAGAGAAACCTGCTTTTTACAAGCAACAACATTGTAAGTGTCAATGTTTAAACCACAGCAAAGGAGTGAGATGCAGTTAAATGCAAATCAAACTCTAAACTTAATGTTGATAAAACTGGGTAGATTTTCAATGTCAATTTCTTGTTTTTTTCTGACAAGATATTTATTAAAGAAAAGTCTTTGAAAGTAAAATCATAATATAATAATAGAAGACGTGTGTAACAGTCTAGTTCTCTCAGACAGTAAGGAATGGCCAGTGCCCTCTCCCTGAGACATCTGTTGGATGGCATTTGGTCAATTTACTGGTAACTGAGCTCATATCTCTGTAAATCTCCATTAACATAAATATTTTTCAAATAACAGCAATAATTTTGGTCACCAAAATATTTTGTTGTCACCCCAGCTTTTACAGATTTTTTTTCTAAACCCCAGACCCTAGACCCCAGACCCCACCCCACCCCATGTTTTACAGTATGCCCAGATGGAGGGAGTTTTCGCTACTTTGCGCTTTTGCAGTAAGTCTTCCTATAATTTACAGAACCAGGATGTTATCGAGATATTTTCACGAAACATCAGTGTTTTGTGTGTACAAGTTTCTGTCTGATGTCTGATTGCCGAAGTAGAAGACTCTTATATCGAAGTCTCCCCCCACCTCACCTACCCAAACCCACAGGAACCCGATATCGTAAATAAAATATAGGTAAAACGTGAGTAAGAAAGACCCGTCCCCTCTAAATACTCTTATTTAGAGGGGACGGGTCTTTCTTACTCACGATTTACCTACATTTTATTTACGATATCGGGTTCCTGTGCCCCAACCTCCCTCAACAAAATACCACATATATACACACACAAAAAACTCATTCTCCCCCATTTCTGTTCCCCATGTTCCTGTTCACACACAGACCGGTAGCTGCTACCCCTCGGTCCTTTACAAGCTCTCCTGCTGCGTCGAATTTGTCGGCTGTGTTCGGAGATTGCCTCTGACAGTGTTCGGAGATTAGCCCTGACAGTTCAGTGTGATAACGCTGTCAGCAGTAGGGATCACACGCATTCACACGCGGACGCACGCGATGTTGGGAGTTGAGGGAGGAGAGGGTGCGAGATACAGAAAGAAATTCTGAGTTCTTTTCCATTCACAACCAATGTTAAAACAATCACGGAAACTGTGGCGCTTATCTGTCCGATTAAGAGCAAATTATTTCAACAAAAACAGCACGACCCAACAAAGTGGTTTCTCTACAATCAATGCTTTGTAACGTTGGTTCGTTCACGATTGTGACTTAATCTATCCCACAATGATATCACGATTGTGACTTAATCTATCCCACAATGATATCACGATTGTGACTTAATCTATCCCACAATGATATCACGATTGTGACTTAATCTATCCCACAATGATATCACAGGTCACTCGTAATATCTCTTACTCCTGTCATCGCACAGCAACATATCTGACTAGTTAACTTTTAGTCTCAGAATTATTTTTTTAATTCAATATTGACAATATTTTTAATCAATTCATGTATCATAACAAAATGGAGCCAAGAATATGCTTTAACTTCAGAGCTGAGCGAACTAGACTTGCTTTACTTCAGTTGACTTGGTTGGTCGTCAATAATTATTGTATACTTTTGTTTGAGTTTGGGTGAAAAACTACGAAATATCCCAACAAAGATGAGTTTGAACATATGTGAATGCATTTCAGACGTTGTTTTCGTCTAAATGCGCATCTATTCCTTGGTCCAACGGATACTAGGGAATGAAGTTTTATGGACATGAAACACTTCACACATATGAAGCTGCAGGCCAGGCCGTAGTCTGAGACAAAAGTTAGTGTCATTCTCTCAAAATCCAAAACAAGATAACACATTTATTGATCAACAATACAATCTTTAAAGCGGACAAAACCTGTTCAAATATCTGAAAACACAGGTTTTTATTTATTGATCAACAATACAAAACCTGTTCAAATATATATATATATATATATATATATATATATATATATACAGTATGAGTCATCTGGCAAGGCATGATGTGAGAAGCATTTAGCACTGCCAATTCAACATTTCTCGGTTATTATCACTTAGGCTTAATCATCTCTTTCATGACAAAAGTTTCTTATACCGAACTGTAATACATACTTAAATAGAGGATATCATATGAGTGTCCATTACATACTTTGTTTACGACACTTGAGACTAAATATTAGGTGTCGTAAACATAGTATGTCATGTGCACGAATATAATATTCCGTTAATTACCATAGTCCCAACATTAAAGAACATACTCAAAACCTACTTCTCAGCATTGGCGGACTAGTCACCGCCGGTCCGTATAGATTGTGACGTCATAGAAGAACAGTGACGTTAAAGCATTGTTTATGAAGTCACAATGATAAAAGTGATATGTTGCCCTAGGGCATCATATGAAAAATATGAACCCCGAATTGACTGGCCTGGTAGGTAACATATTCTTCTAATATTACCAGGAACATCCGCGATTAGTCCTGCTTCATGACTGTGTCTTATATAGCAGCCTTTATACAGTCTAGGTCTACATTCGGCAAGTCTAGATTGACTGAATGGAAAGCCCATAGAAATAGAATAATAAATATGAAGTTATAGTACTTGTTTTAGATATTTAATAAACTAAAATTTATAGTCATCTAACCTACGATATCAGGGGACTTTAGGGTTTAATGATATCATTTGGATGTCAGGATTAAACAAGGACATCGGTGATATCAGATAAGGGTCATGGCTATGATAGAGCAATTGAATCCGTGATATAATCTTTATGTCAAAGTTTGAATTCATCATGAAATCAATGATATAAGCTAAGGATACCGTTGATTTCAGTTGGATATGGGGATTAGCTAAGGATGCGGATTGTTTCAGTTGGATATGGGGATTAGCTAAGGATACGGATTTGTTTCAGTTGGGCGTCAGGGTAAGGTAGAGAGTCCCTTGATATTAAAATCGACAGGTACATGGGCACGGTGTGAGCACCTGGTGTGTGTCAGTAGGACAGAAGATGAATCTCGGAGAACGTGACGGCTGGAGAAGAACAATCACTACGTCGATCCTATAATAATAATGTTATGATAAAGATTAAACAGAATATATTTAGCAGGTCGTCTGTTGACACTGGAGCACGTGCAGGCAGTGGTTTGAAGTAGAGTTGTTTACACGTGCTGACAGGGCGCTGGCGGGTTGTGTGTGATGTGTGGATCTCGGGAGCGGGGGTTATCTTGGGGAGGGACCTCGACCCCAGGCGATGACAGCCCGGCCCCTCGCTCTGACTACCGACAGGATGCTGTGCACATCACTACTGTATTCCTGATATCCCACTCTCTCACTAACATATCGATATCCCACCCCCTCACTCACATCCCGATATCCCACCCCTCACTCACATCCCGATATCCCACCCCCTCACTCACATCCCGATATCCCATCCCTTCACTCACATCCCGATATCCCACCCCCTCACTCACATCCCGATATCCCATCCCTTCACTCACATCCCGATATCCCACCCCCTCACTCACATCCCGATATCCCACCCCCTCACTCACATCCCGATATCCCATCCCCTCACTCACATCCCGATATCCCACCCCCTCACTCACATCCCGATATCCCATCCCCTCACTCACATCCCGATATCCCACCCCCTCACTCACATCCCGATATCCCACCCCCTCACTCACATCCCGATATCCCATCCCTTCACTCACATCCCGATATCCCACCCCCTCACTCACATCCCGATATCCCACCCCCTCACTCATATCCCGATATCCCACTCCCTCACTCACATCCCGATATCCCACCCCCTCACTCATATCCCGATATTCCACTCCCTCACTCACATCCCGATATCCCACTCCCTCACTAACATCTCGATATCCCATCCCCTCACTCACATCCCGATATCCCATCCCCTCACTCACATCCCGATATCCCACTCTCTCACTCACATCCCGATATCCCACTCCCTCACTTACATCTCGATATCCCATCCCCTCACTCACATCCCGATATCCCATCCCTTCACTCACATCCCGATATCCCGCTCCCTCACTCACATCCCGATATCCCACCCCCTCACTCACATCCCGATATCCCACTCCCTCACTCACATCCCGATATCCACTCCCTCACTCACATCCCGATATCCCACTCCCTCACTCACATCCCGATATCCCACCCCCCTCACTCACAAATAAGATTTTCTTTTTAAATTGTAACAATATACGGGTTTCTGGTCAGCGGGTGTTCGTTGTAGTTGAAAAATGCAAAAAGGACATTGTTTTCTTTACTTGATTTTCATACCTTTCACAACGTTTTTTATGATAAAATTCCAAGAACCCTCACATATTCCAAAATCCTAGTTGTTAGTTTTTATTTTTCATGAAAAATCGAGCACCATGCAAAACGTAGCAGCAAACACTATTACACAAAAACGTGAAAGATAACAATTAAAACAATTAAAAACATTATCAGATGTCATCGTATTGCTTCTCTAGAAAGTTTAAAAAATGACGTCATTGTTCTGTTCTATCCCATCCTGGATAGCGACTATTGAACCAAGTGGCAATAAATGATATACACTACATCAACAACAGTCAATACCTCTCGAAACCCTGACAACATGACTACATGACACCACGACACCATGACACCACGACACCACGACACCATGACACCATGACACCATGACACAAAGACACCATGACACCATGACAACATGACACCATGACACCATGACACCGTGACACCATGACACCATGACACCATGACACCAAATGACACAACTTTGTCTGTTAACTTCGTACCTTCTGTGACCTTGTGTCAAGGTAAGGGAAGTGATTTACTGTATATATAGGAGCGGAATGTTCGTGATTGTAGCAGCTCCACTAATAGTCTATAACTGGATGATAAGCACAACAAGGATCCACCATGCACGGACTTTCTGGAAAAACTTGTACTCGTACTTTACTCACGTCACTAATGTAAACCTTGGTTCTAATTGTATTATTTTCAATAGTGAAATAAATAGAAGAAATATGTGGGCGTCATTGAAACCCACTAGTAATTTTGGAAAGTCTAGATTTCCTACATTTTCGATTTTTTTTAAATTTGTAAGTTTTAACTGATAATGCTTTAGCTTCTACCACAGTAGACTAGAATGGTAATGTATGAGTTTTGTTTTTAAGATGTCAGTGTTGTATCATACTGAATGGTTATCTCTCGTCCTTCTTATCGCCCGGAAGGTTTCAGCTGGAAACCCAATCGATGTTACTCTAGAAATTCTGAAGTGTGTATAAAAGAAGATCAAAATTTTACTGTTTCAAATATACTTCGTTGTTAATGACAATGTGCCATACATGTACCCCTGAAAGAAGTTCAAACAGTAAGACCTAGCTACTACTGATACAGCACGGAGCGTGAGAGAGCGTGAAACTGTTGAGATGTGTTGTGGGAATCTCGCGCATTTTACTCCAAGAGAGAGATTCATTTAAATGAAACAATGATAGTAGTGCATGTGCGATATGAAACATAGACTGGTTGTGATTGGACCAGTCACGTCGAGTCGCTGTGTGGAGTTTATAACCCTACTCCTCTCATTCATGCAATTATACAGATCTCCACCTCGAACTCTGACGCTGGCTCAGTCCGATAACTCGCCTGATACTCGGGTTTACGCAATTTAAATTGGTGCTAGTTTCCTTATCTCTCGAGATCCTGCAGTATAAACAAGCCGTAACTGCGCGAACCTCGGGTCACATGATACAGTCACGTGATTTGAAGTCAGTGTCGCTGTACCGGCGTCTTGGAATGGCCAGAATCTTTTAGACTTTTGAAGCGAAGCAGCGAGACGCAACTGTAGACTGTACTGGAGACTGGAGACTGTAGACTGTAGACTTGTGACTGCGATACAGATCTGTGCTGGTCGCCCCGTCTTATTCATACGGCGGATACCTGACTGGTTATGGTCCTGTAGACAGACAGCGCTTCACAGGACGTCATGTGTGGACGTCGTGGCTGCAGTGACGTCGTCCCCTGTCACCTTGCGGGGCCTGTCTATGGAGTGGCAGGACATAGTGTGCACTGAGCCAGCATGAAGCGATTGTATGGACCTGTGTGATAGAGAAATGGTGCTCGTAATGACATTCACAGCGATAAGCAGTAAGATGTATGTAATATATCACAGGGAATTGAGAAATTTACTAAACAGTGACTAATTATTGTTCTTCGACCCCCCTGGACTATTATGTGATTATACCAACATATCTAATCGCCTTGTATATATTACACCCAAAAAGCGAAGGTCCTTTGTTAAGAACTAATGATTATCACCTATCTGCCTCCAAGAAGAGCGAGCAAGGGTCGTGTACCCTACTGAACCTCTAAGAGTAGTCGCCTGAGTGTGAACCATCACTGACCTCTGTCCGGCAACACCTAATGGTACTCGTGGTAGGGTACCTCTCGGTTCCAGCCCAACCATTTGAGTTCCAGCCTAGTGTCTGCAGGTAACCGGCTGGGTACCCTCTGAGCCTTGTAACTTCTGAGCTCCAGTCGTCAACAACAGTCGGTACTCAAAGGGGGGTACTCTTAACTGTGCCGACCTCCCCCTAGCTACTCAGGGTACTCAGGGTGGGGTACTCTCTTAGCTGTGCAGATCTCCCCCTAGCTGCTGTAAGTACTCAGTGTTGGGTTCCCAGGCCTGTGAGTCGATCCAGCCGGTGAGCACCCTGGGTACACAGGATGCCACGGAGACGGAAGGAAGACATCCACCCGGGATCCGACTCGTCTTCCTGTGACAGCAAGTGTGGAAAACTCGCCAAACCGATCCAGAGGAACGCGGCTAACGCCCGTGAGAGAGCCCGGATGAGGGTGCTCAGTAAAGCCTTCTCCAAGTTGAAGACGACACTACCCTGGGTACCACCCGATACTAAACTCTCCAAGTTGGACACCCTGAGACTTGCGTCCAGCTACATCGCACACCTGCAGCAGATTCTGGACACAGAGGACGTGGAGGCTCAACAACAACTTATACACCCACTAAACTTGGTGAGTACACAATTTATACACCCACTAAACTTGGTGAGTACACAATTTATACACCCACTAAACTTGGTGAGTACACAACTTATACACCCACTAAACTTGGTGAGTACACAACTTATACACCCACTAAACTTGGTGAGTACACAACTTATACACCCACTAAACTTGGTGAGTACACAATTTATACACCCACTAAACTTGGTGAGTACACAATTTATACACCCACTAAACTTGGTGAGTACACAATTTATACACCCACTAAACTTGGTGAGTACACAATTTATACACCCACTTAGCATGGTGAGTACACAATTTATACACCCACTTAGCATGGTGAGTACACAATCTATACACCCACTAAACTTAAACAGTTAACAACTTATACACCCACTAAACTTGGTGAGACAACAACTTATACACTCACATAACTTGGTGAGTACACAACTAATACACCCACTAAACTTGGTGAGTACACAATTTATACACTCACATAACTTGGTGAGTAAACAACTTATACACTCACATAACTTGGTGAGTACACAACTTATACACTCACATAACTTGGTGAGTACACAACTTATACACTCACATAACTTGGTGAGTAAACAACTTATACACCCACTTAACTTTGTGAGTAAACAACTTATACACCCACTTAACTTTGTGAGTAAACAACTTATACACCCACTAAACTTGGTGAGTACACAATTTATACACTCACATAATTTGGTGAGTAAACAACTCATACACTCACATAACTTGGTGAGTACACAACTTATACACCCACTAAACTTGGTGAGTACACAATTTATACACTCACATAACTTGGTGAGTAAACAACTTATACACTCACATAACTTGGTGAGTAAACAACTTATACACTCACATAACTTGGTGAGTACACAACTTATACACTCACATAACTTGGTGAGTACACAACTTATACACTCACATAACTTGGTGAGTAAACAACTTATACACCCACTTAACTTGGTGAGTACACAATTTATACACTCACATAATTTGGTGAGTAAACAACTTATACACTCACATAACTTGGTGAGTACACAACTTATACACCCACTAAACTTGGTGAGTACACAATTTATACACTCACATAACTTGGTGAGTAAACAACTTATACACCCACTTAACTTGGTGAGTAAACAACTTATACACTCACATAACTTGGTGAGTAAACAACTTATACACCCACTTAACTTGGTGAGTAAACAACTTATACACCCACTTAACTTGGTGAGTAAACAACTTATACACCCACTTAACTTGGTGAGTAAACAACTTATACACTCACATAACTTGGTGAGTAAACAACTTATACACCCACTTAACTTGGTGAGTAAACAACTTATACACTCACATAACTTGGTGAGTACACAACTTATACACCCACTAAACTTGGTGAGTACACAATTTATACACTCACATAACTTGGTGAGTAAACAACTTATACACCCACTTAACTTGGTGAGTAAACAACTTATACACTCACATAACTTGGTGAGTAAACAACTTATACACCCACTTAACTTGGTGAGTAAACAACTTATACACTCACATAACTTGGTGAGTAAACAACTTATACACCCACTTAACTTGGTGAGTAAACAACTTATACACTCACATAACTTGGTGAGTAAACAACTTATACACCCACTTAACTTGGTGAGTAAACAACTTATACACTCACTTAACTTAGTGTGTCAACAATTAGAGCCCATACCCAATTTACACACGGTGAGCCCATACACCCATTTAAACTTGGTGAGCCCATATTAGATACAACACAACATTTAGCTTGTTGGGTAGCTACTGATATACACCTTGTAGACAACCCATACACCAATAACCTTGTTAAGAAGCACTTTGGTTTCAACTTACTTAGTGAGTAGCACACATTACGTATACTCAACTTTGTGAGAAGCAAAATGTATACTTCTAAACCTTGTGAGTTACAACTGACTAACAACCTAATTCATTACACTTAACCTGGAAAGTAGCAACGCAGATACAATTGAACTTTATATCGGCTTTGTGCATTCATATTTGTAATTAGATGACAGGTTATTAGATATACTTACAGGACAAACAGAGTTAATTATTTTACGTAATAAACCATCCTATAAAAATAATTTATTGATCTACTTTGATCTTTCTAGATTGATATTTATATATATATATATATACCTGTATATATTGATCCATCACTTTGACAAAATCATTTCAGTTATGTAAGTGAATACTTTTTATTTCTTTATGTTATTATTAATCAGATTTACAGATTATTGATTTAGTGAACATTACATATATGCACCACTTATTACTATAAACCAAATAGTTCGTTTTGTCTGAACCAGAATATCCACTAAACGTGGCAGGTAATTGTGGTGTGTTCCACTCATTTATGATGGTTAAAGCTATATACACCATTCTCCCTGAGAGAAATATTCTATACACCATTTTAACTGCTTTGTTGTTCTTGTTCCCCACTTAACTGCTTTGTTGTTTTTGTTCCCCACTTAACTGCTTTGTTGTTTTTGTTCCCCACTTAACTGCTTTGTTGTTCTTGTTCCCCACTTAACTGTGTACAGTTGCTGGACCATGTGAACCAAGGTTTTTTTCATTACTATCGAAGTTAATCATAATGCACACATTCTTTAGTACGAACATATCTGAATAATGTAAAATCACGTATGCCATGTTAAACCACAATTATTTTTTTCACAACCCTGTCCATACCATGTACTGAAATCGATTTTCAAACATGTTTGGTATCGTAATAATTTTTAAACAATCATATCAAATATATTGCATTTTAAATATGATGAAGATGGTTGTGGTGGTGTTGAAACCTTTATTTCTACTCTAGATCCTTGATATTGTTTTGGTAACTCTTTAATGAACCGTTTAAAGATTTACTGAAAAAATTACCGAAAGTATTTTTTTAAATATGTGACACATATTACATTTTACATTGTTAAACACATATTACATTAACATACACATATTAGATTAACATACACATATTACATTGACATACACATATTACATTGACAAACACCACTTTACATTAATTAGTGGACGTTGGCTATCATATTAATCGTTTTGCAGCTTTAAGCAGTTTGACCAACCGAGATAAACGTTATTTATTTTCTTGTAACTTGTTTTCATTTTGTGATCTGGGTTGAACACTAATTTTCTTTTCAACACATTCATGCTGGGAGCTAATAATGTCCTTTTATCTGATTTCGAGAAGAAAGTGATTATCATATGGGAATGGCGTTTTGGGGGGCAAGTATACTTTGGTATATACTCGTGCGGTGTGTTTTTCCAAAAATCTAAGTTAATATCGAGTAACATATTTATGTGTAATCTTTTAAGACACATTATCAATTATGAAATTAGTAATATATGCAGTACAATGTCATGATATTTCATATTGATAAACAGTAACTAGTCGATCGTGTTATCGTCATTTGTGTATTATATATCCAACTGATAATGACGACCCACATGAGTTATACAAATATAAATATTAATAAAAAATAAAGTATAAATAAATATAAATTATTAAAATAAAGTAAAGTGTTTCCACTGGTGATTTTGAATGAAAGATATTGAATTCATATCAAAACGTTATCATCTTAGATTATTCACTATTGGTGTTATATATTCAGAAATTCGTATTTTGTTAAATAATTGGATATTTTATTTTCTGAATTTTAGCTCCGTTATAAAAGCAACAAGGTCTGAACTGTGTCCTTTATAACGGCATGTTGTAATTATCCAATTGTGAAGTTATTCCTAATCCAAAATCAATTCCTCAATTTCTTTGTTTGGCAAATATTTTCATCATTTGTATCAGTTCATCTTCATAAAGTCATTTTGTACACTGAAATCCTAGTATTAAACGACTTATAGTGAATGAAACTCGTCACTGTTTTCTGTAATAAGAATTTCTACTTACTGCATATCAAGGGGCACTTGGGCAGCTGTCTGTTTATCATGACGTATTTTATACATTATATTGGAGGCAAACGTTTGAAGGGAGCTGATATCAAGGTCTGCTGTTTCATCTACGTTTGTATGTGAATGTGGAATTTTAGTTGATAATTTAAAAGTTTTATAATTTGAAACAAATTGATAAAAACAATTCACTTGCTTGAAAAAAAATCCAAATTCATATGACGTTTTACATCTTTCACAGGTGTTTAAGTTTTCAACGTTAACAAATCTTTATTTGGTAAATACAACAACCGGTTCACTGGAGATAAATGGTATGGTTATACCTTTTAACAGAGGAAAACATGGTGAAACATTGAAGGAATAATTATGAAATAATCCATGATTTTGAACACATTCTAAAATGAAAGTATATTGTTGGTTTTACATCTTAAAGTACAAAATAACTAAAAAATAGTTTTTATCCAATATGTACTTATTATACTTATCTCATTACACTTATAATGGATTACTCAAATGTATCACGTTTATTTTTATTCCCGTATATTTATTCCCGCCCAATGTACTTCAAGCCTTGTCAATGAAATAAATATTTTTTCGAGGATTTAATGAAGTTGCCAAATTTGTCGCTTATTTCGTTACCTCTTTGTTCAATATTCCTCGCAACAGATTTCATGGATTTATCTGAAATGTCTGTTTCTCACAATTTTGAATATTTTCAAATTTCTTTTAAGAATTCGTATGTTTGTTGGAACATACACAGAAAGTTGATTTATTTACAATTAATCTTTATTGTCTGTTTCTGTAGAATATTAGGTACATATCAGATTATTATCTGCAGCAGAAGCTACACAAATATGAAAACCCTTCAGGTGAAGAAATTTAAATACAACACGTTCGTCCTAAGTATTAGTTATAATTTTACAAATGCAACAACTAATAACATTCTTGTTTAACAATTAAAAAGAATACACATGATAAACAAATACATTATGTTTCCTTCTAATTATTATACTACATACATCCGTTGTTGTACCCTTAACATTTTTCGATATTTCGTTCACTTGAATACCATTTTTGTGTCTAAAAACATACGATTTAGTTTTCAAAACAATTAATTTTATGCAGACAATTCGCAATTTAAAAGATAGCTTTTATACCACCCTATTAGAAGAAAACATTTTGTAATTTATACTATATCTTGAAATTTTTCAAATTGCATTTAGAAGATGGTTTGCTAATACAAGAAATACGTTACCATTTTTTGTTCAATAATATGTTACTTTTGTTACCAATTTTGTTTTGCTTCCAATTATGGATACCTTAATCGTTTGAATATACCGTATTAGGGCTAGTTTATACCATATCCTCGTTTCAGTTTCCTTATCATACAAACAGTTATCTGAGTACACGTTATTATATATTCTCATACAATGTATCATCTTGTATCAATCACGCGGATAGCGGGGTCCGGCTTACAGTACTAGCGGGGTCCGGCTTACAGTACTAGCGGGGTCCGGCTTACAGTACTAGCGGGGTCCGGCTTACAGTACTAGCGGGGTCCGGCTTACAGTACTAGCGGGGTCCGGCTTACAGTACTAGCGGGGTCCGGCTTACAGTACTAGCGGGGTCCGGCTTACAGTACTAGCGGGGTCCGGCTTACAGTACTAGCGGGGTCCGGCTTACAGTACTAGCGGGGTCCGGCTTACAGTACTAGCGGGGTCCGGCTTACAGTACTAGCGGGGTCCGGCTTACAGTACAGGTCCGACTGTAACAGAACAGAGTCTCCTTTATAGTGTTGGGTTTTCTGCACCGCAATAATACATGTACACAGTATCAGGCGGGACATGGATAAGTAACGCTATATATATTGTTTAATAGATTTAGCTAGAAACATTAATGTATATCATTTTATTAGTCGACTATTTGCCCCGAGTGATCTTAAATGTGTCTTTATGGTCAACACATTATAGCGTCAGAGTATCAATTAGTTTTCATAAGCAAATATCGTAAAATAGATTTGCCATTTTCGTTCTATAATTTTCTTGTATTTTTTTAAATCGATATTGCCAATGAAGTATAAAATCATATTAAAGGATTATGTTTCATTTAGAAACACATATATTTTCGTTGATTTTTTAACATTAGTTTGATATTCAACATATTTTTTGTTTTAACCCTAAACAGATCAAAAAGATTGGCCGTACAGGTATTAGATGTTTTTAAAATGTTAAATTTGTTTTTCAATCCAATCAATTTCTTTTTGCTTTCAGATATTACTGGTTTCCGATAGTAAATGAGTTAAATTGTCAAGACTGTCATAGTTCTTATATACTTGTATAAAGTAATATGTAAGTTTTTGGATAAAAAGTTCTAAAATATAGGTGACATGACATATTAAAAAACATATTTTGTCCTTCTTTGCATACTGAGCTTTTTCATAAGGGTGTCTGTGAGCTGCATGGCACTTTAAAAAACTTGTTGGTATGGTAATTGCTTATTATAGGTATTTGACATACCACAATTGTGTGCCTTATCGCATGGGGCGCTTTGCAAACTACGGGGCAAAGTACACCGCCTTTGTCAAAATATATTTTCGTTAATATCTCTTTACGCAGGCATGGCAGGTTAAAAAGCATTTGTCATACAACAGATTATCTGATTAGAATTAGAGACATGCTGCAAGTTGCATTTTAAACATGTTAATAAACCCAGAAAACACGCTTATATGTGTTAGGGAGCGCGCTTTGCCCTGGTCTCCCCTAACACACGAACTGTATTGTATATATACAATGAATCATGGGTTTTACGTTTCATTATAGGAGTCTAATGTTATAGTCCTACATGTATTGTGTTTAAAACGTCCCATATGATATCGCCGCCATTATGCATGGGCCGCCAGTTTAGATGTGACGTGTTATTATATGAATATGAAGCAGAACTATATACGACAGAATGTAATACGAAAATAGTGAGTTTATATTGTGGTAATCCTTGCCCGTCTATGTCAGTCAGTAAAACTGTAACGGTCATCACCATGCTGTCCACCGAATTGTCATAATTTTAGAGCAAGATTAACATACGTATATTAAGTTCAGACGACTATTCAATAGTGTATATGGTTTGATAACAACCACCCTATTTGTGAACACTGACCCTGGAAGCCTCTGCTGAAAGTCCATGACAAGATCTGGAAGGATTTGGTGAAGCATGTTATGTACATAGGTAGAACCTTGCAGTTGGTTAAGTGAATAGTACGAACTGAGATAATCAACACAAAGTTACACACAAGTCATTTAGTTTCACTCTTTTATCTTTTATCTATTCTGTATGCTATAAAAGAAATGATGTATAAAACAACAACAAAACAGAATATTTTCTACTTTTAAAAAATCTAATCGTATTATTGAACATGGACCCCTGACCGTATTTCAAAACCTATAAATTCTACAAAAAATAAAAAGTGGAGATACCAGGGTTGTATTTGATCCCGGCCTGTAACCGATATATGTGCATGCATGTGAGCCTGAATTCAGACAACTTAAAACAGTTTGATAAGTAATTACCATTCCTTGTATTACACAGACTGGGCAACAGAACCCCGGCCCCTTCCCCACCCCCCTCCCAATTCCTTCTCTGATAAACTATGCTCGGCTGATAACGCACGTGCACATATTATTTACGTCGCCTTTCCTCATTTTTCTCCACGCTGCTTGATAGCGTTCCCGCTGTGGACTAAACAGCCCCTTGCGAAAGGGGGGGAAGTTTCTCAACCACCCCCCCCCCCCCCCTGTCAACAACTGAGTCTGAGTTTGATCTGAGTTTTCTCCGCCCCCTCCCCCACACATACCTAGCTCGTAGCGGGAGCAAACCTCAGTTGTCACTGCAACACTCAGAGTTATAATGTATCAACTCTGGATTACAACCACTAACACACCCCCCCCCCCCCCACCCCCACCCCCTTCACCCTCAGTTCGACCCCCGAAGTGGACATTTAATGTAGGAGTCATTGACCCGAGTGTTTACTGTTAGAGTTCCTACTGAAGCTAATTACGACCGTCTTGTCTTCTTGGGTGTTAATTTCGTCCAGTGTTATATAGGCTGTACTAGGTTACACTACATGTCGAGTATCCGGGGAATCTGGTGCTGGAACTAGGGTTACACTACAGGTCGAGTATCCGGGGAATCTGGTGCTGGAACTAGGGTTACACTACAGGTCGAGTATCCGGGGAATCTGGTGCTGGAACTAGGGTTACACTACAGGTCGAGTATCCGGGGAATCTGGTGCTGGAACTAGGGTTACACTACATGTCGAGTATCCGGGGAATCTGGTGCTGGAACTAGGGTTACACTACAGGTCGAGTATCCGGGGAATCTGGTGCTTGAACTAGGGTTACACTACATGTCGAGTATCCGGGGAATCTGGTGCTGGAACTAGGGTTACACTACAGGTCGAGTATCCGGGGAATCTGGTGCTGGAACTAGGGTTACACTACAGGTCGAGTATCCGGGGAATCTGGTGCTGGAACTAGGGTTACACTACAGGTCGAGTATCCGGGGAATCCGGTGCTGGAACTAGGGTTACACTACAGTATGAGTATCCGGGGAATCTGGTGCTGGAACTAGGGTTACACTACAGGTCGAGTATCCGGGGAATCTGGTGCTGGAACTAGGGTTACACTACATGTCGAGTATCCGGGGAATCTGGTGCTGGAACTAGGGTTACACTACAGGTCGAGTATCCGGGGAATCTGGTGCTTGAACTAGGGTTACACTACATGTCGAGTATCCGGGGAATCTGGTGCTGGAACTAGGGTTACACTACATGTCGAGTATCCGGGGAATCTGGTGCTGGAACTAGGGTTACACTACATGTCGAGTATCCGGGGAATCTGGTGCTGGAACTAGGGTTACACTACAGGTCGAGTATCCGGGGAATCTGGTGCTGGAACTAGGGTTACACTACAGGTCGAGTATCCGGGGAATCTGGTGCTGGAACTAGGGTTACACTACATGTCGAGTATCCGGGGAATCTGGTGCTGGAACTAGGGTTACACTACAGGTCGAGTATCCGGGGAATCTGGTGCTGGAACTAGGGTTACACTACATGTCGAGTATCCGGGGAATCTGGTGCTGTAACTAGGGTTACACTACAGGTCGAGTATCCGGGGAATCTGGTGCTGGAACTAGGGTTACACTACATGTCGAGTATCCGGGGAATCTGGTGCTGGAACTAGGGTTACACTACAGGTCGAGTATCCGGGGAATCTGGTGCTGGAACTAGGGTTACACTACATGTCGAGTATCCGGGGAATCTGGTGCTGTAACTAGGGTTACACTACAGGTCGAGTATCCGGGGAATCTGGTGCTGGAACTAGGGTTACACTACATGTCGAGTATCCGGGGAATCTGGTGCTGTAACTAGGGTTACACTACAGGTCGAGTATCCGGGGAATCTGGTGCTGTAACTAGGGTTACACTACAGGTCGAGTATCCGGGGAATCTGGTGCTGTAACTAGGGTTACACTACAGGTCGAGTATCCGGGGAATCTGGTGCTGTAACTAGGGTTACACTACAGGTCGAGTATCCGGGGAATCTGGTGCTGGAACTAGGGTTACACTACATGTCGAGTATCCGGGGAATCTGGTGCTGGAACTAGGGTTACACTACAGGTCGAGTATCCGGGGAATCTGGTGCTGGAACTAGGGTTACACTACATGTCGAGTATCCGGGGAATCTGGTGCTGGAACTAGGGTTACACTACAGGTCGAGTATCCGGGGAATCTGGTGCTTGAACTAGGGTTACACTACAGGTCGAGTATCCGGGGAATCTGGTGCTGGAACTAGGGTTACACTACATGTCGAGTATCCGGGGAATCTGGTGCTGGAACTAGGGTTACACTACAGATCGAGTATCCGGGGAATCTGGTGCTGGAACTAGGGTTACACTACATGTCGAGTATCCGGGGAATCTGGTGCTGGAACTAGGGTTACACTACAGTATGAGTATCCGGGGAATCTGGTGCTGGAACTAGGGTTACACTACAGGTCGAGTATCCGGGGAATCTGGTGCTGTAACTAGGGTTACACTACAGGTCGAGTATCCGGGGAATCTGGTGCTGGAACTAGGGTTACACTACAGGTCGAGTATCCGGGGAATCTGGTGCTGGAACTAGGGTTACACTACAGGTCGAGTATCCGGGGAATCTGGTGCTGGAACTAGGGTTACACTACAGGTCGAGTATCCGGGGAATCTGGTGCTGGAACTAGGGTTACACTACATGTCGAGTATCCGGGGAATCTGGTGCTGTAACTAGGGTTACACTACAGGTCGAGTATCCGGGGAATCTGGTGCTGGAACTAGGGTTACACTACAGGTCGAGTATCCGGGGAATCTGGTGCTGGAACTAGGGTTACACTACATGTCGAGTATCCGGGGAATCTGGTGCTGTAACTAGGGTTACACTACAGGTCGAGTATCCGGGGAATCTGGTGCTGGAACTAGGGTTACACTACAGGTCGAGTATCCGGGGAATCTGGTGCTGTAACTAGGGTTACACTACAGGTCGAGTATCCGGGGAATCTGGTGCTGTAACTAGGGTTACACTACAGGTCGAGTATCCGGGGAATCTGGTGCTGGAACTAGGGTTACACTACAGGTCGAGTATCCGGGGAATCTGGTGCTGGAACTAGGGTTACACTACATGTCGAGTATCCGGGGAATCTGGTGCTGTAACTAGGGTTACACTACAGGTCGAGTATCCGGGGAATCTGGTGCTGGAACTAGGGTTACACTACAGGTCGAGTATCCGGGGAATCTGGTGCTGGAACTAGGGTTACACTACAGGTCGAGTATCCGGGGAATCTGGTGCTGTAACTAGGGTTACACTACAGGTCGAGTATCCGGGGAATCTGGTGCTGTAACTAGGGTTACACTACAGGTCGAGTATCCGGGGAATCTGGTGCTGGAACTAGGGTTACACTACAGGTCGAGTATCCGGGGAATCTGGTGCTGGAACTAGGGTTACACTACAGGTCGAGTATCCGGAGAATCTGGTGCTGGAACTAGGGTTACACTACATGTCGAGTATCCGGGGAATCTGGTGCTGTAACTAGGGTTACACTACAGGTCGAGTATCCGGGGAATCTGGTGCTGGAACTAGGGTTACACTACAGGTCGAGTATCCGGGGAATCTGGTGCTGGAACTAGGGTTACACTACAGGTCGAGTATCCGGGGAATCTGGTGCTGTAACTAGGGTTACACTACAGGTCGAGTATCCGGGGAGTCTGGTGCTGTAACTAGGGTTACACTACATGTCGAGTATCCGGGGAATCTGGTGCTGGAACTAGGGTTACACTACAGGTCGAGTATCCGGGGAATCTGGTGCTTGAACTAGGGTTACACTACAGGTCGAGTATCCGGGGAATCTGGTGCTGGAACTAGGGTTACACAACATGTCGAGTATCCGGGGAATCTGGTGCTGGAACTAGGGTTACACAACATGTCGAGTATCCGGGGAATCTGGTGCTGGAACCAGCTGGTTGGTGGCACACCTTACCCGAGCGAGATCCTGCATTTATCTTAATTTTTCAGTCAAGCCTTACAAATCATTTAAAACAGTTCAGGGAAAATCATTTCTTGTTTACCATCAATTTCACAAAAAGACAGTTTTCCAAATAAAGCAGGTTATAATAAGTGCATTTATATAAATAAATAAAATGCTAGCAGACAAAACCTGCACTGTGGCACAGAAAGTGTTAGTACATTATATTACGTTATACTACATGTGTAATATTCGATGTTAGCTAAATCACGGAAAAGAACTTATTCAGTGGTATTCGCATCATGTAAATGAATACATTCAATGATATTTTCATCACGGAAATGGACATATTGTTAAACCGCCCAAAACATAGACACAACATTGAAATAAACATATTCAATGATAATTGCACCGCGGAAATTACAAATCAGTCGGAGATTTAAGAAATTACAATGGAAAGTTCAAGTGATTTATTCATGTTACAAAATAACTACCACTTTCAAATGAAAATCAGGAAGCATCTTCTTTAATAGTCTGTCTAACAGCCCCTGAATCAAAATATCTTTAAAGACCCACACAAGTCTATATTATTGTAGCAAGTCTACCTCACTGCAGTTTCAGAAAATGAACAGCTTCAGTGGGCTCCTTTCAATTTTAATAGTAGAAAGCTCCTTCTTATATGTATTTTCATTTCAGAGACAGAAATTTAGTCTACTTCTTTAACTGAAATAAGCATCTTATAACAAAACATACCGACTAGGGAGTAGACAAGAATAACCCTCTGCTAGGTCTATCAAAGAATATGTTCTCCATTTTCAATAAAGCCATTATTCATATTTATTAAAAACCACGAATGTGGTACATAAACATTAACGACGTCATGGTATAAGTCATAATTTATAAATGTACATCAATTCAAATTATGATATTATAAAAGACGACTGAAATAAGGCATCTGATTTATTAATAAAATATAATGACGATTCTAATAAAGTCGCTTCTTTCTTTGGTTTAGTTTCTCTTATAGAAAATAACAGTCTTGGATACGTCGAATTTATCTATCCATCCATCCATCCATCCATCCATCCATCCATCCATCCATCCATCCATCCATCCATTCATTCATTCATCCATCCATCCATCCATTCCTTCATTTATTTATTTATTTATTTATTTATTTATTTATTTATTTATTTATTTATTTTTTTATTTATTTATTTATTTATTTATTTATTTATTTCTGTCGTACATCCAAATAGCATGCTCTTAACCCTAAGATAAGTCTCATACAATGGTGCTCATATGACAACTTAAAAGACAACCATGCTCGATGTTGCATATATAGAAATGTAACTATCTACCGGCAGTGAATGTTCCGATAACGATGACGTCATGACCTGTCTCTATATAACTCTCTGTTGCAGACTTGGCCTTTCTCGTTCTCTGGTCGCGTGCTCGGACCAGCTGACAACAAGCTGGACTCTCTCAAACTCACCGGAACTAAACAGGAGACGTGTTCCAAGTGCTGACAGAGCGGAATAAAGTATTTGGGGAGGGTTTGGGGTATAGCGAACCCGAGGGAATCCTAGGATAGGGAGAGGTTGGCGAACCCGAGGGTGTTGATATCTTCGCTCTGACTTTACGACAGTTTACCTTCGACAAAGGCTTTAAAGAAGTCTCGCTTAGTTACGAGAGAACAATCAGAGCACACGACCTTCCTGTTGAGCCTTCTTGATGAGGGATCCTGACAGGTGCGACTATATAGATGAAATGTTCAGTGTTGGCATCCCCAAATCAGAATATCTTGACAGGTGCGACTATATAGATGAAATGTTCAGTGTTGGTATCCCCAAATCAGAATATCTATTGGTTCAACCATCCCAAAGATCAAGTACCTGACCCGAGGTGACCCGGATGTGAGTACATCCTCAGATCTGAACACAACAACTAACCAAACGGTGGCGTTTTAAATATGAAGATACAATTCTCTGCGGAGAAATAATCGATTCGTTATTCAACTGTACCATCTTGAATAGTTCTATGTGTACACTGTCAAAAACTGTGACATCCTATTTGTAACGATGTAAAGCATAAAACCATGTGTGTTTAGTGTAGCACAATTCCGTCCGGAGAAATGGTAGTTCTCGTACTGGTGTCAAGTGTGATACCGACTGGTTGTGTTTGTCTTTGTTCGTCCCGTGGCTCGTGCACGGTGAGGGACACTGAAGGACCACTGAACACGTGTGGTGTGACGTGCACGGTGAGGGACACTGAAGGACCACTGAACACGTGTGGTGTGACGTGCACGGTGAGGGACACTGAAGGACCACTGAACACGTGTGGTGTGACGTGCACGGTGAGGGACACTGAAGGACCACTGAACACGTGTGGTGTGACGTGCACGGTGAGGGACACTGAAGGACCACTGAACACGTGTGGTGGGACGTGCACGGTGAGGGACACTGAAGGACCACTGAACACGTGTGGTGTGACGTGCACGGTGAGGGACACTGAAGGACCACTGAACACGTGTGGTGTGGTGTGTAGAACTCAGCTGTAGATGTCGTCACCAGCAAGGTAGAGAGAGACCAGACTAGTGTAGAGAGTTGTGTAGAAGTGGAGACGACTAGAACATAAAGGGCTAGCTTACCAATGAGTATGTTTACTGAACTTAACGCAAGACAATTTCAACGACAATGTGTTTTCATTGACTGAGTAGCAAGGAGACCACTTCAACATTGCAATAAACGTTTGAATGAGAAATAAAGAATCATGGTGCTGTACTTGGTGTCTTCTGTATTGGTTGAATGGTAGCTATAGTTAACAGGCCAGACTGGCATTTGTGGCAATGATTGTTAGTGTATATATATAAATATATCTTACATTTTATGCATTTTCCACTTTTTATTCTCTACTGACAACGTGTTACCATGATTGACACAAATATCTAGGAATATGTTCATTTTAAAACTAAAGATGATAGGCTCTCTAACTATCAACACAGTGGTAAATTATTCTAAAGTTAGTCTCAGTGTTAGGCAAGCAAGGAAGTCAGTACCCCAAGCATATGCGGGATAAAGAAGATGGATATCACTCCATTCCGCGTCAGTTCGTGGAATAACGATCAATAATTGTCACTTAAAGAGAAAGTTCTATCGGGTTATTTTAACATTGAAACTTTTCGAGCGTTATTGGTGTTAATACATGGTAGAGTGAAAATATCGTAAATTCAGATGAATAATGGTCAATGGAACTCCTTTTAATGACTCATTTGACCAAGGGGTGCATTTCAAAATTGTTAATCTATTTAATGTTACAGCATAAATGCCTATTCGGTGATATCCTTATCAAATTGTGTCTCGTCGATAAATTCCAGATTGAGACAGGAGACCTTGGCTAAAGGCCTGCACTGAAACCAGTTGGACAATCCTGGTACATTGTTTGATTCTAATTGTTACATACTGGGGATTTCAGTCGTCATTAGATGAGCACACATACATACAAATATACTAGCCTGTCCACTATACTACAGAAACTTCAGGCGACCTCTACTCGGGGCGAGATGCGGCAACTACATGAGCTGAGGGTTTGCAGGACAGATATCGATCCTCCACCTGGGTAGGTGTGTGACGCACTTCAATATGGCGAAGTAGTACCTTGGATAATCACATTTATTTATATTCAGGTTCTCCAATTCATAAAACAACATTTATGTGCAGTTTATCAAAATACTCACAACAGCAATGAAAAGTTGTCAGAAAGGTTGACAAATTCTCTGCTGGGGCAATTTATTTGAGTTAATGATTTGAGAATTTAAGAATCCTCATGAAATTGCTGAGAGAACAAAGTTATAACCACTGACACGTTTGATGAACGTTGCTTAAAAATTTTAAGTATTTGATCGGTTAATGGTGGAACGAAACATTCTTAACCGATTAAGGAATTATATAGGCTCAGAACATTCTTGGAAGTTTAATGATTCCGTGCCCTGCAAGGTAGGATGCGACTTAGTGAGAATCTTCTCCGCCAAGTTGTCACTCCAGGACACGAGTCCATCAGATGTACATAGCAGAACGCCAATGATGAATGTGCATGGGTTTCTGCACAAGTTACAGTCAGAGTTTACTTGTATTGTCTAAGATCGGTTGATTGGTGAAGACTGTTGTATAGGAAGACGTGTTCAGTCCTAAGTTAGTTGAAGCGAGACTCCGAGCAGTTCTGCGTGTGTACAAGGACCAGTCAATCTTCCAGTGGGGAGAAGTCGTCGATACATTAGCCTAGTCTAGCCCCAACGTGTCTCTCTGACACCTCGGTATCAGATTTATTGGTCACGGCTTTCCTCTCTCCTGATTTGTATATAGTCAAGATAACCAAACCTCAAGGATAACAGCCCCTATCTCATGTGCAAATATCTTCCATAACTAGACAATGTGTAACATCAAAATCAACGTAAATATCAAATCAATTTGGAATGGTAATCTTTTTGGCGAGTTAAAATGCGTACACTGTACTCTGTATCAGGGAAGTGATCCTGATTATTCACCAGCATGCTGTCAATAAACTATGAAAAAAATACTCCACAATTTATGTAAACATTCCACAATAGCTTCTGTTATCCTAGTTCCCTGTTCTACATGACCAGAGCTTGTCAGAATGTCCGCTAGGTGGCGCGATACAAAGACACACGACAGCCATATCGCAACTCTCGCCCAATTCTCGTTCGTCTGTCACGCCCCACGTGCACTGCACGAGATATGCTCTCACTTCCTGCGGGAAGAGGCCCAATTTAGATAAAATATTTGTTATTAATTTTATTTAATGAGACGGTTGCCAGTTCGGCGTAGTGTCCCTATCTATCCGGGCGAGTATTATCGTGGCAGCGCTCTGTGTAGTGAGGAAGGCGCAGTGTCACTCGCTATGGTTGGATCTGAACACGTGAGATACAGGTCATCACGAGTCCCACATATAACTCTCTGGTGTGAAGTCGTATAATTACTGTCGGGAAGACAAGATAACAATGAATGTCAAATCAAATAACCGGTTTATTAGAAGATGAAGATATTAATTTCTGTATGACAGTTTCTCAGTTATTGCGTGTTTCGAGGGCCGGACATCTCACTCTCCATCAAACTACATGACCTGTTGAGTAAGGTGTGCCTCATGACGCTTTTACAATAATTATGAGGTAAAGGATTGTTTCTAATTGTATGGAGTAAGTGAGAAATTCAAAGTTTTTATTTAATTGACTAGGTTTGAGACAGACGGCATTATTCTTAAACCTGACAGCGGTTTCTGTTCTCATGCACAATAACCAACTACATACAAAGTTATTTTATAGAAAGTAATTTGATTGTTGGAATTTTATCTAGTGCATAGAAAATTATCGTTTTCATTTCTTTATTTTTACACAGAAATGTATATGATACATACACTATAACCATACATCTTATCCTTGTACGTTTAACCATGCATCGCAAGTGCTGTAATGCTTGGATAATTATATTGTACTTGGGAATTTATATCATACATAGGAAGTTGTAAAATAAACTGAGGTACAAAAGAAACTTTACAACAATAATTTTGTAAATATTTTGAAAATATGCAAAGTACTTGAAATACTTGGTCAGTTTGATATACCAGACAGCACGTGAATTATTGGCCCAAACACACCAACTTCAATTAATTCTTGCTTTTGATGGCTGTTTCTCGAAATTCATAATTGTTAGTGACTGCAAGTGGAATACTTGCACAAACAGTATAAAAGGTGACCTGCATGATGAACTGGCAATATCTCAACGATAAGCATACGGAAAGAGTGCCAAGATTAACACCAGACCAACGAGAGCGAGCCCTCCGTATGTCCAAGGTCGGAGTAAAAAACAGCCGTATTGCAAGAACTCTTGGATGCAGCCGACAAACCATCATTTACCTGTCCAGGCAACTTCAACAGACTGACCTGACCGTTGATCGTCCAAGGAGCGGCAGACTAAGAATTACAACGCTCCGAGAAGATCGCTACATCCGGGTTCTTCACCTTCGCAAAAAGTTCCTGACAATGACGGCAACAAAAGCAACGGCACTCTGACACCCAAACCACAGAAACACCGTCATGAGACAATTACGTGCTGCAGGTATCCGCGCCTACCGACCTCTACGTGGGATGCGTTTGCCATTAACATCGGCTGAATCGTCTGCGCTGGTCAAGGAATGTTCGACGATGGCGACGGCGGAATTTGCTATGGGTACTCTTTATTGACTAAAGTCGGTTTAATATGCACCATGCAGCCGGTAGAGTCCGAGTTTATAGGCGTAGAGGAGAGCGACATGCACCAGGTTGCGTACAAGAGGTTCATCCCTTTGGTGACGGTGGAGTGGGGACGCATTTGTGGGGATCAGAAGACACATCTGGTTACCATACAAGGAAACCTTACTGCTCAGGCTTACCAAGATCAAGTACTTAATTTTGTATAGCCAAAACATATCAATAAATAAATATCAAAATATCATACACAGGAAGTTAGTTCATACATAGGAAGTTTTATTATATGATCAGCGATGAAATTCTTGGGTTTATCAGTGAAATAAACTGTTTATCAGGCAACAGTGATGATTCAGCCATGTGAACAAAAGGGGTACGTTTCCAGTTTTTAAGTCATTTTGATTAGACAATTCATTAAAAAATCATATAATAAATAGAATACTTAATGTAGTTTTCCGAATACCAGGTTTATTTCATCTCGTGGCTGCGCCACTCGTGAAATATCAACTTTACCCATGACACTCGATGAAATAAATCTGGTATTTGGAAAACAACATTAAGTATCCTCTATATATCATACACAGGAAGTTATATAATATACAGAAAGTTATATCATACATAAGAAGTTATATCATACATAAGAAGTTATTTAATACACAGGAAGTTACATCATACACAGAAAGTTATATCATACACAGAAAGTTATATCATACACAGGAAGTTATATCATACACATGAAGTTATATCATACACAGAGAGTTATATCATACACTTGAAGTTTTATCATACAGAGAAAGTAATATCATACATAGGAAGTTACATCATACACAGAAAGTTTTATCATACATAGGAAGTTACATCATACACAGAAAGTTTTATCATACATAAGAAGTTATATCATACATAGGAAGTTATTTAATACACAGGAAGTTACATCATACACAGGCAGTTAAATCAAACACATGAAGTTAGGTCAAACACATGAAGTTATGTCATACACAGAAAGTTAAATCGTACACAGGAAGTTAAATCATACACAGAAAGTTAAATCGTACACTTGAAGTTATATCATACACAGAAAGTTAAATCGTACATAGGAAGTTAAATCATTCACAGGATGTTATATCAGACACAGGATGTTATATCATACATAGGAAGTTAATCATCTACAGAAAGTTAAATCATACACAGAAAGTTATATCATTCACAGGATGTTATATCATACACAGAAAGTTATATCATACATAGGAAGTTAATCATACACAGGATGTTATATTATATGATCAGCGATGAAATAATGGGTTTCATCAGTGAAATAAACTGTTTATCAGGCAACAGTGACGATATATTATATTTTCACTGGTAAGGTGCCGGAACTACTTTCAGCCATGTGAACAAAGGGGGTAAGTTTCCAGTTTTTAAGTCATTTTGATTAGACAATTCATTAAAAAATCATAAAATAAATAGAATACTTAATGTAGTTTTCCGAATACCAGGTTTATTTCATCTCGTGACATGCGCCACTCGTGAAATATCAACTTTACCCATGACACTCGATGAAATAAACCTGGTATTTGGAAAACAACATTAAGTATCCTCTATATATCATACACAGGAAGTTATATAATATACAAAAAGTTATATCATACATAAGAAGTTATATCATACATAAGAAAGTTATATCGTACATAGGAAGTTAAATCATTCACAGGATGTTATATCATACACAGAAAGTTATATCATACATAGGAAGTTATATCATACACAGGAAGTTATATCATACACAGGAAGTTAAATCATACATAGGAAGTTTTATCATACACAGGAAGTTATATCATACACAGAAAGTTATATCATACATAGGAAGTTTTATCATACACAGAAAGTTATATCATACATAGGAAGTTATATCATACACAGGATGTTATATCATACACAGAAAGTTATATCATACATAGGAAGTTAATCATACACAGGAAGTTATATCATACACAGGATGTTATATCATACACAGAAAGTTATATCATACATAGGAAGTTATATCATACACAGGATGTTATATCATACACAGAAAGTTATATCATACATAGGAAGTTACATCATGCACAGAAAGTTATATCATACATAGGAAGTTGTATCATACACAGAAAGTTAAATCATACACAGAAAGTTACATCATACATAGGAAGTTTTATCATACACAGGAAGTTATATCATACACAGAAAGTTAAATCTGACAGGATGTTATATCATACACAGAAAGTTATATCATACACAGAAAGTTAAATCGTACATAGGAAGTTAAATCATACACAGGAAGTTATATCATACACAGAATGTTATATCATACATAGGAAGTTATATCATACACATGAAGTTAAATCTGACAGGAAGTTATATCATACATAGGAAGTTATATCATACACAGGAAGTTAAATCTGACAGGATGTTATATCATACACAGAAAGTTATATCATACACAGAAAGTTAAATCGTACATAGGAAGTTAAATCATACACAGGAAGTTATATCATACACAGAATGTTATATCATACATAGGAAGTTATATCATACACATGAAGTTAAATCTGACAGGAAGTTATATCATACATAGGAAGTTATATCATACACAGGAAGTTATATCATGCATATGAAGTTACATCATACACAGGAAGTTAAATCTGACAGGAAGATATATCATACATAGGAAGTTATATCATGCACAGGAAGTTATATCATGCACAATAAGTTATGTCATACACAGGAAGTTATATCATGCACAGGAAGTGAGGTGATATGGGGTTTATCGCCGCTTTCAAGTGTATTTCACTAATATCACGGCTGCTAGTACTATTGCAGGGAGAAAGCCCGCAACACTATTATGGCTATGTATTGCGGTGAAACCTGCGAGCATCGGCTGGAACTAGCGAACCATGGGTGGTTATGCACTGAATTCAGTGTAGCATTGCACCCAAACCTGACTGCGTGTAGAACAGTTCTCTACTGCAGACAAAGTTGCCGAGCCCGTGGCTCATCTCATAAGAATTAATATCATACACTTATGTATTTCATATTAAGAATGTGACCACATTCTGCAACGCCGCTAATGTGCTGAAATATAGCCGAAGCGGCGTAAAACAATAACTGACTGACTGACTGACTGACTGACTGACTGCCATTCTGCAAGTATCGCAGGCAGAGAGTAACCCTTGGTGAGAGGGCAGCAGGCCGACTTCTGTCCCTATCACATACCATCATCGTCTAACGTGCCAAGTAGGATCAAAGGTTCTAATAAATAACTACTATTCTGTTGGTTACCATATCTCCAATGAAAAGTGTACTACATTTTGTTCGTTACAAATTCATCACATGTAAATTGTTTACAAGATCTCAAAAGTAATAAGGTACTACATTTTGTTACCTACAATGTCACCAGTGTAAAAAGTGCCCGTTTGTGTTAAGAATTGTTCAAACAAACTTATATATTAAAGAATGCAAAACGACTAAAGTGGTACCTATTATTGCCATCCCAAGAAATCCTTGGCGGACCATTTTATAATTCAGATTGTGTGCTCATCTATATATAATATTGTCTTAACAAATCCTGAATAAATGTAGTTTCTGTTTAGTCTGATATTGTGTATTAATTTGTGTACCAGTACACATAATTTGAAAGATGTAGCCAACAAACCCGTCATGTGTCACCTTAAAGGGGCAGTAGCACGTTTTTTTGATAATTTCATATCTTGAAAATGTCACTAATAATTGTAAGTTAATGCTAAATGTATTATTTTGACAGTGTCAAAAATCGTATTACACAAGTCAATCATCCATAGTCAGAGGACAAACTATGAAGATTCTCATAAAATCCATTGGCGGCCATTTTATGTGAACACCTTTAATTCAATTTGTGTAAGAAAAATGTATCGCATGGTTAAACTTTACGTTATATATTTGAATTATTACTGCTCCATTTAGTTTAAAAGCATTGTCTTTCAATTGGAACCATTAATTTTCATTTTCCTGACATCACCTTATATTCCCCCTAAAAACGTGCTACTGCCCCTTTAAAGTGACACAGAGTATCTTTCTTAAAAATCAAGAAAACATCTCAAATACGTTTAATATTCGAAATTATGCATCCAATTAATCTACCTACTAGTTTCAATACCCATTAAACACTATCGAATCGAAAATATCTTCCTGTCAGCTTATGACAAGGTTTCAAAATTACGTTTTATCGAATTTGCGCGCACCACTCGAGCCACATTGTTCGGTTTTCGATCAAAATCCCGACTTTGAATGGCCGTATTTTCGCTCTAATGTACTGATTGACCTTTAACTTGTTGTTTTCAGTAACAGTTAGTGGTTCCCGATGTAATAACATCGATTTCAAAGTTTGACATATGTGATCCTATCAACATACTCTGTGTCTCTTTAAGGTTTTTCAACAAGGCCTTTTCATCAAAAATAACTTGAACCCCTTCATCCCATGATTGATCCATCATGATTCACAGTAAATACAGAGTGTAGGTCTCGTATTGTAGGGCAGGGATTCACCCTTCCAACTCTCAGTTCATTCAGCCACGCCCGATGTTGCTGAACTATTACTAATCAACAGCAAATTTTTAAAAAATACTTGTGATCCTTAAATGTCACTAAAGAAAGGGAAAACGTCGTGTTGACATCCACCAATGTTTACCACTACCCAAGTTGAGGTGTTAGAATATAGACACGTGTGATTTATCCACCAAGCTCTCTCTTCATCCAAGTATTGTGAACAATTCATGAATTTTTATTTCGTTTTGATACGTATCTTGACGATCTCAAGTCATACGTCATTCACAAACAAAGAAAGTTCTCCTTTAAATTAATGAATTAAATAGAAGCGGCTATTTATAGATAAGTCCAACTCCACAGTCAGCTACGGATCCACCGAGCGACCCCGGGCTGATGTCCCGCCCGACCCAGTAGAGAGGAGAGGACACACGGGTCGGTCAGGAGACGCTAATGGAGCGAGGCTTGAGTAAACTCCTCTCAAAGGGCGTACAAGTCGCTGACAGAAAGTGGGAACTATCCGTGTTGTTTTCCGGCAAACGAGCCGTGAGAGTAATTCATGTTTTGTTGTGAGACGGAAACACAAGTCGGTGGAGTGTAACCCGGCATGGGAAGGGGGGATGTTGGCGGGAGGGGGAGAGGGGTGGGGGAGGTGGAAGGGGGGCAGGGTAGGGGGAGGAGGGGGTGGTGGTGTCCCGAGGGAAGGGCAGTGGGAAGATGGAAGCTTAGATGGCGCTGTACTGTTGGTGCACGTGCGCTGATGAAGAGCGGGGCCGACTTGAGGTAAATATTTACTTCCGAGCTCTTTGAGGCAGATAAGCCGGAGTAACGATGCTTTGGGGAAGTGCTCGGGTTTTGACAGGATTTGTTTTCCTGCACTTGTCTTCTGTACACTGTTGTCCCACGTGGCTGTAGCTCGGTGCCGGACAGAGACACTGCAGCATTTTAGACAACACAAGCGCGTCGCGCTCGGCAAAACATCTCCTCGCCTAACAGGATAATGGGGCAGGTATTGAAAGGTCAAAGTTAAGAGAACTAAAACATCAGAGCCTCCCTCCCCTTGTTGCCTCCAAGCTCTAGTACTGAGCCGGATCACTTACATCTTGTAGAGCGATGGTTGATCTGCCTCAAATAGCCTACACTTGTTACACTGGCAGTCTTCACACATACCTTTACGACTATGTCCAGATTTAAATATTGCTCAAAAAATTAAAAGCATAGCAATGTTTCCCCATGTAATTTTTAAAAAGAATCATACGTTAGCATCTTGAGTGTCTGTGATGAATTTCCCAGCTGGAATCCATTGACATTTAAAATGTGTTTCAAAGATGCAATACAAAAATATGAAGTCGATAAAGTACGAGTATCGAAAGAGTATACGATTTCTTCTGCATACAAAATAAAAAAAAAATTTCAGGGGTCAAAAACTTAAAACATAGTTTTATCTTCTTCGCCAGTTCCAAAAGGTCTAGCGAACTGCAAGGTTGTGTGCAGACTCCGTGGCCAATATGGATTCTAAATTGTAGATTTAGTTACCCCATGACCCCAAATGGGGTCACAGGGGTCAAACCTTAAAAACATATTTTTATCTTCTTCTCCAGTTCAAAAAGGTCTAGAGAGCTGAAAGGTTGTGTGTAGACTCCTTGGCCAATGGGGATTCCAAATTTTAGGTTTGGTGACCCCTAGACCTCAAATCGGGTCACAGGGATCAAAACCTTAAAACGTTATTTTCATCTTTTTCTCAAGTTCCAAAAGGTCTAGAGAGCTGAAATTATATGTGCAGACTCCTTGGCCAATGGGGATTCTAAATTGTAGATTTGGTTACCCCATGAGTCCAAATTGAGTCACAGGGTCAAAACTTTAAAAACCTATTTCCATGAAAAGTCCTATGAGCTACAGAGCCCATTTCTCTATTTTTAAAGTTAAGTTATGACTTGATCAACCAACTGTAGTTCAGAAGAACAGCGCTATCAACCAACTGTAGTTCAGAAGAACAGCGCTATCAACCAACTGTAGTTCAGAAGAACAGCGCTATCAACCAACTGTAGTTCAGAAGAACAGCGCTATCAACCAACTGTAGTTCAGAAGAACAGCGCTATCAACCAACTGTAGTTCAGAAGAACAGCGCTATCAACCAACTGTAGTTCAGAAGAACAGCGCTATCAACCAAGGATCGCAAGCTTAACTTGTGTGTTACAGGGTACGTGGATAAGGTTTTGTTGGTTTCAGCAGCTTTTTATAACGGTCGATTGTCCACAGCACTCATCTCGGTAACGACAGTCTGTCTTGCTTACCTGTATATGTAACATTGGAGCTTTGGGAAGAATGTCAGAATATTAAACGACATTAATTGCAACAAGGGATTTGTCCAGTGTCCATATGGAGCGCGAATATTTGGGAGTGGTTCCTATATAATTGAGATCGCACAAGATATTGACTGCTTTTGACATATGGCATACGTTTTGCCAGTCTCTTGTTTCAGTTGACAGCTTCAACAAAGGCTTCCCTACTCTTTCCAGCATCACTAATGAAAACTACCTGGCCATGTTGGTTTCAGCTATGCGAACCCCTGTTTGAGTGGTGTATGTGTTACTTTAATAGAGGATATCTGTCTTGTCTTGACAAATATCACATTTATCACATATCGTCATTTACGTTGAGTCGGCTCCGATGCCTAAGCAACAACATGGCGTCATGAGCGTGTCATTGCGTCAGAGCATGGTTCGATGACGTCAGGCCATTGTTGTTATCAGTCACTAGTGACTGATAACACGTTCCATTGTTATTGTCACTAGTGACTGATAACACGGTTTATTTGCATTGATAGATCTCGGTATTTCACCGTCAATCATATAATAAAATAAACAACATTCTGTATTTACAAAATTTATAGGCCATTTCTTACACATATTTACTAAACGTTAATTATAACTTAGCCTATAATCGCATAATCCTTTTTGTAGATGTGCATTTCGGTATTTCAACTTCTTTTGTGATTTCGTAAGGGGAACCGTAACTTTATTGGGGGCTGATGGAATATGTCATCTTTTGATGACTTTTGTTGTTCTTTTGTTACAAGAGTAATCAGCTCATGACGTGAATAACCGTACAACTCTTAGCATCACCATTCACTTATAACGCTTTCCCTTTCAGTGCTGAAATATAAGCACACATTTAGCAAGTGTTAAATATGATATTAATCTCATTCTGTCCTGGAAATATACTACTTTCTTGTATTAAAAAGAAAATTGACATAATTATTATATCTTTATAATGTTAATTTATTACGTTTGGTAAATGTGTGTAATAAGTGGCTTTCAATTTCAGTTGATACATGTGTTCCTAGAAATGTTAGTAAATACGTGTATTTCCTGAGTGAAACAGTAATTAACTTTCTAACGTTTCAATGAATACATAACAAGCAACAACTGGCAACCAATAAAGTTTATCAAGTCGGAAATGTCTTTAACTGACTTAAATATCCTTTACCTCAAGATATCTTGGGTCTATATCGCATACCTGTAGCTATCCTGTAATTTCATTCTGTCATATTTTCTGTTTATTCTCTACCTGGATATTGCTATAAATCTGATTTGTTCTTAACCGTTTACGTGAAGACATGGTTGTTTGTTCTATGAATATCCTTTGATACTCACAGAGCATACCTGAATACGATATGCCGTCATGGACACGTTAGATATTATATTAAAACAGTTATCAATTTTGAAAAAAAGTAACTTCTTTGTTTATACCTTACAATGAATAGTCAGGTATGGTCATCCATTTTTTGGTCCAAAATCGATACTGATTTATCATCAGTGAACGCCACCGTAGGTACATCTGCATTGTGACGTCACAATAATTGCACTAATGTCTCGATCTTGCCATAGCATCCAATATACAGTGTCTGTTCGGATCTGTTGATCTGGCTAGATTGCCACTGTTTACCAACCTACAACTCTTTACCTATAACCAAAGGAATCACGAAATATGCCGAATAGTTTCAATGTTAACATAACTGGATACTTTTACCATTTCCAAAGAGCTAGCATACCCACGAATTTATTCTTTGTGTTATTCTACCGATGAGAAAGCGAGGGAATATGCACGTGCACCTGAGCACTTGACTTGACACACAGAGAGCAGCCTAAAGGGTCGGTCACGTGATGGGCACTTGGGGATGGTATTGTTTTCTGATCTATATTTGACCCTGGAAGAGCAAAGATCGAGGAGAACTTGTATACACAGAGGTGCGACCCGATTATCCTCGTGCACCCAACTCACATGTCTCGTTCTCAATGTCTCCTGCTGAGACGCCACGTGAAGAAACGAGACACGGGCACGCGACGAGTCTCTTCACATGTTGGTCCCGCCCCTCATACCGCACGTGCACGTGCATGTACCTCATCTAACGCTGCACGTGAACGGTCCCGTGTGAGGACCCTCCGCTCAGCATTCCTCAAACTGCAGCTGTCCATCCCGTCTGTCCCCCCTGACACCAAACTCTCCAAGCTGGACGTGCTGCTCCTCGCCACGGACTACATACAGCACCTGACTCGCAGACTCCACTCCACGGCACAGACCTCATCATGCAGTGCGGATCACAACACCACGGCGACATCAGGACGTCGCTCCGGACGCTCCGCTGAACAGAGAAGCACCTGTCAACTGCCACGAGAGGAAATGACTCAGGTGCAGGGCCTGGAGACGGGACGGGTACACAGGAGCGATAGTCCGACCCTCGGTAGCCTCCACGATGAGACACAAGAAGGCGAAGGATGCAGACAAGCGGGAGACAGCATGCGTCGACAAGCCAGACACCCCGTAAAGGTAGGTGAAATACCAAACATGGCCCATCCTGCTACATCAGCGTATATGTCTCCGCTAATGCTATAAGCTATCCCCTGATATCCTCCTATGGTCTTCTGTCGTATCGCTATATATATCGAGCCAATCAAATTATGCCCTTTCAGCGATAGCGGCAAACTAGTTTCTTGGCTTCGTTCCGCGTGCTCACCACGTGATTCAAATTAACCAATGGGAGTGCTATTAGATAATAAATCTGATTCTCGTTGCAGTCTCCCGCTAAGCTCCAAATCACGCGCTCTTAGATTTCCACGTGCGACATCACTAGACAACAGTGTATGGAGTTCGGAATAGTTTGACTGAAAACAGACAGGCTATAAATAGCGCCGAGCAAACCACCCGTCAGCGATACGACAGAAGACCATAGGAGGATATCAGGGGATAGGTTGTAGCATTAGCGGAGACATATACGCTGATGTAGCAGGATGAACATGGCCTGGAGATAAGAGTCTCATCGATTGATATCCTGTTTCTTTGAAAATCTGAAAACTGATAAATAAGAATCTTGATAACATCTCCAAAGTATATATATATATATAGTCGATATAAACGATAACATTGATTTTTAGCTCATCAGGACTGAAAGTCCAGATGGGCTTATGGCATGGCCCGGCGTCCGTCGTCCGTCGTTCGTCGTCCGTCGTCCGTCCGTAAACTTTTGACACTTTCGACTTCTCCTCATGAACCATACACATTAGAGAGCTGAAATTTTGTGTACAAGTACCTTAGCATATGGAGATTCTAATTTTGGTGACCCTGTGATCCCAAATAGGGTCACAGGGGTCACAACTTTAAAAACCTATTTTCATCTTCTTCTCCAGTTCCAGAAGGACTAGAGAGTTAAAAATGATATGTGCAGACTCCTTGGCTAATGGGGATTCTAATTTGTAACTTTGGTGACCCTGTGACCCCAAATAGGGTCACAGGGGTCACAACCTTAAATACCTATTTTCATCTTCTTCTCAAGTTCCAAAAGGAGTAGAGAGTTAAAAATTATATGTGCAGACTCCTTGGACAATGGAGATTCTAATTTGTAACTTTGGTGACCCTGTGACCCCAAATGCAAAGGATAAGTAATCACGTGATCATGCAAGCAACGTTTCCACTCAATAAAACATGGTAACTCAGCGTGCTCCACAAGTCAGAGAGAGACGAATCCGACACTAGGGACATTCTGAACAATGCATGCTGTGTTAGAATGTAATGCTACATAGTAAAATACCGGACAGTAAACCTTCCGATTAACACGGTAAAATACCGGACAGTAAACCTTCCGATTAACACGGTAAAATACCGGACAGTAAACCTTCCGATTAACACGGTAAAATACCGGACAGTAAACCTTCCGATAATCACAGTAAAATACCGGACAGTAAACCTTCCGATTAACAAGTGGACTGTAAACATGAATCGACCCTAATCGCTATGTTAACTTATACAGTTGTACAATATACTCTGAATTACAAGAACTAATATATAAACGTAGTTATTGACCTTAAATGAATTTGCATTTGTATGGGACGTTACTTTTGCCAGTGAGGGAAAGTGCTGTTTAAACCCTCAAAACATTCAAACAAAACCATATTTGACTCTGTTCGTCGTTTATACGTTAATTTTTACATTTTATAGATCTGATTATGTTTATTATGTACTCTATTTTCCAGAAATGGCCGATGAGGTCCAGATTGTACGAGTGCATCCTTTCCGACACGCCACCTTCAAGGACCGACGGTAACGACAATGACTTTATGACGAACACATCGAGTAAAGATGTTTAAAGTGTGCAGATCACTGAAACCAAAGTCAATGTCAGTGCGTGCGTCAAAGAGTAATGTTCTTCATACTTCATCGACGAGGAACTCTGGACACGGGGTGTCTGGCAATTCGTCATCAACAGTCACGATTAGGAACGTAATGCATAAAACACTTAATTGACCACATTAGTTTGAATCTACGCTTTGACAGCAGTAAATGAATATAACCGTACTAGACATTTGGAGTTGTTGTGTGAACAGAGTATCACGCTAAGACTGGATAAAGAAGTTTCTATACACGTGTAGAGACGGTCATTTTAACGTGTGCAATGTCTCTCTGGTTGATTGTCGGAGCGGATATGATTAATTCTCTATTCCCTAATGCTTATTGTAACGTGGACCTGATGTGCATCGCCAGTGATAAAATCTCAATAAAACCAACTATTCAGTCAGTAAGTCATATAACGTCGGCGACATCACCGGTAGATGAAAGAAGACGTTAAACTCCAACCCAACAACAACAGTAAGTCATAGACCTGTACCATATATAGGATTCTATCCACCTATACAAACATTGCAGAGCGCTAGGTTCTGGTAGTACCAATCAAAGGCGTTATAGGCCTACTGAGGTACAGACTGACTGTTCAGAACTTGTTTGAAGTCATATTGAGGCCATTAAAGGCTTTTTAAAGAGATTGGTTTTTGACACTCTGCTCCAGGGGTCAGTGTGTGTCAAAACATGTTTCTCCAAATCTTTGACTCTGTTTGGTGGACAGTAGAAGTCAGTTTAGCTTGTAGACGTGTATGAGACAAGCGGAACAGAACCTAGTGTGTTGTAGTCAATTCGTCATTTCACAGGTAGCCAGTGGAGATGCTCGTTGATGAGTTAATCTCCGCGACCTGATGTTTCTACTCGTTGTTGAGTTAATCTCCGCGACTTGATGTTTCTACACGTTGTTGAGTTAATCTCCGCGACTTGATGTTTCTACACGTTGTTGAGTTAATCTCCGCGACTTGATGTTTGTACACGTTGTTGAGTTAATCTCCGCGACTTGATGTTTGTACACGTTGTTCAATCCGAGCAAATGCTGATGAAGCAGAGTTGATGATATAGTGAACAGCAGAGGACCCAGGACCATCCTCTAGTTCTCTCTAGAACAACAGATAGTTATGATTGGATCACGCCAGTGCAATTTCTCAAACGCCAAACCTTCGGGAGATAGCAGTGATTGGACAACGCTAGCGCAGTTCCTCTGCAAATCTTCGGGAGATTACAGTGATTGGACCACGCTAGCGCAGTTTCTCTGACGCCAAATTTTCGAGAAAGAGTAGTGATTGGACCACGCTAGCGCAGTTTCTTTAACGTCAACTTCGGGAGAGAGTAGTGATGCTCGATGATTTCAATAATAATTGTAATGATTAGTTGTTTTAGATTGTATTTCATGGTTATAAACATATGGAATATAATTAAACGCCACCTGGCACATTTTATGTTTATGTTCTTCCCATTTGATAATGTGATGACTGTTTTTATCCTGTGATTGGTTCCTCTTTGGACGTAATTCAGTTCGCACCCAAATCTGAAGACGACAGGAAATGCGCGGTACCGTACAACATAATACTTTCAGTCGGATGTACCAAAAGGTGTAACATGATGAATACCTTTATGGTTTTCTTAGAACTTATCAGACGGCACTGCAAGGGTATTCGCAAGCTCTTTAGAATTGTGTTTGACCAATCGTCAGTGACACTTGACATCCGGGCCACTGGTCGGACAAGGGCGATTGCTTTCTAACGGCACGGGTGGTCGTCAGCGTGTATAGGGGATCTAACACTGTACATAGATAAAGGGACATGCAGGCAGGTCTGATGATGAATCGGATTTAGACCTGTTATGGTACTGAAGGATTCTTTATAACTATCATAACATCCGGGACATCCTTGATCTTGTCTTCGTACCTCATTCAGACAATCATGCATTAACGACTTATCATTCATGTGTGTTCAGAACAACTCCCCTTGCCAGTTATGAGTTCAGATTTAAACCCTCTTAAACACGTATGGGACCATACAATAAACCTCTACAGAATAGTGCTTATTTGTTGGAGCTACCTATAGAACGAATTCGCAGGGTCCGGTCGCATGAGGTGAATTGTCATCCCGAGATCTCAACTTGGCTTACTATTGCAAAGAGAAAGAAATGATCTAGACCTCTGTTGAAAGCCATTAAACAAAGTCGCATATTAGATCGAGTTTGCTGAAATGTCAAATTATCATCAGCTTATGTTCAGCTTTCACGAATAAGTATTTCCAGGCTCATTGCTTACTTACTGTTTGAAGTTCAGTAACTAAATATATATATAAGAATATCCCTGCATTACTTCCATGTTTTAATATAATAAGATATATTATAATTATAACAATGTTGTAATGTGTGTATACAACGTGGAGACCTATGTCATTACGAAAACGTGATCGATGCCGTGTTTTCTGAAAATACAGTCCGATTAAAATCGACTGTGCATCGAGGAAAAATAGTGTAAAAATATCATTTCTATTAGGGTTCGAACCACACCCAGCCTGGCTTTTCTCTCATTCACAGTCTGAAGGCACCCTCTTTTCCCGCATGTTCTGACGTAAGCTCATGTGGAGAGGAAAGCCCCGATACATTTGTTTTATATGTTTTATTGTGTGAAAACAGAGCCTTTGTTTCCGTATCTGTTTTCTCCACCCTATATGTATCTCGTTCTCATTAGGCATTACACGTGTCCATTCACATGAAACACTCAGCAGCTGGCATTAGAGTTAAACAAAGGTACATTACATTTGTTGTATTCAACTCTGTGGTCTTGTGATTAATAAACTCCATTTATACACGGTCTATACACCAGTATAAAGCTATTTTTCCTACCTCATGTAAGAATCTTGGTCTCTGATTGGTCCACGTGACCCTGGATAAATACTGATATCCCCCTCTTCAGCGGGATGATAAATCATTTATACCCCGGCACATAAAAAGCATGAAATGTCTGTTACCTCGAACACATGATCAAGCTGGTAAATTTTAATCAACCGATAAGCTTTAAACAAGTTATATATAGTAAACTGACTTAAAGTGACACAGAGTATCTTTCTTAAAATTTTGTTTGGTTTTGATAATCTTCAAAATATCTAATTTGCTGATTGAAGTTCATATCTCATCACTGGACTTGCAAATATATCTTTTTATGCATAATATCTCTAAAATGCTTGATTTTATGGAAATATCAAGAAAACATCTCAAATACGTTTAATATTCGAAATTATGCATCCAATTAATCTACCTATTAGTTATAATACCTAATAAACACTATCGAATCGAATATATCTTCCTGTCAGCTTATGACAAGGTTTCAAAATTACGTTTGGCGAATTTTCGCGCGCCACTCGAGCCACATTGTCCGGTTTTCGATCAAAATCCCGACTTTGAATGGCCGTACTTTCGATCTTATGTACTGATTGACCTTTAAATTGTTATTTTCAGTTACAGTTAGTGGTTCCCGATGTAATAACATCGATTTCAAAATTTGACATATGTGATCTTATCAACATACTCTGTGTCTCTTTAAGCAGTTAACGTTTTTCTTACTCTTTATCTTCATATCATAAGCGTTTTGTTTAAACATTCGGTAAATAAATTCGTTATACCATTCAAAGGCGGGGTGCATGGGGAAATATCCGCCTCTCGCTTGGTGTTATGCAAATCGCCTTCGGCTCGTCGCATAACATCAAGCTCTAGGCGGATATCTCCCCATGACCCCGCCTCTGAATGGTATAACTTATAATATATTGGAAGGTAATTAACTTACTATTTAGGTGATAATCTAACTCTATTATTCATAATAAAATTTTACATTTAGAATATCTCCTCATTAGACCCTGACACAAGTGTTCAGCTCTGTACAGTCACATATTTCCGGAGAAGAGTCTGAAAAGTGCAAGGAAAGGTGACGGAACGGACGCCGGACATGTTGAACTGTGGTAAGCCAGTCTGAGATTCCAGGGCCGTATTTATAAAGATTCTTAGAGTTCTTAAGAATTCTTAAGTCAATGAAATTCTAAGAATTACATAAGATTCACTCGTGTTAAGAATTTCTTAAGTCCTATGCATATTACGTTTTACTCTAAGAATTACTCTTTACTATGGCCCATTTTTAGGAGTCCTCATGCAGCACTCCTAACTTGTTAAGAATTTTCTTATCTTATCAATTATGGCTTAAGAACGAACTCCCATTCTTAGTTAAGAATTATTTTATCTTATCTTAGTTAAGAAAATTCTAAGAATCTTTATAAATACGGCCCCAGGTCTGTACAGATGTGCAATGTTTCACCCTCGGATTGTCACCAGCGACAAGCTCATTGTGTGTAGAGACGGGATGTAGCTCCGGTTTTTGTTTTGAAATGGTTAACTATATCTTCTCTAGAGGAAGAACGTTAAACATCTTCACTGAAAATCTATGCACCGTAAAACACGATAAAATGAATCAGATAAAATTATGCATAGTCAAATATTTAACATATCACACAATACAATACCATACCATTTGATATAGCAATACAATAACATACACAACCGCATAGTACACTATAATATCCTACTGCACAACACACTACAAGATCATACAATAACCTTATAAATGATACATACATACCATACGATAACATTCGTACAGTATCATACATACAATATCCACCATACATACAATATCGTACAAACGGTACCATTCATAACTTAATACAATACATATAATACATACAATTCATACGATATATACATACATTCCCTCATTATGCAACTGCTTGTCGGTTTGTTTTCAATCTCAAAGTATTAATATCTTAACCTCTTGACAACGCTCGGCCATTGCACAAATAATTTCTTAAAATTGCATTTTATATGGATTTTTGAAGCTCCTTTTAGCATTGAGCTAAACAGAAGGTGCATCAACAGTTTAAATTCAGGTAAATTATTTCTCATTAACGGCAGCCTTTGTTCAAAGTCCAGTCTTACAGAAACGTACTCAAACGCAGACTGACATACGGATAGATTTTATGAATGCTTCGTAAAGTTTGGGGTGAGGGGTCGCTGAACCTCATTCTCTGTATTAATCTTTGAAGTTATTTTGTTAGTCCTATATAATTACATCAGGTTTCTTTTAAGAAGCTTTAAAGGGGCAGTAGCACGTTTGAAGGGGGGAATTAAGGTGATGTCAGGAAAATGAAAATTAATGATTCCAATTGAAAGACAATGTATTAAAACTAAATGGAGCAGTAATAATTCAAATATATAATGTAGAGTTTTAGCCATGCGATTCCTTTTTCTTACAGAAAATGAATTAAAGGGGCAGTAGCATGTTTTTTGATAATTTTATATTTTAAAATTTTCACTGATAATCGTAAGTAAATGCTAAATGTATTATTTTGACAGTGTCAAAAATTTCACTACACAAGCCAATCATCCATAGTCAGAGGACAAAGTATTAGGATTCACCTAAAATCCATTGGCGGCCATTTTTGTGTGAACACCTTTAATTCATTTTTTGTAAGAAAAGGCAATCGCATGGCTAAACTTTACGTTATATATTTGAATTATTACTGCTCTATTTAGTTTAAATACATTGTCTTTCAATTGGAACCATTTATTTTCATTTTCCTGACATCACCTTATATTCCCCCTCAAAACGTGCTACTGCCCCTTTAAAGGTGTTCACAAAAAATGGCCGCCAATGGATTTTATGTGAATCTTCATACTTTGCTCTCTGACTATGGCTGATTGGCTTGTGTAATGAGATTTATTACACTATCAAAATAATATATTTAGCAATAATATAAAATTATTTTGAAATATAAAATTATGAAAAAAACGTGCTACTGTCCCTTTAAGCAGCGTACTAGAAGTTATTTAAACATCACGGGTGTGTTTACAAAATTTTAATTCAATGTTTTCCCTACGGAAGACCCCTGCTCTGTACAGAAACATCTTCCTACGCAAAACATAAAACGTCAGTTTCCAAACTGTCAGTTTTATGCCTTGCTGCATAACCTTGAGTTTTCTGTGCTTGCTCTCTAGTCTGTAGGGGCACTATAGCAGCACAGAAAAGTAAAGTCTATGCAGCAAGGCATAAAATGACAGTATGGAAACTGGCGTTTTAGGCACTGCGTAGGAAGATGTACAGAAAGGGCTTAGTAAAGTTATGGATAATGTATATATAATAACCCATGTAATGTCAGAATTGGTCTTATTATACCCCCGCCTTACAGCGTAAGCGGGGGTATATAGCGTTCATTCTTTTTTGCGGTTTCCATGGAAACGTGTCTAAAAAGTGACTCTTTGAGGAAGTCGTTTTGTGCAGAGCAGATCTCCAAAACAATGCATGCTAGCTTCATCAAACTTCATACACATTTCAACCATGATCCCTAATTGTGCCTTTGAGGGTTAGAACTTTTTCTGAATTTTCATTTTTGCGGTTTCCATGGAAACGTGACTAAAAAGTGACTCTTTGAGGAAGTCGTTTTGTGCAGAGCAGATCTCCAAAACAATGCATGCTAGCTTCATCAAACTTCATACACATTTCAACCATGATCCCTAATTGTGCCTTTGAGGGTTAGAACTTTTTCTGAATTTTCATTTTTGCGGTTTCCATGGAAACGTGACTAAAAAGTGACTCTTTGAGGAAGTCCTTTGTCCGGAGCATTTCTCCCAAACTATATATGCTAGCTTCACCAAACTTCATACACTTATCAACCATGATCCCTAGTTGTGCCTTTTGAGGGTTAGAACTATATCTGAATTTTCATTTTTGCGGTTTCCATGGAAATGTGACTAAAAAGTACTCTTTGAGGAAGTCCTTTGTTCGGAGCATTTCTCCCAAACTATGCATGCTAGCTTCACCAAACTTCATACACTTATCAACCATGATCCCTCGATGTGCCTTTTGAGGGTTAGACCAACAAATTATTTTTATTTTTTGTGGTTTCCATGGAAACATGACTAAACACTGACTCTATGACCAAGTCTTTGTCCGGATCATATCTCCCAAACTATTCATGCTAGCTTCACCAAACTTCATACACTTATCAACCATGATCCCTAGATGTGCCTTTTGAGGGTTAGATCCACAATTTTAAAATATAGTTTGCGGTTTCCATGGAAACATGACTAAAACAGTGACTCTATGACTAAGTCCTTTGTCAGGAGCATATCTCCTAAACTATGCAAGCTAGCTTCACCAAACTTCATACACTTATCAACCATGAATCCTAGATGTGCCTTTTAAGGGTTAGACCAACAAATTATTTTTATTTTTTGCGGTTTTCCATGGAAACATGACTAAAACAGTGACTCTATGACCATGTCTTTTGCCCGGAGCATATCTAAAAAACTATACATGCTAGGTTCACCAAACTTCATAAACTTATCAACCAAGATCCCTACATGTACCTTTTGAAGGTAAGACCAACAAATTATTAATTTTTTGTGCGGTTTCCATGGAAACAAGACTTAAACAGTGTCTCTATGACCAAGTCCTTATCCAGAGCATATCTCCTAAACTATACATGCTAGCTTCACCAAACTTCATACACTTATGACCCATGATCCATAGATGTGTCTTTTGAAGGTTAGACCAACAAATTATTTTCATTTTTTGCAGTTTCCTTGGATATATGACTAAAAAGTGATTCCATGATAAATTACTTTGTCCTGAACATACTTCCTGAAATATACATCTCAGCTTCACCAAATTTGCTACATATGTCAATCGTGATTGCTGGATATGCCTTGTGAGAGTTAAACAATATATATATGGATTTTCTTCTCTGTGGTTTCTTTGGAAAACATAACTTACAAAGTGACTCAACAAAAATAATTTTGTCCTCAGTGCATCTGGTAGAATATTCATGATAACTACCTCAAATTTGAAACAAAGATCATCCATTATCCCTAGATGTACCCTTTTAATTGTAAACTCTGTTAATGAATTTGGTATTGGGGTTTCAGTGGAAAGAAGACTTACACAATGACTTACTGTATACTCAACTATCATACAACTTTAACCAATATTAATCAGTTTTACTATTTGAAATTCTTTGAACATAGTGGGGAGCGGGGGTATGTGAGCTTTGCTCGCTTCTTCACCCATTAGCTTTATTAAGACGTGTTTTTCACCTCGAAGCATTAATTTATTTTGTGCAATCAAATTTACACATATAAAAAAAGATAATAAACAAAGGTTGACATACAAGTTAATTTATTCATTAAAACATTGTATGATAGCAAAAACACATACACTGAGCTTCGCAGTTTTATCAAATAACTTTCCTCTTCTCCCCTTAATCTCATTTAAATCAGGTTCAACCTACCAAGTCATCTTAGACAGGCAATCTTTCACCTTAGGTTCTGCCACAAGTTCATTGATTACAGGACCAAGAGTTCATTGATTGCAGGACCAAGAGTTCATTGATTGTAGGACCAAGAGTTCATTGATTGCAAGACCAAGAGTTCATTGATTGTAGGACCAACAGTTCATTGATTGCAGGGCCAACAGTTCATTGATTGTAGGACCAACAGTTCATTGATTGTAGGACCAACAGTTCATTGATTGTAGGACCAACAGTTCATTGATTGTAGGACCAACAGTTCATTGATTGTAGGACCAACAGTTCATTGATTGCAGGACCAACAGTTCATTGATTGCAGGACCAGGAGTTCATTGATTGTAGGACCAACAGTTCATTGATTGTAGGACCAACAGTTCATTGATTGTAGGACCAAGAGTTCATTGATTGCAGGATCAACAGTTCATTGATTGTAGGACCAAGAGTTCATTGATTGTAGGACCAACAGTTCATTGATTGTAGGACCAACAGTTCATTGATTGTAGGACCAACAGTTCATTGATTGTAGGACCAAGAGTTCATTGATTGTAGGACCAACAGTTCATTGATTGTAGGACCAACAGTTCATTGATTGTAGGACCAACAGTTCATTGATTGTAGGACCAAGAGTTCATTGATTGCAGGATCAACAGTTCATTGATTGTAGGACCAACAGTTCATTGATTGTAGGACCAAGAGTTCATTGATTGTAGGACCAACAGTTCATTGATTGTAGGACCAAGAGTTCATTGATTGTAGGACCAACAGTTCATTGATTGTAGGACCAAGAGTTCATTGATTGTAGGACCAACAGTTCATTGATTGTAGGACCAACAGTTCATTGATTGTAGGACCAACAGTTCATTGATTGTAGGACCAACAGTTCATTGATGGTAGGACCAACAGTTCATTGATTGTAGGACCAACAGTTCATTTATTGTAGGACCAAGAGTTCATTAATTGTAGGACCAACAGTTCATTGATTGTAGGACCAACAGTTCATTGATTGTAGGACCAACAGTTCATTGATTGTAGGACCAAGAGTTCCAACAAGTGTATTCCAACAAGTTCCCATTTAATCAAACTTGTTAATCTCTGAAATTCATTAATAAAACATTAGAATATTAAATATGAAAATACATGCCATTTACATGGAAAACAGATGTACCATTGTTATATGAGAGGAAATGCTATCTGCAACACTATGACACTCTCATTAGTTATTTGCATTAATCAAAACTGACAACTTCAAAGTTTACCAACAACTGCCAGCACTAATCGTCCTAAGAGCTTCTCCCATCGGCCTTCAAGACCTCGAATGCTGATTTTTATTCAAGACAGGTAGGAAACTCTATGCATATTGACATCCCAAATATAACAATGCTTCACACAAACCTGATATGAACACACTCTATAAGCAAACACAACCACGAGAAATAAACATGGTATGAACACACTCTACAAGCAAACACAACCACAAGGAAAAACATGATATGAACACACTCTACAAGCAAACACAACCACGAGGAATAAACATGGTATGAACACACTCTACAAGCAAACACAACCACGAGGAATAAACCTGCATAATCATGCATACAAAACATACAAGACAAAAGTGTACAAAATAGATAAACATTTACAACATCTTGTCAATTCATTTGTACATATTAACAAAAAGGGAAATTATAACTCTGGTTTGAACACCTATGTTAGTGTGTCACAAGGGCTGGACTGTACAGAACTACCGAACACGTCACGATGCTTTCTCTGCAATGTACAGTGAACTCCCGTCCTGAGCATTATTCATTTTATTCAAGTGAGCCTAGAGGCCTCGGACATGTACCCAGTGACTAGATTATGTCTACCCAGTGATAGAATCTGTGTACCCAGTGACTAGAATCTGTGTACCCAGTGACTAGATTATGTCTACCCAGTGATAGAATCTGTGTACCCAGTGATAGAATCTGTGTACCCAGTGACTAGAATCTGTGCACCCAGTGATAGAATCTGTGTACCCAGTGACTAGAATCTGTGTACCCAGTGACTAGAATCTGTGTACCCAGTGATAGAATCTGTGTACCCAGTGATAGAATCTGTGTGATAATCTCATCCATATACAAAATAGCCAATTTGCAAGGAAAGTTTATAAACAGTCTGTACTCAAGACTGCAGTACAAATACCATATTCAAGAACTGAGGTCCGACAACATAAATATCAAATTCATGACTGCAAGTTTCTAAATACCCTACAATCAAGATTTCATTCATACTCTGTTACAAGACTGAGTCAGTTTACACCACCCATTTTTCAGTCTGTATTTAAGACTTGGGGTCTGTACACATTCTGTATTTAAGACTTGGGGTCTGTACACATTCTGTATTCAAGACTTGGGGTCTGTACACATTCTGTATTCAAGACTTGGGGTCTGTACACATTCTGTATTCAAGACTTGGGGTCTGTACACATTCTGTATTCAAGACTTGGGGTCTGTACACATTCTGTATTTAAGACTTAGGGTCTGTACACATTATGTATTCAAGACTTAGGGTCTGTACACATTCTGTATTCAAGACTTAGGGTCTGTACACATTCTGTATTTAAGACTTGGGGTCTGTACACATTCTGTATTCAAGACTTGGGGTCTGTACACATTCTGTATTCAAGACTTAGGGTCTGTACACATTCTGTATTTAAGACTTAGGGTCTGTACACATTCTGTATTCAAGACTTGGGGTCTGTACACATTCTGTATTCAAGACTTGGGGTCTGTACACATTCTGTATTTAAGACTTAGGGTCTGTACACATTATGTATTCAAGACTTAGGGTCTGTACACATTCTGTATTCAAGACTTAGGGTCTGTACACATTCTGTATTTAAGACTTAGGGTCTGTACACATTCTGTATTTAAGACTTGGGGTCTGTACACATTCTGTATTTAAGACTTGGGGTCTGTACACATTCTGTATTCAAGACTTAGGGTCTGTACACATTCTGTATTCAAGACTTGGGGTCTGTACACATTCTGTATTCAAGACTTAGGGTCTGTACACATTCTGTATTCAAGACTTGGGGTCTGTACACATTCTGTATTCAAGACTTGTGGTCTGTACACATTCTGTATTTAAGACTTGGGGTCTGTACACATTCTGTATTCAAGACTTGTGGTCTGTACACATTCTGTATTCAAGACTTAGGGTCTGTACACATTCTGTATTCAAGACTTGGGGTCTGTACACATTCTGTACTCCATGTTGACAATCATCCTGAACAGACGACACCCAGCGCAGGCTGTCTCGTACGGTTCCTGTGTGCGTACAAATCCCAGTTTCTGGAAGAAGTCTGCTGCCCCGATGGCACTCTCGACCCGGACCGGTCTACTAGGAGCGTGTTTTTTCATCAAGGAAACTGCGGTTTGAACCAACTGGCGACCAACTCCCTGACCCTGGGAGTCTGGCTTCACAAAGAGGAAGGTAATCACGTGGTTGTAGTCATTGTCGAAACACGTCCCTTGCTCTGCAGTAGACACTGAGGCGAGACACAAACTCAACACAGCACATGGAGCACCCTGTTTGGAGTTTATACATCTCCCTCGATCGCTTGCACTTCTTGGAGCTGAATCAAGATTTTTGTAGGCAATAAGTGCAATGTTGTCCTCTGGAATATCATAAAACTCCCTCGTCACTTCCCGGGCTACTTGGCGGAACTCAAACCGGGACTTGTTGCTCCGCACCTTCTGTTTAATCAACATCATCACCTGCAATTGCAACATTTCAAATTGAATAAGACAGATATAAAAAAATAAAGGTATGTGAATATTTCTCATAATTACCGCATTTCCTTGAATACAACCCCAACCTCAGCTACCCCTCCTCAGCTACCCCTCCTCAGCTACCCCTCCTCAGCTACCCCTGCTCAGCTACCCCCCGGGTTATATTCGAGCCCTGGGTTCTAATTCACTCAGCACCCCATACCCCATCATGGGTTATATTCAAGCCCGGGTTGTATTCGAGGCCTGGACTGTAATCGAGAAATACGGTATATTCGAGCCCTGGGTTCTAATTCACTCAGCACCCCCATACCCCATCATGGGTCATATTCAAGGCCTGGACTGTAATCGAGAAATAATGGTAGCTTAACCCTTACGATGCGGGGCGCGTGATATTTACGGGCCAAATATAAAATGGCGCGCAAGCCCTCTTGGCGAAATCCGTAACTTTCAGGATAAGGCTATATATTGACTGCAAGCAGTCTTGGCTGCTCCCGGATATATAATATCAAACCTTTTCTCAAAAATGATTGAGGGTACCCACCTTGCGGCATTCATATCTCACAAACCAATATAGATAATTCTATAATTTTTACATCATCGTGTAGAAGAGAGAATTGTCTTTATTTCCATGTATCATATGTATATCCGCGCACAAAAAAAAAGAAGCGGCAAGCGTTGCGACAAGTGCCGCAAAAACTTTTTTACCTCAAAATGATTGAGGGTACCCACCTTGCGGCATTTATATCTCACGAACCATTAGAGATAATTTTATAATTTTTACATCATCGTATAGAAAAGAGAATTGTCTTTATTTCCATGTATCATATGTATATCCGCGCACAAAAATAAAGAAGCGGTTAATCAGGATATAACGGTGGCTGGCACCGGACAAAACAATTCCGCCACGTGGGCTTGTAGAGCAAAAATATATAGCCGCATCGTAAGGGTTAATGAGAAGAAACTCAATGATTATGATTTTTTCAAACCAGCTGCAAACAAAGCTAGTCTTGGGGTCGTCTGCCGAAAACACACTGATGAATGTTTGAAATATTATAATGTGGTTATAAATAATCTCAAACTACAACATAGCAAATTACTTATTTCTAAAGATTCCTTCATGGAGTTCTAATTACTTGCCGAGTTGTGACAGAAGCCCATGTATACAGTCTAGTGTGGTCTGGTTTCATCAGCAATGACAGTATCACTATTTCAAATGTCAAATTATATATTCTGCATATCACTATAAGCCCTATCAGACTATTATAGTCAAAACCAGCCAGAAGTAAAAGCCGTAAAAGTCAGCATGCACGTTCAATGTTATCACATAGCTTATGCTACATTACTCAAAGGTTATCACAGTAGATCAAAATGAGATACATTGATAATTTCATAAAGCGCCAACGGCACTTATCACCCACTCACAATCACAAGCAAACTTTCGCATGCTCTTGCGTTCGCTACGAGGAACAAATTGGGTCGACACCGGAACACAAAAGACAAATAACCCAGCACTGGTACAAACTGGTTTTATTAATTTTACGAAAGCGGATATTCTCCTCTCGTAGTCCGCCTGTTTCAAACAATTTTTAATATGCTGACAGTATTTTTTATTCGAAATTAATTAAACGTTAATTTCGTTCCAATGCTGTACGTGCTGTTTAGCCTTAGGCCAACACAATGTGCACTTGTTTATCTATGCCTATTGACTCAATACAAAGCATCCATTAATTAATTCATAAGAAAGTTAATCTGGTGATAACATTTATGAAACTGTCATGTATTGATAATGGCAGTTGTTTCAAGGGTTTCAAGTTTTGCTACCCGGGTAGGAATCATTTTACGAGAGCTTCCTTTAGATATTACACCATAAACATTTCTTTTAATACGTGTCTTTTTCGATGTGTGACAATATTACTAGCAGTATGAAATATATTGTTTTAGTTTATTTACACGATAGGTCAATAAAGAATTAAAAGGACATGATGTCTCTTAATTATACATACAGATTTCACAAATAATTTAGAAATTGGCGAATAATTCAAAATGATTTGAAATTGAACGAATGGTATTTGCTGATGTTTTGAAGTTGTATTTGCCATAACTTGTATGCGTCTATATGACAACCATAAGCTCATAAGAGCTTTATACAACAACTTCACATGAGCACTTGAGATACGGTATTGCTCTTAAACTATTATATTCTGGAACTACATTCTTCTGGGGACGCCATGTACAGGACTCGTCAGTACAAGTGATTCATCTTGACTAGAGGGCGACTCATACGTGAGACCAATGTACAGGACTCGTCAGTACAAGTGATTCATCTTGACTAGAGGGCGACTCATACGTGAGACCAATGTACAGGACTCGTCAGTACAAGTGATTCATCTTGACTAGAGGGTGACTCATACGTGAGACCAATGTACAGGACTCGTCAGTACAAGTGATTCATCTTGACTAGAGGGTGACTCATACGTGAAACCGATGTACAGGACTCGTCAGTACAATTGATTCATATTGACTAGAGGGCGACTCATACGTGAGACCAATGATTCATATTGACTAGAGGGCGACTCATACGTGAAACCAATGTACAGGACTCGTCAGTACAAGTGATTCATATTGACTAGAGGGCGACTCATACGTGAGACCAATGTACAGGTGATTCATCTTGAATAGAGGGCGACTCATACGTGAGACCAATGTACAGGACTCGTCAGTACAAGTGATTCATCTCTGACTAGAGGGCGGCTCATCCGTGAAACCAATGTACAGGACTCGTCAGTACAAGTGATTCATCTTGACTAGAGGGCGACTCATACGTGAGACCAATGATTCATCTTGACTAGAGGGTGACTCATACGTGAGACCAATGATTCATCTTGACTAGAGGGCGACTCATACGTGAGACCAATGTACAGGACTCGTCAGTACAAGTGATTCATCTTGACTAGAGGGCGACTCATACGTGAGACCAATGTACACGTGATTCATGTCTGACTAGAGGGCGACTCATGTATATACGTGAGACCAATGTACAGGACTCGTCAGTACAAGTGATTCATCTTGACTAGAGGGCGACTCATACGTGAGACCAATGTACAAGTGATTCATCTCTGACTAGAGGGCGACTCATGTATATACGTGAGACCAATGTACAGGACACGTCAGTACAAGTGATTCATCTTGACTAGAGGGCGACTCATACGTGAGACCAATGTACAGGACTCGTCAGTACAAGTGATTCAACTTGACTAGAGGGTGACTCATACGTGAGACCAATGATTCATCTTGACTAGAGGGTGACTCATACGTGAGACCAATGATTCATCTTGACTAGAGGGCGACTCATACGTGAGACCAATGTACAGGACTCGTCAGTACAAGTGATTCATCTTGACTAGAGGGCGACTCATACGTGAGACCAATGTACAGGACTCGTCAGTACAAGTGATTCATCTTGACTAGAGGGTGACTCATACGTGAGACCAATGATTCATCTTGACTAGAGGGCGACTCATACGTGAGACCAATGTACAGGACTCGTCAGTACAAGTGATTCATCTTGACTAGAGGGCGACTCATACGTGAGACCAATGTACAAGTGATTCATCTCTGACTAGAGGGCGACTCATGTATATACGTGAGACCAATGTACAGGACTCGTCAGTACAAGTGATTCATCTTGACTAGAGGGTGACTCATACGTGAGACCAATGATTCATCTTGACTAGAGGGCGACTCATACGTGAGACCAATGTACAGGACTCGTCAGTACAAGTGATTCATCTTGACTAGAGGGCGACTCATACGTGAGACCAATGTACAGGTGATTCATCTTGACTAGAGGGCGACTCATACGTGAGACCAATGTACAGGACTCGTCAGTACAAGTGATTCATCTCTGACTAGAGGGCGACTCATACGTAAAACCAATGTACAGGACTCGTCAGTACAAGTGATTCATCTTGACTAGAGGGCGACTCATACGTGAGACCAATGATTCATCTTGACTAGAGGGCGACTCATACGTGAGACCAATGTACAGGACTCGTCAGTACAAGTGATTCATCTTGACTAGAGGGTGACTCATACGTGAGACCAATGTACAGGACTCGTCAGTACAAGTGATTCATCTTGACTAGAGGGTGACTCATACGTGAGACCAATGATTCATCTTGACTAGAGGGCGACTCATACGTGAGACCAATGTACAGGACTCGTCAGTACAAGTGATTCATCTTGACTAGAGGGCGACTCATACGTGAGACCAATGTACAAGTGATTCATCTCTGACTAGAGGGCGACTCATGTATATACGTGAGACCAATGTACAGGACTCGTCAGTACAAGTGATTCATCTTGACTAGAGGGTGACTCATACGTGAGACCAATGATTCATCTTGACTAGAGGGCGACTCATACGTGAGACCAATGTACAGGACTCTTCAGTACAAGTGATTCATCTTGACTAGAGGGCGACTCATACGTGAGACCAATGTACAGGTGATTCATCTTGACTAGAGGGCGACTCATACGTGAGACCAATGTACAGGACTCGTCAGTACAAGTGATTCATCTCTGACTAGAGGGCGACTCATACGTAAAACCAATGTACAGGACTCGTCAGTACAAGTGATTCATCTTGACTAGAGGGCGACTCATACGTGAGACCAATGATTCATCTTGACTAGAGGGCGACTCATACGTGAGACCAATGATTCATCTTGACTAGAGGGTGACTCATACGTGAGACCAATGATTCATCTTGACTAGAGGGCGACTCCTACGTGAGTCCAATGATTCATCTTGACTAGAGGGTGACTCATACGTGAGATCAATGATTCATCTTGACTAGAGAGTGACTCATACGTGAGACCAATGATTCATCTTGACTAGAGGGTGACTCATACGTGAGACCAATGATTCATCTTGACTAAAGGGTGACTCATACGTGAGATCAATGATTCATCTTGACTAGAGGGCGACTCATACGTGAGACCAATGATTCATTTTGACTAGAGGGTGACTCATACGTGAGACCAATGATTCATCTTGACTAGAGGGCGACTCATACGTGAGACCAATGATTCATCTTGACTAGAGGGTGACTCATACGTGAGACCAATGATTCATCTTGACTAGAGGGCGACTCATACGTGAGACCAATGATTCATCTTGACTAGAGGGTGACTCATACGTGAGACCAATGATTCATCTCTGACTAGAGGGCGACTCATACGTGAGACCAATGTACAGGACTCATCTCTGACTAGAGGGTGACTCATACGTGAGACCAATGATTCATCTCTGACTAGAGGGTGACTCATACGTGAGACCAATGATTCATCTCTGACTAGAGGGCGACTCATAGGTGAGACCAATGATTCATCTCTGACTAGAGGGCGACTCATACATGAGACCAATGATTCATCTTGACTAGAGGGTGACTCATACGTGAGACCAATGTACAGGACCCGTCAGTACAAGTGATTCATCTTGACTAGAGGGTGACTCATACGTGAGACCAATGATTCATCTTGACTAGAGGGCGACTCATACGTGAGATCAATGATTCATCTTGACTAGAGGGTGACTCATACGTGAGACCAATGATTCATATTGACTAGAGGGTGACTCATACGTGAGACCAATGATTCATCTTGACTTGAGGGCGACTCATAAGTGAAACCAATGTACAGGACCCGTCAGTACAAGTGATTCATCTTGACTAGAGGGTGACTCATACGTGAGACCAATGATTCATCTTGACTAGAGGGCGACTCATACGTGAGACCAATGATTCATCTTGACTTGAGGGCGACTCATACGTGAGACCAATGTACAAGTGATTCATCTTGACTAGAGGGTGACTCATACGTGAGACCAATGATTCATCTTGACTAGAGGGCGACTCATACGTGAGACCAATGTACAGGACTCGTCAGTACAAGTGATTCATCCTGACTAGAGGGTGACTCGTACGTGAGACCAATGATTCATCTTGACTAGAGGGTGACTCATACGTGAGACCAATGATTCATCTTGACTAGAGGGCGACTCCTACGTGAGACCAATATACAGGACTCGTCAGTACAAATGATTCATCTCTGACCAGAAGGCGACTCATACGTGAGGCCAATGATTCATCTTGACTAGAGGGTGACTCGATCATACGTGAGACCAATGATTCATCTTGACTAGAGGGCGACTCATACGTGAGACCAATGATTCATCTTGACTAGAGGGTGACTCATACGTGAGACCAATGATTCATCTCTGACTAGAGGGCGACTCATACGTGAGACCAATGTACAGGACTCGTCAGTACAAGTGATTCATCTTGACTAGAGGGTGACTCATACGTGAGACCAATGATTCATCTTGACTAAAGGGCGACTCATACGTGAGACCAATGTACAGGACCCGTCAGTACAAGTGATTAATCTTGACTAGAGGGTGACTCATACGTGAGACCAATGATTCATCTTGACTAGAGGGCGACTCATACGTGAGACCAATGATTCATCTTGACTAGAGGGTGACTCATACGTGAGACCAATGATTCATCTTGACTAGAGGGTGACTCATACGTGAGACCAATGAATCATCTTGACTAGAGGGTGACTCATACGTGAGACCAATGTACAGGACTCGTCAGTACAAGTGATTCATCCTGACTAGAGGGTGACTCATACGTGAGACCAATGATTCATCTTGACTAGAGGGTGACTCATACGTGAGACCAATGATTCATCTTGACTAGAGGGTGACACATACGTGAGACCAATGATTCATCTTGACTAGAGGGTGACTCATACGTGAGACCAATGATTCATCTTGACTTGAGGGCGACTCATACGTGAGACCAATGTACAAGTGATTCATCTTGACTAGAGGGTGACTCATACGTGAGACCATTGATTCATCTTGACTAGAGGGCGACTCATACGTGAGACCAATGTACAGGACTCGTCAGTACAAGTGATTCATCCTGACTAGAGGGTGACTCGTACGTGAGACCAATGATTCATCTTGACTAGAGGGTGCCTCATACGTGAGACCAATGATTCATCTTGACTAGAGGGCGACTCCTACGTGAGTCCAATGATTCATCTTGACTAGAGGGTGACTCATACGTGAGATCAATGATTCATCTTGACTAGAGGGGGACTCATACGTGAGACCAATGATTCATCTTGACTAGAGGGTGACTCATACGTGAGACCAATGATTCATCTTGACTAAAGGGTGACTCATACGTGAGATCAATGATTCATCTTGACTAGAGGGCGACTCATACGTGAGACCAATGATTCATCTTGACTAGAGGGTGACTCATACGTGAGACCAATGATTCATCTTGACTAGAGGGCGACTCATACGTGAGACCAATGATTCATCTTGACTAGAGGGTGACTCATACGTGAGACCAATGATTCATCTTGACTAGATGGCGACTCATACGTGAGACCAATGTACAGGACTCGTCAGTACAAGTGATTCATCTTGACTAGAGGGCGACTCATACGTGAGACCAATGTACAAGTGATTCATCTCTGACTAGAGGGCGACTCATGTATATACGTGAGACCAATGTACAGGACTCGTCAGTACAAGTGATTCATCTTGACTAGAGGGTGACTCATACGTGAGACCAAATATTCATCTTGACTAGAGGGTGACTCATACGTGAGACCAATGATTCATCTTGACTAGAGGGCGACTCATACGTGAGACCAATGTACAGGACTCGTCAGTACAAGTGATTCATCTTGACTAGAGGGTGACTCATACGTGAGACCAATGTACAGGACTCGTCAGTACAAGTGATTCATCTTGACTAGAGGGTGACTCATACGTGAGACCAATGATTCATCTTGACTAGAGGGCGACTCATACGTGAGACCAATGTACAGGACTCGTCAGTACAAGTGATTCATCTTGACTAGAGGGCGACTCATACGTGAGACCAATGTACAAGTGATTCATCTCTGACTAGAGGGCGACTCATGTATATACGTGAGACCAATGTACAGGACTCGTCAGTACAAGTGATTCATCTTGACTAGAGGGTGACTCATACGTGAGACCAATTATTCATCTTGACTAGAGGGCGACTCATACGTGAGACCAATGTACAGGACTCTTCAGTACAAGTGATTCATCTTGACTAGAGGGCGACTCATACGTGAGACCAATGTACAGGTGATTCATCTTGACTAGAGGGCGACTCATACGTGAGACCAATGTACAGGACTCGTCAGTACAAGTGATTCATCTCTGACTAGAGGGCGACTCATACGTAAAACCAATGTACAGGACTCGTCAGTACAAGTGATTCATCTTGACTAGAGGGCGACTCATACGTGAGACCAATGATTCATCTTGACTAGAGGGTGACTCATACATGAGACCAATGATTCATCTTGACTAGAGGGCGACTCATACGTGAGACCAATGATTCATCTTGACTAGAGGGCGACTCATACGTGAGACCAATGTACAAGTGATTCATCTTGACTAGAGGGTGACTCATACGTGAGACCAATGATTCATCTTGACTAGAGGGCGACTCCTACGTGAGTCCAATGATTCATCTTGACTAGAGGGTGACTCATACGTGAGATCAATGATTCATCTTGACTAGAGGGTGACTCATACGTGAGACCAATGATTCATCTTGACTAGAGGGTGACTCATACGTGAGACCAATGATTCATCTTGACTAAAGGGTGACTCATACGTGAGATCAATGATTCATCTTGACTAGAGGGCGACTCATACGTGAGACCAATGATTCATCTTGACTAGAGGGTGACTCATACGTGAGACCAATGATTCATCTTGACTAGAGGGCGACTCATACGTGAGACCAATGATTCATCTTGACTAGAGGGTGACTCATACGTGAGACCAATGATTCATCTTGACTAGAGGGCGACTCATACGTGAGACCAATGTACAGGACTCGTCAGTACAAGTGATTCATCTTGACTAGAGGGCGACTCATACGTGAGACCAATGTACAAGTGATTCATCTCTGACTAGAGGGCGACTCATGTATATACGTGAGACCAATGTACAGGACTCGTCAGTACAAGTGATTCATCTTGACTAGAGGGTGACTCATACGTGAGACCAAATATTCATCTTGACTAGAGGGTGACTCATACGTGAGACCAATGATTCATCTTGACTAGAGGGCGACTCATACGTGAGACCAATGTACAGGACTCGTCAGTACAAGTGATTCATCTTGACTAGAGGGTGACTCATACGTGAGACCAATGTACAGGACTCGTCAGTACAAGTGATTCATCTTGACTAGAGGGTGACTCATACGTGAGACCAATGATTCATCTTGACTAGAGGGCGACTCATACGTGAGACCAATGTACAGGACTCGTCAGTACAAGTGATTCATCTTGACTAGAGGGCGACTCATACGTGAGACCAATGTACAAGTGATTCATCTCTGACTAGAGGGCGACTCATGTATATACGTGAGACCAATGTACAGGACTCGTCAGTACAAGTGATTCATCTTGACTAGAGGGTGACTCATACGTGAGACCAATTATTCATCTTGACTAGAGGGCGACTCATACGTGAGACCAATGTACAGGACTCTTCAGTACAAGTGATTCATCTTGACTAGAGGGCGACTCATACGTGAGACCAATGTACAGGTGATTCATCTTGACTAGAGGGCGACTCATACGTGAGACCAATGTACAGGACTCGTCAGTACAAGTGATTCATCTCTGACTAGAGGGCGACTCATACGTAAAACCAATGTACAGGACTCGTCAGTACAAGTGATTCATCTTGACTAGAGGGCGACTCATACGTGAGACCAATGATTCATCTTGACTAGAGGGCGACTCATACGTGAGACCAATGATTCATCTTGACTAGAGGGTGACTCATACGTGAGACCAATGATTCATCTTGACTAGAGGGCGACTCCTACGTGAGTCCAATGATTCATCTTGACTAGAGGGTGACTCATACGTGAGATCAATGATTCATCTTGACTAGAGAGTGACTCATACGTGAGACCAATGATTCATCTTGACTAGAGGGTGACTCATACGTGAGACCAATGATTCATCTTGACTAAAGGGTGACTCATACGTGAGATCAATGATTCATCTTGACTAGAGGGCGACTCATACGTGAGACCAATGATTCATTTTGACTAGAGGGTGACTCATACGTGAGACCAATGATTTATCTTGACTAGAGGGCGACTCATACGTGAGACCAATGATTCATCTTGACTAGAGGGTGACTCATACGTGAGACCAATGATTCATCTTGACTAGAGGGCGACTCATACGTGAGACCAATGATTCATCTTGACTAGAGGGTGACTCATACGTGAGACCAATGATTCATCTCTGACTAGAGGGCGACTTATACGTGAGACCAATGTACAGGACTCATCTCTGACTAGAGGGTGACTCATACGTGAGACCAATGATTCATCTCTGACTAGAGGGTGACTCATACGTGAGACCAATGATTCATCTCTGACTAGAGGGCGACTCATACGTGAGACCAATGATTCATCTCTGACTAGAGGGCGACTCATACATGAGACCAATGATTCATCTTGACTAGAGGGTGACTCATACGTGAGACCAATGTACAGGACCCGTCAGTACAAGTGATTCATCTTGACTAGAGGGTGACTCATACGTGAGACCAATGATTCATCTTGACTAGAGGGCGACTCATACGTGAGATCAATGATTCATCTTGACTAGAGGGTGACTCATACGTGAGACCAATGATTCATATTGACTAGAGGGTGACTCATACGTGAGACCAATGATTCATCTTGACTTGAGGGCGACTCATAAGTGAAACCAATGTACAGGACCCGTCAGTACAAGTGATTCATCTTGACTAGAGGGTGACTCATACGTGAGACCAATGATTCATCTTGACTAGAGGGTGACTCATACGTGAGACCAATGATTCATCTTGACTTGAGGGCGACTCATACGTGAGACCAATGTACAAGTGATTCATCTTGACTAGAGGGTGACTCATACGTGAGACCAATGATTCATCTTGACTAGAGGGCGACTCATACGTGAGACCAATGTACAGGACTCGTCAGTACAAGTGATTCATCCTGACTAGAGGGTGACTCGTACGTGAGACCAATGATTCATCTTGACTAGAGGGTGACTCATACGTGAGACCAATGATTCATCTTGACTAGAGGGCGACTCCTACGTGAGACCAATATACAGGACTCGTCAGTACAAATGATTCATCTCTGACCAGAAGGCGACTCATACGTGAGGCCAATGATTCATCTTGACTAGAGGGTGACTCGATCATACGTGAGACCAATGATTCATCTTGACTAGAGGGCGACTCATACGTGAGACCAATGATTCATCTTGACTAGAGGGTGACTCATACGTGAGACCAATGATTCATCTCTGACTAGAGGGCAACTCATACGTGAGACCAATGTACAGGACTCGTCAGTACAAGTGATTCATCTTGACTAGAGGGTGACTCATACGTGAGACCAATGATTCATCTTGACTAGAGGGCGACTCATACGTGAGACCAATGTACAGGACCCGTCAGTACAAGTGATTAATCTTGACTAGAGGGTGACTCATACGTGAGACCAATGATTCATCTTGACTAGAGGGCGACTCATACGTGAGACCAATGATTCATCTTGACTAGAGGGTGACTCATACGTGAGACCAATGATTCATCTTGACTAGAGGGTGACTCATACGTGAGACCAATGAATCATCTTGACTAGAGGGTGACTCATACGTGAGACCAATGTACAGGACTCGTCAGTACAAGTGATTCATCCTGACTAGAGGGTGACTCATACGTGAGACCAATGATTCATCTTGACTAGAGGGTGACTCATACGTGAGACCAATGATTCATCTTGACTAGAGGGTGACACATACGTGAGACCAATGATTCATCTTGACTAGAGGGTGACTCATACGTGAGACCAATGATTCATCTTGACTTGAGGGCGACTCATACGTGAGACCAATGTACAAGTGATTCATCTTGACTAGAGGGTGACTCATACGTGAGACCAATGATTCATCTTGACTAGAGGGCGACTCATACGTGAGACCAATGTACAGGACCCGTCAGTACAAGTGATTCATCTTGACTAGAGGGTGACTCATACGTGAGACCAATGATTCATCTTGACTAGAGGGTGACTCATACGTGAGACCAATGATTCATCTTGACTAGAGGGCGACTCATACGTGAGACCAATGATTCATCTTGACTAGAGGGCGACTCATACGTGAGACCAATGATTCATCTTGACTAGAGGGTGACTCATACGTGAGACCAATGATTCATCTTAACTAGAGGGTGACTCATACGTGAGACCAATGTACAGGACTCGTCAGTACAAGTGATTAATCTTGACTAGAGGGTGACTCATACGTGAGACCAATGATTCATCTTGACTAGAGGGCGACTCATACGTGAGACCAATGATTCATCTTGACTAGAGGGTGACTCATACGTGAGACCAATGATTCATCTTGACTAGAGGGTGACTCATACGTGAGACCAATGAATCATCTTGACTAGAGGGTGACTCATACGTGAGACCAATGTACAGGACTCATCAGTACAAGTGATTCATCTTGACTAGAGGGTGACTCATACGTGAGACCAATGATTCATCTTGACTAGAGGGTGACTCATACGTGAGACCAATGATTCATCTTGACTAGAGGGCGACTCATACGTGAGACCAATGTACAGGACCCGTCAGTACAAGTGATTCATCTTGACTAGAGGGTGACTCATTCGTGAGACCAATGATTCATCTTGACTAGAGGGTGACTCATACGTGAGACCAATGATTCATCTTGACTAGAGGGCGACTCATACGTGAGACCAATGATTCATCTTGACTAGAGGGCGACTCATACGTGAGACCAATGATTCATCTTGACTAGAGGGTGACTCATACGTGAGACCAATGATTCATCTTAACTAGAGGGTGACTCATACGTGAGACCAATGTACAGGACTCGTCAGTACAAGTGATTAATCTTGACTAGAGGGTGACTCATACGTGAGACCAATGATTCATCTTGACTAGAGGGCGACTCATACGTGAGACCAATGATTCATCTTGACTAGAGGGTGACTCATACGTGAGACCAATGATTCATCTTGACTAGAGGGTGACTCATACGTGAGACCAATGAATCATCTTGACTAGAGGGTGACTCATACGTGAGACCAATGTACAGGACTCGTCAGTACAAGTGATTCATCTTGACTAGAGGGTGACTTATACGTGAGACCAATGATTCATCTTGACTAGAGGGTGACTCATACGTGAGACCAATGATTCATCTTGACTAGAGGGCGACTCATACGTGAGACCAATGATTCATCTTGACTAGAGGGCGACTCATACGTGAGACCAATGATTCATCTTGACTAGAGGGTGACTCATACGTGAGACCAATGATTCATCTTGACTAGAGGGTGACTCATACGTGAGACCAATGATTCATCTTGACTAGAGGGTGACTCATACGTGAGACCAATGATTCATCTTGACTAGAGGGCAACTCATACGTGAGACCAATGATTCATTTAGACTAGAGGGCGACTCATACGTGAGACCAATGATTCATCTTGACTAGAGGGTGACTCATACGTGAGACCAATGATTCATCTTGACAAGAGGGTGACTCATACGTGAGACCAATGATTCATCTTGACTAGAGGGTGACTCATACGTGAGACCAATGATTCATCTTGACTAGATGGCGACTCATACGTGAGACCAATGTACAGGACTCGTCAGTACAAGTGATTCATCTTGACTAGAGGGCGACTCATACGTGAGACCAATGTACAAGTGATTCATCTCTGACTAGAGGGCGACTCATGTATATACGTGAGACCAATGTACAGGACTCGTCAGTACAAGTGATTCATCTTGACTAGAGGGTGACTCATACGTGAGACCAAATATTCATCTTGACTAGAGGGTGACTCATACGTGAGACCAATGATTCATCTTGACTAGAGGGCGACTCATACGTGAGACCAATGTACAGGACTCGTCAGTACAAGTGATTCATCTTGACTAGAGGGTGACTCATACGTGAGACCAATGTACAGGACTCGTCAGTACAAGTGATTCATCTTGACTAGAGGGTGACTCATACGTGAGACCAATGATTCATCTTGACTAGAGGGCGACTCATACGTGAGACCAATGTACAGGACTCGTCAGTACAAGTGATTCATCTTGACTAGAGGGTGACTCATACGTGAGACCAATGTACAGGACTCGTCAGTACAAGTGATTCATCTTGACTAGAGGGTGACTCATACGTGAGACCAATGATTCATCTTGACTAGAGGGCAACTCATACGTGAGACCAATGATTCATTTAGACTAGAGGGCGACTCATACGTGAGACCAATGATTCATCTTGACTAGAGGGTGACTCATACGTGAGACCAATGATTCATCTTGACAAGAGGGTGACTCATACGTGAGACCAATGATTCATCTTGACTAGAGGGTGACTCATACGTGAGACCAATGATTCATCTTGACTAGATGGCGACTCATACGTGAGACCAATGTACAGGACTCGTCAGTACAAGTGATTCATCTTGACTAGAGGGTGACTCATACGTGAGACCAATGTACAAGTGATTCATCTCTGACTAGAGGGCGACTCATGTATATACGTGAGACCAATGTACAGGACTCGTCAGTACAAGTGATTCATCTTGACTAGAGGGTGACTCATACGTGAGACCAAATATTCATCTTGACTAGAGGGTGACTCATACGTGAGACCAATGATTCATCTTGACTAGAGGGCGACTCATACGTGAGACCAATGTACAGGACTCGTCAGTACAAGTGATTCATCTTGACTAGAGGGTGACTCATACGTGAGACCAATGTACAGGACTCGTCAGTACAAGTGATTCATCTTGACTAGAGGGTGACTCATACGTGAGACCAATGATTCATCTTGACTAGAGGGCGACTCATACGTGAGACCAATGTACAGGACTCGTCAGTACAAGTGATTCATCTTGACTAGAGGGCGACTCATACGTGAGACCAATGTACAAGTGATTCATCTCTGACTAGAGGGCGACTCATGTATATACGTGAGACCAATGTACAGGACTCGTCAGTACAAGTGATTCATCTTGACTAGAGGGTGACTCATACGTGAGACCAATGATTCATCTTGACTAGAGGGCGACTCATACGTGAGACCAATGTACAGGACTCGTCAGTACAAGTGATTCATCTTGACTAGAGGGTGACTCATACGTGAGACCAATGATTCATCTTGACTAGAGGGCGACTCATACGTGAGACCAATGTACAGGACTCGTCAGTACAAGTGATTCATCTTGACTAGAGGGCGACTCATACGTGAGACCAATGTACAAGTGATTCATCTCTGACTAGAGGGCGACTCATGTATATACGTGAGACCAATGTACAGGACTCGTCAGTACAAGTGATTCATCTTGACTAGAGGGTGACTCATACGTGAGACCAATGATTCATCTTGACTAGAGGGCGACTCATACGTGAGACCAATGTACAGGACTCTTCAGTACAAGTGATTCATCTTGACTAGAGGGCGACTCATACGTGAGACCAATGTACAGGTGATTCATCTTGACTAGAGGGCGACTCATACGTAAAACCAATGTACAGGACTCGTCAGTACAAGTGATTCATCTTGACTAGAGGGCGACTCATACGTGAGACCAATGATTCATCTTGACTAGAGGGCGACTCATACGTGAGACCAATGATTCATCTTGACTAGAGGGTGACTCATACGTGAGACCAATGATTCATCTTGACTAGAGGGCGACTCCTACGTGAGTCCAATGATTCATCTTGACTAGAGGGTGACTCATACGTGAGATCAATGATTCATCTTGACTAGAGAGTGACTCATACGTGAGACCAATGATTCATCTTGACTAGAGGGTGACTCATACGTGAGACCAATGATTCATCTTGACTAAAGGGTGACTCATACGTGAGATCAATGATTCATCTTGACTAGAGGGCGACTCATACGTGAGACCAATGATTCATTTTGACTAGAGGGTGACTCATACGTGAGACCAATGATTTATCTTGACTAGAGGGCGACTCATACGTGAGACCAATGATTCATCTTGACTAGAGGGTGACTCATACGTGAGACCAATGATTCATCTTGACTAGAGGGCGACTCATACGTGAGACCAATGATTCATCTTGACTAGAGGGTGACTCATACGTGAGACCAATGATTCATCTCTGACTAGAGGGCGACTCATACGTGAGACCAATGTACAGGACTCATCTCTGACTAGAGGGTGACTCATACGTGAGACCAATGATTCATCTCTGACTAGAGGGTGACTCATACGTGAGACCAATGATTCATCTCTGACTAGAGGGCGACTCATAGGTGAGACCAATGATTCATCTCTGACTAGAGGGCGACTCATACATGAGACCAATGATTCATCTTGACTAGAGGGTGACTGATACGTGAGACCAATGTACAGGACCCGTCAGTACAAGTGATTCATCTTGACTAGAGGGTGACTCATACGTGAGACCAATGATTCATCTTGACTAGAGGGCGACTCATACGTGAGATCAATGATTCATCTTGACTAGAGGGTGACTCATACGTGAGACCAATGATTCATATTGACTAGAGGGTGACTCATACGTGAGACCAATGATTCATCTTGACTTGAGGGCGACTCATAAGTGAAACCAATGTACAGGACCCGTCAGTACAAGTGATTCATCTTGACTAGAGGGTGACTCATACGTGAGACCAATGATTCATCTTGACTAGAGGGCGACTCATACGTGAGACCAATGATTCATCTTGACTTGAGGGCGACTCATACGTGAGACCAATGTACAAGTGATTCATCTTGACTAGAGGGTGACTCATACGTGAGACCAATGATTCATCTTGACTAGAGGGCGACTCATACGTGAGACCAATGTACAGGACTCGTCAGTACAAGTGATTCATCCTGACTAGAGGGTGACTCGTACGTGAGACCAATGATTCATCTTGACTAGAGGGTGACTCATACGTGAGACCAATGATTCATCTTGACTAGAGGGCGACTCCTACGTGAGACCAATATACAGGACTCGTCAGTACAAATGATTCATCTCTGACCAGAAGGCGACTCATACGTGAGGCCAATGATTCATCTTGACTAGAGGGTGACTCGATCATACGTGAGACCAATGATTCATCTTGACTAGAGGGCGACTCATACGTGAGACCAATGATTCATCTTGACTAGAGGGTGACTCATACGTGAGACCAATGATTCATCTCTGACTAGAGGGCAACTCATACGTGAGACCAATGTACAGGACTCGTCAGTACAAGTGATTCATCTTGACTAGAGGGTGACTCATACGTGAGACCAATGATTCATCTTGACTAGAGGGCGACTCATACGTGAGACCAATGTACAGGACCCGTCAGTACAAGTGATTAATCTTGACTAGAGGGTGACTCATACGTGAGACCAATGATTCATCTTGACTAGAGGGCGACTCATACGTGAGACCAATGATTCATCTTGACTAGAGGGTGACTCATACGTGAGACCAATGATTCATCTTGACTAGAGGGTGACTCATACGTGAGACCAATGATTCATCTTGACTAGAGGGTGACTCATACGTGAGACCAATGTACAGGACTCGTCAGTACAAGTGATTCATCCTGACTAGAGGGTGACTCATACGTGAGACCAATGATTCATCTTGACTAGAGGGTGACTAATACGTGAGACCAATGATTCATCTTGACTAGAGGGTGACACATACGTGAGACCAATGATTCATCTTGACTAGAGGGCGACTCATACGTGAGACCAATGATTCATCTTGACTAGAGGGCGACTCATACGTGAGACCAATGATTCATCTTGACTAGAGGGCGACTCATACGTGAGACCAATGATTCATCTTGACTAGAGGGTGACTCATACGTGAGACCAATGATTCATCTTGACTAGAGGGTGACTCATACGTGAGACCAATGATTCATCTGGACTAGAGGGTGACTCATACGTGAGACCAATGATTCATCTTGACTAGAGGGCAACTCATACGTGAGACCAATGATTCATTTAGACTAGAGGGCGACTCATACGTGAGACCAATGATTCATCTTGACTAGAGGGTGACTCATACGTGAGACCAATGATTCATCTTGACAAGAGGGTGACTCATACGTGAGACCAATGATTCATCTTGACTAGAGGGTGACTCATACGTGAGACCAATGATTCATCTTGACTAGATGGCGACTCATACGTGAGACCAATGTACAGGACTCGTCAGTACAAGTGATTCATCTTGACTAGAGGGCGACTCATACGTGAGACCAATGTACAAGTGATTCATCTCTGACTAGAGGGCGACTCATGTATATACGTGAGACCAATGTACAGGACTCGTCAGTACAAGTGATTCATCTTGACTAGAGGGTGACTCATACGTGAGACCAAATATTCATCTTGACTAGAGGGTGACTCATACGTGAGACCAATGATTCATCTTGACTAGAGGGCGACTCATACGTGAGACCAATGTACAGGACTCGTCAGTACAAGTGATTCATCTTGACTAGAGGGTGACTCATACGTGAGACCAATGATTCATCTTGACTAGAGGGCAACTCATACGTGAGACCAATGTACAGGACTCTTCAGTACAAGTGATTCATCTTGACTAGAGGGCGACTCATACGTGAGACCAATGTACAGGTGATTCATCTTGACTAGAGGGCGACTCATACGTGAGACCAATGTACAGGACTCGTCAGTACAAGTGATTCATCTTGACTAGAGGGCGACTCATACGTGAGACCAATGATTCATCTTGACTAGAGGGCGACTCATACGTGAGACCAATGATTCATCTTGACTAGAGGGTGACTCATACGTGAGACCAATGATTCATCTTGACTAGAGGGCGACTCCTACGTGAGTCCAATGATTCATCTTGACTAGAGGGTGACTCATACGTGAGATCAATGATTCGTCTTGACTAGAGAGTGACTCATACGTGAGACCAATGATTCATCTTGACTAGAGGGTGACTCATACGTGAGACCAATGATTCATTTTGACTAAAGGGTGACTCATACGTGAGATCAATGATTCATCTTGACTAGAGGGCGACTCATACGTGAGACCAATGATTCATTTTGACTAGAGGGTGACTCATACGTGAGACCAATGATTTATCTTGACTAGAGGGCGACTCATACGTGAGACCAATGATTCATCTTGACTAGAGGGTGACTCATACGTGAGACCAATGATTCATCTTGACTAGAGGGCGACTCATACGTGAGACCAATGATTCATCTTGACTAGAGGGTGACTCATACGTGAGACCAATGATTCATCTCTGACTAGAGGGCGACTCATACGTGAGACCAATGTACAGGACTCATCTCTGACTAGAGGGTGACTCATACGTGAGACCAATGATTCATCTCTGACTAGAGGGTGACTCATACGTGAGACCAATGATTCATCTCTGACTAGAGGGCGACTCATAGGTGAGACCAATGATTCATCTCTGACTAGAGGGCGACTCATACATGAGACCAATGATTCATCTTGACTAGAGGGTGACTCATACGTGAGACCAATGTACAGGACCCGTCAGTACAAGTGATTCATCTTGACTAGAGGGTGACTCATACGTGAGACCAATGATTCATCTTGACTAGAGGGCGACTCATACGTGAGATCAATGATTCATCTTGACTAGAGGGTGACTCATACGTGAGACCAATGATTCATATTGACTAGAGGGTGACTCATACGTGAGACCAATGATTCATCTTGACTTGAGGGCGACTCATAAGTGAAACCAATGTACAGGACCCGTCAGTACAAGTGATTCATCTTGACTAGAGGGTGACTCATACGTGAGACCAATGATTCATCTTGACTAGAGGGCGACTCATACGTGAGACCAATGATTCATCTTGACTTGAGGGCGACTCATACGTGAGACCAATGTACAAGTGATTCATCTTGACTAGAGGGTGACTCATACGTAAGACCAATGATTCATCTTGACTAGAGGGCGACTCATACGTGAGACCAATGTACAGGACTCGTCAGTACAAGTGATTCATCCTGACTAGAGGGTGACTCGTACGTGAGACCAATGATTCATCTTGACTAGAGGGTGACTCATACGTGAGACCAATGATTCATCTTGACTAGAGGGCGACTCCTACGTGAGACCAATATACAGGACTCGTCAGTACAAATGATTCATCTCTGACCAGAAGGCGACTCACACGTGAGGCCAATGATTCATCTTGACTAGAGGGTGACTCGATCATACGTGAGACCAATGATTCATCTTGACTAGAGGGCGACTCATACGTGAGACCAATGATTCATCTTGACTAGAGGGTGACTCATACGTGAGACCAATGATTCATCTCTGACTAGAGGGCAACTCATACGTGAGACCAATGTACAGGACTCGTCAGTACAAGTGATTCATCTTGACTAGAGGGTGACTCATACGTGAGACCAATGATTCATCTTGACTAGAGGGCGACTCATACGTGAGACCAATGTACAGGACCCGTCAGTACAAGTGATTAATCTTGACTAGAGGGTGACTCATACGTGAGACCAATGATTCATCTTGACTAGAGGGCGACTCATACGTGAGACCAATGATTCATCTTGACTAGAGGGTGACTCATACGTGAGACCAATGATTCATCTTGACTAGAGGGTGACTCATACGTGAGACCAATGATTCATCTTGACTAGAGGGTGACTCATACGTGAGACCAATGTACAGGACTCGTCAGTACAAGTGATTCATCCTGACTAGAGGGTGACTCATACGTGAGACCAATGATTCATCTTGACTAGAGGGTGACTAATACGTGAGACCAATGATTCATCTTGACTAGAGGGTGACACATACGTGAGACCAATGATTCATCTTGACTAGAGGGTGACTCATACGTGAGACCAATGATTCATCTTGACTTGAGGGCGACTCATACGTGAGACCAATGTACAAGTGATTCATCTTGACTAGAGGGTGACTCATACGTGAGACCAATGATTCATCTTGACTAGAGGGCGACTCATACGTGAGACCAATGTACAGGACTCGTCAGTACAAGTGATTCATCCTGACTAGAGGGTGACTCGTACGTGAGACCAATGATTCATCTTGACTAGAGGGTGACTCATACGTGAGACCAATGATTCATCTTGACTAGAGGGCGACTCATACGTGAGACCAATGATTCATCTTGACTAGAGGGTGACTCATACGTGAGACCAATGATTCATCTTGACTAGAGGGTGACTCATACGTGAGACCAATGAATCATCTTGACTAGAGGGTGACTCATACGTGAGACCAATGTACAGGACTCGTCAGTACAAGTGATTCATCTTGACTAGAGGGTGACTCATACGTGAGACCAATGATTCATCTTGACTAGAGGGTGACTCATACGTGAGACCAATGATTCATCTTGACTAGAGGGCGACTCATACGTGAGACCAATGTACAGGACCCGTCAGTACAAGTGATTCATCTTGACTAGAGGGTGACTCATACGTGAGACCAATGATTCATCTTGACTAGAGGGTGACTCATACGTGAGACCAATGATTCATCTTGACTAGAGGGCGACTCATACGTGAGACCAATGATTCATCTTGACTAGAGGGCGACTCATACGTGAGACCAATGATTCATCTTGACTAGAGGGTGATTCATACGTGAGACCAATGATTCATCTTAACTAGAGGGTGACTCATACGTGAGACCAATGTACAGGACTCGTCAGTACAAGTGAATAATCTTGACTAGAGGGTGACTCATACGTGAGACCAATGATTCATCTTGACTAGAGGGCGACTCATACGTGAGACCAATGATTCATCTTGACTAGAGGGTGACTCATACGTGAGACCAATGATTCATCTTGACTAGAGGGTGACTCATACGTGAGACCAATGAATCATCTTGACTAGAGGGTGACTCATACGTGAGACCAATGTACAGGACTCGTCAGTACAAGTGATTCATCTTGACTAGAGGGTGACTCATACGTGAGACCAATGATTCATCTTGACTAGAGGGTGACTCATACGAGAGACCAATGATTCATCTTGACTAGAGGGCGACTCATACGTGAGACCAATGATTCATCTTGACTAGAGGGCGACTCATACGTGAGACCAATGATTCATCTTGACTAGAGGGTGACTCATACGTGAGACCAATGATTCATCTTGACTAGAGGGTGACTCATACGTGAGACCAATGATTCATCTTGACTAGAGGGTGACTCATACGTGAGACCAATGATTCATCTTGACTAGAGGGCAACTCATACGTGAGACCAATGATTCATCTAGACTAGAGGGCGACTCATACGTGAGACCAATGATTCATCTTGACTAGAGGGTGACTCATACGTGAGACCAATGATTCATCTTGACAAGAGGGTGACTCATACGTGAGACCAATGATTCATCTTGACTAGAGGGTGACTCATACGTGAGACCAATGATTCATCTTGACTAGAGGGTGACTCATACGTGAGACCAATGATTCATCTTGACTAGAGGGTGACTCATACGTGAGACCAATGATTCATCTTGACTAGAGGGCGACTCATACGTGAGACCAATGATTCATCTTGACTAGAGGGTGACTCATACGTGAGACCAATGATTCATCTTGACTAGAGGGTGACTCATACGTGAGACCAATGTACAGGACTCGTCAGTACAAGTGATTAATCTTGACTAGAGGGCGACTCATACGTGAGACCAATGAATCATCTTGACTAGAGGGTGACTCATACGTGAGACCAATGTACAGGACTCGTCAGTACAAGTGATTCATCTTGACTAGAGGGTGACTCATACGTGAGACCAATGATTCATCTTGACAAGAGGGTGACTCATACGTGAGACCAATGATTCATCTTGACTAGAGGGTGACTCATACGTGAGACCAATGATTCATCTTGACTAGAGGGTGACTCATACGTGAGACCAATGATTCATCTTGACTAGAGGGTGACTCATACGTGAGACCAATGATTCATCTTGACTAGAGGGCGACTCATACGTGAGACCAATGATTCATCTTGACTAGAGGGCGACTCATACGTGAGACCAATGATTCATCTTGACTAGAGGGTGACTCATACGTGAGACCAATGATTCATCTTGACTAGAGGGTGACTCATACGTGAGACCAATGTACAGGACTCGTCAGTACAAGTGATTAATCTTGACTAGAGGGCGACTCATACGTGAGACCAATGAATCATCTTGACTAGAGGGTGACTCATACGTGAGACCAATGTACAGGACTCGTCAGTACAAGTGATTCATCTTGACTAGAGGGTGACTCATACGTGAGACCAATGATTCATCTTGACTAGAGGGTGACTCATACGTGAGACCAATGATTCATCTTGACTAGAGGGCGACTCATACGTGAGACCAATGATTCATCTTGACTAGAGGGCGACTCATACGTGAGACCAATGATTCATCTTGACTAGAGGGTGACTCATACGTGAGACCAATGATTCATCTTGACTAGAGGGTGACTCATACGTGAGACCAATGATTCATCTTGACTAGACGGTGACTCATACGTGAGACCAATGATTCATCTTGACTAGAGGTCAACTCATACGTGAGACCAATGATTCATCTTGACTAGAGGGTGACTCATACGTGAGACCAATGATTCATCTTGACTAGAGGGTGACTCATACGTGAGACCAATGATTCATCTTGACTAGAGGGTGACTCATACGTGAGACCAATGATTCATCTTGACTAGAGGGCAACTCATACGTGAGACCAATGATTCATCTAGACTAGAGGGCGACTCATACGTGAGACCAATGATTCATCTTGACTAGAGGGTGACTCATACGTGAGACCAATGATTCATCTTGACAAGAGGGTGACTCATACGTGAGACCAATGATTCATCTTGACTAGAGGGTGACTCATACGTGAGACCAATGATTCATCTTGACTAGAGGGTGACTCATACGTGAGACCAATGATTCATCTTGACTAGAGGGTGACTCATACGTGAGACCAATGATTCATCTTGACTAGAGGGCGACTCATACGTGAGACCAATGATTCATCTTGACTAGAGGGTGACTCATACGTGAGACCAATGATTCATCTTGACTAGAGGGTGACTCATACGTGAGACCAATGTACAGGACTCGTCAGTACAAGTGATTAATCTTGACTAGAGGGCGACTCATACGTGAGACCAATGAATCATCTTGACTAGAGGGTGACTCATACGTGAGACCAATGTACAGGACTCGTCAGTACAAGTGATTCATCTTGACTAGAGGGTGACTCATACGTGAGACCAATGATTCATCTTGACAAGAGGGTGACTCATACGTGAGACCAATGATTCATCTTGACTAGAGGGTGACTCATACGTGAGACCAATGATTCATCTTGACTAGAGGGTGACTCATACGTGAGACCAATGATTCATCTTGACTAGAGGGTGACTCATACGTGAGACCAATGATTCATCTTGACTAGAGGGCGACTCATACGTGAGACCAATGATTCATCTTGACTAGAGGGCGACTCATACGTGAGACCAATGATTCATCTTGACTAGAGGGTGACTCATACGTGAGACCAATGATTCATCTTGACTAGAGGGTGACTCATACGTGAGACCAATGTACAGGACTCGTCAGTACAAGTGATTAATCTTGACTAGAGGGCGACTCATACGTGAGACCAATGAATCATCTTGACTAGAGGGTGACTCATACGTGAGACCAATGTACAGGACTCGTCAGTACAAGTGATTCATCTTGACTAGAGGGTGACTCATACGTGAGACCAATGATTCATCTTGACTAGAGGGTGACTCATACGTGAGACCAATGATTCATCTTGACTAGAGGGCGACTCATACGTGAGACCAATGATTCATCTTGACTAGAGGGCGACTCATACGTGAGACCAATGATTCATCTTGACTAGAGGGTGACTCATACGTGAGACCAATGATTCATCTTGACTAGAGGGTGACTCATACGTGAGACCAATGATTCATCTTGACTAGACGGTGACTCATACGTGAGACCAATGATTCATCTTGACTAGAGGTCAACTCATACGTGAGACCAATGATTCATCTTGACTAGAGGGTGACTCATACGTGAGACCAATGATTCATCTTGACTAGAGGGTGACTCATACGTGAGACCAATGTACAGGACCCGTCAGTACAAGTGATTAATCTTGACTAGAGGGTGACTCATACGTGAGACCAATGATTCATCTTGACTGGAGGGTGACTCATACGTGAGACCAATGATTCATCTTGACTAGAGGGTGACTCATACGTGAGACCAATGATTCATCTTGACTAGAGGGTGACTCATACGTGAGACCAATGATTCATCTTGACTAGAGGGTGACTCATACGTGAGACCAATGATTCATCTTGACTAGAGGGTGACTCATACGTGAGACCAATGATTCATCTTGACTAGAGGGTGACTCATACGTGAGACCAATGATTCATCTTGATTAGAGGGTGACTCATACGTGAGACCAATGATTCATCTCTGACTAGAGGGTGACTCATACGTGAGACCAATGATTCATCTTGACTAGAGGGTGACTCATACGTGAGACCAATGATTCATCTTGACTAGAGGGCGACTCATACGTGAGAACAATGTACAGGACCCGTCAGTACAAGTGATGCATCTTGACTAGAGGGTGACTCATACGTGAGACCAATGATTCATCTTGACTAGAGGGTGACTCATACGTGAGACCAATGATTCATCTCTGACTAGAGGGTGACTCATACGTGAGACCAATGATTCATCTTGACTAGAGGGAGACTCATACGTGAGACCAATGATTCATCTCTGACTAGAGGGTGACTCATACGTGAGACCAATGATTCATCTTGACTAGAGGGCGACTCATACGTGAGACCAATGTACAGGACCCGTCAGTACAAGTGATTCATCTTGACTAGAGGGTGACTCATACGTGAGACCAATGATTCATCTTGACTAGAGGGCGACTCATACGTGAGACCAATGTACAGGACCCGTCAGTACAAGTGATTCATCTTGACTAGAGGGTGACTCATACGTGAGACCAATGATTCATCTTGACTAGAGGGCGACTCATACGTGAGACCAATGATTCATCTTGACTAGAGGGTGACTCATACGTGAGACCAATTATTCATCTTGACTAGAGGGTGACTCGATCATACGTGAGACCAATGATTCATCTTGACTAGAGGGCGACTCATACGTGAGACCAATGATTCATCTTGACTAGAGGGTGACTCATACGTGAGACCAATGATTCATCTCTGACTAGAGGGCGACTCATACGTGAGACCAATGATTCATCTTGACTAAACGGCGACTCATACGTGAGACCAATGATTCATCTTGACTAGAGGGCGACTCATACGTGAGACCAATGATTCATCTTGACTAGAGGGTTACTTATACGTGAGACCAATGATTCATCTTGACTAGAGGGTGACTCATACGTGAGACCAATGATTCATCTTGACTAGAGGGCGACTCATACGTGAGACCAATGTACAGGACCCGTCAGTACAAGTGATTCATCTTGACTAGAGGGTGACTCATACGTGAGACCAATGATTCATCTTGACTAGAGGGCGACTCATACGTGAGACCAATGATTCATCTTGACTAGAGGGTGACTCATACGTGAGACCAATGATTCATCTTGACTAGAGGGTGACTCGATCATACGTGAGACCAATGATTCATCTTGACTAGAGGGCGACTCATACGTGAGACCAATGATTCATCTTGACTAGAGGGTGACTCATACGTGAGACCAATGATTCATCTCTGACTAGAGGGCGACTCATACGTGAGACCAATGATTCATCTTGACTAAACGGCGACTCATACGTGAGACCAATGATTCATCTTGACTAGAGGGCGACTCATACGTGAGACCAATGATTCATCTTGACTAGAGGGTTACTCATACGTGAGACCAATGATTCATCTTGACTAGAGGGTGACTCATACGTGAGACCAATGATTCATCTTGACTAGAGGGTGACTCATACGTGAGACCAATGAATCATCTTGACTAGAGGGTGACTCATACGTGAGACCAATGTACAGGACTCGTCAGTACAAGTGATTCATCTTGACTAGAGGGCGACTCATACGTGAGACCAATGATTCATCTTGACTAGAGGGTGACTCATACGTGAGACCAATGATTCATCTTGACTAGAGGGCGACTCATACGTGAGACCAATGATTCATCTTCACTAGAGGGTGACTCATACGTGAGACCAATGATTCATCTTGACTAGAGGGTGACTCATACGTGAGACCAATGATTCATCTTGACGAGAGGGTGATTCATACGTGAGACCTATGATTCATCTTGACTAGAGGTCGACTCATACGTGAGACCAATGATTCATCTTGACTAGAGGGTGACTCATACGTGAGACCAATGATTCATCTTGACTAGAGGGTGACTCATACGTGAGACCAATGATTCATCTTGACTAGAGGGTGACTCATACGTGAGACCAATGATTCATCTTGACTAGAGGTCAACTCATACGTGAGACCAATGATTCATCTTGACTAGAGGGTGACTCATACGTGAGACCAATGATTCATCTTGACTAGAGGGTGACTCATACGTGAGACCAATGTACAGGACCCGTCAGTGCAAGTGATTAATCTTGACTAGAGGGTGACTCATACGTGAGACCAATGATTCATCTTGACTGGAGGGTGACTCATACGTGAGACCAATGATTCATCTTGACTAGAGAGTGACTCATACGTGAGACCAATGATTCATCTTGACTAGAGGGTGACTCATACGTGAGACCAATGATTCATCTTGACTAGAGGGTGACTCATACGTGAGACCAATGATTCATCTTGACTAGAGGGTGACTCATACGTGAGACCAATGATTCATCTTGACTAGAGGGTGACTCATACGTGAGACCAATGATTCATCTTGACTAGAGGGTGACTCATACGTGAGACCAATGATTCATCTCTGACTAGAGGGTGACTCATACGTGAGACCAATGATTCATCTTGACTAGAGGGTGACTCATACGTGAGACCAATGATTCATCTTGACTAGAGGGCGACTCATACGTGAGAACAATGTACAGGACCCGTCAGTACAAGTGATGCATCTTGACTAGAGGGTGACTCATACGTGAGACCAATGATTAATCTTGACTAGAGGGTGACTCATACGTGAGACCAATGATTCATCTCTGACTAGAGGGTGACTCATACGTGAGACCAATGATTCATCTTGACTAGAGGGAGACTCATACGTGAGACCAATGATTCATCTCTGACTAGAGGGTGACTCATACGTGAGACCAATGATTCATCTTGACTAGAGGGCGACTCATACGTGAGACCAATGTACAGGACCCGTCAGTACAAGTGATTCATCTTGACTAGAGGGTGACTCATACGTGAGACCAATGATTCATCTTGACTAGAGGGCGACTCATACGTGAGACCAATGTACAGGACCCGTCAGTACAAGTGATTCATCTTGACTAGAGGGTGACTCATACGTGAGACCAATGATTCATCTTGACTAGAGGGCGACTCATACGTGAGACCAATGATTCATCTTGACTAGAGGGTGACTCATACGTGAGACCAATGATTCATCTTGACTAGAGGGTGACTCGATCATACGTGAGACCAATGATTCATCTTGACTAGAGGGCGACTCATACGTGAGACCAATGATTCATCTTGACTAGAGGGTGACTCATACGTGAGACCAATGATTCATCTCTGACTAGAGGGCGACTCATACGTGAGACCAATGATTCATCTTGACTAAACGGCGACTCATACGTGAGACCAATGATTCATCTTGACTAGAGGGCGACTCATACGTGAGACCAATGATTCATCTTGACTAGAGGGTTACTCATACGTGAGACCAATGATTCATCTTGACTAGAGGGTGACTCATACGTGAGACCAATGATTCATCTTGACTAGAGGGTGACTCATACGTGAGACCAATGAATCATCTTGACTAGAGGGTGACTCATACGTGAGACCAATGTACAGGACTCGTCAGTACAAGTGATTCATCTTGACTAGAGGGCGACTCATACGTGAGACCAATGATTCATCTTGACTAGAGGGTGACTCATACGTGAGACCAATGATTCATCTTGACTAGAGGGCGACTCATACGTGAGACCAATGATTCATCTTCACTAGAGGGTGACTCATACGTGAGACCAATGATTCATCTTGACAAGAGGGCGACTCATACGTGAGACCAATGATTCATCTTGACTAGAGGGTGACTCATACGTGAGACCAATGATTCATCTTGACGAGAGGGTGATTCATACGTGAGACCTATGATTCATCTTGACTAGAGGTCGACTCATACGTGAGACCAATGATTCATCTTGACTAGAGGGTGACTCATACGTGAGACCAATGATTCATATTGACTAGAGGGCGACTCATACGTGAGACCAATGATTCATCTTGACTAGAGGGCGACTCATACGTGAGACCAATGATTCATCTCTGACTAGAGGGTGACTCATACGTGAGACCAATGATTCATCTTGACTAGAGGGCGACTCATACGTGAGACCAATGATTCATCTTGACTAGAGGGTGACTCATACGTGAGACCAATGATTCATCTTGACTAGAGGGTGACTCATACGTGAGACCAATGATTCATCTTGACTAGAGGGCGACTCATACGTGAGACCAATGATTCATCTTGACTAGAGGGTGACTCATACGTGAGACCAATGATTCATCTTGACTAGAGGGTGACTCATACGTGAGACCAATGTACAAGTGATTCATCTTGACTAGAGGGTGACTCATACGTGAGACCAATGATTCATCTTGACTAGAGGGTGACTCATACGTGAGACCAATGTACAAGTGATTCATCTTGACTAGAGGGCGACTCATACGTGAGACCAATGATTCATCTTGACTAGAGGGTGACTCATACGTGGGACCAATGATTCATCTTGACTAGAGGGCGACTCATACGTGAGACCAATGATTCATCTTGACTAGAGGGCGACTCATACGTGAGACCAATGATTCATCTTGACTAGAGGGTGTCTCATACGTGAGACCAATGAATCATCTTGACTAGAGGGTGACTCATACGTGAGACCAATGTACAAGTGATTCATCTTGACTAGAGGGTGACTCATACATGAGACCAATGATTCATCTTGACTAGAGGGTGACTCATACGTGAGACCAATGATTCATCTTGACTAGAGGGCGACTCATACGTGAGACCAATGTACAAGTGATTCATCTTGACTAGAGGGTGACTCATACGTGAGACCAATGATTCATCTTGACGAGAGGGTGATTCATACGTGAGACCTATGATTCATCTTGACTAGAGGTCGACTCATACGTGAGACCAATGATTCATCTTGACTAGAGGGTGACTCATACGTGAGACCAATGATTCATATTGACTAGAGGGCGACTCATACGTGAGACCAATGATTCATCTTGACTAGAGGGCGACTCATACGTGAGACCAATGATTCATCTCTGACTAGAGGGTGACTCATACGTGAGACCAATGATTCATCTTGACTAGAGGGCGACTCATACGTGAGACCAATGATTCATCTTGACTAGAGGGTGACTCATACGTGAGACCAATGATTCATCTTGACTAGAGGGTGACTCATACGTGAGACCAATGATTCATCTTGACTAGAGGGCGACTCATACGTGAGACCAATGATTCATCTTGACTAGAGGGTGACTCATACGTGAGACCAATGATTCATCTTGACTAGAGGGTGACTCATACGTGAGACCAATGTACAAGTGATTCATCTTGACTAGAGGGTGACTCATACGTGAGACCAATGATTCATCTTGACTAGAGGGTGACTCATACGTGAGACCAATGTACAAGTGATTCATCTTGACTAGAGGGCGACTCATACGTGAGACCAATGATTCATCTTGACTAGAGGGTGACTCATACGTGAGACCAATGATTCATCTTGACTAGAGGGCGACTCATACGTGAGACCAATGATTCATCTTGACTAGAGGGCGACTCATACGTGAGACCAATGATTCATCTTGATTAGAGGGTGACTCATACGTGAGACCAATGATTCATCTCTGACTAGAGGGTGACTCATACGTGAGACCAATGATTCATCTTGACTAGAGGGTGACTCATACGTGAGACCAATGATTCATCTTGACTAGAGGGCGACTCATACGTGAGAACAATGTACAGGACCCGTCAGTACAAGTGATGCATCTTGACTAGAGGGTGACTCATACGTGAGACCAATGATTAATCTTGACTAGAGGGTGACTCATACGTGAGACCAATGATTCATCTCTGACTAGAGGGTGACTCATACGTGAGACCAATGATTCATCTTGACTAGAGGGAGACTCATACGTGAGACCAATGATTCATCTCTGACTAGAGGGTGACTCATACGTGAGACCAATGATTCATCTTGACTAGAGGGCGACTCATACGTGAGACCAATGTACAGGACCCGTCAGTACAAGTGATTCATCTTGACTAGAGGGTGACTCATACGTGAGACCAATGATTCATCTTGACTAGAGGGCGACTCATACGTGAGACCAATGTACAGGACCCGTCAGTACAAGTGATTCATCTTGACTAGAGGGTGACTCATACGTGAGACCAATGATTCATCTTGACTAGAGGGCGACTCATACGTGAGACCAATGATTCATCTTGACTAGAGGGCGACTCATACGTGAGACCAATGATTCATCTTGACTAGAGGGTGACTCATACGTGAGACCAATGATTCATCTTGACTAGAGGGTGACTCATACGTGAGACCAATGAATCATCTTGACTAGAGGGTGACTCATACGTGAGACCAATGTACAGGACTCGTCAGTACAAGTGATTCATCTTGACTAGAGGGCGACTCATACGTGAGACCAATGATTCATCTTGACTAGAGGGTGACTCATACGTGAGACCAATGATTCATCTTGACTAGAGGGCGACTCATACGTGAGACCAATGATTCATCTTCACTAGAGGGTGACTCATACGTGAGACCAATGATTCATCTTGACAAGAGGGCGACTCATACGTGAGACCAATGATTCATCTTGACTAGAGGGTGACTCATACGTGAGACCAATGATTCATCTTGACGAGAGGGTGATTCATACGTGAGACCTATGATTCATCTTGACTAGAGGTCGACTCATACGTGAGACCAATGATTCATCTTGACTAGAGGGTGACTCATACGTGAGACCAATGATTCATATTGACTAGAGGGCGACTCATACGTGAGACCAATGATTCATCTTGACTAGAGGGCGACTCATACGTGAGACCAATGATTCATCTCTGACTAGAGGGTGACTCATACGTGAGACCAATGATTCATCTTGACTAGAGGGCGACTCATACGTGAGACCAATGATTCATCTTGACTAGAGGGTGACTCATACGTGAGACCAATGATTCATCTTGACTAGAGGGTGACTCATACGTGAGACCAATGATTCATCTTGACTAGAGGGCGACTCATACGTGAGACCAATGATTCATCTTGACTAGAGGGTGACTCATACGTGAGACCAATGATTCATCTTGACTAGAGGGTGACTCATACGTGAGACCAATGTACAAGTGATTCATCTTGACTAGAGGGTGACTCATACGTGAGACCAATGATTCATCTTGACTAGAGGGTGACTCATACGTGAGACCAATGTACAAGTGATTCATCTTGACTAGAGGGCGACTCATACGTGAGACCAATGATTCATCTTGACTAGAGGGTGACTCATACGTGGGACCAATGATTCATCTTGACTAGAGGGCGACTCATACGTGAGACCAATGATTCATCTTGACTAGAGGGCGACTCATACGTGAGACCAATGATTCATCTTGACTAGAGGGTGTCTCATACGTGAGACCAATGAATCATCTTGACTAGAGGGTGACTCATACGTGAGACCAATGTACAAGTGATTCATCTTGACTAGAGGGTGACTCATACATGAGACCAATGATTCATCTTGACTAGAGGGCGACTCATACGTGAGACCAATGATTCATCTTGACTAGAGGGCGACTCATACGTGAGACCAATGTACAAGTGATTCATCTTGACTAGAGGGTGACTCATACGTGAGACCAATGATTCATCTTGACGAGAGGGTGATTCATACGTGAGACCTATGATTCATCTTGACTAGAGGTCGACTCATACGTGAGACCAATGATTCATCTTGACTAGAGGGTGACTCATACGTGAGACCAATGATTCATATTGACTAGAGGGCGACTCATACGTGAGACCAATGATTCATCTTGACTAGAGGGCGACTCATACGTGAGACCAATGATTCATCTCTGACTAGAGGGTGACTCATACGTGAGACCAATGATTCATCTTGACTAGAGGGCGACTCATACGTGAGACCAATGATTCATCTTGACTAGAGGGTGACTCATACGTGAGACCAATGATTCATCTTGACTAGAGGGTGACTCATACGTGAGACCAATGATTCATCTTGACTAGAGGGCGACTCATACGTGAGACCAATGATTCATCTTGACTAGAGGGTGACTCATACGTGAGACCAATGATTCATCTTGACTAGAGGGTGACTCATACGTGAGACCAATGTACAAGTGATTCATCTTGACTAGAGGGTGACTCATACGTGAGACCAATGATTCATCTTGACTAGAGGGTGACTCATACGTGAGACCAATGTACAAGTGATTCATCTTGACTAGAGGGCGACTCATACGTGAGACCAATGATTCATCTTGACTAGAGGGTGACTCATACGTGAGACCAATGATTCATCTTGACTAGAGGGCGACTCATACGTGAGACCAATGATTCATCTTGACTAGAGGGCGACTCATACGTGAGACCAATGATTCATCTTGATTAGAGGGTGACTCATACGTGAGACCAATGATTCATCTCTGACTAGAGGGTGACTCATACGTGAGACCAATGATTCATCTTGACTAGAGGGTGACTCATACGTGAGACCAATGATTCATCTTGACTAGAGGGCGACTTATACGTGAGAACAATGTACAGGACCCGTCAGTACAAGTGATGCATCTTGACTAGAGGGTGACTCATACGTGAGACCAATGATTAATCTTGACTAGAGGGTGACTCATACGTGAGACCAATGATTCATCTCTGACTAGAGGGTGACTCATACGTGAGACCAATGATTCATCTTGACTAGAGGGAGACTCATACGTGAGACCAATGATTCATCTCTGACTAGAGGGTGACTCATACGTGAGACCAATGATTCATCTTGACTAGAGGGCGACTCATACGTGAGACCAATGTACAGGACCCGTCAGTACAAGTGATTCATCTTGACTAGAGGGTGACTCATACGTGAGACCAATGATTCATCTTGACTAGAGGGCGACTCATACGTGAGACCAATGTACAGGACCCGTCAGTACAAGTGATTCATCTTGACTAGAGGGTGACTCATACGTGAGACCAATGATTCATCTTGACTAGAGGGCGACTCATACGTGAGACCAATGATTCATCTTGACTAGAGGGCGACTCATACGTGAGACCAATGATTCATCTTGACTAGAGGGTGACTCATACGTGAGACCAATGATTCATCTCTGACTAGAGGGCGACTCATACGTGAGACCAATGATTCATCTTGACTAAACGGCGACTCATACGTGAGACCAATGATTCATCTTGACTAGAGGGCGACTCATACGTGAGACCAATGATTCATCTTGACTAGAGGGTTACTCATACGTGAGACCAATGATTCATCTTGACTAGAGGGTGACTCATACGTGAGACCAATGATTCATCTTGACTAGAGGGTGACTCATACGTGAGACCAATGAATCATCTTGACTAGAGGGTGACTCATACGTGAGACCAATGTACAGGACTCGTCAGTACAAGTGATTCATCTTGACTAGAGGGCGACTCATACGTGAGACCAATGATTCATCTTGACTAGAGGGTGACTCATACGTGAGACCAATGATTCATCTTGACTAGAGGGCGACTCATACGTGAGACCAATGATTCATCTTGACTAGAGGGTGACTCATACGTGAGACCAATGATTCATCTTGACAAGAGGGCGACTCATACGTGAGACCAATGATTCATCTTGACTAGAGGGTGACTCATACGTGAGACCAATGATTCATCTTGACGAGAGGGTGATTCATACGTGAGACCTATGATTCATCTTGACTAGAGGTCGACTCATACGTGAGACCAATGATTCATCTTGACTAGAGGGTGACTCATACGTGAGACCAATGATTCATATTGACTAGAGGGCGACTCATACGTGAGACCAATGATTCATCTTGACTAGAGGGCGACTCATACGTGAGACCAATGATTCATCTCTGACTAGAGGGTGACTCATACGTGAGACCAATGATTCATCTTGACTAGAGGGCGACTCATACGTGAGACCAATGATTCATCTTGACTAGAGGGTGACTCATACGTGAGACCAATGATTCATCTTGACTAGAGGGTGACTCATACGTGAGACCAGTGATTCATCTTGACTAGAGGGCGACTCATACGTGAGACCAATGATTCATCTTGACTAGAGGGTGACTCATACGTGAGACCAATGATTCATCTTGACTAGAGGGTGACTCATACGTGAGACCAATGTACAAGTGATTCATCTTGACTAGAGGGTGACTCATACGTGAGACCAATGATTCATATTGACTAGAGGGTGACTCATACGTGAGACCAATGTACAAGTGATTCATCTTGACTAGAGGGCGACTCATACGTGAGACCAATGATTCATCTTGACTAGAGGGTGACTCATACGTGAGACCAATGATTCATCTTGACTAGAGGGCGACTCATACGTGAGACCAATGATTCATCTTGACTAGAGGGCGACTCATACGTGAGACCAATGATTCATCTTGACTTGAGGGTGTCTCATACGTGAGACCAATGAATCATCTTGACTAGAGGGTGACTCATACGTGAGACCAATGTACAAGTGATTCATCTTGACTAGAGGGTGACTCATACATGAGACCAATGATTCATCTTGACTAGAGGGCGACTCATACGTGAGACCAATGATTCATCTTGACTAGAGGGCGACTCATACGTGAGACCAATGTACAAGTGATTCATCTTGACTAGAGGGTGACTCATACGTGAGACCAATGATTCATCTTGACGAGAGGGTGATTCATACGTGAGACCTATGATTCATCTTGACTAGAGGTCGACTCATACGTGAGACCAATGATTCATCTTGACTAGAGGGTGACTCATACGTGAGACCAATGATTCATATTGACTAGAGGGCGACTCATACGTGAGACCAATGATTCATCTTGACTAGAGGGCGACTCATACGTGAGACCAATGATTCATCTCTGACTAGAGGGTGACTCATACGTGAGACCAATGATTCATCTTGACTAGAGGGCGACTCATACGTGAGACCAATGATTCATCTTGACTAGAGGGTGACTCATACGTGAGACCAATGATTCATCTTGACTAGAGGGTGACTCATACGTGAGACCAATGATTCATCTTGACTAGAGGGCGACTCATACGTGAGACCAATGATTCATCTTGACTAGAGGGTGACTCATACGTGAGACCAATGATTCATCTTGACTAGAGGGTGACTCATACGTGAGACCAATGTACAAGTGATTCATCTTGACTAGAGGGTGACTCATACGTGAGACCAATGATTCATCTTGACTAGAGGGTGACTCATACGTGAGACCAATGTACAAGTGATTCATCTTGACTAGAGGGCGACTCATACGTGAGACCAATGATTCATCTTGACTAGAGGGTGACTCATACGTGAGACCAATGATTCATCTTGACTAGAGGGCGACTCATACGTGAGACCAATGATTCATCTTGACTAGAGGGCGACTCATACGTGAGACCAATGATTCATCTTGACTAGAGGGTGTCTCATACGTGAGACCAATGAATCATCTTGACTAGAGGGTGACTCATACGTGAGACCAATGTACAAGTGATTCATCTTGACTAGAGGGTGACTCATACATGAGACCAATGATTCATCTTGACTAGAGGGCGACTCATACGTGAGACCAATGATTCATCTTGACTAGAGGGCGACTCATACGTGAGACCAATGTACAAGTGATTCATCTTGACTAGAGGGTGACTCATACGTGAGACCAATGATTCATCTTGACAAGAGGGCAACTCATACGTGAGACCAATGTACAAGTGATTCATCTTGACTAGAGGGTGACTCATACGTGAGACCAATGATTCATCTTGACTAGAGGGCGACTCATACGTGAGACCAATGATTCATCTTGACTAGAGGGTGACTCATACGTGAGACCAATGATTCATCTTGACTAGAGGGCGACTCATACGTGAGACCAATGATTCATCTTGACTAGAGGGTGACTCATACGTGAGACCAATGATTCATCTTGACTAGAGGGTGACTCATACGTGAGACCAATGATTCATTTTGACCAGAAGGCTACTCATACGTGAGACCAATGATTCATCTTGACAAGAGGGTGACTCATACGTGAGACCAATGACTCATCTTGACTAGAGGGCGACTCATACGTGAGACCAATGATTCATCTTGACTAGAGGGCGACTCATACGTGAGACCAATGTACAGGACTCGTCAGTACAAGTGATTCATCCTGACTAGAGGGTGACTCATACGTGAGACCAATGATTCATCTTGACTAGAGGGTGACTCATACGTGAGACCAATGATTCATCTCTGACTAGAGGGCGACTCATACGTGAGACCAATGATTAATCTTGACTAGAGGGCGACTCCTACGTGAGACCAATATACAGGACTCGTCAGAACAAATGATTCATCTCTGACCAGAAGGCGACTCATACGTGAGACCAATGATTCATATTGACTAGAGGGTGACTCGATCATACGTGAGACCAATGATTCATCTTGACTAGAGGGCGACTCATACGTGAGACCAATGATTCATCTTGACTAGAGGGTGACTCATACGTGAGACCAATGATTCATCTCTGACTAGAGGGCGACTCATACGTGAGACCAATGATTCATCTTGACTAAACGGCGACTCATACGTGAGACCAATGATTCATCTTGACTAGAGGGCGACTCATACGTGAGACCAATGATTCATCTTGACTAGAGGGTGACTCATACGTGAGACCAATGATTCATCTTGACTAGAGGGTGACTCATACGTGAGACCAATGATTCATCTTGACTAGAGGGCGACTCATACGTGAGACCAATGATTCATCTTGACTAGAGGGCGACTCATACGTGAGACCAATGATTCATCTCTGACTAGAGGGTGACTCATACGTGAGACCAATGATTCATCTTGACTAGAGGGCGACTCATACGTGAGACCAATGATTCATCTTGACTAGAGGGTGACTCATACGTGAGACCAATGATTCATCTTGACTAGAGGGTGACTCATACGTGAGACCAATGATTCATCTTGACTAGAGGGCGACTCATACGTGAGACCAATGATTCATCTTGACTAGAGGGTGACTCATACGTGAGACCAATGATTCATCTTGACTAGAGGGTGACTCATACGTGAGACCAATGTACAAGTGATTCATCTTGACTAGAGGGTGACTCATACGTGAGACCAATGATTCATCTTGACTAGAGGGTGACTCATACGTGAGACCAATGTACAAGTGATTCATCTTGACTAGAGGGCGACTCATACGTGAGACCAATGATTCATCTTGACTAGAGGGTGACTCATACGTGAGACCAATGATTCATCTTGACTAGAGGGCGACTCATATGTGAGACCAATGATTCATCTTGACTAGAGGGCGACTCATACGTGAGACCAATGATTCATCTTGACTAGAGGGTGTCTCATACGTGAGACCAATGAATCATCTTGACTAGAGGGTGACTCATACGTGAGACCAATGTACAAGTGATTCATCTTGACTAGAGGGTGACTCATACATGAGACCAATGATTCATCTTGACTAGAGGGCGACTCATACGTGAGACCAATGATTCATCTTGACTAGAGGGCGACTCAAACGTGAGACCAATGTACAAGTGATTCATCTTGACTAGAGGGTGACTCATACGTGAGACCAATGATTCATCTTGACTAGAGGGCAACTCATACGTGAGACCAATGTACAAGTGATTCATCTTGACTAGAGGGTGACTCATACGTGAGACCAATGATTCATCTTGACTAGAGGGCGACTCATACGTGAGACCAATGATTCATCTTGACTAGAGGGTGACTCATACGTGAGACCAATGATTCATCTTGACTAGAGGGCGACTCATACGTGAGACCAATGATTCATCTTGACTAGAGGGTGACTCATACGTGAGACCAATGATTCATCTTGACAAGAGGGTGACTCATACGTGAGACCAATGACTCATCTTGACTAGAGGGCGACTCATACGTGAGACCAATGATTCATCTTGACTAGAGGGCGACTCATACGTGAGACCAATGTACAGGACTCGTCAGTACAAGTGATTCATCCTGACTAGAGGGTGACTCATACGTGAGACCAATGATTCATCTTGACTAGAGGGTGACTCATACGTGAGACCAATGATTCATCTCTGACTAGAGGGCGACTCATACGTGAGACCAATGATTCATCTTGACTAGAGGGCGACTCCTACGTGAGACCAATATACAGGACTCGTCAGTACAAATGATTCATCTCTGACCAGAAGGCGACTCATACGTGAGACCAATGATTCATATTGACTAGAGGGTGACTCGATCATACGTGAGACCAATGATTCATCTTGACTAGAGGGCGACTCATACGTGAGACCAATGATTCATCTTGACTAGAGGGCGACTCATATGTGAGACCAATGGTTCATCTTGACTAGAGGGCGACTCATACGTGAGACCAATGATTCATCTTGACTAAACGGCGACTCATACGTGAGACCAATGATTCATCTTGACTAGAGGGCGACTCATACGTGAGACCAATGATTCATCTTGACTAGAGGGTGACTCATACGTGAGACCAATGATTTATCTTGACTAGAGGGTGACTCATACGTGAGACCAATGATTCATCTTGACTAGAGGGCGACTCATACGTGAGACCAATGATTCATCTCTGACTAGAGGGTGACTCATACGTGAGACCAATGATTCATCTTGACTAGAGGGCGACTCATACGTGAGACCAATGATTCATCTTGACTAGAGGGTGACTCATACGTGAGACCAATGATTCATCTTGACTAGAGGGTGACTCATACGTGAGACCAATGATTCATCTTGACTAGAGGGCGACTCATACGTGAGACCAATGATTCATCTTGACTAGAGGGTGACTCATACGTGAGACCAATGATTCATCTTGACTAGAGGGTGACTCATACGTGAGACCAATGTACAAGTGATTCATCTTGACTAGAGGGTGACTCATACGTGAGACCAATGATTCATCTTGACTAGAGGGCGACTCATACGTGAGACCAATGATTCATCTTGACTAGAGGGTGACTCATACGTGAGACCAATGATTCATCTTGACTAGAGGGTGACTCATACGTGAGACCAATGTACAAGTGATTCATCTTGACTAGAGGGTGACTCATACGTGAGACCAATGATTCATCTTGACTAGAGGGTGACTCATACGTGAGACCAATGTACAAGTGATTCATCTTGACTAGAGGGCGACTCATACGTGAGACCAATGATTCATCTTGACTAGAGGGTGACTCATACGTGAGACCAATGATTCATCTTGACTAGAGGGCGACTCATATGTGAGACCAATGATTCATCTTGACTAGAGGGCGACTCATACGTGAGACCAATGATTCATCTTGACTAGAGGGTGTCTCATACGTGAGACCAATGAATCATCTTGACTAGAGGGTGACTCATACGTGAGACCAATGTACAAGTGATTCATCTTGACTAGAGGGTGACTCATACATGAGACCCATGATTCATCTTGACTAGAGGGCGACTCATACGTGAGACCAATGATTCATCTTGACTAGAGGGCGACTCAAACGTGAGACCAATGTACAAGTGATTCATCTTGACTAGAGGGTGACTCATACGTGAGACCAATGATTCATCTTGACTAGAGGGCAACTCATACGTGAGACCAATGTACAAGTGATTCATCTTGACTAGAGGGTGACTCATACGTGAGACCAATGATTCATCTTGACTAGAGGGCGACTCATACGTGAGACCAATGATTCATCTTGACTAGAGGGTGACTCATACGTGAGACCAATGATTCATCTTGACTAGAGGGCGACTCATACGTGAGACCAATGATTCATCTTGACTAGAGGGTGACTCATACGTGAGACCAATGATTCATCTTGACTAGAGGGTGACTCATACGTGAGACCAATGATTCATTTTGACCAGAAGGCGACTCATACGTGAGACCAATGATTCATCTTGACAAGAGGGTGACTCATACGTGAGACCAATGACTCATCTTGACTAGAGGGCGACTCATACGTGAGACCAATGATTCATCTTGACTAGAGGGCGACTCATACGTGAGACCAATGTACAGGACTCGTCAGTACAAGTGATTCATCCTGACTAGAGGGTGACTCATACGTGAGACCAATGATTCATCTTGACTAGAGGGTGACTCATACGTGAGACCAATGATTCATCTCTGACTAGAGGGCGACTCATACGTGAGACCAATGATTCATCTTGACTAGAGGGCGACTCCTACGTGAGACCAATATACAGGACTCGTCAGAACAAATGATTCATCTCTGACCAGAAGGCGACTCATACGTGAGACCAATGATTCATATTGACTAGAGGGTGACTCGATCATACGTGAGACCAATGATTCATCTTGACTAGAGGGCGACTCATACGTGAGACCAATGATTCATCTTGACTAGAGGGTGACTCATACGTGAGACCAATGATTCATCTCTGACTAGAGGGCGACTCATACGTGAGACCAATGATTCATCTTGACTAAACGGCGACTCATACGTGAGACCAATGATTCATCTTGACTAGAGGGTGACTCATACGTGAGACCAATGATTCATCTTGACTAGAGGGTGACTCATACGTGAGACCAATGATTCATCTTGACTAGAGGGTGACTCATACGTGAGACCAATGATTCATCTTGACTAGAGGGCGACTCATACGTGAGACCAATGATTCATCTTGACTAGAGGGTGACTCATACGTGAGACCAATGATTCATCTTGACTAGAGGGCGACTCATACGTGAGACCAATGATTCATCTTGACTAGAGGGCGACTCATACGTGAGACCAATGTACAAGTGATTCATCTTGACTAGAGGGTGACTCATACGTGAGACCTATGATTCATCTTGACTAGAGGTCGACTCATACGTGAGACCAATGATTCATCTTGACTAGAGGGTGACTCATACGTGAGACCAATGATTCATATTGACTAGAGGGCGACTCATACGTGAGACCAATGATTCATCTTGACTAGAGGGCGACTCATACGTGAGACCAATGATTCATCTCTGACTAGAGGGTGACTCATACGTGAGACCAATGATTCATCTTGACTAGAGGGCGACTCATACGTGAGACCAATGATTCATCTTGACTAGAGGGTGACTCATACGTGAGACCAATGATTCATCTTGACTAGAGGGTGACTCATACGTGAGACCAATGATTCATCTTGACTAGAGGGCGACTCATACGTGAGACCAATGATTCATCTTGACTAGAGGGTGACTCATACGTGAGACCAATGATTCATCTTGACTAGAGGGTGACTCATACGTGAGACCAATGTACAAGTGATTCATCTTGACTAGAGGGTGACTCATACGTGAGACCAATGATTCATCTTGACTAGAGGGTGACTCATACGTGAGACCAATGTACAAGTGATTCATCTTGACTAGAGGGCGACTCATACGTGAGACCAATGATTCATCTTGACTAGAGGGTGACTCATACGTGAGACCAATGATTCATCTTGACTAGAGGGCGACTCATACGTGAGACCAATGATTCATCTTGACTAGAGGGCGACTCATACGTGAGACCAATGATTCATCTTGACTAGAGGGTGTCTCATACGTGAGACCAATGAATCATCTTGACTAGAGGGTGACTCATACGTGAGACCAATGTACAAGTGATTCATCTTGACTAGAGGGTGACTCATACATGAGACCAATGATTCATCTTGACTAGAGGGCGACTCATACGTGAGACCAATGATTCATCTTGACTAGAGGGCGACTCATACGTGAGACCAATGTACAAGTGATTCATCTTGACTAGAGGGTGACTCATACGTGAGACCAATGATTCATCTTGACGAGAGGGTGATTCATACGTGAGACCTATGATTCATCTTGACTAGAGGTCGACTCATACGTGAGACCAATGATTCATCTTGACTAGAGGGTGACTCATACGTGAGACCAATGATTCATATTGACTAGAGGGCGACTCATACGTGAGACCAATGATTCATCTTGACTAGAGGGCGACTCATACGTGAGACCAATGATTCATCTCTGACTAGAGGGTGACTCATACGTGAGACCAATGATTCATCTTGACTAGAGGGCGACTCATACGTGAGACCAATGATTCATCTTGACTAGAGGGTGACTCATACGTGAGACCAATGATTCATCTTGACTAGAGGGTGACTCATACGTGAGACCAATGATTCATCTTGACTAGAGGGCGACTCATACGTGAGACCAATGATTCATCTTGACTAGAGGGTGACTCATACGTGAGACCAATGATTCATCTTGACTAGAGGGTGACTCATACGTGAGACCAATGTACAAGTGATTCATCTTGACTAGAGGGTGACTCATACGTGAGACCAATGATTCATCTTGACTAGAGGGTGACTCATACGTGAGACCAATGTACAAGTGATTCATCTTGACTAGAGGGCGACTCATACGTGAGACCAATGATTCATCTTGACTAGAGGGTGACTCATACGTGAGACCAATGATTCATCTTGACTAGAGGGCGACTCATACGTGAGACCAATGATTCATCTTGACTAGAGGGCGACTCATACGTGAGACCAATGATTCATCTTGACTAGAGGGTGTCTCATACGTGAGACCAATGAATCATCTTGACTAGAGGGTGACTCATACGTGAGACCAATGTACAAGTGATTCATCTTGACTAGAGGGTGACTCATACATGAGACCAATGATTCATCTTGACTAGAGGGCGACTCATACGTGAGACCAATGATTCATCTTGACTAGAGGGCGACTCATACGTGAGACCAATGTACAAGTGATTCATCTTGACTAGAGGGTGACTCATACGTGAGACCAATGATTCATCTTGACTAGAGGGCAACTCATACGTGAGACCAATGTACAAGTGATTCATCTTGACTAGAGGGTGACTCATACGTGAGACCAATGATTCATCTTGACTAGAGGGCGACTCATACGTGAGACCAATGATTCATCTTGACTAGAGGGTGACTCATACGTGAGACCAATGATTCATCTTGACTAGAGGGCGACTCATACGTGAGACCAATGATTCATCTTGACTAGAGGGTGACTCATACGTGAGACCAATGATTCATCTTGACTAGAGGGTGACTCATACGTGAGACCAATGATTCATTTTGACCAGAAGGCGACTCATACGTGAGACCAATGATTCATCTTGACAAGAGGGTGACTCATACGTGAGACCAATGACTCATCTTGACTAGAGGGCGACTCATACGTGAGACCAATGATTCATCTTGACTAGAGGGCGACTCATACGTGAGACCAATGTACAGGACTCGTCAGTACAAGTGATTCATCCTGACTAGAGGGTGACTCATACGTGAGACCAATGATTCATCTTGACTAGAGGGTGACTCATACGTGAGACCAATGATTCATCTCTGACTAGAGGGCGACTCATACGTGAGACCAATGATTCATCTTGACTAGAGGGCGACTCCTACGTGAGACCAATATACAGGACTCGTCAGAACAAATGATTCATCTCTGACCAGAAGGCGACTCATACGTGAGACCAATGATTCATATTGACTAGAGGGTGACTCGATCATACGTGAGACCAATGATTCATCTTGACTAGAGAGCGACTCATACGTGAGACCAATGATTCATCTTGACTAGAGGGTGACTCATACGTGAGACCAATGATTCATCTCTGACTAGAGGGCGACTCATACGTGAGACCAATGATTCATCTTGACTAAACGGCGACTCATACGTGAGACCAATGATTCATCTTGACTCGAGGGCGACTCATACGTGAGACCAATGATTCATCTTGACTAGAGGGTGACTCATACGTGAGACCAATGATTCATCTTGACTAGAGGGTGACTCATACGTGAGACCAATGATTCATCTTGACTAGAGGGCGACTCATACGTGAGACCAATGATTCATCTTGACTAGAGGGCGACTCATACGTGAGACCAATGATTCATCTCTGACTAGAGGGTGACTCATACGTGAGACCAATGATTCATCTTGACTAGAGGGCGACTCATACGTGAGACCAATGATTCATCTTGACTAGAGGGTGACTCATACGTGAGACCAATGATTCATCTTGACTAGAGGGCGACTCATACGTGAGACCAATGATTCATCTTGACTAGAGGGCGACTCATACGTGAGACCAATGATTCATCTCTGACTAGAGGGTGACTCATACGTGAGACCAATGATTCATCTTGACTAGAGGGCGACTCATACGTGAGACCAATGATTCATCTTGACTAGAGGGTGACTCATACGTGAGACCAATGATTCATCTTGACTAGAGGGCGACTCATACGTGAGACCAATGTACAGGACTCGTCAGTACAAGTGATTCATCCTGACTAGAGGGTGACTCATACGTGAGACCAATGATTCATCTTGACTAGAGGGTGACTCATACGTGAGACCAATGATTCATCTCTGACTAGAGGGCGACTCATACGTGAGACCAATGATTCATCTTGACTAGAGGGCGACTCCTACGTGAGACCAATATACAGGACTCGTCAGAACAAATGATTCATCTCTGACCAGAAGGCGACTCATACGTGAGACCAATGATTCATATTGACTAGAGGGTGACTCGATCATACGTGAGACCAATGATTCATCTTGACTAGAGAGCGACTCATACGTGAGACCAATGATTCATCTTGACTAGAGGGTGACTCATACGTGAGACCAATGATTCATCTCTGACTAGAGGGCGACTCATACGTGAGACCAATGATTCATCTTGACTAAACGGCGACTCATACGTGAGACCAATGATTCATCTTGACTAGAGGGCGACTCATACGTGAGACCAATGATTCATCTTGACTAGAGGGTGACTCATACGTGAGACCAATGATTCATCTTGACTAGAGGGTGACTCATACGTGAGACCAATGATTCATCTTGACTAGAGGGCGACTCATACGTGAGACCAATGATTCATCTTGACTAGAGGGCGACTCATACGTGAGACCAATGATTCATCTCTGACTAGAGGGTGACTCATACGTGAGACCAATGATTCATCTTGACTAGAGGGCGACTCATACGTGAGACCAATGATTCATCTTGACTAGAGGGTGACTCATACGTGAGACCAATGATTCATCTTGACTAGAGGGTGACTCATACGTGAGACCAATGATTCATCTTGACTAGAGGGCGACTCATACGTGAGACCAATGATTCATCTTGACTAGAGGGTGACTCATACGTGAGACCAATGATTCATCTTGACTAGAGGGTGACTCATACGTGAGACCAATGTACAAGTGATTCATCTTGACTAGAGGGTGACTCATACGTGAGACCAATGATTCATCTTGACTAGAGGGTGACTCATGCGTGAGACCAATGTACAAGTGATTCATCTTGACTAGAGGGCGACTCATACGTGAGACCAATGATTCATCTTGACTAGAGGGTGACTCATACGTGAGACCAATGATTCATCTTGACTAGAGGGCGACTCATATGTGAGACCAATGATTCATCTTGACTAGAGGGCGACTCATACGTGAGACCAATGATTCATCTTGACTAGAGGGTGTCTCATACGTGAGACCAATGAATCATCTTGACTAGAGGGTGACTCATACGTGAGACCAATGTACAAGTGATTCATCTTGACTAGAGGGTGACTCATACATGAGACCAATGATTCATCTTGACTAGAGGGCGACTCATACGTGAGACCAATGATTCATCTTGACTAGAGGGCGACTCAAACGTGAGACCAATGTACAAGTGATTCATCTTGACTAGAGGGTGACTCATACGTGAGACCAATGATTCATCTTGACTAGAGGGCAACTCATACGTGAGACCAATGTACAAGTGATTCATCTTGACTAGAGGGTGACTCATACGTGAGACCAATGATTCATCTTGACTAGAGGGCGACTCATACGTGAGACCAATGATTCATCTTGACTAGAGGGTGACTCATACGTGAGACCAATGATTCATCTTGACTAGAGGGCGACTCATACGTGAGACCAATGATTCATCTTGACTAGAGGGTGACTCATACGTGAGACCAATGATTCATCTTGACTAGAGGGTGACTCATACGTGAGACCAATGATTCATTTTGACCAGAAGGCGACTCATACGTGAGACCAATGATTCATCTTGACAAGAGGGTGACTCATACGTGAGACCAATGACTCATCTTGACTAGAGGGCGACTCATACGTGAGACCAATGATTCATCTTGACTAGAGGGCGACTCATACGTGAGACCAATGTACAGGACTCGTCAGTACAAGTGATTCATCCTGACTAGAGGGTGACTCATACGTGAGACCAATGATTCATCTTGACTAAACGGCGACTCATACGTGAGACCAATGATTCATCTCTGACTAGAGGGCGACTCATACGTGAGACCAATGATTCATCTTGACTAGAGGGCGACTCCTACGTGAGACCAATATACAGGACTCGTCAGTACAAATGATTCATCTCTGACCAGAAGGCGACTCATACGTGAGACCAATGATTCATATTGACTAGAGGGTGACTCGATCATACGTGAGACCAATGATTCATCTTGACTAGAGGGCGACTCATACGTGAGACCAATGATTCATCTTGACTAGAGGGTGACTCATACGTGAGACCAATGATTCATCTCTGACTAGAGGGCGACTCATACGTGAGACCAATGATTCATCTTGACTAAACGGCGACTCATACGTGAGACCAATGATTCATCTTGACTAGAGGGCGACTCATACGTGAGACCAATGATTCATCTTGACTAGAGGGTGACTCATACGTGAGACCAATGATTCATCTTGACTAGAGGGTGACTCATACGTGAGACCAATGATTCATCTTGACTAGAGGGCGACTCATACGTGAGACCAATGATTCATCTTGACTAGAGGGTGACTCATACGTGAGACCAATGATTCATCTTGACTAGAGGGCGACTCATACGTGAGACCAATGATTCATCTTGACTAGAGGGCGACTCATACGTGAGACCAATGTACAAGTGATTCATCTTGACTAGAGGGTGACTCATACATGAGACCAATGATTCATCTTGACTAGAGGGCGACTCATACATGAGACCAATGATTCATCTTGACTAGAGGGCGACTCATACGTGAGACCAATGATTCATCTTGACTAGAGTGCGACTCATACATGAGACCAATGATTCATCTCTGACTAGAGGGTGACTCATACGTGAGACCTATGATTCATCTTGACTAGAGGGCGACTCATACGTGAGACCAATGATTCATCTTGACTAGAGGGTGACTCATACGTGAGACCAATGTACAAGTGATTCATCTTGACTAGAGGGTGACTCATACGTGAGACCAATGATTCATCTTGACTAGAGGGTGACTCATACGTGAGACCAATGTACAAGTGATTCATCTTGACTAGAGGGCGACTCATACGTGAGACCAATGATTCATCTTGACTAGAGGGTGACTCATACGTGAGACCAATGATTCATCTTGACTAGAGGGCGACTCATACGTGAGACCAATGATTCATCTTGACTAGAGGGCGACTCATACGTGAGACTAATGATTCATCTTGACTAGAGGGTGTCTCATACGTGAGACCAATGAATCATCTTGACTAGAGGGTGACTCATACGTGAGACCAATGTACAAGTGATTCATCTTGACTAGAGGGTGACTCATGCATGAGACCAATGATTCATCTTGACTAGAGGGCGACTCATACGTGAGACCAATGATTCATCTTGACTAGAGGGCGACTCATACGTGAGACCAATGTACAAGTGATTCATCTTGACTAGAGGGTGACTCATACGTGAGACCAATGATTCATCTTGACTAGAGGGCAACTCATACGTGAGACCAATGTACAAGTGATTCATCTTGACTAGAGGGTGACTCATACGTGAGACCAATGATTCATCTTGACTAGAGGGCAACTCATACGTGAGACCAATGTACAAGTGATTCATCTTGACTAGAGGGCGACTCATACGTGAGACCAATGATTCATCTTGACTAGAGGGTGACTCATACGTGAGACCAATGATTCATCTTGACTAGAGGGTGACTCATACGTGAGACCAATGATTCATTTTGACCAGAAGGCGACTCATACGTGAGACCAATGATTCATCTTGACAAGAGGGTGACTCATACGTGAGACCAATGACTCATCTTGACTAGAGGGCGACTCATACGTGAGACCAATGATTCATCTTGACTAGAGGGCGACTCATACGTGAGACCAATGTACAGGACTCGTCAGTACAAGTGATTCATCCTGACTAGAGGGTGACTCATACGTGAGACCAATGATTCATCTTGACTAAACGGCGACTCATACGTGAGACCAATGATTCATCTCTGACTAGAGGGCGACTCATACGTGAGACCAATGATTCATCTTGACTAGAGGGCGACTCCTACGTGAGACCAATATACAGGACTCGTCAGTACAAATGATTCATCTCTGACCAGAAGGCGACTCATACGTGAGACCAATGATTCATATTGACTAGAGGGTGACTCGATCATACGTGAGACCAATGATTCATCTTGACTAGAGGGCGACTCATACGTGAGACCAATGATTCATCTTGACTAGAGGGTGACTCATACGTGAGACCAATGATTCATCTCTGACTAGAGGGCGACTCATACGTGAGACCAATGATTCATCTTGACTAAACGGCGACTCATACGTGAGACCAATGATTCATCTTGACTAGAGGGCGACTCATACGTGAGACCAATGATTCATCTTGACTAGAGGGTGACTCATACGTGAGACCAATGATTCATCTTGACTAGAGGGTGACTCATACGTGAGACCAATGATTCATCTTGACTAGAGGGCGACTCATACGTGAGACCAATGATTCATCTTGACTAGAGGGTGACTCATACGTGAGACCAATGATTCATCTTGACTAGAGGGCGACTCATACGTGAGACCAATGATTCATCTTGACTAGAGGGCGACTCATACGTGAGACCAATGTACAAGTGATTCATCTTGACTAGAGGGTGACTCATACATGAGACCATTGATTCATCTTGACTAGAGGGCGACTCATACATGAGACCAATGATTCATCTTGACTAGAGGGCGACTCATACGTGAGACCAATGATTCATCTTGACTAGAGTGCGACTCATACATGAGACCAATGATTCATCTCTGACTAGAGGGTGACTCATACGTGAGACCTATGATTCATCTTGACTAGAGGGCGACTCATACGTGAGACCAATGATTCATCTTGACTAGAGGGTGACTCATACGTGAGACCAATGTACAAGTGATTCATCTTGACTAGAGGGTGACTCATACGTGAGACCAATGATTCATCTTGACTAGAGGGTGACTCATACGTGAGACCAATGTACAAGTGATTCATCTTGACTAGAGGGCGACTCATACGTGAGACCAATGATTCATCTTGACTAGAGGGTGACTCATACGTGAGACCAATGATTCATCTTGACTAGAGGGCGACTCATACGTGAGACCAATGATTCATCTTGACTAGAGGGCGACTCATACGTGAGACTAATGATTCATCTTGACTAGAGGGTGTCTCATACGTGAGACCAATGAATCATCTTGACTAGAGGGTGACTCATACGTGAGACCAATGTACAAGTGATTCATCTTGACTAGAGGGTGACTCATACATGAGACCAATGATTCATCTTGACTAGAGGGCGACTCATACGTGAGACCAATGATTCATCTTGACTAGAGGGCGACTCATACGTGAGACCAATGTACAAGTGATTCATCTTGACTAGAGGGTGACTCATACGTGAGACCAATGATTCATCTTGACTAGAGGGCAACTCATACGTGAGACCAATGTACAAGTGATTCATCTTGACTAGAGGGTGACTCATACGTGAGACCAATGATTCATCTTGACTAGAGGGCGACTCATACGTGAGACCAATGATTCATCTTGACTAGAGGGCGACTCATACGTGAGACCAATGTACAAGTGATTCATCTTGACTAGAGGGTGACTCATACGTGAGACCAATGATTCATCTCTGACTAGAGGGCGACTCATACGTGAGACCAATGATTCATCTTGACTAGAGGGCGACTCATACGTGAAACCAATGATTCATCTTGACTAGAGGTTGACTCATACGTGAGACCAATGATTCATCTTGACTAGAGGGCGACTCATACGTGAGACCAATGATTCATCTTGACTAGAGGGTGACTCATACGTGAGACCAATGATTCATCTTGACTAGAGGGCGACTCATACGTGAGACCAATGATTCATCTTGACTAGAGGGTGACTCATACGTGAGACCAATGATTCATCTTGACTAGAGGGTGACTCATACGTGAGACCAATGATTCATTTTGACCAGAAGGCGACTCATACGTGAGACCAATGATTCATCTTGACTAGAGGGCGACTCATACGTGAGACCAATGATTCATCTTGACTAGAGGGCGACTCATACGTGAGACCAATGTACAGGACTCGTCAGTACAAGTGATTCATCTTGACTAGAGGGCGACTCATACGTGAGACCAATGATTCATCTTGACTAGAGGGTGACTCATACGTGAGACCAATGATTCATCTCTGACTAGAGGGCGACTCATACGTGAGACCAATGATTCATCTTGACTAGAGGGCGACTCCTACGTGAGACCAATATACAGGACTCGTCAGAACAAATGATTCATCTCTGACCAGAAGGCGACTCATACGTGAGACCAATGATTCATATTGACTAGAGGGTGACTCGATCATACGTGAGACCAATGATTCATCTTGACTAGAGGGCGACTCATACGTGAGACCAATGATTCATCTTGACTAGAGGGTGACTCATACGTGATACCAATGATTCATCTCTGACTAGAGGGCGACTCATACGTGAGACCAATGATTCATCTTGACTAAACGGCGACTCATACGTGAGACCAATGATTCATCTTGACTAGAGGGCGACTCATACGTGAGACCAATGATTCATCTTGACTAGAGGGTGACTCATACGTGAGACCAATGATTCATCTTGACTAGAGGGTGACTCATACGTGAGACCAATGATTCATCTTGACTAGAGGGCGACTCATACGTGAGACCAATGATTCATCTTGACTAGAGGGCGACTCATACGTGAGACCAATGATTCATCTCTGACTAGAGGGTGACTCATACGTGAGACCAATGATTCATCTTGACTAGAGGGCGACTCATACGTGAGACCAATGATTCATCTTGACTAGAGGGTGACTCATACGTGAGACCAATGATTCATCTTGACTAGAGGGTGATTCATACGTGAGACCAATGATTCATCTTGACTAGAGGGCGACTCATACGTGAGACCAATGATTCATCTTGACTAGAGGGTGACTCATACGTGAGACCAATGATTCATCTTGACTAGAGGGTGACTCATACGTGAGACCAATGTACAAGTGATTCATCTTGACTAGAGGGTGACTCATACGTGAGACCAATGATTCATCTTGACTAGAGGGTGACTCATACGTGAGACCAATGTACAAGTGATTCATCTTGACTAGAGGGCGACTCATACGTGAGACCAATGATTCATCTTGACTAGAGGGTGACTCATACGTGAGACCAATGATTCATCTTGACTAGAGGGCGACTCATATGTGAGACCAATGATTCATCTTGACTAGAGGGCGACTCATACGTGAGACCAATGATTCATCTTGACTAGAGGGTGTCTCATACGTGAGACCAATGAATCATCTTGACTAGAGGGTGACTCATACGTGAGACCAATGTACAAGTGATTCATCTTGACTAGAGGGTGACTCATACATGAGACCAATGATTCATCTTGACTAGAGGGCGACTCATACGTGAGACCAATGATTCATCTTGACTAAACGGCGACTCATACGTGAGACCAATGATTCATCTTGACTAGAGGGCGACTCATACGTGAGACCAATGATTCATCTTGACTAGAGGGTGACTCATACGTGAGACCAATGATTCATCTTGACTAGAGGGTGACTCATACGTGAGACCAATGATTCATCTTGACTAGAGGGCGACTCATACGTGAGACCAATGATTCATCTTGACTAGAGGGCGACTCATACGTGAGACCAATGATTCATCTCTGACTAGAGGGTGACTCATACGTGAGACCAATGATTCATCTTGACTAGAGGGCGACTCATACGTGAGACCAATGATTCATCTTGACTAGAGGGTGACTCATACGTGAGACCAATGATTCATCTTGACTAGAGGGTGACTCATACGTGAGACCAATGATTCATCTTGACTAGAGGGCGACTCATACGTGAGACCAATGATTCATCTTGACTAGAGGGTGACTCATACGTGAGACCAATGATTCATCTTGACTAGAGGGTGACTCATACGTGAGACCAATGTACAAGTGATTCATCTTGACTAGAGGGTGACTCATACGTGAGACCAATGATTCATCTTGACTAGAGGGTGACTCATACGTGAGACCAATGTACAAGTGATTCATCTTGACTAGAGGGCGACTCATACGTGAGACCAATGATTCATCTTGACTAGAGGGTGACTCATACGTGAGACCAATGATTCATCTTGACTAGAGGGCGACTCATATGTGAGACCAATGATTCATCTTGACTAGAGGGCGACTCATACGTGAGACCAATGATTCATCTTGACTAGAGGGTGACTCATACGTGAGACCAATGAATCATCTTGACTAGAGGGTGACTCATACGTGAGACCAATGTACAAGTGATTCATCTTGACTAGAGGGTGACTCATACATGAGACCAATGATTCATCTTGACTAGAGGGCGACTCATACGTGAGACCAATGATTCATCTTGACTAGAGGGCGACTCAAACGTGAGACCAATGTACAAGTGATTCATCTTGACTAGAGGGTGACTCATACGTGAGACCAATGATTCATCTTGACTAGAGGGCAACTCATACGTGAGACCAATGTACAAGTGATTCATCTTGACTAGAGGGTGACTCATACGTGAGACCAATGATTCATCTTGACTAGAGGGCGACTCATACGTGAGACCAATGATTCATCTTGACTAGAGGGTGACTCATACGTGAGACCAATGATTCATCTTGACTAGAGGGCGACTCATACGTGAGACCAATGATTCATCTTGACTAGAGGGTGACTCATACGTGAGACCAATGATTCATCTTGACTAGAGGGTGACTCATACGTGAGACCAATGATTCATTTTGACCAGAAGGCGACTCATACGTGAGACCAATGATTCATCTTGACAAGAGGGTGACTCATACGTGAGACCAATGACTCATCTTGACTAGAGGGCGACTCATACGTGAGACCAATGATTCATCTTGACTAGAGGGCGACTCATACGTGAGACCAATGTACAGGACTCGTCAGTACAAGTGATTCATCCTGACTAGAGGGTGACTCATACGTGAGACCAATGATTCATCTTGACTAGAGGGTGACTCATACGTGAGACCAATGATTCATCTCTGACTAGAGGGCGACTCATACGTGAGACCAATGATTCATCTTGACTAGAGGGCGACTCCTACGTGAGACCAATATACAGGACTCGTCAGTACAAATGATTCATCTCTGACCAGAAGGCGACTCATACGTGAGACCAATGATTCATATTGACTAGAGGGTGACTCGATCATACGTGAGACCAATGATTCATCTTGACTAGAGAGCGACTCATACGTGAGACCAATGATTCATCTTGACTAGAGGGTGACTCATACGTGAGACCAATGATTCATCTCTGACTAGAGGGCGACTCATACGTGAGACCAATGATTCATCTTGACTAAACGGCGACTCATACGTGAGACCAATGATTCATCTTGACTAGAGGGCGACTCATACGTGAGACCAATGATTCATCTTGACTAGAGGGTGACTCATACGTGAGACCAATGATTCATCTTGACTAGAGGGTGACTCATACGTGAGACCAATGATTCATCTTGACTAGAGGGCGACTCATACGTGAGACCAATGATTCATCTTGACTAGAGGGTGACTCATACGTGAGACCAATGATTCATCTTGACTAGAGGGCGACTCATACGTGAGACCAATGATTCATCTTGACTAGAGGGCGACTCATACGTGAGACCAATGTACAAGTGATTCATCTTGACTAGAGGGTGACTCATACGTGAGACCAATGATTCATCTCTGACTAGAGGGCGACTCATACGTGAGACCAATGATTCATCTTGACTAGAGGGCGACTCATACGTGAAACCAATGATTCATCTTGACTAGAGGGTGACTCATACGTGAGACCAATGATTCATCTTGACTAGAGGGCGACTCATACGTGAGACCAATGATTCATCTTGACTAGAGGGTGACTCATACGTGAGACCAATGATTCATCTTGACTAGAGGGCGACTCATACGTGAGACCAATGATTCATCTTGACTAGAGGGTGACTCATACGTGAGACCAATGATTCATCTTGACTAGAGGGTGACTCATACGTGAGACCAATGATTCATTTTGACCAGAAGGCGACTCATACGTGAGACCAATGATTCATCTTGACAAGAGGGTGACTCATACGTGAGACCAATGACTCATCTTGACTAGAGGGCGACTCATACGTGAGACCAATGATTCATCTTGACTAGAGGGCGACTCATACGTGAGACCAATGTACAGGACTCGTCAGTACAAGTGATTCATCCTGACTAGAGGGTGACTCATACGTGAGACCAATGATTCATCTTGACTAGAGGGTGACTCATACGTGAGACCAATGATTCATCTCTGACTAGAGGGCGACTCATACGTGAGACCAATGATTCATCTTGACTAGAGGGCGACTCCTACGTGAGACCAATATACAGGACTCGTCAGTACAAATGATTCATCTCTGACCAGAAGGCGACTCATACGTGAGACCAATGATTCATATTGACTAGAGGGTGACTCGATCATACGTGAGACCAATGATTCATCTTGACTAGAGGGCGACTCATACGTGAGACCAATGATTCATCTTGACTAGAGGGTGACTCATACGTGAGACCAATGATTCATCTCTGACTAGAGGGCGACTCATACGTGAGACCAATGATTCATCTTGACTAAACGGCGACTCATACGTGAGACCAATGATTCATCTTGACTAGAGGGCGACTCATACGTGAGACCAATGATTCATCTTGACTAGAGGGTGACTCATACGTGAGACCAATGATTCATCTTGACTAGAGGGTGACTCATACGTGAGACCAATGATTCATCTTGACTAGAGGGCGACTCATACGTGAGACCAATGATTCATCTTGACTAGAGGGTGACTCATACGTGAGACCAATGATTCATCTTGACAAGAGGGCGACTCATACGTGAGACCAATGATTCATCTTGACTAGAGGGTGACTCATACGTGAGACCAATGATTCATCTTGACTAGAGGGTGATTCATACGTGAGACCTATGATTCATCTTGACTAGAGGGTGACTCATACGTGAGACCAATGATTCATCTTGACTAGAGGGTGACTCATACATGAGACCAATGATTCATCTTGACTAGAGGGCGACTCATACGTGAGACCAATGATTCATCTTGACTAGAGTGCGACTCATACATGAGACCAATGATTCATCTCTGACTAGAGGGTGACTCATACGTGAGACCTATGATTCATCTTGACCAGAGGGCGACTCATACGTGAGACCAATGATTCATCTTGACTAGAGGGTGACTCATACGTGAGACCAATGTACAAGTGATTCATCTTGACTAGAGGGTGACTCATACGTGAGACCAATGATTCATCTTGACTAGAGGGTGACTCATACGTGAGACCAATGTACAAGTGATTCATCTTGACTAGAGGGCGACTCATACGTGAGACCAATGATTCATCTTGACTAGAGGGTGACTCATACGTGAGACCAATGATTCATCTTGACTAGAGGGCGACTCATACGTGAGACCAATGATTCATCTTGACAAGAGGGCGACTCATACGTGAGACTAATGATTCATCTTGACTAGAGGGTGTCTCATACGTGAGACCAATGAATCATCTTGACTAGAGGGTGACTCATACGTGAGACCAATGTACAAGTGATTCATCTTGACTAGAGGGTGACTCATACATGAGACCAATGATTCATCTTGACTAGAGGGCGACTCATACGTGAGACCAATGATTCATCTTGACTAGAGGGCGACTCATACGTGAGACCAATCTACAAGTGATTCATCTTGACTAGAGGGTGACTCATACGTGAGACCAATGATTCATCTTGACTAGAGGGCAAGTCATACGTGAGACCAATGTACAAGTGATTCATCTTGACTAGAGGGTGACTCATACGTGAGACCAATGATTCATCTTGACTAGAGGGCGACTCATACGTGAGACCAATGATTCATCTTGACTAGAGGGCGACTCATACGTGAGACCAATGTACAAGTGATTCATCTTGACTAGAGGGTGACTCATACGTGAGACCAATGATTCATCTCTGACTAGAGGGCGACTCATACGTGAGACCAATGATTCATCTTGACTAGAGGGCGACTCATACGTGAAACCAATGATTCATCTTGACTAGAGGTTGACTCATACGTGAGACCAATGATTCATCTTGACTAGAGGGCGACTCATACGTGAGACCAATGATTCATCTTGACTAGAGGGTGACTCATACGTGAGACCAATGATTCATCTTGACTAGAGGGCGACTCATACGTGAGACCAATGATTCATCTTGACTAGAGGGTGACTCATACGTGAGACCAATGATTCATCTTGACTAGAGGGTGACTCATACGTGAGACCAATGATTCATTTTGACCAGAAGGCGACTCATACGTGAGACCAATGATTCATCTTGACAAGAGGGTGACTCATACGTGAGACCAATGACTCATCTTGACTAGAGGGCGACTCATACGTGAGACCAATGATTCATCTTGACTAGAGGGCGACTCATACGTGAGACCAATGTACAGGACTCGTCAGTACAAGTGATTCATCCTGACTAGAGGGTGACTCATACGTGAGACCAATGATTCATCTTGACTAGAGGGTGACTCATACGTGAGACCAATGATTCATCTCTGACTAGAGGGCGACTCATACGTGAGACCAATGATTCATCTTGACTAGAGGGCGACTCCTACGTGAGACCAATATACAGGACTCGTCAGTACAAATGATTCATCTCTGACCAGAAAGCGACTCATACGTGAGACCAATGATTCATATTGACTAGAGGGTGACTCGATCATACGTGAGACCAATGATTCATCTTGACTAGAGGGCGACTCATACGTGAGACCAATGATTCATCTTGACTAGAGGGTGACTCATACGTGAGACCAATGATTCATCTCTGACTAGAGGGCGACACATACGTGAGACCAATGATTCATCTTGACTAAACGGCGACTCATACGTGAGACCAATGATTCATCTTGACTAGAGGGCGACTCATACGTGAGACCAATGATTCATCTTGACTAGAGGGTGACTCATACGTGAGACCAATGATTCATCTTGACTAGAGGGTGACTCATACGTGAGACCAATGATTCATCTTGACTAGAGGGCGACTCATACGTGAGACCAATGATTCATCTTGACTAGAGGGTGACTCATACGTGAGACCAATGATTCATCTTGACTAGAGGGTGATTCATACGTGAGACCTATGATTCATCTTGACTAGAGGGTGACTCATACGTGAGACCAATGATTCATCTTGACTAGAGGGTGACTCATACGTGAGACCAATGATTCATCTTGACTAGAGGGCGACTCATACGTGAGACCAATGATTCATCTTGACTAGAGGGCGACTCATACATGAGACCAATGATTCATCTTGACTAGAGGGTGACTCATACGTGAGACCAATGATTCATCTTGACTAGAGGGCGACTCATACGTGAGACCAATGATTCATCTTGACTAGAGGGTGACTCATACGTGAGACCAATGATTCATCTTGACTAGAGGGTGACTCATACGTGAGACCAATGATTCATCTTGACTAGAGGGCGACTCATACGTGAGACCAATGATTCATCTTGACTAGAGGGCGACTCATACGTGAGACCAATGATTCATCTCTGACCAGAGGGTGACTCATACGTGAGACCAATGATTCATCTTGACTAGAGGGCGACTCATACGTGAGACCAATGATTCATCTTGACTAGAGGGTGACTCATACGTGAGACAAATGATTCATCTCTGACTAGAGGGCGACTCATACGTGAGACCAATGATTCATCTTGACTAGAGGGCGACTCATACGTGAGACCAATGATTCATCTTGACTAGAGGGTGACTCATACGTGAGACCAATGATTCATCTTGACTAGAGGGCGACTCATACGTGAGACCAATTATTCATCTTGACAAGAGGGCGACTCATACGTGAGACCAATGTACAGGACTCGTCAGTACAAGTGATTCATCTTGACTAGAGGGTGACTCATACGTGAGAACAATGCCGAATAAAGATAAGCATTTGGGAACACAAAGATATTATTTCAATAAGGCGTGCCATATGGCCTATGTTATGTACAATGTATTTTTCGGCATAGGCCTACTGGTATAAATAAAATTGCGTCGTGGTTTTCTAAATCTAAATGATATCGGCATGTAGGGTTAGGGTAAGATGTGCAGATATTTACTTATTGACATTTTCAAGTGACAACTGAGGATGTTTGATAAAGAGATACATGTGCAGTCAGTATACAAGTCTTGTAATTACTTCATATAATGCGCTAGTAAAATCTGATAATGATTACAAACAAAGATAAAAATGGTGTTCATTCCACCCCTTATTACAATATTCACAAATACTTTGCTTAATTTTTACATAAAAAGTGCACGTTAAATCTGTGTAAACATATCCTGAACTTTACAGAAGGATCTTCCTGAAGCTTGGGAGAAAATATTGTTTTCAACATTTAGTAAAGATTTATTGCTTTAATAACGAGTAAGTATTTAGAAGGAGATATTTTTTGCATATTTTGCGAAGCAATAACTTTTATAGTCTTTCGTGAAATTGATATATAAATAGTTTTATATCAACAACATTTTGATAGCCCAAAACATTAAAAAAAAACATTTGAAAATGAATTTGATTCAACATCAAACACCCGACTGTGTGTACTTGTTCGTCATACCCTTCAAGGACATGATAACATTGTATATATATATTTGTTTCCAGGCGAAATAACTATAACCAATGTTTGATAGCTCTCATTTTGGCTCTGGGCAAAAATATATGGTTTCACATAAAATAACTGTATTTGAGGCATATTTACTAAGAAAATACTTGGTCATTCCATTTCAAATAGACCAATAGACCCAGTTGACATCATGGATTTTGGAATTTTCAATTTTAATAAAGGCTACTGTATCTTCAGAGAAGGGAAATACAAATATTTTGTTCATACTCAAAATATTTTGTGTTTGCCATAGTGTTTTAGGAGACAGGGGTCTTCCAAATGTGACGTTATTGAGCAAAACCCTTGATATGTTTCGATGTCTCTTACATTGACATCTCTAGACGTAAAGGTTTAAAATTTCTACATTAAATAGAATATTAAATGATGTTTCCAAATATATATTAGACATTTGAAAGAAATTGTATTTATATGGTTTATAATTGGCTTGACAAAAATGATGAATTTCATTTGTCAGTTTTTTCGTATGTTTGCCCTTTTGTTTTCACTTGTTTGTGAAGTAGAAGGGATGTGGTGCACCAAACATGCTATGATTCGTCTCCTTAGGGTATCAAGAGTTGTACGTTATGAATTCGTGACAATACATTTCGTTCTAATGTTACAATTGCTGTGTATATCTACCTACTGTTCGGAAAAATGTCAAAAAATCCCCCTGTTTAAAGCTGTCTGTAGAAAAGGCGCACCTCTTAGAGACTTCATATTTTGCAAACTTGTAGCTCATAGTCAGGACTACAACATATCAAAATTTGGCGGGGGTAAGATTTCCCATTTACCTACTATAAGTGATTTAGTAAAGCAACCCTAAATGATTTTACCGACGCTTCACATTGATTGACATATCCATGCTTGAGAAATTCTGGAGGTTGTTGAATAATGAATTCATAACAATTCACTTACATAAAATTCATTGAGGGCCAACTACCTTTTGGGTAGTCTATATCTATTTTTTTGCTACCGAAATGCTCCAGCGCAAACTCTTTAATTTGTTTTTGGAAAATCGAGAGAAATCTATCTCATTCTGATGTCAGCATTACCTTTGGAGATGACATGATCAGAAGACAGTTACCTTTACCTTTCGTCTTGGCATTTGAACGTTGAGGGCTCAATTGTAATCAGAAAAACAATGATCATGCTTTGATTGACGTCATCTACAGACTTGACATTTCAAAATGTCAATACCTTTGTGTGTTCCGAGTTCTTCATTTCTTAACGTTATTGATATTGAATTTGTTGATTCGTTTCTCTCTGACACACGTATTGTAGCTAGTTATGTTGCACCTATTGGGATGAATGAATGGCGACTTCTTGTCCATGGAACAATGAAAAGCATAGGTTTTGGTTTTCAAATTCAGACTCGATCTCGATTTCTGTAGCAGGAATGATAACGGCTGCGCGATCAATGAGTTGTTGTTGAGTTGTAACTTGGTTTTAGAGGACGCCTTAAGACTGGCTTTGGCCGCAAATCTTTAGCTGTCCCCCTATCCCGATCAATCAGTTGTTGTTGAGTTGTAACTTGGTTTTAGAGGACGCCTTAAGACTGGCTTTGGCCGCAAATCTTTAGCTGTCCCCCTATCCCGTAACGCGTTTTTTTGTCATGAATTTGCTTTTAGTCCAAAGTCTTTTTTGTGAAAACAAAGATTGACAAAGTCAAACTACTTTGAGTGACATTTAGAAGTTGGAAGTCAAATAAGGACGAATATTTTATGGATAACAACTTCTTTATTCTGAGTACACGACGTTTCGATACAGCTTCTTGTATCGTTTTCAAGCATAATGACATGGAAATATAATATAAACTTCTAGTGTGTCCATCCTCTGTAACTGCCGACTTCCACTGGCTTCCACTGTAATCCCTATTATTTTATTTTTAGAGTACGTCCGGGTAATTCAGCTCATGAGGGTAATTCCGCTCGGTAACATTACAAATAAAATTTGTTTTGTTTTTGTGTATACTTTGCATATTTCACAACTTCATTTCAATATTTTGTTATTCATGACATGCAACAACATTTTCTTAATTGTAATAATTTGAATAATTCAAGAAAACTAAAGTTTTATTTTCCCGCGCTTTCCTTTTTGTCATTTCTATCAGATTGATGGCCGTTGGGTGTTGGCAGTCAGTCAAACCCAGTCGGCACTCATTGATAAAATAACATCAACTTGAGTGGTGCTCAATGTCTAAATGAGCAATAAAATACTCCAAGATATCCTTTGCGATGTGGCTTTCATACAGTAATTTTTTGGATTTAATGAAAAATCTATGAATTTGATGTGAGCGGAATAAGCCTCCATTATTTTTGACGATAATTGGAAGTAGTTTAATTCCGCTCACAATAAGATATGACGTCACTCTTCCCTTGCTAATAATTTTCTTGAATAAATAGACGTTCAAGAAGTTATCATTTACAATTGCAGGTGAATTTAGAATTATTTGATAAAAATCACAATAGTATTTCTAATCATATTTTCGTAACAACTCAATTTGATATAACCGTAACCATACATGTATATAATAAGAGTAATGAATTAGAAGATAGATCAAATAGACAATAGATATAATTAAGCGACAAATTCAACCTGCATCAGACTCTTTGCACTCTGTTGCACAACTTAAAGACATAAAATGACAGGCCATGCTTAAACTTCGGCTTTTGCTTGAAGTTTATGGCCTTACGCCTACATTGTTTTGTAATAGAAACTTTAAGTTGACCTTTAAACTCAAATCATGCATCTGAAATTTTCCAAAAATATTCATGTGAATTGAATAATTATTTGTTTTCAAAATTGTTACAAGTTTATGCGAATGATCACTAGTTATAAACACCAGTTATCATCATAACATCGAGTTTGGAATGATTTGGAAATTTGGTGTATTATTTATATATATATTTAAGTTCTTAAGAACTTAAGAGTATTGAAGTTGGTTTTGGAAATGAGTCAAGCATTTTGAATACCAAGTGTTTAAAACATGTTGGTAAATGGTCGTACCTAAAAGAATAATTTATCAATAACAAAATATAAACATTGATACTGAAACTACTGTAAAATATGAATTGATACCATTTATGGTGTAAAAACGTAATATTTTGGTACTGAGCGGAATTACCCACAGGGGTGAGCGGAATTAGCCCCAGCTGATCGGAATTAGCCTACTCGTGAACTACGACGTTATTGCCTGATTGTCTTAATTAATGAGGTTATTTTTTAATAAAAATGTTCAATCTATGAAGCTGAAATGCTTATTTTCCTGGCTGAATTAAAATATTTGGTCCATATCTTATTGTGATGTGTCGATATGAGATCGCGTCCAAAAGTGAGCGGAAATACCCGGACGTAGGCTACTCTACCATTGTCTCAATTATGTTGTTGTTTATTTTGTTGATTAATTAGTTCACCTATATATATATCCAACTCTCTGTCCATGTCATTATGCTTGAAAACGATACAGGAAGCTGTATTGAAACGTCGTGTACTCAGAATAAAGAAGTTATAATCCGGGTCATTCTACCAGATTTGGAAATTCCATGTCCGGTATGAGATACCACGTATAAATAATGTTTAAATGAATAAATAATTGAGATAAAACTTTTATTTATAAAACTTCCTTTATTCTAAACAATTGTTCATATAAGTAAAGTTAATTTTCTGTTGTCTACATTTATAAACCATCAGCAGAAATTAGGGTAACTCGTTATTTTAGCATGTCCGAATCTAAATGTTTGTTTCTTGGTTTGATGTAGACATTTTAAATGTGATAATCTTAAGTAATTTTTGGATAAGTTTTGAAGGATGGACAATTGACAATTATAGTTTAAGGCAAACTTGAAGTAGTTCAGTGGTATGAATTTTTTTTTAAATTGTCAAAACAAATTGTCCACAATATTATTGTCATTACCGCAACAGGAACAGATTAGGGTTGTAAATACATATGGATCATCTCCCTTGAAATCCTCTTATCATGTTCAACTAGACGGCAACATTGTAATACTTGTGCCCAAAGAAGGTTTGTCAGAGTAGTAGATTTTTTGTGGGATTCGACATTCTGTTGTTGGTATGTAAGGAGTATGCTTATTGTGTGTCATTACCGCAACACGTTTTACTACTTCACCAGAGAAACCAACCACAATCTATTCATATCTTAAGGATACCTGCTTGAATACCGTTCAGAATTTGTGATATACAGGTCATAATATGATTCTTGAAGATTAGTAGACTTGAATATTAACGAAAATGTCATCACCACAACAGTCATTACCGCAACAAAAACTTCTGTTACGGTAATGACATGTGTCATTACCATACATGTGATAAAACCTGTAATCCCTAGCAAAATACAACAAATGTCACACTATTATGTCTTATATGATACAAAGTTACTTCTGTTAAAGAGCTAGGAATTAGAACATGACAGGAAAGAAAGGGTTTTGAAAAATACAACTTATTGTCATTACCGCAACAGTCATTACCGCAACAGTCAAAAAACCCAAATTGTACATTTTAGTTCACAGTTGGAAAAATGTAGATTTGTGTTGTAACACAATAAAAAAAGTCATTAACAACTTTTAAATACATACATAGTGCCTACAAGTTATGTATTGAGGTAGTTTTCATATTTTTCCAAGTTGAATGAAATTGAAAGATATAAAAATTCATTAATGCTATGAAAAACTTTAATTTTATTATGTATTTTTATTTTTACACTCAGTAGTATAGATTATAGTTACATGATATCAAAATAATTATAACAAAATTATTAGCAGAGACACATGAAGCTAAACACTTACAGAGTCGGTAAGATTGTTCACAGCCTTTTGGATTGTTTCAAATAACATTAAAATGTGAAATGTATATGTCATGTTCATAATTTAGATTAGGTGAATATGTTATCATTGTAATAAATTTCATATTACCAAACAATTCAAGTACTTGAACATTTTAAATATGTTGATTTTATTCCCAAATTTTACTGCTTCCCATAGTCAGTGTCATTACCAAAACGACATGTCATTACCGTATCTTCAATGTCATTACCAAAACATCACAGATTTTATAGAATTAAGCCAATTATCATTTCATAAAAATCCTTTTGATATTTGTGAATGGTTAAAGAAAAATTTGTTTTATACTTTTCTGACAACTGTAAGAGAAATCGGCCTATGGATTATCATTTAGTGTGTTTGCATTCCCGACAAAATGTATGAAAGAACAATCTTATGTGTCCACAGTTAACTATAACTACTATTTAATGCCAACATGTAGCCTACTAATGAATTGTCAAAAACGTTTTCATGAACTAATTTTTGTAACCTCTCGATGATATTTTATTAAATGTGTAATAAAATTTTCTAAAATTGTTATTTTAGTTTCTGTTGCGGTAATGACATATTAAGATTAATGAGTAAGTTCCGTCAAATTTACTGAAAAATATTTCGCTCAGACATCTTTGCTGATGCTATATGGCAATAATTAAAAGCAAACTTTATTCAATTAAACAAGAAAAACATTAAGAAATTGACTTAGAATTTTTAAAAAGTGAAATACCAAAATTTCCAAATCTGGTAGAATGACCCATCCATAAAATATTCGTCCTTATTTGGGGACCGGTCATTTATTACAGGGGGGGGTGGGCCGGGGGTTTTCAGGGGAGGGTCATAAAAAAATATACAGCCTTTAGGGGAGGGTCATGAAAAAAAATACAAGAGTTTGGGGAGGGTCATTTTAAAATAGACAAGAATAATACCATCTTTCTTTGAAAACTTTAAAGATGCGGTAAAATGTCATTACAAAGCTTTTTGGGGGGTAAAGTTCAAAATATTGTTCATTTTGAGTAGTTCAGGATTAGAATTCAGAAATAAGTCTTCCCTCAAAACGGTTTATATAAGCCACACGACTTCCATTCTCGATAATCCAGAGTTTACGTTCCGATAATAGTGGAGGTGTAATCGGAACGTAAACTCTGGATAATCGAGAATGCACGACTTCTAACCCATGTTCATAGTACAGCTGAACTGAACTGATAGCTAGATCTATATGAGGACAGACAATTTATATATTTAAAGCTTTTGTTACTGACTGTTGTATCTTGAAAAGATATCTAGATGCATTGTCAACCCTGATATAGAATATTGTTGTAAAAGAAGCAGTTATATAATTAATCACAATGATTATGTTAGTCTTTTTCTGAGAGTGACCTTTTTATGATATTATACAAATTTAAAAAACCTATAACTTGATCAATATTCATAAATATTCCATATTGGTCAGAGGATATATCCTAGCAACTATTTCAAACTTATTATGAAGCAGAGAAAATATAAATATTAAATGAATTCCAATGTTGATTCTTGAATTGCTGATATAAGGAACATTTCTGTTTTTATGCAGCAGTCCGTATATATGCGTTGGTATCCTATTTACCTGTTAATCTCATAGTTCAGATTCTTCTTGTTCAATATGATGAAACCTATCAACGTTATCTATATGAGTTATAAATGTGCCTTGTTATCTTCATACATAGTCAAATTCTTGCTTCCATTCTCAAGATTTTGTTATGAAGTGAATTGTCTAACTCAAACTCATTAAACTTATTATATTCAAATGTAACAAAACCTGACATTTATAATCATTTTGATCCATATATCCCTTGTATGTTTTTGCCGTAAACCTTTGTAATCTTTTGACATATTGAACCTTTTTTGTAGCAAAAATTACAGAAGTTGTTGAAGGTTGAAGTTTTTGGGTTTTGGGGAGGAAAATCTTTGACATGTTTATCAAATATTACATACATTTATCAGCCCTTTGGGTACAAAAGCTTATATGTTATGAATTTATAATATCATACAACCTTTTGGAATGAAAAAAGTTTTATATATTTTTAAGTCTTATATTGATAGTTTGATATTGATAGATTTTCCCTTTTGATAATTTAATAGGTTTGGCATTCTCGTTTAGATTTAAAAGTTATCTTATGTACACCTGATTAATCAATTCCCAATTCTTATCTTAGAGACAATGCATTCTAGCATATATATAAGGAAATATTCATGTCAACCTTCTATCAAATCTATCAATGAAATGTATTATTTTGTCTTCACCAAAAACCAATGTCCATTATTTTGACAGTGAGTCGAGTCTATGAGGAAGTCATTTTGTCCTAGGCATATTTCCCAAATTATACATTTATATACTGATAATCATAGCGTAAATGTGTATATTATAACATTCAATTAATTATTATTTAAAGTGCTAATGAAAATTGGTTAAAGTAGACCCTAACATAAATTTCTGAAGTCAAAATCTATGATATTTTGATGATATGAATGAGGGGAGGGTCATGAAAAAAAATACACATAAATGGGGAGGGTCGCCCAAAAAAATGACATTGATTTGGGGAGGGTCATATTTTTATGTACAAGCCCAAGTGAAAAACCCCCGGCCCACCCCCCCCTGTAATAAATGACCGGTCCCTTGATAGGCCTATTGGCCGATCCCTGAAAAAAATATTCTACACGTTTGTTCTCTAGCAAGCAAAAAATTCATATGCAGGCCTATTTCTCTAATTGTTTTCAAGTTTAGTATTGAGTTTTCGGAAAATTCTCTTTCCACAAAATTAGGTCAATCTTGGGTCGTTGCTTTAGTAACCTACGTAAACGCACACAAAGCGGTGACGTTTCAATCCGTGTGCTCACAATTTTTATAATGTAAAATTAATGCGCCAAGTACCATTATGGCTTTCAAATATATTATTTAGAGAGTAGAAAAGCTATTTAAAATACTAACGTTTCTTATAGTTTAAATAACACGTCTTAAAATCTATTTAAAAAAATTAGTGAATTAATTAAAGAATAATATGTTGAGAACTATATTTTGCTCCTTCACTCCCTTCGTCAGGTGTATCATGGCGACTTCCGGTATCCATGACTGTTGACGCTAAATGAGAAACTATCTGCAAATATGAACTCGGAAATAGAACCACATATTACCAAGAAATATGAAATAAAAAAGAGACTTGGAAAGGGGGTACGTAAATATTTACTTATTGCAGTAGAAATGTAAGTTTGAATGTCTAACATGTGATGTTTCTCAATATTTTACTGACTGAAAGTATCGGATGTGTTCGTACTTGATCGTGTCAATATCATGATATATTGACATTCCTTTCTGTGTGGCAATATTAATAATGTTTCTTCAGAATCATTGTTATGTTTTCACATAATTGTTTACTTAAGTATAGCATAACAACAACCTTATAGCACTACATCATAAAATATGCACCCTTGCCTTGAAGGAAAGTTAACCGCAGACCAAATTTCCATATCTCTCAGTGTCACATAAAAAAATAAGTTGAAAAGTCTTGAATCTAAATGCCATATGCACTCCCCAAATGACTAAATATTACCGAAGCAGCACACTCCAACTCACTCTTTATAATAATAATTATTATGAATTTGTTTATAAAATAAATATAGATTTATAATCTTAAACTTTTTAATTAGCATACTAAATCTAATTATGCCACGCTATACTCAAACCATGAATATGCAATGTTCATTTTATTGTACAACTTTTAACTTTACATCAATATAAATGCTTGACCTTACACATTATATGACAGATGTTGAACAGTAATAAGATCTACCAAACTTGTGCTAAATAATTATCTAGCATCCAGCTTTATAAATTGTGTCATTTTACCTGTTAGTTGTCTAACTTTATTATGAATGTGTTAATCATACTAAAAACACAGTTACAAAATAACATTTTGAACCACACGGATACGTTCTGAATTCTATGTTTCAGTGGAAGGTATTATATCTATATTTAACATTGTAAATATCTACACGAAACCATGCACTGTTGAAATAACTTCACAGAACTTGTTGACAGTCTAGCAGCATTCAAAGACACATGGGGAAACACCCTTCTTGTCTGTATTGTTCACATAAGTGTGGATCATGTATCACCAAATCATAACCCAGATGTAACAGTACCGTAACAATAATCTATTTCAGGCCTATGGAATTGTTTGGAAAGCCATTGATCGCAGGACTGGAGAAGTCGTCGCTGTCAAAAAGATTTTCGATGCATTCAGAAACCAGACAGATGCACAGGTGATGAAACTGAATTCATTTGATGCTGCAGGCCCTGTAACATGAATAATTAATCTACTTATCCACTTATGAACTAGCAAGAGACATTGAATATTGTCCAATTAATTAATTTGTGGAATTTGGAGGGCATTTAATATTGATGAATGAATAATTGATGTTTTCTGTTTTATTATTTGTTCTGTTATGTGTTTTCACATGACAGATGTTTGGTATTTTAGGAGGAATTAAATACTACTACTACTTCTGCTTTATCTTGCTAACTGATTATTCTGTTTGTTGCAGAGAACGTTCCGGGAGATCATGTTCCTGCAGGAGTTCGGGGACCATCCCAACATCATCAAGTTACACAATGTCATCAAGGCGGAAAATGATAAGGATATATACCTCGTCTTTGAATTTATGGGTTAGTTTTGATTATGTACCTTTGATCTCTTCTATTCATATATGTGTATTTCATTTTCAATATTCACTAAAATCCTCATTGAAAAAAGAACATTTAAAATATTGTGATCCCTTTAATCATTTATACTTCAAAATTGCCCAGAATGGATAACAATACTTTACTTCTATGATTCAGAATAAAAGTTTAAATTATAATTTGACTAATTAACTTTATATTTCAATTGCAACCCAAGATCTCCATTTTAACGCCTGTGTTTGACATGTGTAGAGACGGACCTGCACAACGTGATCAAACGAGGCAACATCCTGAAGGACGTCCACAAGCGCTACATCATGTACCAGCTCTTCAAATCAACCAAGTACCTGCACTCCGGCAATGTCATACATCGCGATCAGAAGGTACCATCTCCGCTCAATGTCATCTTTAGGTGTCTTTGTCTCTTTCTTGATGATCATGTTATTGCAGTGTTCAGTAAACTCTGTAGTCTGTCCTGTCAGCACGGACTGTTACATGATTCGTTGTCCTGTCAGCGGGGAGTGTTACATGATTCGTTGTCCTGTCAGCGGGGAGCGTTACATGATTCGTTGTCCTGTCAGCGGGGAGTGTTACATGATTCGTTGTCCTGTCAGCGGGGAGTATTACATGATTCGTTGTCGTGTCAGCGGGGAGTGTTACATGATTCGTTGTCCTGTCAGCGGGGAGCGTTACATGATTCGTTGTCCTGTCAGCGGGGAGCGTTACATGATTCGTTGTCGTGTCAGCGGGGAGTGTTACATGATTCGTTGTCCTGTCAGCGGGGAGTATTACATGATTCGTTGTCCTGTCAGCGGGGAGTGTTACATGATTCGTTGTCCTGTCAGCGGGGAGTGTTACATGATTCGCTGTCCTGTCAGCGGGGAGTGTTACATGATTCGCTGTCATGTCAGCGGGGAGTGTTACATTATTCGTTGTCCTGTCAGCAGGGAGTGTTACATTATTCGTTGTTCTGTCAGCGGGGAGTGTAACATGATTCGCTGTCCTGTCAGCAGGGAGTTTTACATGATTCGCTGTCCTGTCAGCGGGGAGTGTTAATGATTCGCTGTCCTGTCAGCGGGGAGGGTTACATGATTCGCTGTCCTGTCAGCGGGGAGCGTTACATGATTCGAACATTGACACATCAGTCTGATTTATCTAACTGTTGACTTTACATGAATAAATACTTTGGGCCTTTCTATAGACAAAGTACAAACAGCTATAAAAAAACAGCTGTTATAGTGAAATGTTGTGACTAGTTCTGTCAAGCAATCACAAAGCTTTCAGTATTATTAGCTAGGGATAAGAAACTCCTATAAAGACAGTTGTTCATGATCTCTGCCATCCTGCAATGTAACTGTCTGCTTATGATAACTTTTGTCTACACTGAAGTGGTAACAGAGCGTCTGTCTGTACATGCTGTTTTCACTGGAAACAAACTGCTGAATGATTTCGTATACCAATGGAAGGGGTATTGCCAAAGTTATGATATAAGAGTCAATTTGATGCCCCAGGTTTTCTGGTTCCCCATGGACCCTCCAGTCTGAACTCAAACAGATTGGAACATGTGTAGATACTGAAAGTTTCAAATGTTGATTGTGATCGTTTCATGCAATCGTCAATACTACCGTAAATTTCTTTCCTTGCCTTATAACAAAATATATTTCATTGTTATGTTACGAATTAAACACAAGACAAGGGTTTCTCAAGGAAAAACTTCATGTTACTTTTCGGGGAGTGTTAGCCCCCCTTCATCAGAAAAATTATACAGAGTTGAGTATGGTATATATGTACCATGTACTTAAGTTTTTTATCACTTGTGGCTCGTCACTCGTGTAATATATTGAAATTCATCCAGACTTGTTGAGATCAACATGGAATTAGTCTAGAAAAGACAAATATCCCTTAAATCCTTGTGTTGTCCCGGGTAATTATACCCAAAATTTACAGTATCACAATGTGTTGTTTAGCCCTCCAATATCCTGCTGGACAGTGAGTGTGTGGTCAAGCTGTGTGACTTCGGACTGGCACGTTCTCTCACCCAGATCGGCATGGACGAGACCGGGGACCCCAATCTGACAGAGTATGTGGCCACACGCTGGTACCGCGCCCCCGAGATCCTCCTGGCCTCCCACAGGTACAGCAAATACTCACTGTCTGCTGGTGGGCTTACCATACTGATCATTGTGCTACCCATCCAGTTGCTCATTTCATGAACTTAGCTCAAGTGAACTTACCTGAAGACAGCTCCGCAACAGAAATAAATGAAACATGATGATGACAAGAAAAGTCACAAGGAACATAATATAACTATGAAGTTCACTGTTCTCATAGCAAATTAAAATGACAGCATTTATACAATTGTTTTAATGTTCTTAACCCAAAAATAAAAATCTATATTTGCTATGTCACTTTTGCCAAAGAAAATGTAATGTTAGTTAGACCCCAGGCATCTCATTCGCGAAACATTTATGAAAATGAATACAATTTGAATGATATTTGTGTGATTTGTGTGATTAAAGTCTGGTACAACACCTTGTTGTGCAGGTACACGAAGGGAGTGGACATGTGGAGTCTGGGCTGTATCCTGGGGGAGATGCTGATGAACAAACCTCTCTTCCCGGGCTCCTCCACCATCAACCAGATAGAGCGCATCATGGCCACCATACCCACACCCTCGCGCGGAGGTACGTGCTTCTCATATATTGAAACATGGTCAGGGGGTTATATGAGATAATGAGAGTGGTTGGGGGATGGGAGAGGAATAGTGGCCTTCACTGACAGTATGGGAATGTACTTTCCAACTACTGGCACATTAAATAAACTTCTACATGATGAACTGTTTAATTCTAACCAAGATATGTTTTCTTTCATAAATATTGGAATTGATCACCATACTTTCGGTTTCATTCACCGCTACTTTCACACTACCGTAATTTCTCTATTAGTTCGACATCTCAAATTAATTCGACCACATACTATTTAACTGATCTAAAAATTTCAAATCACCTCTAAAATTTCAACCTAGTGCTAAAAGTTTTTGTTCTTTTGATTTAACCGTGGGTTTAAAATCATTAATTTGCAAAAACGAAATAATTAAAACGTGTAATTATCATTTCTGCAGTATTCAATTTAAAACATATTTATAATCACAACATTTCAATTATTATGTGGTCATCTATAAAGAATATGCAGTATATATATATATATGCATGTTATGTTTGTCAAACATTTCAACCACAGTGCCAAATGAACGATCAGAAAATTTGAGGTTCAAATTATTGGAGAAATTACAGTAACCATTTATTTCTTTATAATGGAATGCAAAGACTGAAAGTTATGGATGAAGTCTGGATTCAATTTCATATCCTATTGCAGATATAGAAAGTATCAAGTCAGCCTACGGTTCTTCAGTACTAGAGAAAGCTGTGATGAGGTGAGTTGATCTCATCTTGCTGGCTGTGTCAACTGTCTTGCAAGCTCATTTTCTCTGTCGTTGTCAAGCACCTCTGACTAACTGTTTAGTTCACATCAAAATATCATTTATCAGTCATGCAGCTAACATGTTTCCTTGAATGTGAACATAGTCCACTTTTTCTGAGAGTAAATAGCTTGTAAATACTATGATCTGACATTGTTACAAGAATTGTGAATGTTGCTGTACATGTGTTCACCATGTGTCTGTCTCCTGCTCGGACAGACCCAAGAAGCGTCTGGAGGACATGGTGCCCGACTGTTCCGTGGAGGCGGTGGACCTGCTCCGGAGACTGCTGCACTTCAACCCAGACAAACGCATCACGGCAGAGGAGGCGCTCAGACACCCATACGTGGAGAGGTCAGTCAGTCAGTCAGTCAGTCAGTCAGTCGTCAGTCAGTCAGTCAGTCAGTCAGTCAGTCAGTCAGTCAGTCAGTCAGTCAGTCAGTCAGTCAGTCAGTCAGTCAGTCAGTCAGTCAGTCAGTCAGTCAGTCAGTCAGTCAGTCAGTCAGTCAGTCAGTCAGTTACTTGTTTTCAGGCAATCAGTAGCATTCTTTACTTGCATTGTTGTACTAATTCAATGTCAACTTTACTGAACTAAAACTTGCCTTGTACGTCAGGTTCCACAACCCTTCTGAGGAGTTGTCCCTCAGCTACGACGTGGTCCCCCCGCTCAGTGATGACATCCAGCGCTCCGTCGACGAGTACAGGAGCATGCTGTATGAGGTGCGTGTCTCATTAGCATAATTATCAGGTCTTTTGTATTTCTTTTTGCAAGAAAAGTTATTCAAAGTGCTTTATCTACACTTTAACTTTATCTCCAGTGTTATCTGATCGCTAGGTATTGATTGTTGCAGGAAAGTATCTTTTTAAAGCTAATTTATATCCCGTAATTCACGACAGGACGGTGTGAAGTGAGGATTATGATAGTAAACCAGACAATGACACGTGTCATTCAGTCAAATGGAATCTTTTAAGCTTATCTAAAGCAGTCAGAATGAGAGTTACGTGATGACAATGTTTGGACTGTGAATTAAGCCCCCACAATGTTTATGACTGTTTCACTATTTTCATTGAAAACAAGCATTTATTATAAAAGTGCCATTGGGGGAATGAGTATGTGAGATATTTTAAATTCATACAATAAATTATGCCATTTTTATCAAAGCAAAACAATATGTGAAGAATATCACAGAGTGGCTCTTTAAGCCACATTCTTACCACCACTAGAATGTCATCCCCTAAGTTTGATGATGCTAGCGTCTCCAGATGCTCACTTCCTATGACATGTCCCCACCAGATGATAATGCAGAAGAAGGCCGAGCGCCGGCGGAGACGTCGAGAGGAGTCCAGGAGCGCCCAGCAGAGACAGCTTCACGCCCAGCAACAGGCCCTGATGGGGGCAGGGGACTCAAGTGGCAGCATCCCCCCACCCTCCCATGCCACCCCCCACCACCACCCCGACCACGCCTCCAAGGAGAATCTCACAGGCCCCTCCCCCAAGTCTGCAGCCACGCCCTCCCACCGTATGGTTGACAACAGGCACCACTCATCATTCTCAAGTAAGTGCTTCATGACTGGTCCTGTTCAGGCTTCATGCTGTGTTTAAGATACTTACCTGGCAAGTAGGGTTTGCAACTTAAAGTTACTGAAGAATTTACCAGACCATGTCATAATTTGCATTTACCCTGCTATGTGATTGGCTAAAGCCTTCAATGATCACACAAGCAGGGCAGGGTTAGTGACCTTCTTGCATCTGGCTCATCTGAAAACAACCAGGGTGCTGGTCCATAAAGCAGTTAAGTTGCAATCAGTTGTAGCACATTCTTTAAACAATGATTACAATCGATTGTAGTCTTATGATAAATTTTATGTTTTTTGTGGAACGGGACCCAGTTATTGGGACTATCTCAAACGCTGCATGTAAGCATTTTTGACTGATATGAACTGTAAGACACCCGGTTGAACTGTAAGTGAGGAGAGCGCTACTCTTGTTGCAGACATAGCGTTTGGACGGAGTGAGGCGCAGCAGAAGGCCTTGATGAGACAGAGGAGTCTGGACTATCTCAACAGTCAGCAGCACCAGCAGATCAACAACGTGAGTAGAAGCAACACGACACGACAACATATGACACGACACGACATGACACAACGCGACATGACACAACACAACATGACACAACATGACAAGACACATCACCACACCACATGACGCAACACACAATAGGACAAAACACAACACCACACAACACGACAAAACACCATACCATACCACACCATATGATGCAACACACAACACACACACAACACAACACAAGGTCACTGCATATTTCACAGAAATGAGCCTATTGATGGAACCTTTCTTTCAATATGATTGGTGGTGAAATAACTAGATCTATCAATGAAAATAAACAATGTTATCACTCACTTGTGACAAGAACAACAAACCTAAGCTCTTACACTATGACATGTTTAAGATGACATATTGGCGCTTCAGTGACGCCTTTTGAGCCAACTCAACATGAATGCCCTTCAATTTTTATATAAATACAACAATTTAATCATAAAATAGATAAAAGTGTGGCAGAAAACTGTGCCACTCTTGAAAATAAAACCTTTCTTCTTCACTCGATGAGATAGACATGGTATTTGTCAAGAAAAGTCAACTATTCTCCAAACATAACACCAAGATATGAGGTATGTGTAGAGTAAGTAAAGTGATACTTATGTTGCTCTCCAGGACCCGTACCCACCCATACCACAGAACCAGAAGAACAGACAAGCCTCCGCTCCAGCGGTGACGAGAGGAGGTCACGGCCGGCCGATATCAGGGGCACACCGGAACCCGGTGATCACGCGGGGGGAGGAGCGCGGAGGAGGGGGAGGCGGACTGACTGTCACCAGCTCCAGACTGGTAGGTTCAACAGGTCTACACACTCCTAGCTGCCTTATCAATCCAGTTACATATCATTTATTATATGATAAGCGGTGAGAGACTGAGTTTTCTCAGTTCTGGAAAAGTGTTCTCGCCACTGAGTGTGATATCACTTTTTCAAGTCAGTGAAAATATCACAGAGGGGATGACGTCATGTGTACAATGGTTTGACGTCACTTCTACAATCAATGCGACGTTATCGCTGTCGCTAAGTTACGACCAGCAATGGTATGGCGTCGCCTGAAAACTCTCAAGTCATAGCGCTTTATAAATGCCCATTATTATTATTATTATTAAATAATAAACAGAATATCTTTTGTTTTGAGTGTGATATCACTTAACTCTCATCTCGTGACGGGGTGAAGCCTATATTTTCACTCGAAACTGCGCCACTCGTTAAAATACTGGCTCCACCCCGTCACTCGATGAGAGATAAGTGATGATATCACACTCAAAACAAAACATATCCTCTATTTATCATATGCTACTTGTTGATATTTCTCAAATTGTTCGCTTATTGTATTATTAACAAGGTTCAAGTTCAGCATATGTATATATACTGCTTTACTTGATATTGCATGGATTTTAGAGATTTTGTGTTCTGATGGTGAGATTAGCCTCATCATGTGTTGTAATCAACTTGTCCTACATCTAAGATTTGGTCCGCAGGTACCAGGCCAGCGCCCGGTGTCAGCGAGTAACCCCCGCCCCAAGCAGCCGGTGTATGGGAGGAAACAGTTCAGCAACGCGGTCAACAACCCTTCTTCTGGAGCCCACAAGGCAGGTTTCGGCAGCTACACGCAGTCATTCGGCACAATCAGCGCTAGTGGGCTCGCCTCCATCCAGAGTAAAAAGACCTGAGAGAGGCTGGAGAGAAGTGTGGAAACTTGCTGTCACCATCCGACCATTAGTTATGGTTGGGATTTAATTGTACATAAACATCTCGTCACTGGCGGGCAATGCTCAAGAACCCTCTATTTGTGACGATGTAAGGACGTCTTTGTACATAAACATCTTGTCAATGATTGGCTGGCGAGGCTGGCTGATCTGTCACTGTACATAGTCAACTCAGTCATTCCATCATGGCGCCTCACGTAGCCCATCATCTCCCTCCAGGAGTCAGTGTAGATTCCACCACGCCAACATTGTGTGATGCCCTGTGAACAGAGACCATTCTCATCATACAGCAGACAGACAGCCTGTACATAGAACATGGCTCTATCACCCAGTCAAGCTAGCTGATGCTGTGTCTGCTGTGTTATCATTGACATCTACTACAGTGTGGGCTTCATTACACAAATCTTGTACATGTATTAAGCTGAACATTTCAACATTGTAACTGTGTATGTGTTTCAGGCTATCTGTGAAACACTGTGAAGCATCAAACACTCCCATCCCGAAGTATGACTTTCAAACAATCCAAATGTTTACAAGGTAGGGATGTTGTGGATGATGCAGTGTCTTGATTACAACTGATCCATAGATGGAATATTTGTATGATCCCATGATTCAGGAGCAAGGGGTCTCGACAATCGATATAGTCTGTCAGTCAGTGAGTCCGTGAGTTGAGTATAGAGAGCTGCCAGGAGTGGCTACTGCCTGTTGCCATGGTTATCTGAGATGTGTCTCACTGTCTACTTCCTGTTGCCGTGGTTATCTGAGATGTGTCTCACTGTCTACTGCCTGTTGCCGTGGTTATCTGAGATGTGTCTCACTGTCTACTTTACGTCTATAGTTTATCTGGAACATTACAAGAATGAAAGAAACCCTTTGAGATCAACGCCTGTTAAGTTTAATCTTGGATCATCAGACATATACAATTTGTAATATATGGATGCTAAAATTAATCAAGGTAGACAAAAGTTGTTGTGATGTAGATTATCTAATTAATTTAATGATTAAGGTTATTGAATTGTTGTGACTGTAATGAATTATCATTTCAAGATGAGAAACACCTGATGTGGATAGTAGTTCTGATGGATGTTACAGACCATATTTATGTTCAGCTTGTTATATAGGGTAAGATGGAAGGTAGAGACATAGAAGATGAATAGCTAGACAGACAGACGGGGTCCTGTTTAGTTACGAGCGTTTGCCAGGTGCTGTATGTGTGTCTGTGTATGTGTGACAGTGTGGGGAAGAGAGATCAGTGTAAGGCGGTTGTTGTGCAAGACGCAGCAAAGAAGCTAAATCTTTTATTTTCTCTCCTTTACAATTGTCTGTGTCTTGATGATTCTGTTCTTATAATTCTCTTTGTAATGCGTCTTGTGATCATTTAGCACGCTGTTATGTGATAAGGGAAACAACTCTGTACAGAGAAAATAAGTGTTTTTATGTATATACATTCCGTCCATCTTGCAAATCATCTAAGAAATCGTTTTTGTCAAAATAGGCTTTTTGCATATTCTATAACCATATTTGTGTGTGTGATTTTCTCTCATCTCCCATTGGACTGATCTATTGTAATGAATAGAAATATGTGGTTGACAACTTCGTCTTTCATTAATGCAACCTCAAAATCTGATAACAATCTGCATTGAAATGTTGAATATCATGAAATACGAAGTTGTGATCTGTATATTTCTCCTATAGAATTCATGATCCACCATTCTATGATTAAATGTTACTATCAATATGCAAGAAGTCCCTCCTGTAGGTTTACAGCAGGTTCTCTGTCAGGAAAGTGACAGCCCCGAAGCACAGAGTCATGTTATTTATGCCTCTGTGTTTTTTAGATACAACACAACAACATACTTGTAGTAGTTGCTTTCAGTGAATGAACCATAGTTAAACTTGAATGAGTCGTGTGTGAGAAGAGTCTGTTGTTGTTGCTCCAATCTACTGGCAACTTCACCCTTTGTGAAGTAGTCTCGCTACTAGATGATTTATTAACCTAACGTTTGATTCTACTGAACTGTAACCACTCACTGGCTGAAGTGGTAGACGACATGTAACAGTGAATGCTCATGGGTCTGTGACCTCGCAGCTCAGTTTGTATGTTTATGCTTTGTATATCATTGGTCCAACTGTCTGTTCCTGTGATTTACAAGTTGACCAATCTACATGAGTATTGATGATGATAATTAAATGACTGATGTTTAGCCAAATGATGTTAATGCTTGACTCTATCCTAAGACAAAGTGTCAGCAGTGTATATATCTATATATCTATCTATATATGAGACTACGAGTCCACTGTACAGTGTGTGGGAGTGAGTGAGTGTGGGTGCACTACTGTGATATACACCGTCCATTCTACATTGTTTATATCTACATGACCATTATACATTTTATTTGACTAAATTATTATGTTTATATTTAAATCATTCAAGTTATTTTACCATATGTTCACTCAGGTCCCTCTGATCAATGAATAAAACACAAACAATCAACTCTCGCTTCTTCGTCTTCTTCTTTTTCTTCTTCTCAACCAATCGTCTCTCCTGATGCCTGGGAGAAACAACAGGAAGGGTAAACACAAACAATCAACTCTCGCTTCTTCTTCTTCTTCTCAACCAATCATCTCTCCTGATGCCGGGGAGAAACAACAGAAAGGGTAAAAACAAACAATCAACTCTCGCTTCTTCGTCTTCTTCTTCGTCTTCTTCGTCTTCTTCTCAACCAATCATCTCTCCTGATGCCGGGGAGAAACAACAGGAAGGGTAAACATAAACAATCAACTCTCACTTCTTCGTCTTCTTCTTCTTCTTCTTCTCAACCAATCATCTCTCCTGATGCGGGGGAGAAACAACAGAAAGGGTAAAAACAAACAATCAACTCTCACTTCTTCGTCTTCTTCTTTGTCTTCTCAACCAATCATCTCTCCTGATGCCGGGGAGAAACAACAGAAAGGGTAAAAACAAACAATCAACTCTCGCTTCTTCGTCTTCTTCTTCTTCTTCTTCTCAACCAATCATCTCTCCTGATGCCGGGGAGAAACAACAGAAAGGGTAAAAACAAACAATCAACTCTCACTTCTTCGTCTTCTTCTTTGTCTTCTCAACCAATCATCTCTCCTGATGCCTGGGAGAAACAACAGAAAGGGTAAAAACAAACAATCAACTCTCGCTTCTTCGTCTTCTTCTTCTTCTTCTTCTCAACCAATCATCTCTCCTGATGCCGGGGGGAAACAACAGGAAGGGTAAACACAAACAATCAACTCTCGCTTCTTCTTCTTCTTCTCAACCAATCATCTCTCCTGATGCCGGGGAGAAAAAACAGGAAGGGTAAACACAAACAATCAACTCTCGCTTCTTCTTCTTCTTCTCAACCAATCATCTCTCCTGATGCCGGGGAGAAACAACAGAAAGGGTAAAAACAAACAATCAACTCTCGCTTCTTCGTCTTCTTCTTCTTCTTCTTCTCAACCAATCATCTCTCCTGATGCCGGGGAGAAACAACAGGAAAGGTAAACACAAACAATCAACTCTCGCTTCTTCTTCTTCTTCTCAACCAATCATCTCTCCTGATGCCGGGGAGAAACAACAGGAAGGGTAAACACAAACAATCAACTCTCGCTTCTTCTTTTTCTTCTCAACCAATCATCTCTCCTGATGCCGGGGAGAAACAACAGGAAGGGTAAACACAAACAATCAACTCTCGCTTCTTCTTTTTCTTCTCAACCAATCATCTCTCCTGATGCCGGGGAGAAACAACAGAAAGGGTAAACACAAACAATCAACTCTCGCTTCTTCTTCTTCTTCTCAACCAATCATCTCTCCTGATGCCGGGGAGAAACAACAGGAAGGGTAAACATAAACAATCATTTCTCGCTTCTTCGTCTTCTTCTTAGTCTTCTTCTCAACCAATCATCTCTCCTGATGCCTGGGAGAAACAACAGAAAGGGTAAACATAAACAATCAACTGTTGCTTCTTCGTCTTCTTCCTTGTCTTCTTCTCAACCAATCATCTCTCCTGATGCCGGGGAGAAACAACAGGAAGGGTAAACATAAACAATCAACTCTCGCTTCTTCGTCTTCTTCTTCGTCTTCTTCTCAACCAATCATCTCTCCTGATGCCGGGGAGAAACAACAGGAAGGGTAAACATAAACAATCAACTCTCGCTTCTTCGTCTTCTTCTTCTTCTTCTTCTCAACCAATCATCTCTCCTGATGCCGGGGAGAGAGAACAGGAAGGGTAAACACAAACAATCAACTCTCGCTTCTTCGTCTTCGTCTTCTTCTCAACCAATCATCTCTCCTGATGCTGGGGAGAAACAACAGGAAGGGTAAACACAAACAATCAACTCTCGCTTCTTTGTCTTCTTCTCAACCAATCATCTCTCCTGATGCCTGGGAGAAACAACAGGAAGGGTAAACACAAACAATCAACTCTCGCTTCTTCGTCTTCTTCTTCGTCTTCTTCTCAACCAATCATCTCTCCTGATGCCGGGGAGAAACAACAGAAAGGGTAAAAACAAACAATCAACTCTCGCTTCTTCGTCTTCTTCTTCTTCTTCTCAACCAATCATCTCTCCTGATGCCAGGGAGAAACAACAGGAAGGGTAAAAACAAACAATCAACTCTCGCTTCTTCGTTTTCTTCTTCTTCTTCTCAACCAATCATCTCTCCTGATGCCAGGGAGAAACAACAGGAAGGGTAAAAACAAACAATCAACTCTCGCTTCTTCGTTTTCTTCTTTGTCTTCTTCTGAACCAATCATCTCTCCTGATGCCGGGGAGAAACAACAGGAAGGGTAAAAACAAACAATCAACTCTCGCTTCGTCGTCTTCTTCTTCTCAACCAATCATCTCTCCTGATGCCAGGCAGAAACAACAGAAAGGGTAAAAACAAACAATCAACTCTCGCTTCTTCGTCTTCTTCTTCGTCTTCTTCTCAACCAATCATCTCTCCTGATGCCTGGGAGAAACAACAGAAAGGGTAAAAACAAACAATCAACTCTCGCTTCTTCGTTTTCTTCTTTGTCTTCTTCTCAACCAATCATCTCTCCTGATGCCTGGGAGAAACAACAGAAAGGGTAAACATAAACAATCAACTCTTGCTTCTTCGTCTTCTTCTTTGTCTTCTTCTCAACCAATCAACTCTCGCTTCTTCGTCTTCGTCTTCTTCTTCTCAACCAATCATCTCTCCTGATGCCTGGGAGAAACAACAGAAAGGGTAAAAACAAACAATCAACTCTCGCTTCTTCGTTTTCTTCTTCGTCTTCTTCTCAACCAATCATCTCTCCTGATGCCAGGCAGAAACAACAGGAAGGGTAAACACAAACAATCAACTCTCGCTTCTTCGTCTTCTTCTTCGTCTTCTTCTCAACCAATCATCTCTCCTGATGCCAGGCAGAAACAACAGGAAGGGTAAACACAAACAATCAACTCTTGCTTCTTCGTCTTCTTCTTTGTCTTCTTCTCAACCAATCAACTCTCGCTTCTTCGTCTTCGTCTTCTTCTCAACCAATCATCTCTCCTGATGCCTGGGAGAAACAACAGAAAGGGTAAAAACAAACAATTAACTCTCGCTTCTTCGTTTTCTTCTTTGTCTTCTTCTCAACCAATCATCTCTCCTGATGCCTGGGAGAAACAACAGAAAGGGTAAAAACAAACAATCAACTCTTGCTTCTTCGTCTTCTTCTTCGTCTTCTTCTCAACCAATCATCTCTCCTGATGCCGAGGAGAAACAACAGAAAGGGTTAACATAAACAATCAACTCTTGCTTCTTCGTCTTCTTCTTTGTCTTCTTCTTAACCAATCATCTCTCCTGATGCCTGGGAGAAACAACAGAAAGGGTAAACACAAACAATCAACTCTCGCTTCTTCTTCTTCTTCTCAACCAATCATCTCTCCTGATGCCGGGGAGAAACAACAGGAAGGGTAAAAACAAACAATCAACTCTCGCTTCTTCGTCTTCTTCGTCTTCTTCTTCGTCTTCTTCTCAACCAATCATCTCTCCTGATGCCTGGGAGAAACAACAGAAAGGGTAAACATAAACAATCAACTCTTGCTTCTTCTTCTTCTTCTCAACCAATCATCTCTCCTGATGCCGGGGAGAAACAACAGGAAGGGTAAAAACAAACAATCAACTCTCGCTTCTTCGTCTTCTTCGTCTTCTTCTTCGTCTTCTTCTCAACCAATCATCTCTCCTGATGCCGGGGAGAAACAACAGAAAGGGTAAACACAAACAATCAACTCTCGCTTCTTCGTCTTCTTTGTCTTCTTCTCAACCAATCATCTCTCCTGATGCCTGGGAGAAACAACAGGAAGGGTAAACACAAACAATTAACTCTCGCTTCTTCGTCTTCTTCTTCTTCTTCTTCTCAACCAATCATCTCTCCTGATGCCTGGGAGAAACAACAGAAAGGGTAAAAACAAACAATCAACTCTCGCTTCTTCGTCTTCTTCTTCGTCTTCTTCTCAACCAATCATCTCTCCTGATGCCTGGGAGAAACAACAGAAAGGGTAAAAACAAACAATCAACTCTCGCTTCTTCGTCTTCTTCTTCGTCTTCTTCTCAACCAATCATCTCTCCTGATGCCTGGGAGAAACAACAGAAAGGGTAAAAACAAACAATCAACTCTCGCTTCTTCGTCTTCTTCTTAGTCTTCTTCTCAACCAATCATCTCTCCTGATGCCGGGGAGAAACAACAGAAAGGGTAAACATAAACAATCAACTCTCGCTTCTTCGTCTTCTTCTTCGTCTTCTTCTCAACCAATCATCTCTCCTGATGCCTGGGAGAAACAACAGAAAGGGTAAAAACAAACAATCAACTCTCGCTTCTTCGTCTTCTTCTTCGTCTTCTTCTCAACCAATCATCTCTCCTGATGCCTGGGAGAAACAACAGAAAGGGTAAACACAAACAATCAACTCTTGCTTCTTCGTCTTCTTCTCAACCAATCATCTCTCCTGATGCCGGGGAGAAACAACAGAAAGGGTAAAAACAAACAATCAACTCTCGCTTCTTCGTCTTCTTCTTCGTCTTCTTCTCAACCAATCATCTCTCCTGATGCCGGGGAGAAACAACAGAAAGGGTAAACATAAACAATCAACTCTCGCTTCTTCGTCTTCTTCTTCGTCTTCTTCTCAACCAATCATCTCTCCTGATGCCTGGGAGAAACAACAGAAAGGGTAAACACAAACAATCAACTCTCGCTTCTTCGTCTTTTTCTTTGTCTTCTTCTCAACCAATCATCTCTCCTGATGCCTTGGAGAAACAACAGGAAGGGTAAACACAAACAATCAACTCTCGCTTCTTCGTCTTCTTCTTCGTCTTCTTCTCAACCAATCATCTCTCCTGATGCCGGGGAGAAACAACAGAAAGGGTAAAAACAAACAATCAACTCTCGCTTCTTCGTCTTCTTCTTCTTCTTCTTCTCAACCAATCATCTCTCCTGATGCCGGGGAGAAACAACAGAAAGGGTAACATAAACAATCAACTCTCGCTTCTTCGTCTTCTTTGTCTTCTTCTTCTCAACCAATCATCTCTCCTGATGCCTGGGAGAAACAACAGAAAGGGTAAACATAAACAATCAACTCTCGCTTCTTCGTCTTCTTTGTCTTCTTCGTCTTCTTCTCAACCAATCATCTCTCCTGATGCCGGAGAGAAACAACAGAAAGGGTAAACACAAACAATCAACTCTATTTTTCGTCTTCTTCTTTTCAACCAATCATCTCTCCTGATGCTGAGGAGAGATAACAGATAGAGTAAACACAAATAGTCAACTCTCCTGATGCCGGGGAGAATGGCAACCGAAGTGAATGCATCTCGTTAGTTTTAGTCCATAAGAATGTTCTTCGCAAATGTTAATGGTAGCGTGTCGTAATCTGCAGACCATAATGTCTCGTACTTGATTGTTCGACGTTAGTTGAACTGTTTGTGTCATGAGGATGAGTGTTTGTCTGTTACCTGTAGAAGATGGACAGATCAAGCAAGTTGAGTTAGTGTATGCTCTTATGTCAGAAGACTGACGATATTGACATAGGAGGGGTTTACATAAACACAATAACAGAAAAGATTGACAACTTGAGTGATTTGGTATCAACAGACATAACCAATGCAGCTACGATTTGGCAACGTTGTCAGAAAGGGGACTGGTATGAAGATGACCACTTTAGTTTGCTATCGCTCGTAGTTACTAGTAAGTACAACATTTTTAACTTTACATAAATTATGAAGCAGTCGTTTTACAGATGGAGGAACTGATGATCATCTTCGCTGCAAATAGCGAGGATTGTTTCAACACTAAGCACGATGTGTGTTTCTGATTGAAAGTTCTGAATCCCCGATACTGGTTATTTTTCTTAAGGGCTGTGGGAGTCCATTGATAGATGTCAATCAGCTTTGTATTTAATCGCCAGTAAATGCTTCTGTATGCCATAAATTGAATGCTATTCAGTTTCAGTTAAAAGCGGACTTTAATCACCGATTTTTTCTCAAGGGCATGCAGTGTGACACAGCACTGTAACTCAGAAACTATACTGCTCCTTGTCTGCGTCTCCTGTTGCGTTTGATTGAAAGCTTCCAATAGGTTTTATCATGTCAGCACAATCAGCTCAAGTAGAAAATGAAAACAGTTTTTGTCAGATCGGGTTTCACCATCTTTAATCACCAAGTGTTTGTGCTTGCATGGTATTTGATTTCGTAAGCAATCCAGGAGGTTTACATGCGTGCCCCTAATCAGGCTGACACCTCGTACATGGATAGGCTCAAGATGTGACCCCTTCAACAATGGGCGGCGTGATCCTGTAAAATCATTTGTAAGAGATGCGTCGTCTTTATCTGACTATAATAACTTCTCACTATCAACACCCTGTCTACATCTTCTCGTACCAGTGTATAAGTGGTCGACACTTCTAGGTTACACAAATACACTCTTCTCCAGGCTAGATCAGACTTCCTTCATCACATGGCATCGTCCTCTTGTGTATCTTTGTCTCTCTGTCTCTCTGTTTATCTCTGTCTCTCTGTGTATCTCTGTCTCTGTGTATCTCTGTCTCTCTGTGTATCTCTGTCTCTCTGTGTATCTCTGTCCCTCTGTGTATCTCTGTCTCTCTGTGTATCTCTGTCTCTCTGTGTATCTCTGTCTCTCTGTGTATCTCTGTCCCTCTGTGTATCTCTGTCTCTCTGTGTATCTCTGTCTCTCTGTGTATCTCTGTCTCTGTGTATCTCTGTCCCTGTTGTGTATCTCTGTCCCTCTGTGTATCTCTGTCTATCTGTGTATCTCTGTCTCTCTGTGTATCTCTGTCCCTCTCTGTATCTCTGTCTCTCTGTCCCTCTGTGTATCTCTATCTCTGTCTGTATCTCTGTATCTCTGTGTATCTCTGTCCCTCTGTGTATCTCTATCTCTGTCTGTATCTCTGTATCTCTGTGTATCTCTGTCTCTCTGTGTATCTCTGTCTCTCTGTCCCTCTGTGTCTCTCTGTCTCTCTGTGTATCTCTGTCTTTCTGTGTATCTCTGTCTCTCTGTGTTTCTCTGTCCCTCTTTGTATCTCTGTCTCTCTGTGTATCTCTGTCTCTGTGTATCTCTGTCCCTCTGTGTATCTCTGTCCCTCTGTGTATCTCTGTCCCTCTTTGTATCTCTGTCTCTCTGTGTATATTTGTGCCTCTGTGTATCTCTGTCCCTCTGTGTGTCTCTGTCCCTGTTGTGTATCTCTGTCTCTCTGTGTATCTCTGTCTCTCTGTGTATCTCTGTCCCTCTGTGTATCTCTGTCCCTCTTTGTATCTCTGTCTCTCTGTGTATCTCTGTCTCTGTCCCTCTGTGTATCCCTGTCCCTCTGTGTACTCCTGTCCCTCTGTGTATCTCTGTCTCTGTCCCTCTGTGTATCTCTGTCCCTCTGTGTATCTCTGTCCCTCTTTGTATCTCTGTCTCTCTGTGTATCTCTGTCTCTCTGTGCATCTCTGTGTATCTCTGTCTCTCTGTGTATCTCTGTCTCTCTGGGTATCTCTGTCTCTCTGTGTATCTCTGTCTCTCTTTGTATCTCTGTCTCTCTTTGTATCTCTGTCTCTCTTTGTATCTCTGTCTCTCTGTGTATCTCTGTCCCTCTGTGTATCTCTGTCTCTCTGTGCATCTCTGTGTATCTCTGTCTCTCTGTGTATCTCTGTCTCTCTTTGTATCTCTGTCTCTCTGTGTATCTCTGTCCCTCTGTGTATCTCTGTCTCTCTGTGTATCTCTGTCTCTCTGGGTATCCCTGTCTCTCTGGGTATCTCTGTCTCTCTGTGGGTCTCTGTCCCTCTTTGTATCTCTGTCTCTCTGTGTATCTCTGTCTCTCTGTGTATCTCTGTCTCTCTTTGTATCTCTGTCTCTCTGTGTATCTCTGTCTCTGTCTGTATCTCTGTATCTCTGTGTATCTCTGTCTCTCTGTGTATCTCTGTCTCTCTGTGTATCTCTGTCTCTCTGTGTATCTCTGTCTCTCTGTGTATCTCTGTCTCTCTTTGTATCTCTGTCTCTCTGTGTATCTCTGTCTCTCTGTGTATCTCTGTCTCTGTGTATCTCTGTATCCGTGTATCTCAGTCTTTATGTGTATCTTTGTCTCTCTGTCTCTCTGTGTATCTCTGTCTCTCTATGTATCCCTGTCTCTCTGTGTATCTATGTCTCCGTGTATCTCAGTCTTTATGTGTATTCTTGTCTTTATGTGTATCCCTGTCTCTCTGTGCATCTCTGCAGTGGATGCAGATATTAGTCTTTAATTAAAAAAACACGATGATACCAAGCCAATCGTTATCTCGGTATTAAAACAAATTCTTTCATTATTTACAAATCTCACAGTTAAAGTAATCTGCTGAAAGAATTGAAGTTTTGCCCCAGAAAAAGAGGTTGAAAAGGAAAACTGTTTCATAATGTCCGTCTAATGTATTCGAATTTAAAGTCTTGTGTTTCATGTTACAATGTTTTATCGATTATTGTGTTCGTCATGTTGGTGTCCGACAAGGTTGTGTTCTAGGCTCTATACTGATCTCTATTTGATCAATAAACTATATTTTGACATCATACACTCGGGTTGTGATTGCATTATCATTTCCTGATCTTTTTAAACTTGTATTCGGTATTCTTTACTCTTTATTAAAGCAAATCTTACGTATATTATTCACAAATCACCCAGTGATACTATTCTCCGTAAAGCAACAATTGACTGCAAGCACGTTTATGAAGGCCTTTAGTAAGGAGGGCCCGCCTGTCCCCTTATAGAGCGTGCTTATCTTTGAGTATATTTGTCTCATTGACCGTCCTTCGTGGAGGCTCAAATCAGTCGGCTTTTTTCTCGACAGTTATCGTGAAGCTAGGTTAAGTTTTATAATTTAATTCTGATATTTTCTGTGGTTCGTTCGTTTGAAAGTTGCAGAAAAAAAATTGTAAGATCCTTTCAACATTGCAGCTCGTGTTTAATGACATTATTCTAATACCCGTCTAGATGAGGTCTATTTATTATGAAACTAAACCAAAAAAAACTATTTTAAAACGATTATTGACGTCATTCTGAACGAAACAACATTCGCATCAGTGGCTAGTCCTTCATGATTGTCATCCCAGGGACGTGTCACGTCTTCCTAGCGCTCTCAAGTCCCCTGGTTGTTACACCATGTCCTTATTTGAGTAGAGACAGAGTTTTCATATCTGTAAGTCGATGATTGTAATAAGTAGACAGACACGAAGCATGACAAGCACAAATGTGTTTAAGTGGCGAGGAGCTGAGATCGGATTGATAGTTGGTCCGCGAGAGTTATCTCCCGTTATATCTGCTCTCTAGCGCTGTAGACGTACCATGTACCCGTAGCCTCGATCTGGCCAGATAGCGACTTACATAGCCATAAAGACTCTTACCCTCCGGCTAAACGAGCCAGACACGACAAGGTATCATGTGTAGCGAAGTGGCTTTCACTGAGGCCCGAGCAATCAACAATCACATGACGAGAAAAAACATCAGTGACGTAGCTTTCTGATCAGTCAACCAAAAACCTATAATTTGATGTAATCCAATTCAGGAAAATTACATGGAAGTGCAGTTTGTTTCAAATTTGTAATGTTAATTTTCTTATGCTATTTCAATGTGGAATCACACTAGACAGGAGGTCAAAGGTCAATGAACTTCTAAAGAGACCGGGCCTGTAGACCGTGGTCAGCAATTTCCTCGGATTCAGGGTGATTTGTCTGCACGAGCTCGGAGTTTCTCCCGGACCTAGTGCCAATAGATCATTTTACTTCCGGTTCTTTGCAAGTTTCCAAATGTTCTATCGCTCTCCATATGATAGCTTTCATATTGTCTACAGATAGCATGTTAGCGGCGTTATTATAAAAGTCATTTTGAAACAATGAAGACTTGATATAACTCAGATGTTCATGTTAGTTCAGCAAACCCTTCAGGTCCACTATCCATTTGGTGGAGCGAGTTACACCAGGATTTAGCTATTACCCTGGTAACATCGGGATGAACCGACCCAGTCTTCCAGCTACCGCCTGGGTGGGGTGTAGAGCGCTGACTTAGCATGACAATAGCAGTGTTGTTTTAGTCACCCAATATACCACCTTCTCGTGAATCTCGAGCTCGAGACACAACACAGGACATTAGAGGGGCCTTGGTGTGCTCCCTATACATAGCACTAGGCAGATAGTGTTAGCTGGACCCTCATTGTCTCATTCTCAGACAGCCTGTTCGAAGACCAAAAAGGCAGTGATGAAGTTGTAACTTTCATATATTAGTTTTTAGAACGTTTCATCTGTACCTCACAATGTTGTTGTCGCCATCATGTATGGATCCTCATCGACACGTAATTTAGCTAAACCGGTATACATAAATATTTAACACAGATTTACACACAGTGTTCAGTGAATGCACTTTGCAAGGCATTACATATCAAGTAATAAAACTTAATTTTATGTTTTGATTATTTTATCATCAGTACCATGTCTTGATTGTCTATAACACTATGCCATGATTTATGATACTTAATCAACTAAAATCGTGATGTGGTCATTCCAAAAGGTTATTTAATATTTTGAACTGTTTATAACACCTTGCGTGTATCTGAACCACGATGAGTATCCAGAGTAGAGTTGTAGAGAGTAGACACCTACACCAGGTATGATTTCTTCTCCCGCTATAACCTAACCACTATAAGAAGGTACACTAGGTAAGGTTGACAGTCTCTATCTGTGATCTCCCGCTATAACCTAACCAATATAAGAAGGTACACTAGGTAAGGTTGACAGTCTCTATCTGTGATCCCCCGCTATAACCTAACCAATATGAGAAGGTACACTAGGTAAGGTTGACAGTCTCTATCTGTGATCTCCCGCTATAACCTAACCACTATAAGAAGGTACACTAGGTTAGGTTGACAGTCTCTATCTGTGATCCCCCGCTATAACCTAACCAATATATGAAGGTACACTAGGTTAGGTTGACAGTCTCTATCTGTGATCCCCCGCTATAACCTAACCACTATAAGAAGGTACACTAGGTTAGGTTGACAGTCTCTATCTGTGATCCCCCGCTATAACCTAACCACTATAAGAAGGTACACTAGGTTAGGTTGACAGTCTCTATCTGTGATCCCCCGCTATAACCTAACCACTATAAGAAGGTACACTAGGTAAGGTTGACAGTCTCTATCTGTGATCTCCCGCTATAACCTAACCAATATAAGAAGGTACACTAGGTAAGGTTGACAGTCTCTATCTGTGATCTCCCGCTATAACCTAACCAATATGAGAAGGTACACTAGGTAAGGTTGACAGTCTCTATCTGTGATCTCCCGCTATAACCTAACCAATATAAGAAGGTACACTAGGTAAGGTTGACAGTCTCTATCTGTGATCCCCCGCTATAACCTAACCACTATAAGAAGGTACACTAGGTAAGGTTGACAGTCTCTATCTGTGATCTCCCGCTATAACCTAACCACTATAAGAAGGTACACTAGGTAAGGTTGACAGTCTCTATCTGTGATCTCCCGCTATAACCTAACCAATATGAGAAGGTACACTAGGTAAGGTTGACAGTCTCTATCTGTGATCTCCCGCTATAACCTAACCAATATAAGAAGGTACACTAGGTAAGGTTGACAGTCTCTATCTGTGATCTCCCGCTATAACCTAACCAATATATGAAGGTACACTAGGTAAGGTTGACAGTCTCTATCTGTGATCCCCCGCTATAACCTAACCAATATATGAAGGTACACTAGGTAAGGTTGACAGTCTCTATCTGTGATCTCCCGCTATAACCTAACCAATATGAGAAGGTACACTAGGTAAGGTTGACAGTCTCTATCTGTGATCTCCCGCTATAACCTAACCAATATGAGAAGGTACACTAGGTAAGGTTGACAGTCTCTATCTGTGATCTCCCGCTATAACCTAACCAATATAAGAAGGTACACTAGGTTAGGTTGACAGTCTCTATCTGTGATCCCCCGCTATAACCTAACCAATATAAGAAGGTACACTAGGTAAGGTTGACAGTCTCTATCTGTGATCTCCCGCTATAACCTAACCAATATAAGAAGGTACACTAGGTTAGGTTGACAGTCTCTATCTGTGATCTCCCGCTATAACCTAACCACTATAAGAAGGTACACTAGGTTAGGTTGACAGTCTCTATCTGTGATCCCCCGCTATAACCTAACCAATATATGAAGGTACACTAGGTAAGGTTGACAGTCTCTATCTGTGTATAACCTAACCAATATAAGAAGGTACACTAGGTAAGGTTGACAGTCTCTATCTGTGATCTCCCGCTATAACCTAACCACTATAAGAAGGTACACTAGGTTAGGTTGACAGTCTCTATCTGTGTATAACCTAACCAATATAAGAAGGTACACTAGGTAAGGTTGACAGTCTCTATCTGTGATCTCCCGCTATAACCTAACCAATATAAGAAGGTACACTAGGTAAGGTTGACAGTCTCTATCTGTGATCTCCCGCTATAACCTAACCAATATAAGAAGGTACACTAGGTAAGGTTGACAGTCTCTATCTGTGATCTCCCGCTATAACCTAACCAATATAAGAAGGTACACTAGGTAAGGTTGACAGTCTCTATCTGTGATCCCCCGCTATAACCTAACCACTATAAGAAGGTACACTAGGTTAGGTTGACAGTCTCTATCTGTGATCTCCCACTATAACCTAACCACTATAAGAAGGTACACTAGGTAAGGTTGACAGTCTCTATCCGTGATCTCCCGCTATAACCTAACCACTATAAGAAGGTACACTAGGTTAGGTTGACAGTCTCTATCTGTGATCTCCCGCTATAACCTAACCACTATAAGAAGGTACACTAGGTAAGGTTGACAGTCTCTATCTGTGTATAACCTAACCAATATAAGAAGGTACACTAGGTAAGGTTGACCGTCTCTATCTGTGTATAACCTAACCAATATAAGAAGGTACACTAGGTAAGGTTGACAGTCTCTATCTGTGTATAACCTAACCAATATAAGAAGGTACACTAGGTAAGGTTGACAGTCTCTATCTGTGTATAACCTAACCAATATAAGAAGGTACACTAGGTAAGGTTGACAGTCTCTATCTGTGTATAACCTAACCAATATAAGAAGGTACACTAGGTAAGGTTGACAGTCTCTATCCGTGATCTCCCGCTATAACCTAACCACTATAAGAAGGTACACTAGGTTAGGTTGACAGTCTCTATCTGTGATCTCCCGCTATAACCTAACCACTATAAGAAGGTACACTAGGTAAGGTTGACAGTCTCTATCTGTGATCTCCCGCTATAACCTAACCAATATAAGAAGGTACACTAGGTTAGGTTGACAGTCTCTATCTGTGATCTCCCGCTATAACCTAACCAATATAAGAAGGTACACTAGGTAAGGTTGACAGTCTCTATCTGTGATCTCCCGCTATAACCTAACCAATATAAGAAGGTACACTAGGTAAGGTTGACAGTCTCTATCTGTGATCTCCCGCTATAACCTAACCAATATAAGAAGGTACACTAGGTAAGGTTGACAGTCTCTATCTGTGATCCCCCGCTATAACCTAACCAATATAAGAAGGTACACTAGGTAAGGTTGACAGTCTGTATCTGTGATCTCCCGCTATAACCTAACCAATATAAGAAGGTACACTAGGTAAGGTTGACAGTCTCTATCTGTGATCTCCCGCTATAACCTAACCAATATAAGAAGGTACACTAGGTAAGGTTGACAGTCTCTATCTGTGATCTCCCGCTATAACCTAACCACTATAAGAAGGTACACTAGGTAAGGTTGACAGTCTCTATCTGTGTATAACCTAACCAATATAAGAAGGTACACTAGGTAAGGTTGACCGTCTCTATCTGTGTATAACCTAACCAATATAAGAAGGTACACTAGGTAAGGTTGACAGTCTCTATCCGTGATCTCCCGCTATAACCTAACCAATATAAGAAGGTACACTAGGTTAGGTTGACAGTCTCTATCTGTGATCTCCCGCTATAACCTAACCAATATAAGAAGGTACACTAGGTAAGGTTGACAGTCTCTATCTGTGATCTCCCGCTATAACCTAACCAATATAAGAAGGTACACTAGGTAAGGTTGACAGTCTCTATCTGTGATCCCCCGCTATAACCTAACCAATATAAGAAGGTACACTAGGTAAGGTTGACAGTCTGTATCTGTGATCTCCCGCTATAACCTAACCAATATAAGAAGGTACACTAGGTAAGGTTGACAGTCTCTATCTGTGATCTCCCGCTATAACCTAACCAATATAAGAAGGTACACTAGGTAAGGTTGACAGTCTCTATCTGTGATCTCCCGCTATAACCTAACCAATATAAGAAGGTACACTAGGTAAGGTTGACAGTCTCTATCTGTGATCTCCCGCTATAACCTAACCAATATAAGAAGGTACACTAGGTAAGGTTGACAGTCTCTATCTGTGATCTCCCGCTATAACCTAACCAATATATGAAGGTACACTAGGTAAGGTTGACAGTCTCTATCTGTGATCTCCCGCTATAACCTAACCAATATATGAAGGTACACTAGGTAAGGTTGACAGTCTCTATCTGTGATCTCCCGCTATAACCTAACCAATATAAGAAGGTACACTAGGTAAGGTTGACAGTCTCTATCTGTGATCTCCCCCGCTATAACCTAACCAATATAAGAAGGTACACTAGGTAAGGTTGACAGTCTGTATCTGTGATCTCCCGCTATAACCTAACCAATATAAGAAGGTACACTAGGTTAGGTTGACAGTCTCTATCTGTGATCTCCCGCTATAACCTAACCAATATAAGAAGGTACACTAGGTAAGGTTGACAGTCTCTATCTGTGATCTCCCGCTATAACCTAACCAATATAAGAAGGTACACTAGGTAAGGTTGACAGTCTCTATCTGTGATCTCCCGCTATAACCTAACCACTATAAGAAGGTACACTAGGTAAGGTTGACAGTCTCTATCTGTGATCTCCCGCTATAACCTAACCAATATAAGAAGGTACACTAGGTAAGGTTGACAGTCTCTATCTGTGATCTCCCGCTATAACCTAACCAATATAAGAAGGTACACTAGGTAAGGTTGACAGTCTGTATCTGTGATCTCCCGCTATAACCTAACCAATATAAGAAGGTACACTAGGTAAGGTTGACAGTCTCTATCTGTGATCTCCCGCTATAACCTAACCACTATAAGAAGGTACACTAGGTAAGGTTGACAGTCTCTATCTGTGATCCCCCGCTATAACCTAACCAATATAAGAAGGTACACTAGGTAAGGTTGACAGTCTCTATCTGTGATCCCCCGCTATAACCTAACCAATATAAGAAGGTACACTAGGTAAGGTTGACAGTCTCTATCTGTGATCTCCCGCTATAACCTAACCAATATAAGAAGGTACACTAGGTAAGGTTGACAGTCTCTATCTGTGATCTCCCGCTATAACCTAACCACTATAAGAAGGTACACTAGGTAAGGTTGACAGTCTCTATCTGTGATCCCCCGCTATAACCTAACCAATATAAGAAGGTACACTAGGTAAGGTTGACAGTCTCTATCTGTGATCTCCCGCTATAACCTAACCAATATAAGAAGGTACACTAGGTAAGGTTGACAGTCTCTATCTGTGATCTCCCGCTATAACCTAACCAATATAAGAAGGTACACTAGGTAAGGTTGACAGTCTCTATCTGATCTCCCGCTATAACCTAACCACTATAAGAAGGTACACTAGGTTAGGTTGACAGTCTCTATCTGTGATCTCCCGCTATAACCTAACCAATATAAGAAGGTACACTAGGTTAGGTTGACAGTCTCTATCTGTGATCTCCCGCTATAACCTAACCAATATAAGAAGGTACACTAGGTTAGGTTGACAGTCTCTATCTGTGTATAACCTAACCACTATAAGAAGGTACACTAGGTAAGGTTGACAGTCTCTATCTGTGATCTCCCGCTATAACCTAACCAATATGAGAAGGTACACTAGGTAAGGTTGACAGTCTCTATCTGTGATCTCCCGCTATAACCTAACCAATATAAGAAGGTACACTAGGTAAGGTTGACAGTCTCTATCTGTGATCTCCCGCTATAACCTAACCAATATAAGAAGGTACACTAGGTTAGGTTGACAGTCTCTATCTGTGATCTCCCGCTATAACCTAACCAATATAAGAAGGTACACTAGGTAAGGTTGACAGTCTCTATCTGTGATCTCCCGCTATAACCTAACCAATATAAGAAGGTACACTAGGTAAGGTTGACAGTCTCTATCTGTGATCTCCCGCTATAACCTAACCAATATAAGAAGGTACACTAGGTAAGGTTGACAGTCTCTATCTGTGATCTCCCGCTATAACCTAACCACTATAAGAAGGTACACTAGGTAAGGTTGACAGTCTCTATCTGTGATCTCCCGCTATAACCTAACCACTATATGAAGGTACACTAGGTAAGGTTGACAGTCTCTATCTGTGATCTCCCGCTATAACCTAACCAATATATGAAGGTACACTAGGTAAGGTTGACAGTCTCTATCTGTGATCTCCCGCTATAACCTAACCAATATAAGAAGGTACACTAGGTAAGGTTGACAGTCTCTATCTGTGATCTCCCGCTATAACCTAACCAATATATGAAGGTACACTAGGTAAGGTTGACAGTCTCTATCTGTGATCTCCCGCTATAACCTAACCACTATAAGAAGGTACACTAGGTTAGGTTGACAGTCTCTATCTGTGATCCCCCGCTATAACCTAACCAATATAAGAAGGTACACTAGGTTAGGTTGACAGTCTCTATCTGTGATCCCCCGCTATAACCTAACCACTATAAGAAGGTACACTAGGTAAGGTTGACAGTCTCTATCTGTGATCTCCCGCTATAACCTAACCAATATAAGAAGGTACACTAGGTAAGGTTGACAGTCTCTATCTGTGATCCCCCGCTATAACCTAACCAATATAAGAAGGTACACTAGGTAAGGTTGACAGTCTCTATCTGTGATCTCCCGCTATAAGCTAACCAATATAAGAAGGTACACTAGGTAAGGTTGACAGTCTCTATCTGTGATCTCCCGCTATAAGCTAACCACTATAAGAAGGTACACTAGGTAAGGTTGACAGTCTCTATCTGTGATCTCCCGCTATAACCTAACCAATATAAGAAGGTACACTAGGTAAGGTTGACAGTCTCTATCTGTGATCTCCCGCTATAACCTAACCAATATAAGAAGGTACACTAGGTTAGGTTGACAGTCTCTATCTGTGATCCCCCGCTATAACCTAACCAATATATGAAGGTACACTAGGTAAGGTTGACAGTCTCTATCTGTGATCCCCCGCTATAACCTAACCAATATAAGAAGGTACACTAGGTAAGGTTGACAGTCTCTATCTGTGATCTCCCGCTATAACCTAACCAATATAAGAAGGTACACTAGGTAAGGTTGACAGTCTCTATCTGATCCCCCGCTATAACCTAACCAATATGAGAAGGTACACTAGGTAAGGTTGACAGTCTCTATCTGTGATCTCCCGCTATAACCTAACCAATATAAGAAGGTACACTAGGTAAGGTTGACAGTCTCTATCTGTGATCTCCCGCTATAACCTAACCACTATAAGAAGGTACACTAGGTTAGGTTGACAGTCTCTATCTGTGATCCCCCGCTATAACCTAACCAATATATGAAGGTACACTAGGTAAGGTTGACAGTCTCTATCTGTGATCTCCCGCTATAACCTAACCACTATAAGAAGGTACACTAGGTAAGGTTGACAGTCTCTATCTGTGATCTCCCACTATAACCTAACCACTATATGAAGGTACACTAGGTAAGGTTGACAGTCTCTATCTGTGATCTCCCGCTATAACCTAACCAATATAAGAAGGTACACTAGGTAAGGTTGACAGTCTCTATCTGTGATCTCCCGCTATAACCTAACCAATATGAGAAGGTACACTAGGTAAGGTTGACAGTCTCTATCTGTGATCTCCCGCTATAACCTAACCAATATGAGAAGGTACACTAGGTAAGGTTGACAGTCTCTATCTGTGATCTCCCGCTATAACCTAACCACTATAAGAAGGTACACTAGGTAAGGTTGACAGTCTCTATCTGTGATCCCCCGCTATAACCTAACCAATATATGAAGGTACACTAGGTAAGGTTGACAGTCTCTATCTGTGATCTCCCGCTATAACCTAACCAATATAAGAAGGTACACTAGGTTAGGTTGACAGTCTCTATCTGTGATCTCCCGCTATAACCTAACCAATATAAGAAGGTACACTAGGTAAGGTTGACAGTCTCTATCTGTGATCTCCCGCTATAACCTAACCAATATAAGAAGGTACACTAGGTAAGGTTGACAGTCTCTATCTGTGATCTCCCGCTATAACCTAACCACTATAAGAAGGTACACTAGGTAAGGTTGACAGTCTCTATCTGTGATCTCCCGCTATAACCTAACCAATATAAGAAGGTACACTAGGTAAGGTTGACAGTCTCTATCTGTGATCTCCCGCTATAACCTAACCACTATAAGAAGGTACACTAGGTAAGGTTGACAGTCTCTATCTGTGATCTCCCGCTATAACCTAACCAATATAAGAAGGTACACTAGGTAAGGTTGACAGTCTCTATCTGTGATCCCCCGCTATAACCTAACCAATATGAGAAGGTACACTAGGTAAGGTTGACAGTCTCTATCTGTGATCTCCCGCTATAACCTAACCAATATATGAAGGTACACTAGGTAAGGTTGACAGTCTCTATCTGTGATCTCCCGCTATAACCTAACCAATATAAGAAGGTACACTAGGTTAGGTTGACAGTCTCTATCTGTGATCTCCCGCTATAACCTAACCAATATAAGAAGGTACACTAGGTAAGGTTGACAGTCTCTATCTGTGATCTCCCGCTATAACCTAACCAATATAAGAAGGTACACTAGGTTAGGTTGACAGTCTCTATCTGTGATCTCCCGCTATAACCTAACCAATATGAGAAGGTACACTAGGTAAGGTTGACAGTCTCTATCTGTGATCTCCCGCTAAAACCTAACCACTATAAGAAGGTACACTAGGTAAGGTTGACAGTCTCTATCTGTGATCTCCCGCTATAACCTAACCAATATAAGAAGGTACACTAGGTAAGGTTGACAGTCTCTATCTGTGATCTCCCGCTATAACCTAACCAATATAAGAAGGTACACTAGGTAAGGTTGACAGTCTCTATCTGTGATCCCCCGCTATAACCTAACCAATATAAGAAGGTACACTAGGTAAGGTTGACAGTCTCTATCTGTGATCTCCCGCTATAACCTAACCACTATAAGAAGGTACACTAGGTTAGGTTGACAGTCTCTATCTGTGATCTCCCGCTATAACCTAACCAATATGAGAAGGTACACTAGGTAAGGTTGACAGTCTCTATCTGTGATCCCCCGCTATAACCTAACCAATATAAGAAGGTACACTAGGTAAGGTTGACAGTCTCTATCTGTGATCTCCCGCTATAACCTAACCAATATGAGAAGGTACACTAGGTTAGGTTGACAGTCTCTATCTGTGATCTCCCGCTATAACCTAACCAATATAAGAAGGTACACTAGGTAAGGTTGACAGTCTCTATCTGTGATCCCCCGCTATAACCTAACCAATATGAGAAGGTACACTAGGTAAGGTTGACAGTCTCTATCTGTGATCCCCCGCTATAACCTAACCACTATAAGAAGGTACACTAGGTAAGGTTGACAGTCTCTATCTGTGATCTCCCGCTATAACCTAACCAATATAAGAAGGTACACTAGGTAAGGTTGACAGTCTCTATCTGTGATCTCCCGCTATAACCTAACCAATATATGAAGGTACACTAGGTAAGGTTGACAGTCTCTATCTGTGATCCCCCGCTATAACCTAACCAATATGAGAAGGTACACTAGGTAAGGTTGACAGTCTCTATCTGTGATCTCCCGCTATAACCTAACCAATATAAGAAGGTACACTAGGTAAGGTTGACAGTCTCTATCTGTGATCTCCCGCTATAACCTAACCAATATAAGAAGGTACACTAGGTTAGGTTGACAGTCTCTATCTGTGATCTCCCGCTATAACCTAACCAATATAAGAAGGTACACTAGGTAAGGTTGACAGTCTCTATCTGTGATCTCCCGCTATAACCTAACCAATATAAGAAGGTACACTAGGTTAGGTTGACAGTCTCTATCTGTGATCTCCCGCTATAACCTAACCAATATAAGAAGGTACACTAGGTTAGGTTGACAGTCTCTATCTGTGATCCCCCGCTATAACCTAACCAATATAAGAAGGTACACTAGGTAAGGTTGACAGTCTCTATCTGTGATCTCCCGCTATAACCTAACCAATATAAGAAGGTACACTAGGTTAGGTTGACAGTCTCTATCTGTGATCTCCCGCTATAACCTAACCACTATAAGAAGGTACACTAGGTTAGGTTGACAGTCTCTATCTGTGTATAACCTAACCACTATAAGAAGGTACACTAGGTTAGGTTGACAGTCTCTATCTGTGATCTCCCGCTATAACCTAACCAATATAAGAAGGTACACTAGGTAAGGTTGACAGTCTCTATCTGTGATCTCCCGCTATAACCTAACCACTATAAGAAGGTACACTAGGTAAGGTTGACAGTCTCTATCTGTGATCTCCCGCTATAACCTAACCAATATGAGAAGGTACACTAGGTAAGGTTGACAGTCTCTATCTGTGATCCCCCGCTATAACCTAACCAATATAAGAAGGTACACTAGGTAAGGTTGACAGTCTCTATCTGTGATCTCCCGCTATAACCTAACCAATATATGAAGGTACACTAGGTAAGGTTGACAGTCTCTATCTGTGATCCCCCGCTATAACCTAACCAATATGAGAAGGTACACTAGGTAAGGTTGACAGTCTCTATCTGTGATCTCCCGCTATAACCTAACCAATATAAGAAGGTACACTAGGTAAGGTTGACAGTCTCTATCTGTGATCTCCCGCTATAACCTAACCAATATAAGAAGGTACACTAGGTAAGGTTGACAGTCTCTATCTGTGATCTCCCGCTATAACCTAACCACTATAAGAAGGTACACTAGGTAAGGTTGACAGTCTCTATCTGTGATCTCCCGCTATAACCTAACCACTATAAGAAGGTACACTAGGTTAGGTTGACAGTCTCTATCTGTGTATAACCTAACCAATATAAGAAGGTACACTAGGTTAGGTTGACAGTCTCTATCTGTGATCTCCCGCTATAACCTAACCACTATAAGAAGGTACACTAGGTTAGGTTGACAGTCTCTATCTGTGTATAACCTAACCACTATAAGAAGGTACACTAGGTCAGGTTGACAGTCTCTATCTGTGATCTCCCGCTATAACCTAACCACTATAAGAAGGTACACTAGGTAAGGTTGACAGTCTCTATCTGTGATCTCCCGCTATAACCTAACCAATGTAAGAAGGTACACTAGGTAAGGTTGACAGTCTCTATCTGTGATCTCCCGCTATAACCTAACCACTATAAGAAGGTACACTAGGTAAGGTTGACAGTCTCTATCTGATCCCCCGCTATAACCTAACCACTATAAGAAGGTACACTAGGTAAGGTTGACAGTCTCTATCTGATCCCCCGCTATAACCTAACCACTATAAGAAGGTACACTAGGTAAGGTTGACAGTCTCTATCTGTGATCTCCCGCTATAACCTAACCAATATAAGAAGGTACACTAGGTAAGGTTGACAGTCTCTATCTGTGATCTCCCGCTATAAGCTAACCAATATAAGAAGGTACACTAGGTTAGGTTGACAGTCTCTATCTGTGATCTCCCGCTATAACCTAACCACTATAAGAAGGTACACTAGGTAAGGTTGACAGTCTCTATCTGTGATCTCCCGCTATAAGCTAACCACTATAAGAAGGTACACTAGGTAAGGTTGACAGTCTCTATCTGTGATCTCCCGCTATAAGCTAACCAATATAAGAAGGTACACTAGGTAAGGTTGACAGTCTCTATCTGTGATCTCCCGCTATAACCTAACCAATATAAGAAGGTACACTAGGTAAGGTTGACAGTCTCTATCTGTGATCTCCCGCTATAAGCTAACCACTATAAGAAGGTACACTAGGTAAGGTTGACAGTCTCTATCTGTGATCTCCCGCTATAAGCTAACCACTATAAGAAGGTACACTAGGTAAGGTTGACAGTCTCTATCTGTGATCTCCCGCTATAAGCTAACCAATATAAGAAGGTACACTAGGTTAGGTTGACAGTCTCTATCTGTGATCTCCCGCTATAAGCTAACCACTATAAGAAGGTACACTAGGTAAGGTTGACAGTCTCTATCTGTGATCTCCCGCTATAACCTAACCACTATAAGAAGGTACACTAGGTAAGGTTGACAGTCTCTATCTGTGATCTCCCGCTATAAGCTAACCACTATAAGAAGGTACACTAGGTAAGGTTGACAGTCTCTATCTGTGATCTCCCACTATAACCTAACCACTATAAGAAGGTACACTAGGTAAGGTTGACAGTCTCTATCTGTGATCTCCCACCATTAGAATCGCTTCCAGCACTATTCGTCACCAGATCGACACGTCACTTATCACCACCTTCAGTGCAGTTAGAACACTTTCCACAGATTTACACCCGGTGACAGCAAACACCCTGATAAGTTGTCCGGGTGTAGAACGGGTAGGTGTTAAATGGGATGGGTGGCCGGTGTTATGAGCCGGGTGACTTCTTGTCCGCCTTTCTCTCTATTCCGGGTGTAACAACTGAGTGTGTGTTGAAATGGAAATTTACTATTCGGGTATGAAATCTGCTCACTTGACCAATGAGGCGTTTTATTACGGATGTGTCTCGCACTGTGTTAGTTACTTCTATATATCGGACAGGGGTGGATGATTCTGTGACAATTCAAGGCTTCATTGCGATCCAAGACTGGACAACTCTTCAGTGACCGACTTAACTCATGCTTTCATTAAGGCACTAAATGAAGTTGTAACTTTTGTTGTTGTGCCATGCTTATAGATCGAGACATAGAGTACTCAGGTCTATGGTCTGAATGTCATTCCTAGTCATTACGACAATTTAGGATGAAGATAAAAGTGCCTTTGTTTATATTCTGAATCGGAGAAATAGCTGAGGTAATTCTTGTGGCTAATGTTTAAATTGCCTCCCTATAACTTCGTGGATACCATGTGAAATGTAAATGCTTTTGGATGACGGTTGATATCAATCGTAGTATCAGTACTTGTGGAAAAAAGTAAATGGTACCAAGGTTATATTTCATACTAAGGGATTAAGATAGCCTAGGATTCATATTTTGAACGACATCAGGTGCCGTGATGTAGCAATGTGTGTGGTGTTGCTCATTTGTCTATCGCTTCCGGGAGGGGGCGGGACTCCCGGTCAGTCAGTGAAAAAACTACCCGCTGGTCAGTCAGTGATACAACTACCCGCTGGTCAGTCGGTGTTACAACTACCCGCTGGTCAGTCAGTGATACAACTACCCGCTGGTCAGCCAGTGTTACAACTACCCGTTGGTCAGTCGGTGTTACAACTACCCGCTGGTCAGTCAGTGATAAAACTACCCGTTGGTCAGCCGGTGATAAAACTACCCGTTGGTCAGCCGGTGATACAACTACCCGTTGGTCAGCCGGTGATACAACTACCCATCGGTCAGTCGGGTGTTGAGGCGTCCGTCCATGCCGGGAATCGTGTCCACTCACAAGGACCAGCACGAGAAGGCTCCAATGAATACAGGATACCACAGTTTGGACAGGGTACCCTGACGGAGGCTGGGAACTTTCCAGTGGACCACAAGTTAAGGGGGAAGAGAAGTGAGTTCGTAATTAAAAGTTATCAAATCGCGCCCAACTCGCTGACCAAATTCCAAATATGTCTGAAATTAAAGGTCTTCTCATACTTATTTATTTATGTTCATATATTATTTTATTTTCAGTCCCTTCGGTGTGGATCGCCTTTTTAATTTCGTGCTATGATGGTGGCAGATAATTAACTAAGTTTACAACAATGAGTCCAGAACGACTTGTAAGATCAGAGCTGATCAAACTGCTAGATGGTCATAAAGGTCTCAATGTTTCAATTTTCTTAATTTTGAAACGATTTTAAAATATAAGGAATGACAGCGTTTTGAATTCAATGGACGTGAAGGTTATAGCGTTGGTTATATCGCCTTTTTATTTTCAAAGAGTGAATATTTATTATTAAATGCACTTTTGATAAATTGATAGCATCACGCTTTGAAAATATATTAACTCTGGTAACTTGTTTTAATATATTTGAATGACAAATAAGTCGAAAGAATTAGACACTAGTGAAACACTTACAAAGTCTTCTCCTTCAAACAAATGATCATAGTAAAGATGTTTTAACATTTATCAATTTTAGTTAAAACATAGTTTACAATAATGCGATTCGCAGAATTATTGTGAAATTAATTATTAAAAAAATGACATGATATTAACATACAGATAAACCGACACATTCCTAGCAACCTTGACAAATATGAAGAAATGATAAATAAACTAGTGTCCAAAAGAAACGATACCAAGTATTCAACGTCGTCCGAAACAAAATTCTATTACCTGACAGAGTCGAAGTTAAGTGTATCTAACAGGCATATGTCTTGTAAAGAAGTATGCACATTTTCATTCTTAAGGAAAAGATGCTTTTGATTTTGTGTCTCTTCAAACGCACATGGGGTGCATAAATCGAAATTTCAAATTGTTTTATGCACAGAACTTTTGTCATTTCACTTTAAAATTGATAAAGAATTGAATTTAGGTAAGAAAACAATGTTGTTGATTTAATGCACTTTATTTGACATAAATTCGTTGACACGTCATTGCACTAGAACGTTTTAAAACAAGCGAAAGTGTCCCATTTCTCCCTGCTATCGCGCTATATCTCGCCTAGTTAAGGAGATTCCAGATCGATGATTTTTTTAAATGCATGTTTCTCGAGAACATGAAAAGATAATGTTTCAAAATTTGACTCAAGTTGACTACTGAAGAAATGATATAGCTATGTTTTAGTCTTATCAATCTGCAGTGGATTGAGTTATGTAGCAAATTGTATGGTATCGTTTCTTTTGGACACTAGTTTATTTGGATTTCAACGTTAGTTTAGATACATTCACATTTATATTTGGCTTGATGTCACACGTTATGATTCTCCATGGCTAATTTAAAATCATAAACAACGGTTGAATAATTATCAATATCGAGTTTTTATCAATAAAGTGTGGTACCAAATATAAAGGAATATATGATTTCCAGTGGCTATGTTTACATTTCCTCTCAAACATTGTTTCTATAGTTGGATTATCTTCTTGATGTAAAGTGGTAGATATTTTATTCTTTCGTCTTCCATGATGACATAATGACTGTGTATTTAATAAATAAAGATACCAATAGTAATTTTATTTGATATATTTCTTTTAGGGTGATAATTTACTACTTATTTTATTTTCATCATGTATTTTGAGTACTTTTTGAGTATCTAAAATACTAGATCTGCTAAATTACCCTTCTGTCATTACTGCTATAACATTGAGAATCTTTAAGTTGATATATCTGTTATGCGGGTGAGTATATGCCATATTTTCAAATATGTGTATAAATATAGGGACGTCGGTTTAACGGGGGTTGTACTATGATAAAAGTACCAACACACATTCCGAAGTAACATACTTGGGTTTTAATTCTGATAGGATACTTGCAATTGTTATTTTTTCATGAAATGGAATAAATCAGTTAAATTCTCAGTTACATATATATATATTACTTCCATTAACGCTGAATGTGATATGCTTTGTATATCACCATTTATATAAGTTGTGAAGAAAAAGAAAAGGGCCAAGAACCGAACCATGTTGTAAACCTACATTTAGTGTGTTGTCTGCTCTTTCATTTCATGCGTTGACAAGGCATTTTTAAACTGTTATAGTTTCAAACATTACAAAATTCTAAAACAATTCACATTATTATGAACTAATACCCATTTTGTCTTAATATGATAAATATGAGCGGATTAAATCACATTTCAAATGTTTGGACAGACTGCCAAAGCCTGTTAACAGACAGACAATATTTTTATTCATGTCTCGCCAAACGTCTAACAATTCCACTCGGAGACTGAGATTCAAGTTTGTCATAAAATATACAGAGAAAAACAATAAACAGGACACATACAATAAACAGTGGTAAAGATTACATTTAAATATAAATATAGATGTTCAGTGCGTTTTAATGAATGTTAACACATTAGTAAATGCTTGTAACTATATTTGTGAAGCATACGATTCCATGTTGCTCCTTCTAACCGTGTATGGTTCACGTGTATTTGACAGCAGTTAGTTATATTGTATCAGCTATGAGCGTCAGAATACATCTCCAGTTAAGTGTCAAGAAATAATCATATTCCTATCAACATTTGGGGAAACATCAGCATCAAAATCGTCATTAGAATAGCTTATTACTAAATACACCACGTGGTGCGGTTATCGGGTCAATATCAGAGGTAGTTATTTTTAGATAACTGACCTCAGATCAACCTGGAGGTTGGTTATCACGAGGTTGGTTATCTGATAACCAACCTCTTGATAACTGACCTCTCGGTTCGATACGGTGAACATGTCTCGGCTACGCCTCGCCATCTTCACCGTATCGCACCTCGAAAAAAAACTTACCCTCTGCTTACGGGTCTAAATGACCCTTCGTCTCTAATTGTGACTTTTGATATTCTTTAGAATTTGTTGTGATTTTCACCTGTGCATTCAGATATATTATGTCTTTATTTCAATATGCCATTCTAAAGAATATCAAAGGCCGCAAGAACGATAATAAAAGAAAACAAAAGACAGAAAAAATACTCTTTATTACAGAGAACTTTTGAAATCATTTTCATATTACATGTTCATACTGCTTTCAATTCTTTCTATTTGGTTTCCTTGAAACATGCAAACATTTACATTTATCAAACACTCCCACACACAATCCCGTTGGGCTAGTGTTCTCTTCAATTAATGTTCCAAATCCTTCATAGGAAGTCAGTTGTCGGGAGGTCACAAGCATTTGGAATGGTCCTTTTGAAACAATGCACAAGAAAGCTGACTTCAGTATCAGCAAACATTTAACTGTCCAGCTATCATCCATGCGTAGTTCCTGAAACATTCAAAGGTTTAACGCTACTAACAGTCTGATTTCAAGTGCTGACAAAAACACATTTCCATTTACATAAATGCATATTTTATATCATCACGCTTTCCCCGAAATAGTAACTTAAGTTTGGAACTGTCATTTCTAACATCGACTTTTGAATAATTTAGTATCTTATTGTTTAATGGACGATTGATAGTTTCAACGTTCACACGAAATTTATTGAAGATAATATCATACCACACTGATCTCAAAGTCAGAAATCTAGCTAATACCCATATGTGTCTGCATTTTATATACATATTACAATACTAAAAAGCATTTCTAAAGCAGAAAATACGTACACGCTTCTTTTGATTCCTTGTAATGCTTTAAACATATTTCCGAGTCTATTACATGAAACAACAAATAAAGTATACTTTGCGATCAATCTCACCTTAATTGCCTCCGGGAAAGACCTCGAAACACCGGCAAATATATCTGTTTGACACCAGCGGCGGAGAGCACTCCATTGTACCAACCTTCTTGAAACCATGTGCTTTAGGTTGTGTGCTGCACGTGAATTTTGAGGAGTTGCTTAGCAACTTGGCGTACAAGAAGTCCGTGCATCACAAGATGAAATAGACGACGTCCGTGCAGCCACACAGTTTTTGACTAGTGACGGATTATTACATTTTACATCATTTGCCACCAAACAAAATTTCATTGACGTCCGTTTAAAATTTGCATCAAAATAATTAAATAATAGTTCAGTTCAGTGTGACATTTTAAGGGTTAATAGCTCGGTAAAAGAATTAAAATGCACAGTTGGTAAACGGCTTAGAATTGTTTTACCGACAATTTCGCCAGTATTATCTCCAACTGCACGTGAAATACGCGCAGTGTTAAAATGAAATTGATCCATTCCTCAGGAGTGGAAGTTAGACACCATTGTCACTTTTGAACTCATTATCAACAAACTTATATTCGGCTAATATTGATATTTTCATTAAAAATGGAAAACAGTTTTAACAATAACCATGTAGTGTATGTGAAATAATAACCTCGACCTCGTGAATATCTGTGATAACCATCTCGCTGATCGCTCGATGGTTATCACAGATATTCACTCAGTCAGCGGTCATTATTTCAACCATACATACAGCTATACTCACAGAGCGATAAAGAGACAGGAAATAGAACACATATTTTCAGTAAATTGCCGAGAAATTGAAATATGAATCCCGCTTATTCTAGATCTATATGTAATTTATGACAATCTTTATTTATTTCAATGAATTGATTATTTTTCTTGCAAGACATTTTGTTGCTTTCTCTGAAATAAAAGCCGAGCACATATATAGACATGTTTACAAGTGGGAGAATTAGAACTGAATTCAACACTGTGAAGTAGTGCGAGCTGGGGTCGACCAGACGGTGCCCAGGGGTATAGCTGTAATAGCTCATGGTTATCAGAGGAAATTATCAAACGTTAATCGAGAAGTTCACAAGGCAACATCTTAAAATTATCAACCACGCAAGCTGGAGTGCTTGAATTATAAGAGCTTAGAGTATGATATAAAGAAATCATCATTTTATATATTTTATAGTTGGGAGATTTTGGTATTGTTGAGTACAGTCGGAATATTAGAATAACACTTATAATAATTACATAACAAACCAAACATTTTCTTAAAATGTAAAAATTCCTAGGGTAAGTGTGCAAAATAATTCAGTGGATCGAAAGCTGGGAGTTGTTTTTCGGAAACTGACTGCATGTCTAAAAACTCTTCTAAAACAGCCTACAGGGCTCAAAATTGGTTTTTGAATTTTCTTTTTTTTAAATGGTAATGACCACTTTTTAATTGGTAATTACCACTTTTTTTCTTGTAATTATCAATTTTGGAAAAACATGTGTTTGGAATTTTATCTTTTATAATTGTAATTACCATTTTTTAAATCTTAATTACCACTTTTAAATCACCGGTAGATTACATACGGGCGATTTTTATTTCAAAATTGGTAATAACTAGAGTAAAGTGGTTATATCAAGTCTTAAAAGAGACAATTCATATACGATTTTTTAATGTGGTAATTTCCAGTTTTGAGAGTAGTAAATACGAGGAATAGGGAAAATTTATAATTATAAAAGATAAAATTCAAAACACCATTTTTTCAAAAGTAGTAATTACCAAAAAATAAGAGTAATTACCAATTAAAATTGTTATTACCACTATTAAAAGGGAAATTTACAAAATAATTTCTGAGCCCTGTAGGCTCTCGTACTCTCACCATTTTTTTATCATTGATCTTTATTTTCGGAATAATTTTGTCATTCACTTTTGGGAAAATATCAAAATAGTTAATGAGTGTCAAGTTACGGTTTCAATCTTACGAAAGCCTACAGGGCTCAGAATTGATTTTTGAAATTTCTCTTTTAAAAGTGGTAATAAACCCTTTTTAACGTCTACTTAACACATTTTTCTGGTAATTACAATTTTTGGAAAAAGATTGTTTTGGAATTTTATCTTAGATAAATGGTAATTACAATTTTTTTTCCCCGAAATTGCCACTTTTATAACTAGTAATTACCATTTTATCACTGGTAACTACAACTGTTTTAATAAGTATGAAAGCCTACATGGCTAAGAATTGATTTTTTAAATTTCTCTCTTTAAAGTGGTGATTTCCACTATTCAACCTTTTTCTGGTATTTTTCACTTTCGTAAAAAAAAATGGTGTTTTGAATTTTATCTTCTATAATTGGTAATTACCATTATTTCCTCGTAATTACCACATTTAAAACTGGTACTCACCAGTTTTTTAATTTAAAAAATGTTTATCAAAGCTATAGACAATAAAACTGGGATCATTTCCGCGAGTCTTGATCATCTCTCCGCCATGGTTCATAAACAAGTCTCTTTTCTCAAAAAAACTCAAAATGACGAAACCCTACAGGGCTCAAAATTTATTTGTGAAATTTAATTTCTCTTTTAAAAGTGGTAATAACCACTTTTTTATGGGTTATTACCACTTTATTCTGGTAATAACCACTTTTGGAGAAAATGGTTTTTTAAATTTTATCTTTTATAATTGGTAATTACCATTTTTTCTCGTTATTACCACTTTTAAAACTGGTAATTACCACTTTTATAATAAATATTGTATTTGAATAATCTCTTTTAAAATTAAATAAAAAAAATTTCTCGTTATTACCACTTTTGAAATTGGTAAATACCACTTTTCCTTTTGTCAATAAAATCAATGACAGTGTCCCAGTAAAAGTTTGCCCCGTATATAACAGCCCCCGGAAGATAATTCAAATATAACTTCTATTAAAGAAATGGTAATTACCAGTTTTAAAAGTGGTAATTACGAGAAAAAAATGGCAATTACCATTTATTAAAGATAAAATGCCAAACACCATTTCTCCCAAAAAGTGGTTATTACCAACTAAAAGTGGTAAATACCCATTCAAAAGTGGTTATTATCACTTTAAAAAAAGAAATTTCAAAAATCAACTCTGACCCTGTAGGCTTTCGTAACTTGAATCTGAGAAAGCAATCTCCTTATCATGTGACAATGCTTCAGATGGAGATGTAGTAAGTATTTCTTCCAACAGGCTCTCACCGTACTTCGTTGCAGCTAGATGAAATGCACTTATGAACTTTAATCAGTGAAGAGTATCTCGACCACACCAAATCCTATATATTTTGCCGTACAACCTTCAATAATCGCGTGGCGAATAATTAAAGCAAACACCGTTTTGACCTGGCAATTATTCAGGTCAGATGGCGAATTTCATCGAGGCTGTTGTAAGTGTAATTGGTAATTGTGGTTATTTATCGCTACTTTGACGATATGAAATATTCTATTCATCATCGAGGCACAATCTTTCATCATCGGCTATAACGCAGCGCCATGACGGAACCGTGACGTCATGACATGTAAATGACGGGACGCCACCGCAAGGTATATCTTCAAATTGTCAACCCCGATGTTTTGCTTCCACTTTTGGTTGTCAGGTGTCATCAAGATTCCATCGTTTGTCTTACCACTGCATATTATTCTTGTATCCATAGCAACCAGGGCGTGTCCTCCCGGCTGTTCCTCGTGCTCGGCGGTGAACGGGTGTGTCACGTGCGAGAGACGATATTTCATGTTCCTCTACCGACGGCGCATGCGCCAGACTGGAATGTGCGCCACCAGTTGCCCGCCTGGATACTATGGGGTGCGATACCGTCAGTACAGCAAGTGTAACAGTGAGTACAGAATCATTAGCGGCCTTTATCAAACTACAGTGACGTTTCCTTCTCACACGGTCTGATGACAGACAGTATGGGGCCCGTGTTCACTGACAAATTTAGCGCGGAAACAACGGTCAGTAGCTGACCAATCACACCATCGCGTGTTCAAAGCAGGACCATATAAAAGTTGTTGTTGCTTGCCCCTAGCTTCATTACATTGCCACTTCTCTTCGGCAACAGATAGCGCAAAACATTTTCTATTCTTGATAATGCCCGAGGATCACGTCTTATAGGAACCACTCCCGGGTAATGTGGAAACCAACTCTGATATGCCCCCTCGTATATGTCCTATGCATTACATGAACCACTCCCGGGTAATGTGGGAAACTAACTCTGCTATGCCCCCTCGTATATGTCTTATGCATTACATGAACCACTCCCGGGCAATGTGGGAAACTAACTCTGCTATGCCCCCTCGTATATGTCTTATGCATTACATGAACCACTCCCGGGCAATGTGGGAAACTAACTCTGCTATGCCCCCTCGTATATGTCTTATGCATTACATGAACCACTCCCGGGTAATGTGGGAAACTAACTCTGCTATGCCCCCTCGTATATGTCCTATACATTACATGAACCACTCCCGGGTAATGTGGGAAACTAACTCTGCTATGCCCCCTCGTATATGTCCTATACATTACATGAACCACTCCCGGGTAATGTGGGAAACAAACTCTGCTATGCCCCCTCGTATATGTCCTATACATTACATGAACCACTCCCGGGTAATGTGGGAAACTAACTCTGCTATGCCCCCTCGTATATGTCTTATGCATTACATGAACCACTCCCGGGTAATGTGGGAAACTAACTCTGCTATGCCCCCTCGTATATGTCTTATACATTACATGAACCACTCCCGGGTAATGTGGGAAACTAACTCTGCTATGCCCCCTCGTATATGTCTTATGCATTACATGAACCACTCCCGGGTAATGTGGGAAACTAACTCTGCTATGCCCCCTCGTATATGTCTTATGCATTACATGAACCACTCCCGGGTAATGTGGGAAACTATCTCTGCTATGCCCCCTCGTATATGTCTTATGCATTACATGAACCACTCCCGGGTAATGTGGGAAACTAACTCTGATATGCCCCCTCGTATATGTCTTATGCATTACATGAACCACTCCCGGGTAATGTGGGAAACTAACTCTGCTATGCCCCCTCGTATGTGTCCTATACATTACATGAACCACTCCCGGGTAATGTGGGAAACTAACTCTGCTATGCCCCCTCGTATGTGTCCTATACATTACATGAACCACTCCCGGGTAATGTGGGAAACTAACTCTGCTATGCCCCCTCGTATATGTCTTATGCATTACATGAACCACTCCCGGGTAATGTGGGAAACTAACTCTGCTATGCCCCCTCGTATATGTCTTATGCATTACATGAACCACTCCCGGGTAATGTGGGAAACTAACTCTGCTATGCCCCCTTGTATATGTCTTATGCATTACATGAACCACTCCCGGGTAATGTGGGAAACTAACTCTGCTATGCCACCTCGTATATGTCTTATGCATTACATGAACCACTCCCGGGTAATGTGGGAAACTAACTCTGCTATGACCCCTCGTATGTGTCCTATACATTACATGAACCACTCCCGGGTAATGTGGGAAACTAACTCTGCTATGCCCCCTCGTATGTGTCCTATACATTACATGAACCACTCCCGGGTAATGTGGGAAACTAACTCTGCTATGCCCCCTCGTACATGACTTATACATTACATGAACCACTCCCGGGTAATGTGGGAAACTAACTCTGCTATGCCCCCTCGTACATGACTTATACATTACATGAACCACTCCCGGGTAATGTGGGAAACTAGCTCTGCTATGCCCCCTCGTATATGTCTTATGCATTACATGAACCACTCCCGGGTAATGTGGGAAACTAGCTCTGCTATGCCCCCTCGTACATGACTTATACATTACATGAACCACTCCCGGGTAATGTGGGAAACTAACTCTGCTATGCCCCCTCGTATGTGTCCTATACATTACATGAACCACTCCCGGGTAATGTGGGAAACTAACTCTGCTATGCCCCCTCGTACATGACTTATACATTACATGAACCACTCCCGGGTAATGTGGGAAACTAACTCTGCTATGCCCCCTCGTACATGACTTATACATTACATGAACCACTCCCGGGTAATGTGGGAAACTAACTCTGCTATGCCCCCTCGTATGTGTCCTATACATTACATGAACCACTCCCGGGTAATGTGGGAAACTAACTCTGCTATGCCCCCTCGTATATGTCCTATACATTACATGAACCACTCCCGGGTAATGTGGGAAACTAACTCTGCTATGCCCCCTCGTATATGTCCTATACATTACATGAACCACTCCCGGGTAATGTGGGAAACTAGCTCTGATACGCCCCCTCGTACATGACTTATACAATACATGAACCACTCCCGGGTAATGTGGGAAACTAGCTCTGATATGCCCCCTCGTATATGTCCTATACATTACATGAACCACTCCCGGGTAATGTTGGAAACTAACTCTGCTATGCCCCCTCGTATATGTCCTATACATTACATGAACCACTCCCGGGTAATGTGGAAACTAACTCTGCTATGCCCCCTCGTATATGTCCTATACATTACATGAACCACTCCCGGGTAATGTGGGAAACTAACTCTGCTATGCCCCCTCGTATATGTCCTATACATTACATGAACCACTCCCGGGTAATGTGGGAAACTAACTCTGCTATGCCCCCTCGTATATGTCCTATCCATTACATGAACCACTCCCGGGTAATGTGGGAAACTAGCTCTGAAATGCCCCCTCGTACATGACTTATACATTACATGAACCACTCCCGGGTAATGTGGGAAACTAACTCTGCTATGCCCCCTCGTATGTGTCCTATACATTACATGAACCACTCCCGGGTAATGTTGGAAACTAACTCTGCTATGCCCCCTCGTATATGTCTTATGCATTACATGAACCACTCCCGGGTAATGTGGGAAACTATCTCTGCTATGCCCCCTCGTATATGTCTTATGCATTACATGAACCACTCCCGGGTAATGTGGGAAACTAACTCTGATATGCCCCCTCGTATATGTCTTATGCATTACATGAACCACTCCCGGGTAATGTGGGAAACTAACTCTGCTATGCCCCCTCGTATGTGTCCTATACATTACATGAACCACTCCCGGGTAATGTGGGAAACTAACTCTGCTATGCCCCCTCGTATGTGTCCTATACATTACATGAACCACTCCCGGGTAATGTGGGAAACTAACTCTGCTATGCCCCCTCGTATATGTCTTATGCATTACATGAACCACTCCCGGGTAATGTGGGAAACTAACTCTGCTATGCCCCCTCGTATATGTCTTATGCATTACATGAACCACTCCCGGGTAATGTGGGAAACTAACTCTGCTATGCCCCCTTGTATATGTCTTATGCATTACATGAACCACTCCCGGGTAATGTGGGAAACTAACTCTGCTATGCCACCTCGTATATGTCTTATGCATTACATGAACCACTCCCGGGTAATGTGGGAAACTAACTCTGCTATGACCCCTCGTATGTGTCCTATACATTACATGAACCACTCCCGGGTAATGTGGGAAACTAACTCTGCTATGCCCCCTCGTATGTGTCCTATACATTACATGAACCACTCCCGGGTAATGTGGGAAACTAACTCTGCTATGCCCCCTCGTACATGACTTATACATTACATGAACCACTCCCGGGTAATGTGGGAAACTAACTCTGCTATGCCCCCTCGTACATGACTTATACATTACATGAACCACTCCCGGGTAATGTGGGAAACTAGCTCTGCTATGCCCCCTCGTATATGTCTTATGCATTACATGAACCACTCCCGGGTAATGTGGGAAACTAGCTCTGCTATGCCCCCTCGTACATGACTTATACATTACATGAACCACTCCCGGGTAATGTGGGAAACTAACTCTGCTATGCCCCCTCGTATGTGTCCTATACATTACATGAACCACTCCCGGGTAATGTGGGAAACTAACTCTGCTATGCCCCCTCGTACATGACTTATACATTACATGAACCACTCCCGGGTAATGTGGGAAACTAACTCTGCTATGCCCCCTCGTACATGACTTATACATTACATGAACCACTCCCGGGTAATGTGGGAAACTAACTCTGCTATGCCCCCTCGTATGTGTCCTATACATTACATGAACCACTCCCGGGTAATGTGGGAAACTAACTCTGCTATGCCCCCTCGTATATGTCCTATACATTACATGAACCACTCCCGGGTAATGTGGGAAACTAACTCTGCTATGCCCCCTCGTATATGTCCTATACATTACATGAACCACTCCCGGGTAATGTGGGAAACTAGCTCTGATACGCCCCCTCGTACATGACTTATACAATACATGAACCACTCCCGGGTAATGTGGGAAACTAGCTCTGATATGCCCCCTCGTATATGTCCTATACATTACATGAACCACTCCCGGGTAATGTTGGAAACTAACTCTGCTATGCCCCCTCGTATATGTCCTATACATTACATGAACCACTCCCGGGTAATGTGGAAACTAACTCTGCTATGCCCCCTCGTATATGTCCTATACATTACATGAACCACTCCCGGGTAATGTGGGAAACTAACTCTGCTATGCCCCCTCGTATATGTCCTATACATTACATGAACCACTCCCGGGTAATGTGGGAAACTAACTCTGCTATGCCCCCTCGTATATGTCCTATCCATTACATGAACCACTCCCGGGTAATGTGGGAAACTAGCTCTGAAATGCCCCCTCGTACATGACTTATACATTACATGAACCACTCCCGGGTAATGTGGGAAACTAACTCTGCTATGCCCCCTCGTATGTGTCCTATACATTACATGAACCACTCCCGGGTAATGTGGGAAACTAACTCTGCTATGCCCCCTCGTATATGTCCTATACATTACATGAACCACTCCCGGGTAATGTGGGAAACTAACTCTGCTATGCCCCCTCGTATATGTCCTATACATTACATGAACCACTCCCGGGTAATGTTGGAAACTAACTCTGCTATGCCCCCTCGTATATGTCCTATACATTACATGAACCACTCCCGGGTAATGTGGAAACTAACTCTGCTATGCCCCTCGTATATGTCCTATACATTACATGAACCACTCCCGGGTAATGTGGGAAACTAACTCTGCTATGCCCCCTCGTATATGTCCTATACATTACATGAACCACTCCCGGGTAATGTGGGAAACTAACTCTGCTATGCCCCCTCGTATATGTCCTATACATTACATGAACCACTCCCGGGTAATGTGGGAAACTAACTCTGCTATGCCCCCTCGTATATGTCCTATACATTACATGAACCACTCCCGGGTAATGTTGGAAACTAACTCTGCTATGCCCCCTCGTATATGTCCTATACATTACATGAACCACTCCCGGGTAATGTGGAAACTAACTCTGCTATGCCCCCTCGTATATGTCCTATACATTACATGAACCACTCCCGGGTAATGTTGGAAACTAACTCTGCTATGCCCCCTCGTATATGTCCTATACATTACATGAACCACTCCCGGGTAATGTGGAAACTAACTCTGCTATGCCCCCTCGTATATGTCCTATACATTACATGAACCACTCCCGGGTAATGTGGGAAACTAACTCTGCTATGCCCCCTCGTATATGTCCTATACATTACATGAACCACTCCCGGGTAATGTGGAAACTAACTCTGCTATGCCCCCTCGTATATGTCCTATACATTACATGAACCACTCCCGGGTAATGTGGGAAACTAACTCTGCTATGCCCCCTCGTATATGTCCTATACATTACATGAACCACTCCCGGGTAATGTGGGAAACTAACTCTGCTATGCCCCCTCGTATATGTCCTATACATTACATGAACCACTCCCGGGTAATGTGGGAAACTAACTCTGCTATGCCCCCTCGTATATGTCCTATACATTACATGAACCACTCCCGGGTAATGTTGGAAACTAACTCTGCTATGCCCCCTCGTATATGTCCTATACATTACATGAACCACTCCCGGGTAATGTGGAAACTAACTCTGCTATGCCCCCTCGTATATGTCCTATACATTACATGAACCACTCCCGGGTAATGTTGGAAACTAACTCTGCTATGCCCCCTCGTATATGTCCTATACATTACATGAACCACTCCCGGGTAATGTGGAAACTAACTCTGCTATGCCCCCTCGTATATGTCCTATACATTACATGAACCACTCCCGGGTAATGTGGGAAACTAACTCTGCTATGCCCCCTCGTATATGTCCTATACATTACATGAACCACTCCCGGGTAATGTGGGAAACTAACTCTGCTATGCCCCCTCGTATATGTCCTATACATTACATGAACCACTCCCGGGTAATGTGGGAAACTAACTCTGCTATGCCCCCTCGTATATGTCCTATACATTACATGAACCACTCCCGGGTAATGTTGGAAACTAACTCTGCTATGCCCCCTCGTATATGTCCTATACATTACATGAACCACTCCCGGGTAATGTGGAAACTAACTCTGCTATGCCCCCTCGTATATGTCCTATACATTACATGAACCACTCCCGGGTAATGTGGGAAACTAACTCTGCTATGCCCCCTCGTATATGTCCTATACATTACATGAACCACTCCCGGGTAATGTGGGAAACTAACTCTGCTATGCCCCCTCGTATATGTCCTATACATTACATGAACCACTCCCGGGTAATGTGGGAAACTAACTCTGCTATGCCCCCTCGTATATGTCCTATACATTACATGAACCACTCCCGGGTAATGTGGGAAACTAACTCTGCTATGCCCCCTCGTATATGTCCTATACATTACATGAACCACTCCCAGGTAATGTTGGAAACTAACTCTGCTATGCCCCCTCGTATGTGTCCTATACATTACATGAACCACTCCCGGGTAATGTGGGAAACTAACTCTGCTATGCCCCCTCGTATATGTCCTATACATTACATGAACCACTCCCGGGTAATGTTGGAAACTAACTCTGATATGCCCCCTCGTATATGTCCTATACATTACATGAACCACTCCCGGGTAATGTGGGAAACTAACTCTGATATGCCCCCTCGTATATGTCCTATACATTACATGAACCACTCCCGGGTAATGTGGGAAACTAACTCTGCTATGCCCCCTCGTATATGTCCTATACATTACATGAACCACTCCCGGGTAATGTGGGAAACTAACTCTGCTATGCCCCCTCGTATATGTCCTATACATTACATGAACCACTCCCGGGTAATGTGGGAAACTAACTCTGCTATGCCCCCTCGTATATGTCCTATACATTACATGAACCACTCCCGGGTAATGTGGGAAACTAACTCTGCTATGCCCCCTCGTATATGTCCTATACATTACATGAACCACTCCCGGGTAATGTGGGAAACTAACTCTGCTATGCCCCCTCGTATATGTCCTATACATTACATGAACCACTCCCGGGTAATGTGGGAAACTAACTCTGCTATGCCCCCCTCGTATATGTCCTATACATTACATGAACCACTCCCGGGTAATGTGGGAAACTAACTCTGCTATGCCCCCTCGTATATGTCCTATACATTACATGAACCACTCCCGGGTAATGTGGGAAACTAACTCTGCTATGCCCCCTCGTATATGTCCTATACATTACATGAACCACTCCCGGGTAATGTGGGAAACTAACTCTGCTATGCCCCCTCGTATATGTCCTATACATTACATGAACCACTCCCGGGTAATGTGGGAAACTAACTCTGCTATGCCCCCTCGTATATGTCCTATACATTACATGAACCACTCCCGGGTAATGTTGGAAACTAACTCTGCTATGCCCCCTCGTATATGTCCTATACATTACATGAACCACTCCCGGGTAATGTGGGAAACTAACTCTGCTATGCCCCCTCGTATATGTCCTATACATTACATGAACCACTCCCGGGTAATGTGGGAAACTAACTCTGCTATGCCCCCTCGTATATGTCCTATACATTACATGAACCACTCCCGGGTAATGTGGGAAACTAACTCTGCTATGCCCCCTCGTATATGTCCTATACATTACATGAACCACTCCCGGGTAATGTGGGAAACTAACTCTGCTATGCCCCCTCGTATATGTCCTATACATTACATGAACCACTCCCGGGTAATGTGGGAAACTAACTCTGCTATGCCCCCTCGTATATGTCCTATACATTACATGAACCACTCCCGGGTAATGTGGGAAACTAACTCTGCTATGCCCCCTCGTATATGTCCTATGCATTAAATGAACCACTCCCGAGTAATGTGGGAAACTAACTCTGCTATGCCCCCTCGTATATGTCTTATGCATTACATGAACCACTCCCGGGTAATGTGGGAAACTAACTCTGCTATGCCCCCTCGTACATGTCTTATGCATTACATGAACCACTCCCGAGTAATGTGGGAAACTAACTCTGCTATGCCCCCTCGTATATGTCCTATACATTACATGAACCACTCCCGGGTAATGTGGGAAACTAACTCTGCTATGCCCCCTCGTATATGTCCTATACATTACATGAACCACTCCCGGGTAATGTGGGAAACTAACTCTGCTATGCCCCCTCGTATATGTCCTATGCATTAAATGAACCACTCCCGAGTAATGTGGGAAACTAACTCTGATATGCCCCCTCGTATATGTCCTATGCATTAAATGAACCACTCCCGAGTAATGTGGGAAACTAACTCTGCTATGCCCCCTCGTATATGTCCTATGCATTAAATGAACCACTCCCGAGTAATGTGGGAAACTAACTCTGATATGCCCCCTCGTATATGTCCTATACATTACATTAACCACTCCCGGGTAATGTGGGAAACTAACTCTGCTATGCCCCCTCGTATATGTCCTATACATTACATGAACCACACCCGGGTATTGTGGGAAACTAACTCTGATATGCCCCCTCGTATATGTCTTATGCATTACATGAACCACTCCCGAGTAATGTGGGAAACTAACTCTGATATGCCCCCTCGTATATGTCCTATGCATTACATGAACCACTCCCGGGTAATGTGGGAAACTAACTCTGATATGCCCCCTCGTATATGTCCTATACATTACATGAACCACTCCCGGGTAATGTGGGAAACTAACTCTGATATGCCCCCTCGTATATGTCTTATGCATTACATGAACCACTCCCGGGTAATGTGGGAAACTAACTCTGATATGCCCCCTCGTATATGTCCTATGCATTAAATGAACCACTCCCGAGTAATGTGGGAAACTAACTCTGCTATGCCCCCTCGTATATGTCCTATGCATTAAATGAACCACTCCCGAGTAATGTGGGAAACTAACTCTGCTATGCCCCCTCGTATATGTCCTATGCATTAAATGAACCACTCCCGAGTAATGTGGGAAACTAACTCTGATATGCCCCCTCGTATATGTCCTATGCATTAAATGAACCACTCCCGAGTAATGTGGGAAACTAACTCTGCTATGCCCCCTCGTATATGTCCTATACATTACATGAACCACTACCGGGTAATGTGGGAAACTAACTCTGATATGCCCCCTCGTATATGTCATATGCATTACATGAACCACTCCCGGGTAATGTGGGAAACTAACTCTGCTATGCCCCCTCGTATATGTCTTATGCATTACATGAACCACTCCCGGGTAATGTGGGAAACTAACTCTGCTATGCCCCCTCGTATATGTCCTATACATTACATGAACCACTCCCGGGTAATGTGGGAAACTAACTCTGCTATTCCCCCTCGTATATGTCTTATGCATTACATGAACCACTCCCGGGTAATGTGGGAAACTAACTCTGCTATGCCCCCTCGTTTATGTCTTATGCATTACATGAACCACTCCCGGGTAATGTGGGAAACTTGCTCTGCTATGCCCCCTCGTATATGTCTTATGCATTACATGAACCACTCCCGGGTAATGTGGGAAACCAACTCTGCTATGCCCCCTCGTATATGTCTTATGCATTACATGAACCACTCCCGGGTAATGTGGGAAACTAACTCTGCTATGCCCCCTCGTATATGTCTTATGCATTGCATGAACCACTCCCGGGTAATGTGGGAAACTAACTCTGCTATCCCCCCTCGTATATGTCCTATGCATTACATGAACCACTCCCGGGTAATGTGGGAAACTAACTCTGCTATGCCCCCTCGTATATGTCTTATGCATTACATGAACCACTCCCGGGTAATGTAGGAAACTAACTCTGCTATGCCCCCTCGTATATGTCCTATACATTACATGAACCACTCCCGGGTAATGTGGGAAACTAACTCTGCTATGCCCCCTCGTATATGTCTTATGCATTACATGAACCACTCCCGGGTAATGTGGGAAACTAACTCTGCTATGCCCCCTCGTATAGGTCTTATGCATTACATGAACCACTCCCGGGTAATGTGGGAAACTAACTCTGCTATGCCCCCTCGTATATGTTCTATACATTACATGAACCACTCCCGGGTAATGTGGGAAACTAACTCTGCTATGCCCCCTCGTATACGTCTTATGCATTACATGAACCACTCCCGGGTAATGTGGAAACTAACTCTGCTATGCCCCCTCGTATATGTCTTATGCATTACATGAGCCACTCCCGGGTAATGTGGGAAACTAACTCCGCTATGCCCCCTCGTATATGTTCTATACATTACATGCACCACTCGCGGGTAATGTGGGAAACTAACTCTGCTATGCCCCCTCGTATATGTCTTTTGCATTACATGAACCACTCGCGGGTAATGTGGGAAACTAACTCTGCTATGCCCCCTCGTATATGTCTTATGCATTACATGAACCACTTCCGGGTAATGTGGGAAACTAACTCTGCTATGCCCCCTCGTATATGTCTTATGCATTACATGAACCACTCCCGGGTAATGTGGGAAACTAACTCTGCTATGCCCCCTCGTATAGGTCTTATGCATTACATGAACCACTCCCGGGTAATGTGGGAAACTAACTCTGCTATGCCCCCTCGTATATGTTCTATACATTACATGAACCACTCCCGGGTAATGTGGGAAACTAACTCTGCTATGCCCCCTCGTATACGTCTTATGCATTACATGAACCACTCCCGGGTAATGTGGAAACTAACTCTGCTATGCCCCCTCGTATATGTCTTATGCATTACATGAGCCACTCCCGGGTAATGTGGGAAACTAACTCCGCTATGCCCCCTCGTATATGTTCTATACATTACATGCACCACTCGCGGGTAATGTGGGAAACTAACTCTGCTATGCCCCCTCGTATATGTCTTTTGCATTACATGAACCACTCGCGGGTAATGTGGGAAACTAACTCTGCTATGCCCCCTCGTATATGTCTTATGCATTACATGAACCACTTCCGGGTAATGTGGGAAACTAACTCTGCTATGCCCCCTTTTAAATGTCTTATGCATTACATGAACCACTCCCGGGTAATGTGGGAAACTAACTCTGATATGCCCCCTTTTAAATGTCTTATGCATTACATGAACCACTCCCGGGTAATTTGGGAAACTAACTCTGAAATGCCCCCTCGTATATGTCCTATACATTCCATGAACCACTCCCGGGTAATGTGGGAAACTAACTCTGCTATGCCCCCTCGTATATGTCTTATGCATTACATGAACCACTCCCGGGTAATGTGGGAGACTAACTCTGATATGCCCCCTCGTATATGTCTTATGCATTACATGAGCCACTCCCGGGTAATATGGGAAACTAACTCCGCTATGCCCCCTCGTATATGTTCTATACATTACATGCACCACTCGCGGGTAATGTGGGAAACTAACTCTGCTATGCCCCCTCGTATATGTCTTTTGCATTACATGAACCACTCCCGGGTAATGTGGGAAACTAACTCTGCTATGCCCCCTCGTATATGTCTTATGCATTACATGAACCACTTGCGGGTAATGTGGGAAACTAACTCTGCTATGCCCCCTTTTAAATGTCTTATGCATTACATGAACCACTCCCGGGTAATGTGGGAAACTAACTCTGATATGCCCCCTTTTAAATGTCTTATGCATTACATGAACCACTCCCGGGTAATTTGGGAAACTAACTCTGATATGCCCCCTCGTATATGTCCTATACATTCCATGAACCACTCCCGGGTAATGTGGGAAACTAACTCTGCTATGCCCCCTCGTATATGTCTTATGCATTACATGAACCACTCCCGGGTAATGTGGGAGACTAACTCTGATATGCCCCCTCGTATATGTCTTATGCATTACATGAACCACTCCCGGGTAATGTGGGAAACTAACTCTGCTATGCCCCCTCGTATATGTCTTATGCATTACATGAACCACTCCCGGGTAATGTGGGAAACTAACTCTGCTATGCCCCCTCGTATATGTCTTATGCATTACATGAACCACTCCCGTGTAATGTGGGAAACTAACTCTGCTATGCCCCCTCGTATATGTCTTATGCATTACATGAACCACTCCCGGGTAATGTGGGAAATTAGCTCTGCTATGCCCCCTCGTACATGTCTTATGCATTACATGAACCACTCGCGGGTAATGTGGGAAACTAACTCTGCTATGCCCCCTCGTATATGTCTTATGCATTACATGAACCACTCCCGGGTAATGTGGGAAACTAACTCTGCTATGCCCCCTCGTATATGTCTTATGCATTACATGAACCACTCCCGTGTAATGTGGGAAACTTGCTCTGCTATGCCCCCTCGTATATGTCTTATGCATTACATGAACCACTCCCGGGTAATGTGGGAAACTAACTCTGCTATGCCCCCTCGTATATGTCTTATGCATTACATGAACCACTCCCGTATAATGTGGGAAACTTGCTCTGCTATGCCCCCTCGTATATGTCTTATGCATTACATGAACCACTCCCGGGTAATGTGGGAAACTAGCTCTGCTATGCCCCCTCGTACATGTCTTATGCATTACATGAACCACTCCCGGGTAATGTGGGAAACTAACTCTGCTATGCCCCCTCGTATATGTCTTAAGCATTACATGAACCACTCCGGGTAATGTGGGAAACTAACTCTGCTATGCCCCCTCGTATATGTCTTATACATTACATGAACCACTCCCGGGTAATGTGGGAAACTTACTCTGATATGCCCCCCCCTATATGTCTTATGCATTACATGAACCACCCCCGGGTAATGTGGGAAACTAACTCTGCTATGCCCCCTCGTATATGTCTTATGCATTACATGAACCACTCCCGGGTAATGTGGGAAACTAACTCTGATATGCCCCCTCGTATATGTCTTATGCATTACATGAACCACTCCCGGGTAATGTGGGAAACTAACTCTGCTATGCCCCCTCGTATATGTCTTATGCATTACATGAACCACTTCCGGGTAATGTGGGAAACTAACTCTGCTATGCCCCCTCGTATATGTCTTATGCATTACATTGTCCACTCCCGGGTAATGTGGGAAACTAGCTCTGCTATGCCCCCTCGTATATGTCTTATGCATTACATTGTCCACTCCCGGGTAATGTGGAAACTAACTCTGCTATGCCCCCTCGTATATGTCTTATGCATTACATGAACCACTCCCGGGTAATGTGGGAAACTAACTCTGCTATGCCCCCTCGTATATGTCTTATGCATTACAGAAACCACTCCCGGGTAATGTGGGAAACTAACTCTGATATGCCCCCTCGTATATGTCCTATTCATTACATTGTCCACTCCCGGGTAATGTGGGAAACTAGCTCTGCTATGCCCCCTCGTATATGTCCTACACATTACATGAACCACTCCCGGGTAATGTGGGAAACTAACTCTGATAAGCCCCCTCGTATATGTCCTATGCATTACATGAACCACTCCCGGGTAATGTGGGAAACTAACTCTGCTATGCCCCCTCGTATATGTCTTATGCATTACATGAACCACTCCCGGGTAATGTGGGAAACTAACTCTGCTATGCCCCCTCGTATATGTCCTATACATTAAATAAACCACTCCCGGGTAATGTGGAAACTAACTCTGCTATGGCCCCTCCTGTTATTGTTTCAGAGTGTCAGATCGCGGCCTGTGAGACGTGTTTGAGCCGACACTACTGTACCCGCTGCTTCAAGCCTCACGTCAGTCATGGGGGCGGGTGTGTGATCTCCTGTCCTCCCGGGTCGGTGCTTGACGAGAGGAGGGAGGCGTGTGTTGAGTCGGGTGGGTATTCAGGTTGTGGGCGGAGTCGGGTGGGTTTCATTAAATAAATATGGATTGATAGAGACAGGATTAACAAGACATGGTGACGGGATGCAATGAAGGGATACATGCTCTGGACAATAGAAGTTTGGGTGTTTTTTTTCTTTCAATTGTTTAGTATCATCAAAAGGAATCTACTACTACTTATCAAGTTATCATTTTGCTGCAGTAGTTAATCCCACAAATGACGTAAAGTCTTTCAGAGGACCAAAAGGTGATTATTTTATTTCGAAATGATATAACAACATTCTGATAAAATCACGTCAAAAGCTAAACCGCGCCGTTCACAGAACTTCTGCCACTCTGAGATTTTTCTTCTATTTCCCTCCTCCCCAGTGGACTGCAAGGTAGGCACGTGGGGAGCGTGGAGCACGTGCAGGTCACGTGGCCGGGTGTGCGCGAGGCGGGGAGTGAAGACCCGCTCCAGACCCGTTCTTCAGACCCCGTCTCCAGGCAACGTGGTCTGTCCAGACCTTCAGGAGCGAAGACGCTGCAAGGTTCCCTGCAAAGGTGGGCTTCTGTTTGGACTCTGTTATGGACTCGCTAAAGCAACTTAACTTTGATGGGATAAAGGAGAAATGCTTGAAATAAACGAGATTTTCCTCCTCATGATCAAATGATAACGAAATGTTTTATATCAAATATCTAGAGATCTTGCTCTGTGTATCATTTTGGTGTGTGTATGGTCTTGTTTTCTCTTGGATACTTTGTGAAGAAATCGCTCTGTCTCTTCTTACAGCTGATATTTCACTAACATTTAAATTTTTTAATACTGTTATGAACGTTTAGCTCAAATCGAATTTCCTCTTTTCTTTTGTTTGCTTAAGAACCATTATTCGTTTCGTAGATGGCTGTCGACATCGAAAACGTGGTAAACGTAAACGAAAACGAGGTCGAACCCGGAAACGGAAAAAACACAGACGGCGTGGAAGAAGCAAAAAGCGGAAGTCGCCAAAGCGCAGGTGCAGGAATGGGTTACGACAACGCTGCAGACGAACTCGAAGATGTTAAGAATGAAATGCAAAGGACCTGGGGAATTCGAGATTTGTTGAATGAAACCTGAAGCAACGTGATACACAGGGCCTGAGAACCACAACAGATAAGCCACTGTGTAAAGTCAGGCTTGACATACTTTCGTATTCACCAAAATGGCTTTCGTGACTTTCCAGCGATGTGACTTATGTCGATATCTTTATGGGAGGATAATTGAATTTAGCACTGCTAAGAAATGTAACGAAACAAGATAACACAATGACGGAAATGGCAACCCTTTGTTCAAACATAAGGTGTATTGATCTATACCCTCTACATTCTAGTATTAACTGTAGGTGTATTGACTAATACACCTCTACGTTTCTAATACACATTTTTTTATTGTAAATCTACACTTAGTCAGGGGAAGAGTTCTTCAATTAAAATCGACCGTACTCCGAGGAAAAACATATCAAAAGTATTGTCTCTATCGAACCAGCCAGAACATCCTCTCTGAATGGTTGAAGTTCAAACCCCACTTGAGAAAATATTTTTACACTTTTTTTCCTCGAATCACAGTCGATTTTAATCAGACTGCAAATAAACGGACTTGAAAAAAATGTAAATGTATTTAGGAGCTCTGAGGTTAACTTACAGCAACACATCATAAGGTTTTATGGAACATGTTTGTGCATTTGAGAGGACGGTTGTGAATGAACAGATTTGGGGTGCTCATCAGACTTATTGATAAATAAAATTTTGAAGTTTGAAACCTGACATTTACCGTGTTATAGTTTCGACTTGTCCCATGTCGCAACGGGAAAGTTTTATGTGCGCTTCACTGATCTGTGGGTACACAGGTTCAATTAGCATCGTTTTGATGATGACAATTCGTCTATTGCATGTGCAAATGGCTTTGCTGTCTGGGCTGTTAGAAACTCCAACTATCTAACGTTATCACCAACTGCAAGAACTATTACAACTAATACTTTAACTGAAACACGCGTTATATTTACTCTCAGAAGAAACAATATCTGTTCACGTTTTTGAAAAACACACCAAAACATCGTTTAAAAAATTCTTTAACTTGACGCGATTGAATAGTGAAAACTTCCATTTTATTCTTGTTTTCTAGTGCCCTGCAGTAATCAATTTCCAACAAGGTTACATCGATAACAGTTTTTACTTATAAACTTTCTAGATTTCATAATTATAAAATTCAACTTCCAAACATTCTGGCCGAGGAAGCCTCTTGAAAAAGCTGTTTCAGAACTCCTTGTATTTGGACAGTGATAAAAAGTAAAGTATCATACTCTGATGAATGAAATCGAAGGGACTCGTGATGACATTACACTTATCAAAGAATTCCTTCTTGAAAAGTTGGTATCGTGTCATTTGTTCCTGAACGTATATGGTTATTTAAATAGATTTAGCCCATCACAGTAAATCAACTTTAATCCTGTTTTTATCTATTTTGTATAAGTTGCCAATTATGAAGAAACTGTTTCCGTCAATATAGCAAGTGAATATTTTTTAACTGTCTATTGTTAAATTATGACCATCAAGATAATAATGTGATTTAGTCACATTATGCAAGCAATTGTTGATAGACAATAGCATTGATAAACTTTGAAAACTGTTACAGCTAGCTCAATGAAACTTGGTATATTGACCTAATCAGCGTTGTAGTTGTACCTTTTGGGTTACTTTCTGGAGTATTTTTTATATTTTTGCGGTTTCCACGGAAACGCAACTTAGAAATGTGTTTCCGGAGCAGAACTCGAAAACAGATTGGCCTGGCTTAACGGAATTTGTTATATTGACTAATCATCACATGTAGTTGTGTTTTTTGAGATTTTGAACTTTCTGGAAATTTTTCCCGGTTTCCATGGAAACGCAATTTAGAATTTGAAAACCACTTAATAGGGTTTATTCACTGGAAATGTTTACACATGTGCCTTTTGGTGTTTTCAAATTGCAGCTAGTTTAAACTAAATGACATTCTTCATTCAAACATTACCATTAATGTCTAAACTGTTTCTCATCACTGGAACTGTTTACACATGTGCCTTTTGGTGTTTTCAAATTGCAGCTAGTTTAAACTAAATGACATTCTTCATTCAAACATTACCATTAATGTCTAAACTGTGTCTCATCAAGGAATGAAGATGTTTATTGATATCAAAGTAATAGAAATTGCTTTTTTGGGCAAAATTGTTAACTGTTAACAAACAAAATTTCATCAGCTTTATATTATATCATGTATAACCAATCTTGTGTAAATGACTCATCCAAATGTAAAGTTAACAAGGTAATCAAACTAAATAGTAATTTTGGATGTTGTCTATGTAAGCTACACAGAAATGTTTATCTACCTCTACTCTTTTGAGAATATCTTGTCATAGACTGCCAGTTGAAGTGGGAAGATAGCACAATGTTGAATATGTAAATAGATGTTTTAAAGTATGTGATACTAATGATCTCAGTCTCTCTCGGTCTCTCTCCTAGTCTCTCTCGGTCTCTCTCACAGTCTCTCTCAGTCTCTCACAGTCTCTCTCACAGTCTCTCTCAGTCTCTCTCAGTCTCTCTCAGTCTCTCTCACAGTCTCTCTCACAGTCTCTCTCAGTCTCTCTCTCACAGTCTCTCTCAGTCTCTCTCAGTCTCTCTCAGTCTCTCTCAGTCTCTCTCAGTCTCTCTCACAGTCTCTCTCAGTCTCTCTCGGTCTCTCTCAGTCTCTCTCGGTCTCTCTCACAGTCTCTCACAGTCTCTCACAGTCTCTCTCGGTCTCTCTCACAGTCTCTCACAGTCTCTCTCGGTCTCTCTCACAGTCTCTCACAGTCTCTCTCGGTCTCTCTCACAGTCTCTCTCAGTCTCTCACAGTCTCTCTCAGTCTCTCTCAGTCTCTCACAGTCTCTCTCAGTCTCTCTCGGTCTCTCTCAGTCTCTCTCAGTCTCTCACAGTCTCTCAGAGTCTCTCACAGTCTCTCACAGTCTCTCTCAGTCTCTCTCACAGTCTCTCAGAGTCTCTCTCAGTCTCTCTCACAGTCTCTCACAGTCTCTCTCAGAGTCTCTCTCAGTCTCTCACAGTCTCTCTCAGTCTCTCTCAGTCTCTCTCGGTCTCTCTCAGTCTCTCTCGGTCTCTTTCACAGTCTCTCACAGTCTCTCACAGTCTCTCTCGGTCTCTCTCACAGTCTCTCACAGTCTCTCTCGGTCTCTCTCACAGTCTCTCTCAGTCTCTCTCAGTCTCTCTCGGTCTCTCTCAGTCTCTCTCGGTCTCTCTCACAGTCTCTCACAGTCTCTCACAGTCTCTCTCGGTCTCTCTCACAGTCTCTCACAGTCTCTCTCAGTCTCTCTCAGTCTCTCTCAGTCTCTCTCGGTCTCTCTCAGTCTCTCTCGGTCTCTCTCACAGTCTCTCACAGTCTCTCACAGTCTCTCTCGGTCTCTCTCACAGTCTCTCACAGTCTCTCTCAGTCTCTCTCAGTCTCTCTCAGTCTCTCTCGGTCTCTCTCAGTCTCTCTCGGTCTCTCTCACAGTCTCTCACAGTCTCTCACAGTCTCTCTCGGTCTCTCCCACAGTCTCTCACAGTCTCTCTCGGTCTCTCTCACAGTCTCTCTCAGTCTCTCTCACAGTCTCTCTCAGTCTCTCTCGGTCTCTCTCAGTCTCTCTCAGTCTCTCTCAGTCTCTCTCACAGTCTCTCTCAGTCTCTCACAGTCTCTCTCAGTCTCTCTCAGTCTCTCTCAGTCTCTCACAGTCTCTCTCTCAGTCTCTCTCACAGTCTCTCTCAGTCTCTCACAGTCTCTCTCTCAGTCTCTCTCACAGTCTCTCTCTCAGTCTCTCTCACAGTCTCTCACAGTCTCTCACAGTCTCTCTCTCAGTCTCTCTCTCAGTCTCTCTCACAGTCTCTCTCTCAGTCTCTCTCACAGTCTCTCTCTCAGTCTCTCTTTCAGTCTCTCTCACAGTCTCTCTCACAGTCTCTCTCAGTCTCTCTCACAGTCTCTCACAGTCTCTCTCAGTCTCTCACAGTCTCTCTCTCAGTTTCTCACAGTCTCTCTCAGTCTGTCTCGGTCTCTCTCAGTCTCTCTCAGTCTCTCACAGTCTCTCTCTCAGTCTCTCTCAGTCTCTCTCTCTCAGTCTCTCTCTCAGTCTCTCTCTCAGTCTCTCACAGTCTCTCTCAGTCTCTCACAGTCTCTCACAGTCTCTCTCAGTCTCTCTCTCTCAGTCTCTCTCTCTCTCTCAGTCTCTCTCTCAGTCTCTCTCTCTCAGTCTCTCTCTCATTCTCTCTCTGTGTGCCATGCACTTCTGTCTCTCTGTGTCATGCACTTCTGTCTCTCCGTCATTCAGTTTGCGTCTGTGTCTGTGTCTGTGTCTCTGTCTGTGTCTCTGCCATTCTGTCTGTTTCTCTGTTTCTCTGTCTAACTGTGTCATGCACTTCTGTCTCTCCGTCATTCAGTCTGCGTCTCTGTCTGTGTCTCTGTGTCTCTGCAATTCTGTCTGTTTCTCTGTCTCTCTGTCTCTCTGTCTAACCGTGTCATGCACTTCTGTCTCTCTGTATCATGCATGTCTCTATCTTTCTGTCTCTCTGTTTTTCTGTCTTTCTGCCTCTCTGTTTTCTCTCTCTGTTTCTCTGTCTCTCTGTCTCCTAGATTGGCGGCATTTCACTGTGTCCGTCTCTCTGGCTGGGTTTCCTTTGACTGTTATCGCCTCTGTCTCTCTCTTCCTGTCTGTGTCTCTCTGGTTATGTCTAAAACTCTCTGTATTTCCCTTCTCTTCTCTCTCCCATTCTCCCTCAAGCTATCGCTCCATCTACCTTCTGTGTGTCCTCTGTCGAGTGTGTTCCCTCTATAATGACTTGTTTACCCCGGATGACAGGTTGTTTGTAGCGAGCCGGGTAGCGGCCGGTGGTGTTGGTGGACAGGCTGATTACCCCGGCTTGAGGATATTGCGGCCTGTCTCCCTCCCTCCCTGACAGGCTGGACCAGGCACTATCATTATTAACAACTATTTGATCGAAGCACGTCGATTTCTCCCGCCTAATTGACATTGCAACCCATTCTTTAAACCCCTAGTCGTCAATTTTTGGACGACAACTTTGTCCTGAGTTTATTGGACTGGTTGGGTCGATGCGGTGCCGGGAAGCAATGCGAGGAGTCAGTTTGGAGCAGTATCTCCGGTCTGTGAGCACTCCGTCTTCATACCGACATCATCTGGCCACAGCCACTGACTGACTGACTGACTGGCAGAGTCCTCTGGTCTCGGGGCGGCCGGTAATTACTGCTAGTGTTTGCTAGCTCGGGGAGGCGGCAGCAGAGAGGAGAGAGAGCATCGATCTTCCACACAGCTCCTGTCCTCCATCTCTCACTGCGTGCACTCTCCCGCCACCCTCGTCCTTCCCCACCTCACTCGTCTCTCCCTCGGACTAGTCGCTGCTTCACTGGCTCTGGGAGGTGTCCGTTCTGATCTGAGGTCGGGAGGTGAAGATCACGATACAACTTCACTCGACAGTCACATTAGAGTGTTTATAATGACTCTGTGTTGGTCTTGAGGTCACTTCAGTGGGGAGACAGAGACAATCACCTCATCTGTGCAAGTTCCAAGAGTTCTTGTCGTGAGAAGACATTTTTATACATTAGTACAAGATACAAATCAATTGTTCACAGAGTCGGGGAACTCATTGTTGACGAATTGTTGGGCTGACGGGACCTACTATAAACCGCACAAGACTAAGTTTTGATTTTGAACAAAGGTCACGGAAGAGTCGTGGGATTAATTGTTGACCTCACGGAACTGACCATCAGTCGAGAAGTACTTGGACTCGCTATACCACCAGGGGACTCCTCGCACTGCGGGGTCCTGCGGAGACTCGATCAGCACCTCTAGGTGATCCCACACAAGGAAGCATGTCCATCCCCTGGTAACCTTCAAGGTACGTCTTCATCCCAGGTTAAGCAGGTTAGAAGCCTGACACGATTTACATGTTGAAAGTTAAAGATTAATTCAAGCTATGGGGCTAGTTATAGGTTCTCTAGGACACACGTGTATTCTTATCTCGCATAACGAATAAATGTTTGCTGATTTGTTGACTATCTGAGAGACGAACCTTCGACAGTAAGATGAGGGATTAACAATCTGGTATTTATGGCTTTTCTTGTTTATGGCCTTCCAGAAGTGTGTTACTAATGTGTTCCTCACGAAAGATAACTTCTTGGTATTAAAGTAGATATTTAGAGGATATTTGTCTTTTCTTGACAAATACCATGTTTATCTCATCGAGTGAGGAAGAAAGTTTATATTGTTAATTTTTTCTGCCTAACGTGATGAGATAAACTTGGTATTTTTCGAGAAAATATCATTTTTCTATTCATTTAATGATTTAGTCATTGTAATTCTTGCAAAATTGAAGCGCATTTACGTTGAGTCGGCTCCAAAGATATCCCGTCGCCTGAGCAACAACATTACGTCATGAGTGTCATTACGTCAGAGCATTGTTCGATGACGTCAGGCCATTGTTAGATAGTGACTGATAACCCGGTTTATTTTCAATAATAGTTAGAGGATATTTGTGTTTTCTTGACAAATATCATGTTTATCTCATCGAGTGAGGAAGAAAGTTTATATTTTCCCGAGTGGCGCAGCCACGAGTGAAAATATGTAACTTTTCTGCCTCACGAGATGAGATACACATGGTATTTGTCAAGAAAACACAAATTTTCTATTTATTTTATGATTTAATCGTTGTATTTCTAACAATATTTAAGTGCATTTACGTTGAGTCGGCTCAACAGAGAGCCCGTCGCCAAAGCAACAATATGACGTCATGTGCGTGTCATTGCGTCAGAGCATTGTTTGATGACGTCAGGTCATTGTTGTTATCAGTCACTAGTGACTGATAACACGTTCCATTGTTATTGTCACTAGTGACTGATAACACGGTTTACTGTCATTGCTAGATTTCGGTATTCCACCGCCAATCATATAATAAATCTCGATATTTCACCGCTAATCATATAATAAATTCATTTCTTATGACAACGGGTCATGTATACTCAGCAATTGACCGTTTCTGCTCTCTGACCCTGAAATGACCAAGTGACCCATCAGTTCACATCCCGAGTTCCTTACCGAGCATTCGGGCTAGAGAGTCAGGGCGCCATACTTGGTGGGATCCAAGTAATACTTGGTAGGATCCGAGTAATACTTGGTAGGATCCGAGTAATACTTGGTAGGATCCGAGTAATACTTGGTGGGATCTAAGTAATACTTGGTAGGATCCGAGTAATACTTGGTAGGATCCGAGTAATACTTGGTGGGATCTAAGTAATACTTGGTAGGATCCGAAGTAATACTTGGTAGGATCCGAGTAATACTTGGTAGGATCTAAGTAATAATTGGTAGGATCCGAGTAATACTTGGTAGGATCCGAGTAATACTTGGTAGGATCCGAGTAATACTTGGTAGGATCCGAGTAATACTTGGAAGGATCTAAGTAATACTTGGTAGGATCTAAGTAATACTTGGTAGGATCTAAGTAATACTTGGTGGGATCTAAGTAATACTTGGTAGGATCCGAGTAATACTTGGAAGGATCTAAGTAATACTTGGTAGGATCTAAGTAATACTTGGTAGGATCTAAGTAATACTTGGTGGGATCTAAGTAATACTTGGTAGGATCCGAGTAATACTTGGTGGGATCTAAGTAATACTTGGTAGGATCCGAGTAATACTTGGTAGGATCCGAGTAATACTTGGTAGGATCTAAGTAATACTTGGTAGGATCCGAGTAATACTTGGTAGGATCCAAGTAATACTTGGTGGGATCTAAGTAATACTTGGTAGGATCCGAGTAATACTTGGTAGGATCCGAGTAATACTTGGTAGGATCTAAGTAATACTTGGTAGGATCCGAGTAATACTTGGTAGGATCCGAGTAATACTTGGTAGGATCCGAGTAATACTTGGTAGGATCCGAGTAATACTTGGAAGGATCTAAGTAATACTTGGTAGGATCTAAGTAATACTTGGTAGGATCTAAGTAATACTTGGTAGGATCTAAGTAATACTGATAGGATCCGAGTAATACTTGGTAGGATCTAAGTAATACTGATAGGATCCGAGTAATACTTGGTAGGATCTAAGTAATACTTGGTAGGATCTAAGTAATACTTGGTGGGATCTAAGTAATACTTGGTAGGATCCGAGTAATACTTGGTAGGATCTAAGTAATACTTGGTAGGATCCGAGTAATACTTGGTAGGATCCGAGTAATACTTGGTAGGATCCGAGTAATACTTGGTAGGATCCGAGTAATACTTGGAAGGATCTAAGTAATACTTGGTAGGATCTAAGTAATACTTGGTAGGATCTAAGTAATACTTGGTAGGATCTAAGTAATACTGATAGGATCCGAGTAATACTTGGTAGGATCTAAGTAATACTGATAGGATCCGAGTAATACTTGGTAGGATCTAAGTAATACTTGGTAGGATCTAAGTAATACTTGGTGGGATCTAAGTAATACTTGGTAGGATCTAAGTAATACTTGGTGGGATCTAAGTATTACTTGGTAGGATCCGAGTAATACTTGGTGGGATCTAAGTAATACTTGGTAGGATCCGAGTAATACTTGGTAGGATCCGAGTAATACTTGGTAGGATCTAAGTAATACTTGGTAGGATCCGAGTAATACTTGGTAGGATCCGAGTAATACTTGGTAGGATCCGAGTAATACTTGGTAGGATCCGAGTAATACTTGGAAGGATCTAAGTAATACTTGGTAGGATCTAAGTAATACTTGGTAGGATCTAAGTAATACTTGGTAGGATCTAAGTAATACTGATAGGATCCGAGTAATACTTGGTAGGATCTAAGTAATACTGATAGGATCCGAGTAATACTTGGTAGGATCTAAGTAATACTTGGTAGGATCTAAGTAATACTTGGTGGGATCTAAGTAATACTTGGTAGGATCCGAGTAATACTTGGTAGGATCTAAGTAATACTTGGTAGGATCCGAGTAATACTTGGTAGGATCCGAGTAATACTTGGTAGGATCCGAGTAATACTTGGTAGGATCCGAGTAATACTTGGAAGGATCTAAGTAATACTTGGTAGGATCTAAGTAATACTTGGTAGGATCTAAGTAATACTTGGTAGGATCTAAGTAATACTGATAGGATCCGAGTAATACTTGGTAGGATCTAAGTAATACTGATAGGATCCGAGTAATACTTGGTAGGATCTAAGTAATACTTGGTAGGATCTAAGTAATACTTGGTGGGATCTAAGTAATACTTGGTAGGATCTAAGTAATACTTGGTGGGATCTAAGTATTACTTGGTAGGATCCGAGTAATACTTGGTGGGATCTAAGTAATACTTGGTAGGATCCGAGTAATACTTGGTAGGATCCGAGTAATACTTGGTAGGATCTAAGTAATACTTGGTAGGATCCGAGTAATACTTGGTAGGATCCGAGTAATACTTGGTGGGATCTAAGTAATACTTGGTAGGATCCGAGTAATACTTGGTAGGATCCGAGTAATACTTGGTGGGATCTAAGTAATACTTGGTGGGATCTAAGTAATACTTGGTAGGATCCGAGTAATACTTGGTAGGATCCGAGTAATACTTGGTAGGATCCGAGTAATACTTGGTAGGATCCGAGTAATACTTGGAAGGATCTAAGTAATACTTGGTAGGATCTAAGTAATACTTGGTAGGATCTAAGTAATACTTGGTAGGATCTAAGTAATACTGATAGGATCCGAGTAATACTTGGTAGGGTACTTGGTAGGATCCGAGTAATACTTGGTAGGATCTAAGTAATACTTGGTAGGATCCGAATAATACTTGGTAGGATCCGAGTAATACTTGGTAGGATCCGAGTAATACTTGGTAGGATCTAAGTAATACTTGGTAAGATCCAAGTAATACTTGGTAGGGTACTTGGTAGGATCCGAGTAATACTTGTAGGATCCGAGTAATACTTGGTAGGATCCGAGTTATACTTGGTAGGATCCGAGTAATACTTGGTAGGATCTAAGTAATACTTGGTAGGATCTAAGTAATACTTGGTAGGATCTAAGTAATAATGATAGGATCCAAGTAATACTTGGTAGAGTATTTGGTAGGATCTCATAAATACTTGGTAGTGTACATGGTTTGGTACTTGGTAGGATCCAAGTAATACTGGGTAGGGTACTTGGTGGGATCTAAGTGATCCATGGTATGGTACTGGTGGGATCTAAGTGATCCATGGTATGGTACTTTTTGGGATCTAAGTGGTCCATGGTATGGTACTTTTTGGGATCTAAGTGATCCATGGTATGGTACTTTGTAGGATCCCATACTTGGTGGGGTACTTGGCACACTGCAGGGACAAAAGTCAAGTAAATAGGTGATGTCATCGCTTAGATGCCTTGTTGTTAGTTGGAAGGTGTACATATATAAAACAATGGTGACTTGATCTGATTGACTGCGTCACATCAACCGTCACCTGCGTCACGGTAACACTGCATGGAATGAAACATCGTTGTCACCTTGCCTTATAGCTTGAAAGTTCCATCGCATGAATAAAAGATTTGTTTATATGTTATGGTAACCTTGTGTGAAAAATGTATGATAGTGACCTTACTCGTGGCTTGACTGTTAGATTCGCTGACTTGAAGGTACTACATACTTCCCTTGACTTGACCGATACACTGCTTAACGGTATCTTGTGGAGATCAGTGTACTACCGGAACCAGTTACCAGTGTAATAACAATATCAATGTCATTTCATAAACTTGTTATAATGCCACCAACCAGTTATATTATCTCATTGCACAATATATGATATGAATTAAGTTAAATGGGAATGTCTGAAATAAAAAAATAGGTAAAAACGCGTTAAAGCCATTTAATGTCCTTCAACTAACGCCTTATGCTGCATATAATCATGTTATCATTTAAACATTCATATCAACATTGTAGACATTGTCGTTAATGTGTATATCTGCTTATTCGTTGATATACATTAACGTAGATCTTTGACAGAGTAGAACGTTACCAAAATATCTTAATCGTGTCCATACGTCTCCCCAGTAAATACGCAGTAAACAATAATTAGGTCCTTAGGGTGGCTTTACACTTGCACACATTTTGGATCCGCACTTCAAGACTTTAGTGCGTGCCAATAGACGAAGCAACATTGTTTTGAAAACAATTAAAACAATGCTACACCCCCATTTGCGCATTATTCAAGCACACTTCACGCATTTGCCGCAGAAAACTGCACGCAAGTGCTGCGATTTTACCCGGCATTTCACGAACAATTGGCGCATAACCATGACAAAGCTGCGTTCTGTTCACGCATTTGTTGCGACTAAGTTGCGTTTTGGTAGCAGTAGGCGCAACTGCACGCACAGGTTCGACTAATTCACGCATGCTTGTCAAGATCGTGTCCTTTTTAGTCCCGCATGGTGTACGATAATGCCCGCATTGGAGGTATATAAAGGCAGTACCCTAAAATCAGTTCATCCTCTACTGTCACAGAGTGAACACCATGAATAACTTCCAAGATATCGCGCTTCTTGAAAAGAAGAGACGGTTGATGTACCTGAAATTGCATTGTTTGAAATGCCCAACCTTGTCTTATCTCTATCGTGACACACAAAATTATGCACGCATTTAACGACACTACAAGAATAAGTTACGAACAAGTTGAGACAAATTCACGAATACTTTGCGCACCTGCCACGAATTGGAGTGCGTGAAGAAATAACCAAACATTTGGTTAATTGCATGAGCAGTTCACGAATTATTCACGATAACGATACGACAAAGATACGCATTGCCACGATTTAATGCGTGCCAATGCGGATTCGAGAGTCGTGCAAGTGTAAACCCAGCTTTACTCAAAGACGAGGTTTTGATTTTAACAGTGTATTGTTTTCAACTGTGTCACATTGTATCAGTATCTGCACGCTACAGGATGTTTATTGAATCTGATTTGATTACAGATTAATTAGAATAATTAGAGACGATATTACCATCAATAATACTCATAACATAGAGTTAACTAGATTTATTCTATTTCCTCGCGCGCTCATAACTAAAAAGGATTTGTAATGAGTCGTTCATGATAAGTGTTAACCTTTGTCAAACCTACGAAGTAAAATACTATTTGTCCGCTGAAAAGTGCCTTACAAGATATAAATGTATGTATTTGGGTATGACTTATTATACATTATACATATTCTATAACGTACAGACACGGATGTATGATAACCTTATCAATGTATGTGTTAACGTACAGACACGGATGTATGATAACCTTATCATTGTGTGTGTTAACGTACAGACACGGATGTATGATAACCTTATCAATGTATGTGTTAACGTACAGACACGGATGTATGATAACCTTATCAATGTATGTGTTAACGTACAGACACGGATGTATGATAACCTTATCAATGTATGTGTTAACGTACAGACACGGATGTATGATAACCTTATCAATGTATGTTTCAAGATGGGCAAGTTTATGAGGCATGTGATAAAAACTGAACACAAGGGCGAACTGTTGGAGTAAAAATGGACTACAAATCTATAAGCCTGGCCCCGCGAGATTTGGGCCGGAGATGGCGAGAGTTGAGCGAGAGTAGAGTGGGAGTGAGGTGATGAAGTAATCAGCGGGAAGCTTTACCCAATTAGAGGCGGCAACATCAAAGGAAGAAGAATACACAGAGCTATATATAGAAGTGGGGAAATCATGTCTATAAATGGAATAGGGGAAGGAACGAGGCTCGATGTAACACGTTATTGGTACCACACTATGTGTTGCCAAACCAGAACGTTTCACTGTCACAATGTTATAATGCTGTCGCATCATGGACTGGCATTGTCGATGTGCTTCCAGTTTGAAACATTCAGTTGTATCACACATCGACATAAGTTTATCTAACTGTGACTTAAGTTTTCATAATTTCAATTTAGAATTGGATCATGTTTCCTCTAAGTGTAATTAATCGACTGTCTTATACTTAAACATTGTTGTTATGTTCCAGTTTCTCAAAAGTTAAACAGTCATACAAATTACACTCTTTAGTAGTTTGACGATTCATATTCATTTAATAGTTTTTAATATCATTCAAATTTCAGTTTAAACATGTTTGTATTTTCTAGATTTAGTCATGTAATATTACCAATTTGTCGAAATGTCGTTATACGTTTCAGATACGTTAAGGGTCGGTTCTAAAACCTTTACGATATTTAGTTCCACAATGTTTCACAGATTCAGACATTCTGTTCTGAAATGTGTCACACATTTTAACATTCAGATCTTTATTGTGCCACATGTTCAATATTCATTTCTATATTGTGCCACATATTTCAACATTTTAGACCATTTATGTATGTTTATAACATTAATGTCACGTGTCCCAGGTCAGCATTCCCTTTATACTGTTTTCTACAAATTAAACATTAAACACAATAGACAATAGACAATATTTAATTAGCTTAAACAACGAATACGTTTTCGGCCACAGAGTTTCGACGCAAATTAAACCCTTATGCATAGTGAAAATAGACACAAGCCAAAGCAGATTTTCATATGTTTATAACTTTGACTCGGCAATGCGTCTGATAATACTCTGTCATGAAAGATGAACACATTGAGCAAGGAATTGCTCACCGTTCTCATGGGAGATTTCTTATTCTTTTCGTTAAGCCTGTCTTTCATGACGGTGAATTTCATTGGGTTTTTTAATTGACCCACCATACAACATAGACAATTGTTCACTTGTGGAGATAGACAATGGTTCACTTGTGGAGATAGACAATGGTTCACTTGTGGAGATAGACAATGGTTCACTTGTGGAGATAGACAATGGTTCACTTGTGGAGATAGCAATGGTTTACTTGTGGAGATAGCAATGGTTCACTTGTGGAGATAGACAATGGCTCACTTGTGGAGATAGACAATGGTTCACTTGTGGAGATAGACAATGGTTCACTTGTGGAGATAGACAATGGTTCACTTGTGGAGATAGACAATGGTTCACTTGTGGAGATAGACAATGGTTCACTTGTGGAGATAGACAATGGTTCACATCTCGTTTTGAAATTGGCAACTGTTTATTCTCACTATGGAGTGCAGCCTCCAAATCAGCAACATCTGAGGATGAGGTTCCATTCCTTTACTTCAACGTCTAGTGATGTCCCACACGTGTTACATGGGGTTCAAATCTGGATTCATCGCAGGTTAGAGGAGTTAGTGATGGCGTCGTTCTGAACGTACTTTGCGCCTTCACAGAGTCACAGGAAAGGGACTTCTCGGTCATATCAACCTTCGACTCTGATGTTTGCTCATTTGGTCCCCTGCACGCCACCAGCAGTAAAGTTTACAAGAAATTACACTTGTCTGACCTACACATTTTTATGACAAAACAATTCAATGACCATGTCCAACCAACAATATGATGTCGCTGGTTGACATACCTGCCGTGTATCTGTAACTCATCATGCCTAAAAGGCCCGATTGGATTATGGCATAGCATGGTGTCCAGTGTTATCCGTCCATCCATCAATACGTTTATCCATTCATCCTTCAATCCGTCTGTAAACTTTGTGCATTTTCGATTTCTCCTTCAGAAATAAAAGTCGTAGAAAACTGAAATCTTGTGTACAGACACCTTGATTAGTAAGGATTATAAATTGTAACTTTAGTGATCCTGAGACCCCTCATCCGGGCCACAGGGGCAACGCCCTTAAACCTATTTCTGTCTTCTTCTTCAGAAGCAAAAGGCGAAGAATGTTGAAATCGTGTGTACAGACTTCTTGACTAGTGAGGATTATAACTTGTAGCTTTGGTGACCCTGTGACCCCTAATAAGGGCAACAGGGGCAACGCCCTTAAACTTATTTCTGTCTTCTTCTCCAGAACCAAAAGGCGGATAATGTTGAATTTTATGCACAGACTTCTTGACTTGTTGGATTAAGATTTAAAGCTATAGTGACCTTGGAAACCAAGTGGCCATTACTTTAAACCTGTTTCATCTTCTTCTTCAGATACACAAGGCATTGAATGATGAAATGTTGCGTAGATAATCCTTGGGGTAATGAAGATTCTAAAAAAAGGGTACATTTGTTAACTCTGTGCCCCCAGATAGAGGGGAACCACATTTGACACAACCTAAAGCAAAATCAAATATGAAACCTGATGAGCAAAACTTGGCTTGTTCTATACTTCAACCTGGTCCCGGTGCTCGCTAACTTTAACCTTCAGTCGTGTAGAGTAATTTTAACCTTCAGTTGCGAGGGGTAATTTTAACCTGCAGTGGTGCGGGGTAATTTTAACCATCAATCGTGTGGAGTAACTTTAACCTGCAGTAATTTGGGGTAATTTTAACCTGCAGTGGTTTGGGGTAACTTTAAACTGCAGTGGTTTGGGGTAATTTTAACCTGCAATGATTTGGGGTAACTTTAAACTGCAATGGTTTGGGGTAATTTTAACCTGCAATGGTTTGGGGTAATTTTAACCTGCAGTAGTTGGGGGTAACTTTAACCTGCAGTAATTTGGGGTAATTTTAACCTGCAGTGGTGTGGGGGTAATTTAACCTGCAGCGGAGTGGTGTAACTTTAACCTGCAGTGGTTTTGGGTAATTTTAACCTGCAGTGGTGTGGGGTAATTTTAACCTGCAGCGGTGTGGTGTAACTTCAACCTGCTGTGGTTTGGGGTGATATGTGTGATATGGGGTAGTTTTAACCTGAAGTGTTATGATGTAACTAAAGTGGTGTGGCTGATCTTGGTATGTACTTGGTATCAGAAAGTATCACAGGTTATCCCGAAACTACCCAGGGCCTTTGATCAGCGGACACACGGACCGGATCTCATTAATGATTAACTGTCATCAACCCACACAACATGATCAATGACAAGAAATTAGGTTTAAAGCGGAACCGATTCAGAATAAAACAGTGTATCAATCCATAGCGTTATGAGCGACTGTGGGGAGGGGGGTGGGAGCCCCCGAGGGGAGAGGAGGGGAGGGAGGGGCTCCCGGTGTCGCCGAGCTGTCGGAGTCTGCGCTTAGGACGTGAGAGGAGCCGGACGGCAGGTGCGTGTGATGGGTCGATGTGAGGTAATGGAGCTCTCATTGATCCCTGCTTCTTCTGAGTGCAGCAGAATGGAGCCCGCTGATGGATGGGTGTATCGGAGATCGAGAACTGCAAGCACCTGCAACTTCAAACTGAGGCTTTGAGGACACTTCAAGTAGGCCTGGTCAGCACTTACATCATACAAAGGGTTTCAAGTATTTCATTATTCAAGTATTCTAGTATTAACATCCAACATCAAACCGAAGGTTTCGAGTATTTCGGCACTGGAAATGTCTCAGTATTCCAGTATATTAGTACTGCAGTATTTCAGTATTCACCACTAACATCAAACAGCAACATGCCCGGTATCTCTTTCAATGTTGCTCAACACGGTTTGCCCCTAGCTCGAGGCTTATCATTATCGCTGACATCAAGGGTCGTTTACGTAATGGTGTGCCAATTACAGCTCATAAAACCATTAGAGCAAATAAGACTAACGACACATTTCTCAATCAGACGTGCTGGTTCCTGGGAACTAAACTTGTGCTGTGAGGTATTTCTAACAAAGAATGACCTGACCAAGTGATCTCTTGATTTGGTTTCAAATCCTCTTCCCTTTTCATCAAATTAAGACAGGAGCGCGTATTGAACAAATCATGAACTTCTTCACACTGGTTCTTGGTTAACACCGAGTTGTTGTAGTCTTGCTTAACGTCGGGCTCATCGTGTGGAAAACTTTATAATCAGCAAATACTTTGACTTAAACTAAACATTTAGAAAAAAGATATTTAGAAACATTTACCGCAATGTTCTACCGACAAGTGTTTGACAACATCCAGCATCAGAGGGTCATCATGCTTGGGGTTAGTACGAGGTGTATTTGTTTGTATCTGTTTTCTGGACTCAGAGTCCTCTCTTCTGTAAATAATACTTATGTATTGTCGTCTTTCACATATGTCCAACGTATACAGTTAATAACCAGACATACTGCTGACAATAGAGAATATTTAATTCTGATCGGTTTAGTAAAGTGTCAAATTAAAAGTTCAGGTTGTTACTGTTATTGAAAGCAGGTCTATCTACAGCGACTAGCGGGCCAATATGTCGAATAAAATTAAAGACTGACAAGGGTGTTTAATGCCTTTATAGTTATCACTTGTTATTCATTAGACCTTTACTAGATTTATTCGAAACTAAAACAAAAAGATTGTCATACATTCACATTTAGGGTGAATATGCAAATCAAAGGAGATGATATGAAATAAAGAGCTGCATTCGGACATGGTCTTGAAAGCACTGTCAAACCGTTCATCTGAACACCTTTTAAGGCGGCATCAAAGGAGCAAGTCATAACAAAAATGAAGATTTGAGAGAAAGGGTTTGGGACATAATGGATAGTTTCCGATTATTCACCTCCTTTGCAATAAGCAATTAGGGCAGGAACATGAATGTTGTACTGTGCGACCTCGGCTCACACTGGCCCAGAACCATGGCCTGCACATCTGTGTCCTCTGGTAACGGTGTCTGATAAACCCTAGCTCAACCTAGATACCATGGCCTGCACATCTGTGTCCTCTGGTAACGGTGTCTGATAAACCATAGCTCAACCTAGATACCATGGCCTGCACATATGTGTCCTCTGGTAACAGTGTCTGATAAACCGTAGCTCCACCTAGATACCATGGCCTGCACATCTGTATCCTCTGGTAACGGTGTCTGATAAACCATAGCTCAACCTAGATACCATGGCCTGCACATCTGTATCCTCTGGTAACAGTGTCTGATAAACCATAGCTCAAACTAGATACCATGGCCTGCACATCTGTGTCCTCTGGTAACAGTGTCTGATAAACCATAGCTCAACCTAGATACCATGGCCTGCACATCTGTGTCCTCTAGTAACGGTGTCTGATAAACCATAATTCAACCTAGATACCATGGCCTGCACATCTGTGTCCTCTAGTAACGGTGTCTGATAAACCATAGCTCAACCTAGATACCATGGCCTGCACATCTGTGTCCTCTGGTAACGGTGTCTGATAAACCATAGCTCCACCTAGATACCATGGCCTGCACATCTGTATCCTCTGGTAACAGTGTCTGATAAACCATAATTCAACCTAGATACCATGGCCTGCACATCTGTATCCTCTGGTAACGGTGTCTGATAAACCATAGCTCAACCTAGATACCATGGCCTGCACATCTGTATCCTCTGGTAACAGTGTCTGATAAACCATAATTCAACCTAGATACCATGGCCTGCACATATGTGTCCTCTGGTAACGGTGTCTGATAAACCATAGCTCAACCTAGATACCATGGCCTGCACATCTGTGTCCTCTAGTAACAGTGTCTGATAAACCATAGCTCAACCTAGATACCATGGCCTGCACATCTGTGTCCTCTGGTAACGGTGTCTGATAAACCATAGCTCAACCTAGATATCATGGCCTGCACATCTGTGTCCTCTGGTAACGGTGTCCGATAAACCATAGCTCAACCTAGATACCATGGCCTGCACATCTGTGTCCTCTGGTAACGGTGTCTGATAAACCATAGCTCCACCTAGATACCATGGCCTGCACATCTGTGTCCTCTAGTAACAGTGTCTGATAAACCATAGCTCAACCTAGATACCATTGCCTGCACATCTGTGTCCTCTAGTAACAGTGTCTGATAAACCATAGCTCCACCTAGATACCATGGCCTGCACAGCTGTGTCCTCTGGTACGGTGTCTGATAAACCATAGCTCAACCTAGATACCATGGCCTGCACATCTGTGTCCTCTAGTAACGGTGTCTGATAAACCATAGCTCAACCTAGATACCATGGCCTGCACATCTGTGTCCTCTAGTAACGGTGTCTGATAAACCATAGTTCAACCTAGATACCATGGCCTGCACATCTGTATCCTCTGGTAACGGTGTCTGATAAACCATAGCTCAACCTAGATACCATGGCCTGCACATCTGTATCCTCTGGTAACAGTGTCTGATAAACCATAGCTCAAACTAGATACCATGGCCTGCACATCTGTGTCCTCTGGTAACAGTGTCTGATAAACCATAGCTCAACCTAGATACCATGGCCTGCACATCTGTGTCCTCTAGTAACGGTGTCTGATAAACCATAATTCAACCTAGATACCATGGCCTGCACATCTGTGTCCTCTAGTAACGGTGTCTGATAAACCATAGCTCAACCTAGATACCATGGCCTGCACATCTGTGTCCTCTGGTAACGGTGTCTGATAAACCATAGCTCCACCTAGATACCATGGCCTGCACATCTGTATCCTCTGGTAACAGTGTCTGATAAACCATAATTCAACCTAGATACCATGGCCTGCACATCTGTATCCTCTGGTAACGGTGTCTGATAAACCATAGCTCAACCTAGATACCATGGCCTGCACATCTGTATCCTCTGGTAACAGTGTCTGATAAACCATAATTCAACCTAGATACCATGGCCTGCACATATGTGTCCTCTGGTAACGGTGTCTGATAAACCATAGCTCAACCTAGATACCATGGCCTGCACATCTGTGTCCTCTAGTAACAGTGTCTGATAAACCATAGCTCAACCTAGATACCATGGCCTGCACATCTGTGTCCTCTGGTAACGGTGTCTGATAAACCATAGCTCCACCTAGATACCATGGCCTGCACATCTGTGTCCTCTAGTAACAGTGTCTGATAAACCATAGCTCAACCTAGATACCATGGCCTGCACATCTGTGTCCTCTAGTAACAGTGTCTGATAAACCATAGCTCAACCTAGATACCATGGCCTGCACATCTGTGTCCTCTGGTACGGTGTCTGATAAACCATAGCTCAACCTAGATACCATGGCCTGCACATCTGTGTCCTCTAGTAACGGTGTCTGATAAACCATAGTTCAACCTAGATACCATGGCCTGCACATCTGTGTCCTCTAGTAACGGTGTCTGATAAACCATAGCTCAACCTAGATACCATGGCCTGCACATCTGTGTCCTCTAGTAACAGTGTCTGATAAACCATAGCTCAACCTAGATACCATGGCCTGCACATCTGTGTCCTCTGGTAACAGTGTCTGATAAACCATAGCTCCACCTAGATACCATGGCCTGCACATCTGTATCCTCTAGTAACGGTGTCTGATAAACCATAGCTCAACCTAGATACCATGGCCTGCACATCTGTGTCCTCTGGTAACGGTGTCTGATAAACCATAGCTCAACCTAGATACCATGGCCTGCACATCTGTGTCCTCTAGTAACGGTGTCTGATAAACCATAGCTCCACCTAGATACCATGGCCTGCACATCTGTGTCCTCTGGTAACGGTGTCTGATAAACCATAGCTCCACCTAGATACCATGGCCTGCACATCTGTGTCCTCTAGTAACAGTGTCTGATAAACCATAGCTCAACCTAGATACCATGGCCTGCACATCTGTGTCCTCTGGTAACGGTGTCTGATAAACCATAGCTCCACCTAGATACCATGGCCTGCACATCTGTATCCTCTAGTAACGGTGTCTGATAAACCATAGCTCAACCTAGATACCATGGCCTGCACATCTGTGTCCTCTGGTAACGGTGTCTGATAAACCATAGCTCAACCTAGATACCATGGCCTGCACATCTGTGTCCTCTGGTAACAGTGTCTGATAAACCATAGCTCCACCTAGATACCATGGCCTGCACATCTGTGTCCTCTGGTAACGGTGTCTGATAAACCATAGCTCAACCTAGATACCATGGCCTGCACATCTGTGTCCTCTGGTAACGGTGTCTGATAAACCATAGCTCAAACTAGATACCATGACCTGCACATCTGTGTCCTCTGGTAACGGTGTCTGATAAACCATAGCTCAACCTAGATACCATGGCCTGCACATCTGTGTCCTCTGGTACGGTGTCTGATAAACCATAGCTCCACCTAGATACCATGGCCTGCACAGCTGTGTCCTCTGGTAACGGTGTCTGATAAACCATAGCTCAACCTAGATACCATGGCCTGCACATCTGTGTCCTCTGGTAACGGTGTCTGATAAACCATAGCTCAACCTAGATACCATGGCCTGCACATCTGTGTCCTCTGGTAACGGTGTCCGATAAACCATAGCTCAACCTAGATACCATGGCCTGCACATCTGTATCCTCTGGTAACGGTGTCCGATAAACCATAGCTCAACCTAGATACCATGGCCTGCACATCTGTTTCCTCTGGTAACGGTGTCTGATAAACCATAGCTCAACCTAGATACCATGGCCTGCACAGCTGTATCCTCTGGTAACGGTGTCTGATAAACCATAGCTCCACCTAGATACCATGGCCTGCACATCTGTGTCCTCTGGTAACAGTGTCTGATAAACCATAGCTCAACCTAGATACCATGGCCTGCACATCTGTTTCCTCTGGTAACGGTGTCTGATAAACCATAGCTCAACCTAGATACCATGGCCTGCACATCTGTGTCCTCTGGTAACGGTGTCTGATAAACCATAGCTCAACCTAGATACCATGGCCTGCACATCTGTGTCCTCTAGTAACAGTGTCTGATAAACCATAGCTCCACCTAGATACCATGGCCTGCACAGCTGTGTCCTCTGGTAACGGTGTCTGATAAACCATAGCTCAACCTAGATACCATGGCCTGCACATCTGTGTCCTCTAGTAACAGTGTCTGATAAACCATAGCTCAACCTAGATACCATGGCCTGCACATCTGTATCCTCTGGTAACGGTGTCTGATAAACCATAGCTCAACCTAGATACCATGGCCTGCACATCTGTGTCCTCTGGTAACGGTGTCTGATAAACCATAGCTCAACCTAGATACCATGGCCTGCACATCTGTGTCCTCTAGTAACAGTGTCTGATAAACCATAGCTCCACCTAGATACCATGGCCTGCACAGCTGTGTCCTCTGGTAACGGTGTCTGATAAACCATAGCTCAACCTAGATACCATGGCCTGCACATCTGTGTCCTCTAGTAACAGTGTCTGATAAACCATAGCTCCACCTAGATACCATGGCCTGCACAGCTGTGTCCTCTGGTAACGGTGTCTGATAAACCATAGCTCAACCTAGATACCATGGCCTGCACATCTGTGTCCTCTAGTAACAGTGTCTGATAAACCATAGCTCAACCTAGATACCATGGCCTGCACATCTGTGTCCTCTGGTAACGGTGTCCGATAAACCATAGCTCAACCTAGATACCATGGCCTGCACATCTGTTTCCTCTGGTAACGGTGTCCGATAAACCATAGCTCAACCTAGATACCATGGCCTGCACATCTGTTTCCTCTGGTAACGGTGTCTGATAAACCATAGCTCAACCTAGATACCATGGCCTGCACAGCTGTGTCCTCTGGTAACGGTGTCTGATAAACCATAGCTCAACCTAGATACCATGGCCTGCACATCTGTGTCCTCTGGTACGGTGTCTGATAAACCATAGCTCCACCTAGATACCATGGCCTGCACATCTGTGTCCTCTGGTAACGGTGTCTGATAAACCATAGCTCAACCTAGATACCATGGCCTGCACATCTGTGTCCTCTGGTAACGGTGTCTGATAAACCCTAGCTCAACCTAGATACCATGGCCTGCACATCTGTATTCTCTAATAACAGTGTCTGATAAACCATAGCTCCACCTAGATACCATGGCCTGCACATCTGTGTCCTCTGGTAACGGTGTCTGATAAACCATAGCTCAACCTAGATACCATGGCCTGCACATCTGTGTCCTCTAGTAACAGTGTCTGATAAACCATAGCTCAACCTAGATACCATGGCCTGCACATCTGTGTCCTCTAGTAACAGTGTCTGATAAACCATAGCTCAACCTAGATACCATGGCCTGCACATCTGTATTCTCTAATAACAGTGTCTGATAAACCATAGCTCCACCTAGATACCATGGCCTGCACATCTGTGTCCTCTGGTAACGGTGTCTGATAAACCATAGCTCAACCTAGATACCATGGCCTGCACATCTGTGTCCTCTAGTAACAGTGTCTGATAAACCATAGCTCAACCTAGATACCATGGCCTGCACATCTGTGTCCTCTAGTAACAGTGTCTGATAAACCATAGCTCAACCTAGATACCATGGCCTGCACATCTGTGTCCTCTAGTAACAGTGTCTGATAAACCATAGCTCAACCTAGATACCATGGCCTGCACATCTGTGTCCTCTGGTAACAGTGTCTGATAAACCATAGCTCAACCTAGATACCATGGCCTGCACATCTGTGTCCTCTAGTAACAGTGTCTGATAAACCATAGCTCCACCTAGATACCATGGCCTGCACATCTGTGTCCTCTAGTAACAGTGTCTGATAAACCATAGCTCAAACTAGATACCATGGCCTGCACATCTGTGTCCTCTGGTAACGGTGTCTGATAAACCATAGCTCCACCTAGATACCATGGCCTGCACATCTGTGTCCTCTGGTAACAGTGTCTGATAAACCATAGCTCAACCTAGATACCATGGCCTGCACATCTGTGTCCTCTGGTAACGGTGTCTGATAAACCATAGCTCAACCTAGATACCATGGCCTGCACATCTGTGTCCTCTGGTAACGGTGTCTGATAAACCATAGCTCAACCTAGATACCATGGCCTGCACAGCTGTGTCCTCTGGTAACGGTGTCTGATAAACCATAGCTCAACCTAGATACCATGGCCTGCACATCTGTGTCCTCTAGTAACAGTGTCCGATAAACCATAGCTCAACCTAGATACCATGGCCTGCACATCTGTGTCCTCTGGTAACGGTGTCTGATAAACCATAGCTCAACCTAGATACCATGGCCTGCACATCTGTGTCCTCTGGTAACGGTGTCTGATAAACCATAGCTCAACCTAGATACCATGGCCTGCACATCTGTGTCCTCTGGTAACGGTGTCTGATAAACCATAGCTCAACCTAGATACCATGGCCTGCACATCTGTGTCCTCTGGTAACGGTGTCTGATAAACCATAGCTCAACCTAGATACCATGGCCTGCACATCTGTGTCCTCTGGTAACAGTGTCTGATAAACCATAGCTCCACCTAGATACCATGGCCTGCACATCTGTGTCCTCTAGTAACAGTGTCTGATAAACCATAGCTCCACCTAGATACCATGGCCTGCACATCTGTGTCCTCTAGTAACGGTGTCTGATAAACCATAGCTCAACCTAGATACCATGGCCTGCACATCTGTATCCTCTAGTAACGGTGTCTGATAAACCATAGCTCCACCTAGATACCATGGCCTGCACATATGTGTCCTCTGGTAACGGTGTCTGATAAACCATAGCTCAACCTAGATACCATGGCCTGCACATCTGTGTCCTCTAGTAACAGTGTCTGATAAACCATAGCTCAACCTAGATACCATGGCCTGCACATCTGTATTCTCTAATAACAGTGTCTGATAAACCATAGCTCAACCTAGATACCATGGCCTGCACATCTGTATTCTCTAATAACAGTGTCTGATAAACCATAGCTCCACCTAGATACCATGGCCTGCACATCTGTGTCCTCTGGTAACGGTGTCTGATAAACCATAGCTCAACCTAGATACCATGGCCTGCACATCTGTGTCCTCTAGTAACAGTGTCTGATAAACCATAGCTCAACCTAGATACCATGGCCTGCACATCTGTGTCCTCTAGTAACAGTGTCTGATAAACCATAGCTCAACCTAGATACCATGGCCTGCACATCTGTGTCCTCTAGTAACAGTGTCTGATAAACCATAGCTCAACCTAGATACCATGGCCTGCACATCTGTGTCCTCCGGTAACAGTGTCTGATAAACCATAGCTCAACCTAGATACCATGGCCTGCACATCTGTGTCCTCTAGTAACAGTGTCTGATAAACCATAGCTCCACCTAGATACCATGGCCTGCACATCTGTGTCCTCTAGTAACAGTGTCTGATAAACCATAGCTCAAACTAGATACCATGGCCTGCACATCTGTGTCCTCTGGTAACGGTGTCTGATAAACCATAGCTCCACCTAGATACCATGGCCTGCACATCTGTGTCCTCTGGTAACAGTGTCTGATAAACCATAGCTCAACCTAGATACCATGGCCTGCACATCTGTGTCCTCTGGTAACGGTGTCTGATAAACCATAGCTCCACCTAGATACCATGGCCTGCACATCTGTGTCCTCTAGTAACAGTGTCTGATAAACCATAGCTCCACCTAGATACCATGGCCTGCACATCTGTGTCCTCTAGTAACGGTGTCTGATAAACCATAGCTCAACCTAGATACCATGGCCTGCACATCTGTATCCTCTAGTAACGGTGTCTGATAAACCATAGCTCCACCTAGATACCATGGCCTGCACATATGTGTCCTCTGGTAACGGTGTCTGATAAACCATAGCTCAACCTAGATACCATGGCCTGCACATCTGTGTCCTCTAGTAACGGTGTCTGATAAACCATAGCTCAACCTAGATACCATGGCCTGCACATCTGTGTCCTCTAGTAACAGTGTCTGATAAACCATAGCTCAACCTAGATACCATGGCCTGCACATCTGTGTCCTCTAGTAACGGTGTCTGATAAACCATAGCTCAACCTAGATACCATGGCCTGCACATCTGTATCCTCTAGTAACGGTGTCTGATAAACCATAGCTCCACCTAGATACCATGGCCTGCACATCTGTGTCCTCTGGTAACAGTGTCTGATAAACCATAGCTCAACCTAGATACCATGGCCTGCACATCTGTGTCCTCTGGTAACGGTGTCTGATAAACCATAGCTCAACCTAGATACCATGGCCTGCACATCTGTGTCCTCTAGTAACAGTGTCTGATAAACCATAGCTCAACCTAGATACCATGGCCTGCACAGCTGTGTCCTCTGGTAACGGTGTCTGATAAACCATAGCTCAACCTAGATACCATGGCCTGCACATCTGTGTCCTCTAGTAACAGTGTCCGATAAACCATAGCTCAACCTAGATACCATGGCCTGCACATCTGTGTCCTCTAGTAACGGTGTCTGATAAACCATAGCTCAACCTAGATACCATGGCCTGCACATCTGTGTCCTCTAGTAACGGTGTCTGATAAACCATAGCTCAACCTAGATACCATGGCCTGCACATCTGTGTCCTCTAGTAACAGTGTCTGATAAACCCTAGCTCAACCTAGATACCATGGCCTGCACATCTGTGTCCTCTAGTAACAGTGTCTGATAAACCATAGCTCAACCTAGATACCATGGCCTGCACATCTGTGTCATCTAGTAACAGTGTCTGATAAACCCTAGCTCAACCTAGATACCATGGCCTGCACATCTGTGTCCTCTAGTAACAGTGTCTGATAAACCATAGCTCAACCTAGATACCATGGCCTGCACATCTGTATCCTCTAGTAACAGTGTCTGATAAACCCTAGCTCAACCTAGATACCATGGCCTGCACATCTGTGTCCTCTAGTAACAGTGTCTGATAAACCATAGCTCAACCTAGATACCATGGCCTGCACATCTGTATCCTCTGGTAACGGTGTCTGATAAACCATAGTTCAACCTAGATACCATGGCCTGCACATCTGTGTCCTCTAGTAACGGTGTCTGATAAACCATAGCTCAACCTAGATACCATGGCCTGCACATCTGTGTCCTCTGGTAACGGTGTCTGATAAACCATAGCTCAACCTAGATACCATGGCCTGCACATCTGTGTCCTCTGGTAACGGTGTCTGATAAACCATAGCTCAACCTAGATACCATGGCCTGCACATCTGTGTCCTCTGGTAACAGTGTCTGATAAACCATAGCTCAACCTAGATACCATGGCCTGCACATCTGTGTCCTCTGGTAACGGTGTCCGATAAACCATAGCACAACCTAGATACCATGGCCTGCACATCTGTATCCTCTGGTAACGGTGTCTGATAAACCATAGCTCAACCTAGATACCATGGCCTGCACATCTGTGTCCTCTGGTAACGGTGTCTGATAAACCATAGCTCAAACTAGATACCATGGCCTGCACATCTGTGTCCTCTGGTAACAGTGTCTGATAAACCATAGCTCAACCTAGACACCATGGCCTGCACATCTGTGTCCTCTGGTAACGGTGTCTGATAAACCATAGCTCAACCTAGATACCATGGCCTGCACATCTGTGTCCTCTGGTAACGGTGTCTGATAAACCATAGCTCAACCTAGATATCATGGCCTGCACATCTGTGTCCTCTAGTAACAGTGTCTGATAAACCATAGCTCAACCTAGATACCATGGCCTGCACATCTGTGTCCTCTAGTAACAGTGTCTGATAAACCATAATTCAACCTAGATACCATGGCCTGCACATCTGTGTCCTCTAGTAACAGTGTCTGATAAACCATAGTTCAACCTAGATACCATGGCCTGCACATCTGTGTCCTCTAGTAACAGTGTCTGATAAACCATAATTCAACCTAGATACCATGGCCTGCACATCTGTGTCCTCTAGTAACAGTGTCTGATAAACCATAGTTCAACCTAGATACCATGGCCTGCACATCTGTATCCTCTAGTAACAGTGTCTGATAAACCATAGCTCAACCTAGATACCATGACCTGCACATCTGTGTCCTCTAGTAACAGTGTCTGATAAACCATAGCTCAACCTAGATACCATGGCCTGCACATCTGTGTCCTCTGGTAACGGTGTCTGATAAACCATAGCTCAACCTAGATACCATGGCCTGCACATCTGTGTCCTCTGGTAACGGTGTCTGATAAACCATAGCTCCACCTAGATACCATGGCCTGCACATCTGTGTCCTCTAGTAACAGTGTCTGATAAACCATAGCTCAACCTAGATACCATGGCCTGCACATCTGTATCCTCTGGTAACGGTGTCTGATAAACCATAGCTCAACCTAGATACCATGGCCTGCACATCTGTGTCCTCTAGTAACAGTGTCTGATAAACCATAGCTCAACCTAGATACCATGGCCTGCACATATGTGTCCTCTGGTAACAGTGTCTGATAAACCATAGCTCAACCTAGATACCATGGCCTGCACATCTGTATCCTCTAGTAACAGTGTCTGATAAACCATAGCTCAACCTAGATACCATGGCCTGCACAGCTGTGTCCTCTGGTAACAGTGTCTGATAAACCATAGCTCAACCTAGATACCATGGCCTGCACATCTGTGTCCTCTGGTAACGGTGTCTGATAAACCATAGCTCAACCTAGATACCATGGCCTGCACATCTGTGTCCTCTAGTAACAGTGTCTGATAAACCATAGCTCAACCTAGATACCATGGCCTGCACATCTGTGTCCTCTGGTAACGGTGTCTGATAAACCATAGCTCAACCTAGATACCATGGCCTGCACATCTGTGTCCTCTGGTAACGGTGTCTGATAAACCATAGCTCAACCTAGATACCATGGCCTGCACATCTGTGTCCTCTGGTAACGGTGTCTGATAAACCATAGCTCAACCTAGATACCATGGCCTGCACATATGTGTCCTCTAGTAACGGTGTCTGATAAACCATAGCTCAACCTAGATACCATGGTCTGCACATCTGTGTCCTCTGGTAACGGTGTCTGATAAACCATAGCTCAAACTAGATACCATGGCCTGCACATCTGTGTCCTCTGGTAACGGTGTCTGATAAACCATAGCTCAACCTAGATACCATGGCCTGCACATCTGTGTCCTCTGGTAACGGTGTCTGATAAACCATAGCTCAACCTAGATACCATGGCCTGCACATCTGTGTCCTCTGGTAACGGTGTCTGATAAACCATAGCTCCACCTAGATACCATGGCCTGCACATCTGTGTCCTCTGGTAACAGTGTCTGATAAACCATAGCTCAACCTAGATACCATGGCCTGCACATCTGTGTCCTCTGGTAACGGTGTCTGATAAACCATAGCTCAACCTAGATACCATGGCCTGCACATCTGTGTCCTCTGGTAACGGTGTCTGATAAACCATAGCTCAACCTAGATACCATGGCCTGCACATCTGTATCCTCTAGTAACAGTGTCCGATAAACCATAGCTCAACCTAGATACCATGGCCTGCACATCTGTGTCCTCTGGTAACGGTGTCCGATAAACCATAGCTCAACCTAGATACCATGGCCTGCCCATCTGTGTCCTCTGGTAACGGTGTCTGATAAACCATAGCTCAAACTAGATACCATGGCCTGCACATCTGTGTCCTCTGGTAACAGTGTCTGATAAACCATAGCTCAACCTAGATACCATGGCCTGCACATCTGTGTCCTCTAGTAACAGTGTCTGATAAACCATAGCTCAACCTAGATACCATGGCCTGCACATCTGTGTCCTCTGGTAACGGTGTCTGATAAACCATAGCTGCACCTAGATACCATGGCCTGCACATCTGTGTCCTCTGGTAACAGTGTCTGATAAACCATAGCTCAACCTAGATACCATGGCCTGCACATCTGTGTCCTCTAGTAACGGTGTCTGATAAACCATAGCTCAACCTAGATACCATGGCCTGCACATCTGTGTCCTCTAGTAACAGTGTCTGATAAACCATAGCTCAACCTAGATACCATGGCCTGCACATCTGTGTCCTCTAGTAACGGTGTCTGATAAACCATAGCTCAACCTAGATACCATGGCCTGCACATCTGTGTCCTCTAGTAACAGTGTCTGATAAACCATAGCTCCACCTAGATACCATGGCCTGCACATCTGTGTCCTCTGGTAACGGTGTCTGATAAACCATAGCTCCACCTAGATACCATGGCCTGCACATCTGTGTCCTCTGGTAACAGTGTCTGATAAACCATAGCTCAACCTAGATACCATGGCCTGCACATCTGTGTCCTCTAGTAACGGTGTCTGATAAACCATAGCTCAACCTAGATACCATGGCCTGCACATCTGTGTCCTCTGGTAACGGTGTCTGATAAACCATAGCTCAACCTAGATACCATGGCCTGCACATCTGTATCCTCTAGTAACAGTGTCCGATAAACCATAGCTCAACCTAGATACCATGGCCTGCACATCTGTGTCCTCTGGTAACGGTGTCCGATAAACCATAGCTCAACCTAGATACCATGGCCTGCCCATCTGTGTCCTCTGGTAACGGTGTCTGATAAACCATAGCTCAAACTAGATACCATGGCCTGCACATCTGTGTCCTCTGGTAACAGTGTCTGATAAACCATAGCTCAACCTAGATACCATGGCCTGCACATATGTGTCCTCTAGTAACAGTGTCTGATAAACCATAGCTCAACCTAGATACCATGGCCTGCACATCTGTGTCCTCTAGTAACGGTGTCTGATAAACCATAGCTCAACCTAGATACCATGGCCTGCACATCTGTGTCCTCTGGTAACAGTGTCTGATAAACCATAGCTCAACCTAGATACCATGGCCTGCACATCTGTGTCCTCTGGTAACAGTGTCTGATAAACCATAGCTCCACCTAGATACCATGGCCTGCACATCTGTGTCCTCTAGTAACAGTGTCTGATAAACCATAGCTCAACCTAGATACCATGGCCTGCACATCTGTGTCCTCTAGTAACGGTGTCTGATAAACCATAGCTCAACCTAGATACCATGGCCTGCACATCTGTGTCCTCTGGTAACGGTGTCTGATAAACCATAGCTCAACCTAGATACCATGGCCTGCACAGCTGTGTCCTCTGGTAACGGTGTCTGATAAACCATAGCTCAACCTAGATACCATGGCCTGCACATCTGTGTCCTCTGGTAACAGTGTCTGATAAACCATAGCTCAACCTAGATACCATGGCCTGCACATCTGTGTCCTCTGGTAACGGTGTCCGATAAACCATAGCTCAACCTAGATACCATGGCCTGCACATCTGTGTCCTCTGGTAACGGTGTCCGATAAACCATAGCTCAACCTAGATACCATGGCCTGCACATCTGTGTCCTCTAGTAACAGTGTCTGATAAACCATAGCTCAACCTAGATACCATGGCCTGCACATCTGTATCCTCTGGTAACGGTGTCTGATAAACCATAGCTCAACCTAGATACCATGGCCTGCACATCTGTGTCCTCTGGTAACGGTGTCTGATAAACCATAATTCAACCTAGATACCATGGCCTGCACATCTGTGTCCTCTGGTAACAGTGTCTGATAAACCATAGCTCAACCTAGATACCATGGCCTGCACATCTGTGTCCTCTGGTAACAGTGTCTGATAAACCATAGCTCAACCTAGATACCATGGCCTGCACATCTGTGTCCTCTGGTAACGGTGTCCGATAAACCATAGCTCAACCTAGATACCATGGCCTGCACATCTGTGTCCTCTGGTAACGGTGTCTGATAAACCATAGCTCAACCTAGATACCATGGCCTGCACATATGTGTCCTCTGGTAACGGTGTCTGATAAACCATAGCTCAACCTAGATACCATGGCCTGCACATCTGTGTCCTCTGGTAACGGTGTCCGATAAACCATAGCTCAACCTAGATACCATGGCCTGCACATCTGTGTCCTCTGGTAACAGTGTCTGATAAACCATAGCTCAACCTAGATACCATGGCCTGCACATATGTGTCCTCTGGTAACGGTGTCTGATAAACCATAGCTCAACCTAGATACCATGGCCTGCACATCTGTGTCCTCTGGTAACGGTGTCTGATAAACCATAGCTCAACCTAGATACCATGGCCTGCACATCTGTGTCCTCTAGTAACGGTGTCTGATAAACCATAGCTCAACCTAGATATCATGGCCTGCACATCTGTGTCCTCTGGTAACGGTGTCTGATAAACCATAGCTCAACCTAGATACCATGACCTGCACATCTGTGTCCTCTGGTAATGGTGTCTGATAAACCATAGCTCAACCTAGATATCATGGCCTGCACATCTGTGTCCTCTGGTAACGGTGTCTGATAAACCATTGCTCAACCTAGATACCATGACCTGCACATCTGTGTCCTCTGGTAACAGTGTCTGATAAACCATAGCTCAACCTAGATACCATGGCCTGCACATCTGTATCCTCTGGTAACGGTGTCTGATAAACCATAGCTCAACCTAGATATCATGGCCTGCACATCTGTGTCCTCTGGTAACAGTGTCTGATAAACCATAGCTCAACCTAGATATCATGGCCTGCACATCTGTGTCCTCTGGTAACGGTGTCTGATAAACCATAGCTCAACCTAGATACCATGGCCTGCACATCTGTATCCTCTGGTAACGGTGTCTGATAAACCATAGCTCAACCTAGATACCATGGCCTGCACATCTGTGTCCTCTGGTAACGGTGTCTGATAAACCATAGCTCAACCTAGATACCATGGCCTGCACATATGTGTCCTCTGGTAACGGTGTCTGATAAACCATAGCTCAACCTAGATACCATGGCCTGCACATCTGTGTCCTCTGGTAACGGTGTCTGATAAACCATAGCTCAACCTAGATACCATGGCCTGCACATATGTGTCCTCTAGTAACGGTGTCTGATAAACCATAGCTCAACCTAGATACCATGGTCTGCACATCTGTGTCCTCTGGTAACGGTGTCTGATAAACCATAGCTCAAACTAGATACCATGGCCTGCACATCTGTGTCCTCTGGTAACGGTGTCTGATAAACCATAGCTCAACCTAGATACCATGGCCTGCACATCTGTGTCCTCTGGTAACGGTGTCTGATAAACCATAGCTCAACCTAGATACCATGGCCTGCACATCTGTGTCCTCTGGTAACGGTGTCTGATAAACCATAGCTCCACCTAGATACCATGGCCTGCACATCTGTGTCCTCTGGTAACAGTGTCTGATAAACCATAGCTCAACCTAGATACCATGGCCTGCACATCTGTGTCCTCTGGTAACGGTGTCTGATAAACCATAGCTCAACCTAGATACCATGGCCTGCACATCTGTGTCCTCTGGTAACGGTGTCTGATAAACCATAGCTCAACCTAGATACCATGGCCTGCACATCTGTATCCTCTAGTAACAGTGTCCGATAAACCATAGCTCAACCTAGATACCATGGCCTGCACATCTGTGTCCTCTGGTAACGGTGTCCGATAAACCATAGCTCAACCTAGATACCATGGCCTGCCCATCTGTGTCCTCTGGTAACGGTGTCTGATAAACCATAGCTCAAACTAGATACCATGGCCTGCACATCTGTGTCCTCTGGTAACAGTGTCTGATAAACCATAGCTCAACCTAGATACCATGGCCTGCACATCTGTGTCCTCTAGTAACAGTGTCTGATAAACCATAGCTCAACCTAGATACCATGGCCTGCACATCTGTGTCCTCTGGTAACGGTGTCTGATAAACCATAGCTGCACCTAGATACCATGGCCTGCACATCTGTGTCCTCTGGTAACAGTGTCTGATAAACCATAGCTCAACCTAGATACCATGGCCTGCACATCTGTGTCCTCTAGTAACGGTGTCTGATAAACCATAGCTCAACCTAGATACCATGGCCTGCACATCTGTGTCCTCTAGTAACAGTGTCTGATAAACCATAGCTCAACCTAGATACCATGGCCTGCACATCTGTGTCCTCTAGTAACGGTGTCTGATAAACCATAGCTCAACCTAGATACCATGGCCTGCACATCTGTGTCCTCTAGTAACAGTGTCTGATAAACCATAGCTCCACCTAGATACCATGGCCTGCACATCTGTGTCCTCTGGTAACGGTGTCTGATAAACCATAGCTCCACCTAGATACCATGGCCTGCACATCTGTGTCCTCTGGTAACAGTGTCTGATAAACCATAGCTCAACCTAGATACCATGGCCTGCACATCTGTGTCCTCTAGTAACGGTGTCTGATAAACCATAGCTCAACCTAGATACCATGGCCTGCACATCTGTGTCCTCTGGTAACGGTGTCTGATAAACCATAGCTCAACCTAGATACCATGGCCTGCACATCTGTATCCTCTAGTAACAGTGTCCGATAAACCATAGCTCAACCTAGATACCATGGCCTGCACATCTGTGTCCTCTGGTAACGGTGTCCGATAAACCATAGCTCAACCTAGATACCATGGCCTGCCCATCTGTGTCCTCTGGTAACGGTGTCTGATAAACCATAGCTCAAACTAGATACCATGGCCTGCACATCTGTGTCCTCTGGTAACAGTGTCTGATAAACCATAGCTCAACCTAGATACCATGGCCTGCACATATGTGTCCTCTAGTAACAGTGTCTGATAAACCATAGCTCAACCTAGATACCATGGCCTGCACATCTGTGTCCTCTAGTAACGGTGTCTGATAAACCATAGCTCAACCTAGATACCATGGCCTGCACATCTGTGTCCTCTGGTAACAGTGTCTGATAAACCATAGCTCAACCTAGATACCATGGCCTGCACATCTGTGTCCTCTGGTAACAGTGTCTGATAAACCATAGCTCCACCTAGATACCATGGCCTGCACATATGTGTCCTCTAGTAACAGTGTCTGATAAACCATAGCTCAACCTAGATACCATGGCCTGCACATCTGTGTCCTCTAGTAACGGTGTCTGATAAACCATAGCTCAACCTAGATACCATGGCCTGCACATCTGTATCCTCTGGTAACGGTGTCTGATAAACCATAGCTCAACCTAGATACCATGGCCTGCACAGCTGTGTCCTCTGGTAACGGTGTCTGATAAACCATAGCTCAACCTAGATACCATGGCCTGCACATCTGTGTCCTCTGGTAACAGTGTCTGATAAACCATAGCTCAACCTAGATACCATGGCCTGCACATCTGTGTCCTCTGGTAACGGTGTCCGATAAACCATAGCTCAACCTAGATACCATGGCCTGCACATCTGTGTCCTCTGGTAACGGTGTCCGATAAACCATAGCTCAACCTAGATACCATGGCCTGCACATCTGTGTCCTCTAGTAACAGTGTCTGATAAACCATAGCTCAACCTAGATACCATGGCCTGCACATCTGTATCCTCTGGTAACGGTGTCTGATAAACCATAGCTCAACCTAGATACCATGGCCTGCACATCTGTGTCCTCTGGGAACGGTGTCTGATAAACCATAATTCAACCTAGATACCATGGCCTGCACATCTGTGTCCTCTGGTAACAGTGTCTGATAAACCATAGCTCAACCTAGATACCATGGCCTGCACATCTGTGTCCTCTGGTAACAGTGTCTGATAAACCATAGCTCAACCTAGATACCATGGCCTGCACATCTGTGTCCTCTGGTAACGGTGTCCGATAAACCATAGCTCAACCTAGATACCATGGCCTGCACATCTGTGTCCTCTGGTAACGGTGTCTGATAAACCATAGCTCAACCTAGATACCATGGCCTGCACATATGTGTCCTCTGGTAACGGTGTCTGATAAACCATAGCTCAACCTAGATACCATGGCCTGCACATCTGTGTCCTCTGGTAACGGTGTCCGATAAACCATAGCTCAACCTAGATACCATGGCCTGCACATCTGTGTCCTCTGGTAACAGTGTCTGATAAACCATAGCTCAACCTAGATACCATGGCCTGCACATATGTGTCCTCTGGTAACGGTGTCTGATAAACCATAGCTCAACCTAGATACCATGGCCTGCACATCTGTGTCCTCTGGTAACGGTGTCTGATAAACCATAGCTCAACCTAGATACCATGGCCTGCACATCTGTGTCCTCTGGTAACGGTGTCTGATAAACCATAGCTCAACCTAGATATCATGGCCTGCACATCTGTGTCCTCTGGTAACGGTGTCTGATAAACCATAGCTCAACCTAGATACCATGACCTGCACATCTGTGTCCTCTGGTAATGGTGTCTGATAAACCATAGCTCAACCTAGATATCATGGCCTGCACATCTGTGTCCTCTGGTAACGGTGTCTGATAAACCATTGCTCAACCTAGATACCATGACCTGCACATCTGTGTCCTCTGGTAACAGTGTCTGATAAACCATAGCTCAACCTAGATACCATGGCCTGCACATCTGTATCCTCTGGTAACGGTGTCTGATAAACCATAGCTCAACCTAGATATCATGGCCTGCACATCTGTGTCCTCTGGTAACAGTGTCTGATAAACCATAGCTCAACCTAGATATCATGGCCTGCACATCTGTGTCCTCTGGTAACGGTGTCTGATAAACCATAGCTCAACCTAGATACCATGGCCTGCACATCTGTATCCTCTGGTAACGGTGTCTGATAAACCATAGCTCCACCTAGATACCATGGCCTGCACATCTGTGTCCTCTAGTAACAGTGTCTGATAAACCATAGCTCAACCTAGATACCATGGCCTGCACAGCTGTATCCTCTGGTAACGGTGTCTGATAAACCATAGCTCAACCTAGATACCATGGCCTGCACATCTGTGTCCTCTTGTAACAGTGTCTGATAAACCATAGCTCAACCTAGATACCATGGCCTGCACATCTGTATCCTCTGGTAACGGTGTCTGATAAACCATAGCTCCACCTAGATACCCTGGCCTGCACATCTGTGTCCTCTAGTAACAGTGTCTGATAAACCATAGCTCAACCTAGATACCATGGCCTGCACATCTGTGTCCTCTGGTAACAGTGTCTGATAAACCATAGCTCCACCTAGATACCATGGCCTGCACATCTGTATCCTCTGGTAACGGTGTCTGATAAACCATAGCTCAACCTAGATACCATGGCCTGCACAGCTGTGTCCTCTGGTAACAGTGTCTGATAAACCATAGCTCAACCTAGATACCATGGCCTGCACATCTGTGTCCTCTGGTAACGGTGTCTGATAAACCATAATTCAACCTAGATACCATGGCCTGCACATCTGTGTCCTCTGGTAACGGTGTCTGATAAACCATAGCTCAACCTAGATACCATGGCCTGCACATCTGTGTCCTCTAGTAACAGTGTCTGATAAACCATAGCTCAACCTAGATACCATGGCCTGCACATCTGTGTCCTCTTGTAACAGTGTCTGATAAACCATAGCTCAACCTAGATACCATGGCCTGCACATCTGTGTCCTCTGGTAACGGTGTCTGATAAACCATAGCTCAACCCAGAACCATGGCCTGCACATCTGTGTCCTCTGGTAACGGTGTCTGATAAACCATAATTCAACCTAGATACCATGGCCTGCACATCTGTGTCCTCTGGTAACAGTGTCTGATGAACCATAGCTCAACCTAGATACCATGGCCTGCACATCTGTGTCCTCTGGTAACGGTGTCTGATAAACCATAGTTCAACCTAGATACCATGGCCTGCACATCTGTGTCCTCTGGTAACGGTGTCTGATAAACCATAGCTCAACCTAGATACCATGGCCTGCACATCTGTATCCTCTAGTAACAGTGTCTGATAAACCATAGCTCAACCTAGATACCATGGCCTGCACATCTGTGTCCTCTGGTAACAGTGTCTGATAAACCATAGTTCAACCTAGATACCATGGCCTGCACATCTGTGTCCTCTAGTAACGGTGTCTGATAAACCATAGCTCAAACTAGATACCATGGCCTGCACATCTGTGTCCTCTAGTAACAGTGTCTGATAAACCATAGCTCAAACTAGATACCATGGCCTGCACATCTGTGTCCTCTGGTAACGGTGTCTGATAAACCATAGCTCAACCTAGATACCATGACCTGCACATCTGTGTCCTCTGGTAACGGTGTCTGATAAACCATAGCTCAACCTAGATACCATGGCCTGCACATCTGTATCCTCTGGTAACGGTGTCTGATAAACCATAGTTCAACCTAGATACCATGGCCTGCACATCTGTGTCCTCTAGTAACGGTGTCTGATAAACCATAGCTCAACCTAGATACCATGGCCTGCACATCTGTATCCTCTGGTAACGGTGTCTGATAAACCATAGCTCCACCTAGATACCATGGCCTGCACATCTGTGTCCTCTGGTAACAGTGTCTGATAAACCATAGCTCAACCTAGATACCATGGCCTGCACATATGTGTCCTCTAGTAACAGTGTCTGATAAACCATAGCTCAACCTAGATACCATGGCCTGCACATCTGTGTCCTCTGGTAACGGTGTCTGATAAACCATAGCTCAACCTAGATACCATGACCTGCACATCTGTGTCCTCTGGTAACGGTGTCTGATAAACCATAGCTCAACCTAGATACCATGGCCTGCACATCTGTGTCCTCTGGTAACGGTGTCTGATAAACCATAGCTCAAACTAGATACCATGGCCTGCACATCTGTGTCCTCTAGTAACGGTGTCTGATAAACCATAGCTCAAACTAGATACCATGGCCTGCACATCTGTGTCCTCTAGTAACAGTGTCTGATAAACCATAGCTCAAACTAGATACCATGGCCTGCACATCTGTGTCCTCTGGTAACGGTGTCTGATAAACCATAGCTCAACCTAGATACCATGGCCTGCACATCTGTGTCCTCTGGTAACAGTGTCTGATAAACCATAGCTCAAACTAGATACCATGGCCTGCACATCTGTGTCCTCTGGTAACGGTGTCTGATAAACCATAGCTCCACCTAGATACCATGGCCTGCACATCTGTGTCCTCTGGTAACAGTGTCTGATAAACCATAGCTCAACCTAGATACCATGGCCTGCACATCTGTGTCCTCTGGTAACGGTGTCTGATAAACCATAGCTCCACCTAGATACCATGGCCTGCACATCTGTGTCCTCTGGTAACAGTGTCTGATAGACCATAATTCAACCTAGATACCATGGCCTGCACATCTGTATCCTCTTGTAACAGTGTCTGATAAACCATAGCTCCACCTAGATATCATGGCCTGCACATCTGTATCCTCTAGTAACAGTGTCTGATAAACCATAGCTCAACCTAGATACCATGGCCTGCACAGCTGTGTCCTCTGGTAACGGTGTCTGATAAACCATAGCTCCACCTAGATACCATGGCCTGCACATCTGTATCCTCTGGTAACGGTGTCTGATAAACCATAATTCAACCTAGATACCATGGCCTGCACATCTGTGTCCTCTGGTAACGGTGTCTGATAAACCATAGCTCAACCTAGATACCATGGCCTGCACATATGTGTCCTCTGGTAACAGTGTCTGATAAACCATAGCTCCACCTAGATACCATGGCCTGCACATCTGTATCCTCTGGTAACGGTGTCTGATAAACCATAATTCAACCTAGATACCATGGCCTGCACAGCTGTGTCCTCTGGTAACAGTGTCTGATAAACCATAGCTCAACCTAGATACCATGGCCTGCACAGCTGTGTCCTCTGGTAACAGTGTCTGATAAACCATAGCTCAACCTAGATACCATTCCCACAGGACACATGCCTTGACCTTTAGCTTTACATGGAATTACATAGAATCGACACAATGACCCTATTCCCCCCCCCCCCCCCCCCCCAATCCTAATCTCGATCACGCTATCCAAACTGAGTCTGATAGAGAGGAAATACTGGAGGTGATCAATACAGACACGCTACACATCAGGTGTCCTCCCCCAGTGACGTCACACATGCCATCTACATCACATCAATCCACACTCGTATCCCAAACACTGCCGGGTTTATTGTCCCTGGTTATGCCAGAGAGAGAGGTTTGTAGAGTTACTCGAAACCAAAAGATATGGTGTTGGTTATCACTTGACCGACCATTACATCGAAAACTGGACGTCACTACAATTGCCTCGCACAATTTCTTGGTATCCTGTCCTAGTTTTGGTATGATCTAATACAGGGCGATAATGAGGGGAAGGTTATATAGTTAGATATGCAGCTAATACTGGGCTGAGACCGAGCCAATTGAGCTTGAGGATTTCTATTGGGGTTAATCAGAACCAATCTATGAGGCAGCTCAAGAGTTAAACTACAGTTCTAGAATTCTTAGACGGGTCGAGTTGAGTCCAATACTTCTGCATGATGAAGTTTGTTTGCCGTTAATAACTTCCTGAGTTGGGTGAGAGATTCAATATCCAAGTAGCAACCGTCACACTGAGCACTCGGCAGCATGAAATTATGGAAATTATGGCACAAGACGGGTTATTATTCACGCAATGCCGACAAGCCTTCATCCATTACGCCTCCCGTGGTCCGATTGTTTGAATCTCTGCGTGCTGTTACTGTACATAACGACAGACAGAGTCGCGAGAGTCGAAATGACTTCAGATAACTGCTGGGATAAAGTAAGTTGTTAACGTTTGATAGGTTTGGTTTGTTAGTGTTAGTCTAATGTTCATTTACAGTTGTTGAAGGGTTAGAGTAAGTCTAAAGGTCATATGGTAGTTGTTGAAGGATTGGGTTAGTCTAAAGGTCATATGGTAGTTGTTGAAGGATTGGGTTAGTCTAAAGGTCATATGGTAGTTATTGAAGGGGTGGGTTAGTCTAAAGGTCATATGGTAGTTGTTGAAGGGTTGGGTTAGTCTAAAGGTCATATGGTAGTTGTTGAAGGATTGGGTTAGTCTAAAGGTCATATGGTAGTTGTTGAAGGGGTGGGTTAGTCTAAAGGTCATATGGTAGTTGTTGAAGGGGTGGGTTAGTGTAAAGGTCGTATGGTAGTTGTTGAAGGGGTGGGTTAGTCTAAAGGTCATATGGTAGTTGTTGAAGGGGTGGGTTAGTCTAAAGGTCGTATGGTAGTTGTTGAAGGATTGGGTTAGTCTAAAGGTCATATGATAGTTGTTGAAGGGGTGGGTTAGTCTAAAGGTCATATGATAGTTGTTGAAGGGGTGGGTTAGTCTAAAGGTCGTATGGTAGTAGTTGAAGGGGTGGGTTAGTCTAAAGGTCGTATGGTAGTAGTTGAAGGGGTGGGTTAGTCTAAAGGTCTTATGGTAGTAGTTGAAGAGGTGGGTTAGTCTAAAGGTCGTATGGTAGTAGTTGAAGGGGTGGGTTAGTCTAAAGGTATTATGGTAGTTGTTGAAGGATTGGGTTAGTCTAAAGGTCGTATGGTAGTAGTTGAAGGGGTGGGTTAGTCTAAAGGTCATATGATAGTTGTTGAAGGGGTGGGTTAGTCTAAAGGTCTTATGGTAGTTGTTGAAGGGGTGGGTTAGTCTAAAGGTCATATGATAGTTGTTGAAGGGGTGGGTTAGTCTAAAGGTCATATGATAGTTGTTGAAGGGGTGGGTTAGTCTAAAGGTCATATGATAGTTGTTGAAGGGGTGGGTTAGTCTAAAGGTCATATGATAGTTGTTGAAGGGTTGGGTTAGTCTAAAGGTCATATGATAGTTGTTGAAGGGGTGGGTTAGTCTAAAGGTCATATGGTAGTTGTTGAAGGGGTGGGTTAGTCTAAAGGTCATAATGGTAGTTGTTGAAGGGTTGGGTTAATCTAAAGGTCATATGGTAGTTGTTGAAGGGTTGGGTTAGTCTAAAGGTCATATGGTAGTTGTTGAAGGGTTGGGTTAGTCTAAAGGTCATATGGTAGTTGTTGAAGGGGTGGGTTAGTCTAAAGGTCATATGGTAGTTGTTGAAGGATTGGGTTAGTCTAAAGGTCATATGATAGTTGTTGAAGGGGTGGGTTAGTCTAAAGGTCATATGGTAGTTGTTGAAGGATTGGGTTAGTCTAAAGGTCATATGGTAGTTGTTGAAGGGGTGGGTTAGTCTAAAGGTCATATGGTAGTTGTTGAAGGGGTGGGTTAGTGTAAAGGTCGTATGGTAGTTGTTGAAGGGGTGGGTTAGTCTAAAGGTCATATGGTAGTTGTTGAAGGGGTGGGTTAGTCTAAAGGTCGTATGGTAGTTGTTGAAGGATTGGGTTAGTCTAAAGGTCATATGATAGTTGTTGAAGGGGTGGGTTAGTCTAAAGGTCATATGATAGTTGTTGAAGGGGTGGGTTAGTCTAAAGGTCGTATGGTAGTAGTTGAAGGGGTGGGTTAGTCTAAAGGTCGTATGGTAGTAGTTGAAGGGGTGGGTTAGTCTAAAGGTCTTATGGTAGTAGTTGAAGGGGTGGGTTAGTCTAAAGGTCGTATGGTAGTAGTTGAAGGGGTGGGTTAGTCTAAAGGTATTATGGTAGTTGTTGAAGGATTGGGTTAGTCTAAAGGTCGTATGGTAGTAGTTGAAGGGGTGGGTTAGTCTAAAGGTCATATGATAGTTGTTGAAGGGGTGGGTTAGTCTAAAGGTCTTATGGTAGTTGTTGAAGGGGTGGGTTAGTCTAAAGGTCATATGATAGTTGTTGAAGGGGTGGGTTAGTCTAAAGGTCATATGATAGTTGTTGAAGGGGTGGGTTAGTCTAAAGGTCATATGATAGTTGTTGAAGGGGTGGGTTAGTCTAAAGGTCATATGATAGTTGTTGAAGGGTTGGGTTAGTCTAAAGGTCATATGATAGTTGTTGAAGGGGTGGGTTAGTCTAAAGGTCATATGGTAGTTGTTGAAGGGGTGGGTTAGTCTAAAGGTCATAATGGTAGTTGTTGAAGGGTTGGGTTAATCTAAAGGTCGTATGGTAGTTGTTGAAGGGTTGGGTTAGTCTAAAGGTCATATGGTAGTTGTTGAAGGGTTGGGTTAGTCTAAAGGTCATATGGTAGTTGTTGAAGGGGTGGGTTAGTCTAAAGGTCTTATGGTAGTTGTTGAAGGATTGGGTTAGTCTAAAGGTCATATGATAGTTGTTGAAGGGGTGGGTTAGTCTAAAGGTCGTATGGTAGTAGTTGAAGGGGTGGGTTAGTCTAAAGGTCGTATGGTAGTAGTTGAAGGGGTGGGTTAGTCTAAAGGTCTTATGGTAGTTGTTGAAGGGGTGGGTTAGTCTAAAGGTCGTATGGTAGTAGTTGAAGGGGTGGGTTAGTCTAAAGGTCTTATGGTAGTTGTTGAAGGATTGGGTTAGTCTAAAGGTCGTATGGTAGTAGTTGAAGGGGTGGGTTAGTCTAAAGGTCGTATGGTAGTTGTTGAAGGATTGGGTTAGTCTAAAGGTCATATGATAGTTGTTGAAGGGGTGGGTTAGTCTAAAGGTCGTATGGTAGTAGTTGAAGGGGTGGGTTAGTCTAAAGGTCGTATGGTAGTAGTTGAAGGGGTGGGTTAGTCTAAAGGTCTAATGGTAGTTGTTGAAGGGGTGGGTTAGTCTAAAGGTCGTATGGTAGTAGTTGAAGGGGTGGGTTAGTCTAAAGGTCTTATGGTAGTTGTTGAAGGATTGGGTTAGTCTAAAGGTCGTATGGTAGTAGTTGAAGGGGTGGGTTAGTCTAAAGGTCTTATGGTAGTTGTTGAAGGGGTGGGTTAGTCTAAAGGTCATATGATAGTTGTTGAAGGGGTGGGTTAGTCTAAAGGTCTTATGGTAGTTGTTGAAGGGTTGGGTTAGTCTAAAGGTCATATGGTAGTTGTTGACGGGATGGGTTAGTCTAAAGGTCGTATGGTAGTAGTTGAAGGGGTGGGTTAGTCTAAAGGTCATATGGTAGTTGTTAAAGGGTTGGGTTAGTCTAAAGGTCATATGGTAGTTGTTGAAGGGTTGGGTTAGTTTAAAGGTCATATGGTAGTTGTTGAAGGATTGGGTTAGTCTAAAGGTCATATGGTAGTTGTTGAAAGGGTGGGTTAATCTAAAGGTCTTATGTAGTTGTTGAAAGATTGGGTTAGTCTAAAGTTCTTTTGGTAGTTGTTGAAGGGGTGAGTTAGTCTAAAGGTCATATGATAGTTGTTGAAGGATTGGGTTAGTCTAAAGGTCATATGATAGTTGTTGAAGGATTGGGTTAGTCTAAAGGTCATATGATAGTTGTTGAAGGAGTGGGTAAGTCTAAAGGTCATATGGTAGTTGTTGAAGGGGTGGGTTAATCTAAAGGTCGTATGGTAGTAGTTGAAGGGGTGGGTAAGTCTAAAGGTCATATGGTAGTTGTTGAAGGATTGGGTTAGTGTAAAGGTCATATGGTAGTTGTTGAAGGGGTGGGTTAATCTAAAGGTCGTATGGTAGTAGTTGAAGGGGTGGGTAAGTCTAAAGGTCATATGGTAGTTGTTGAAGGGGTGGGTTAGTCTATTGTTCATTTACAGTTGTTGAAGGGCTAGAGTAAGTCTAAAGGTCATATGGTAGTTGTTGAAGGGTTGGGTTAGTCTAAAGGTCGTATGATAGTTGTTGAAGGGGTGGGTTAGTCTAAAGGTCGTATGGTAGTTGTTGAAGGGGTGGGTTAGTCTAAAGGTCGTATGGTAGTAGTTGAAGGGGTGGGTTAGTCTAAAGGTCGTATGGTAGTTGTTGAAGGATTGGGTTAGTCTAAAGGTCATATGATAGTTGTTGAAGGGGTGGGTTAGTCTAAAGGTCGTATGGTAGTAGTTGAAGGGGTGGGTTAGTCTAAAGGTCGTATGGTAGTAGTTGAAGGGGTGGGTTAGTCTAAAGGTCGTATGGTAGTAGTTGAAGGGGTGGGTTAGTCTAAAGGTCTTATGGTAGTTGTTGAAGGGGTGGGTTAGTCTAAAGGTCGTATGGTAGTAGTTGAAGGGGTGGGTTAGTCTAAAGGTCGTATGATAGTTGTTGAAGGGTTGGGTTAGTCTAAAGGTCATATGGTAGTAGTTGAAGGGCTAGAGTAAGTCTAAAGGTCATATGATAGTTGTTGAAGGGTTGGGTTAGTCTAAAGGTCTTATGGTAGTAGTTGAAGGGCTAGAGTAAGTCTAAAGGTCATATGATAGTTGTTGAAGGGTTGGGTTAGTCTAAAGGTCTTATGGTAGTTGTTGAAGGGGTGGGTTAGTCTAAAGGTCATATGGTAGTTGTTGAAGGGGTGGGTTAGTCTAAAGGTCATAATGGTAGTTGTTGAAGGGTTGGGTTAATCTAAAGGTCATATGGTAGTTGTTGAAGGGTTGGGTTAGTCTAAAGGTCATATGGTAGTTGTTGAAGGGTTGGGTTAGTCTAAAGGTCATATGGTAGTTGTTGAAGGGGTGGGTTAGTCTAAAGGTCATATGGTAGTTGTTGAAGGATTGGGTTAGTCTAAAGGTCATATGATAGTTGTTGAAGGGGTGGGTTAGTCTAAAGGTCGTATGGTAGTAGTTGAAGGGGTGGGTTAGTCTAAAGGTCGTATGGTAGTAGTTGAAGGGGTGGGTTAGTCTAAAGGTCTTATGGTAGTTGTTGAAGGGGTGGGTTAGTCTAAAGGTCGTATGGTAGTAGTTGAAGGGGTGGGTTAGTCTAAAGGTCTTATGGTAGTTGTTGAAGGATTGGGTTAGTCTAAAGGTCGTATGGTAGTAGTTGAAGGGGTGGGTTAGTCTAAAGGTCGTATGGTAGTTGTTGAAGGATTGGGTTAGTCTAAAGGTCATATGATAGTTGTTGAAGGGGTGGGTTAGTCTAAAGGTCGTATGGTAGTAGTTGAAGGGGTGGGTTAGTCTAAAGGTCGTATGGTAGTAGTTGAAGGGGTGGGTTAGTCTAAAGGTCTTATGGTAGTTGTTGAAGGGGTGGGTTAGTCTAAAGGTCGTATGGTAGTAGTTGAAGGGGTGGGTTAGTCTAAAGGTCTTATGGTAGTTGTTGAAGGATTGGGTTAGTCTAAAGGTCGTATGGTAGTAGTTGAAGGGGTGGGTTAGTCTAAAGGTCTTATGGTAGTTGTTGAAGGGGTGGGTTAGTCTAAAGGTCATATGATAGTTGTTGAAGGGGTGGGTTAGTCTAAAGGTCTTATGGTAGTTGTTGAAGGGTTGGGTTAGTCTAAAGGTCATATGGTAGTTGTTGACGGGGTGGGTTAGTCTAAAGGTCGTATGGTAGTAGTTGAAGGGGTGGGTTAGTCTAAAGGTCATATGGTAGTTGTTGAAGGGTTGGGTTAGTCTAAAGGTCATATGGTAGTTGTTGAAGGGTTGGGTTAGTTTAAAGGTCATATGGTAGTTGTTGAAGGGGTGGGTTAGTCTAAAGGTCGTATGGTAGTAGTTGAAGGGGTGGGTTAGTCTAAAGGTCGTATGGTAGTTGTTGAAGGATTGGGTTAGTCTAAAGGTCATATGATAGTTGTTGAAGGGGTGGGTTAGTCTAAAGGTCGTATGGTAGTAGTTGAAGGGGTGGGTTAGTCTAAAGGTCGTATGGTAGTAGTTGAAGGGGTGGGTTAGTCTAAAGGTCTTATGGTAGTTGTTGAAGGGGTGGGTTAGTCTAAAGGTCGTATGGTAGTAGTTGAAGGGGTGGGTTAGTCTAAAGGTCTTATGGTAGTTGTTGAAGGATTGGGTTAGTCTAAAGGTCGTATGGAAGTAGTTGAAGGGGTGGGTTAGTCTAAAGGTCGTATGGTAGTAGTTGAAGGGGTGGGTTAGTCTAAAGGTCGTATGGTAGTAGTTGAAGGGGTGGGTTAGTCTAAAGGTCTTATGGTAGTTGTTGAAGGATTGGGTTAGTCTAAAGGTCGTATGGAAGTAGTTGAAGGGGTGGGTTAGTCTAAAGGTCGTATGGAAGTAGTTGAAGGGGTGGGTTAGTCTAAAGGTCGTATGGTAGTAGTTGAAGGGGTGGGTTAGTCTAAAGGTCTTATGGTAGTTGTTGAAGGGGTGGGTTAGTCTAAAGGTCGTATGGTAGTAGTTGAAGGGGTGGGTTAGTCTAAAGGTCTTATGGTAGTTGTTGAAGGGGTGGGTTAGTCTAAAGGTCGTATGGTAGTAGTTGAAGGGGTGGGTTAGTCTAAAGGTCATATGGTAGTTGTTGAAGGGGTGGGTTAGTCTAAAGGTCGTATGGTAGTAGTTGAAGGGGTGGGTCAGTCTAAAGGTCATATGGTAGTTGTTGAAGGGGTGGGTTAGTCTAAAGGTCGTATGGTAGTAGTTGAAGGGGTGGGTTAGTCTAAAGGTCTTATGGTAGTTGTTGAAGGGGTGGGTTAGTCTAAAGGTCATATGATAGTTGTTGAAGGGGTGGGTTAGTCTAAAGGTCTTATGGTAGTTGTTGAAGGGTTGGGTTAGTTTAAAGGTCATATGGTAGTTGTTGACGGGGTGGGTTAGTCTAAAGGTCGTATGGTAGTAGTTGAAGGGGTGGGTTAGTCTAAAGGTCATATGATAGTTGTTGAAGGATTGGGTTAGTCTAAAGGTCATATGATAGTTGTTGAAGGAGTGGGTAAGTCTAAAGGTCATATGGTAGTTGTTGAAGGGGTGGGTTAATCTAAAGGACATATGGTAGTTGTTGAAGGATTGGGTTAATCTAAAGGTCATATGGTAGTTGTTGAAGGATTGGGTTAGTATAAAGGTCATATGATAGTTGTTGAAGGGGTGGGTTAGTCTAAAGGTCATATGGTAGTTGTTGAAGGGGTGGGTTAGTGTAAAGGTCATATGATAGTTGTTGAAGGGGTGGGTTAGTCTAAAGGTCATATGGTAGTTGTTGAAGGGGTTGGTTAATCTAAAGGTCTTATGTAGTTGTTGAAAGATTGGGTTAGTCTAAAGGTCATATGGTAGTTGTTGAAGGGGTGAGTTAGTCTAAAGGTCATATGATAGTTGTTGAAGGATTGGGTTAGTCTAAAGGTCATATGATAGTTGTTGAAGGATTGGGTTAGTCTAAAGGTCATATGATAGTTGTTGAAGGGGTGGGTTAGTCTAAAGGCCATATGGTAGTTGTTGAAGGGTTGGGTTAGTCTAAAGGTCATATGATAGTTGTTGAAGGGTTGGGTTAGTCTAAAGGTCATATGGTAGTTGTTGAAGGGTTGGGTTAGTCTAAAGGTCGTATGATAGTTGTTGAAGGATTGGGTTAGTCTAAAGGTCGTATGGTAGTTGTTGAAGGGTTGGGTTAGTCTAAAGGTCATATGGTAGTTGTTGAAGGATTGGGTTAGTCTAAAGGTCATATGGTAGTTGTTGAAGGATTGGGTTAGTCTAAAGGTCATATGGTAGTTGTTGAAGGGTTGGGTTAGTCTAAAGGTCGTATGGTAGTTGTTGAAGGATTGGGTTAGTCTAAAGGTCATATGGTAGTTGTTGAAGGGGTGGGTTAGTCTAAAGGTCATAATGGTAGTTGTTGAAGGGTTGGGTTAGTCTAAAGGTCTTATGGTAGTTGTTGAAGGGGTGGGTAAGTCTAAAGGTCATATGGTAGTTGTTGAAGGGGTGGGTTAGTCTAAAGGTCATATGGTAGTTGTTGAAGGGGTGGGTTAGTCTAAAGGTCATATGGTAGTTGTTGAAGGGGTGGGTTAGTGTAAAGGTCATATGGTAGTTGTTGAAGGGGTGGGTTAGTCTAAAGGTCATATGGTAGTTGTTGAAAGGGTGGGTTAGTCTAAAGGTCATATGGTAGTTGTTGAAGGGTTGGGTCAGTCTAAAGGTCATATGGTAGTTGTTGAAGGGGTGGGTTAGTCTAAAGGTCTTATGGTAGTTGTTGAAGGGGTGGGTTAGTCTAAAGGTCTTATGGTAGTTGTTGAAGGGGTGGGTTAGTCTAAAGGTCATATGGTAGTTGTTGAAGGATTGGGTTAATCTAAAGGTCATATGGTAGTTGTTGAAGGGGTTGGTTAGTCTAAAGGTCATTTGGTAGCTGTTGAAGGGGTGGGTTAGTCTAATGGTCTTATAAATATCACATTATCAAAGTGACGTGACGCCATAATAACTGCATTGACATAGACGTTCACCTAGTACGTTGAAATCCAAATAGCTCAAAGTGGGTTATCCGCCTATGCTTAGAAGTAGATTTTGTTTGATTTCACGACGTCTGTTAAAAAGACAATATGATATAAGAGTCCAACTCTCGCTCTGGAATTGCTGCACTCTTGTCGTGGACTCAGTATGCCATCGATACTCATGTAACTTTATCTTTTACGTTCTTTAAGTATTTACTTGACACATCAAAATTAAGATAAAAGAATATATTTTAGAAACAATAATCGAGATGAATTGAATCAATTTAATGGTTAGTCTCTGTTCCAAGACGACTGTATGTGCATGTGTGTATGTTTGTATGAATACAAAATATGATCACTTTAATGCGTTAAGATTCAGAAACTGTATGTATGGGGTCTGCTTTATATGGTGGCTGCTTTCATACAGCATGTTTTACTTTTGTTCTATACAACTCTCCTGGAAGTTTAATGAATCTGTTTTACTTCCCAAGCCAAACAGTTCCTCGACACAGACAATGGTATGTCAATATCTATGGAAATTATAAAATATGATTAAATAATATACATTATCAATTGTAATCGTATATTCAATTTAAAAATTAATAATTAGGTTTGTTGAATTGGATTCTACATTAGGTCACGCATCATGTCAACATTCATCTTTTTATTGTTTGTGAATCGTGCGATGATACTGTAGAGGTTTCCGGTCTGAACATGCAATGTGGTCACGTGACGCTCGTGATTCACCGGAAGTCATGGCTGTATACATAGGTGCTCTTATGAGCCTGCCCACTCGCTCATCATGTCTCTAACGTAATATTAGACTTTACGGATCTAGATTAAGTTGTTCTTAATTTTGATTGCGAAGCAGCTTGAAAGTTGGTTAATATTTAACTTTGTTTAACAAAGGTTTAACATTTGGAAGGTTAGATGTGCTTAACTTAGCAAGTAAAAGACAAATTTATGGATGACACTTTCTTGTTTATTGTGGATCACAACGTTTCTGGGCTATTCCATGCCCCTTCGTCAGGTGAATTCACAACGTTTCTGGGCTATCCCATGCACCTTCGTCAGGTGAATTCACAACGTTTCTGGGCTATTCCATGCCCCTTCGTCAGGTGAATTCACAACGTTTCTGGGCTATCCCATGCCCCTTCGTCAGGTGAATTCACAACGTTTCTGGGCTATTCCATGCCCCTTCGTCAGGTGAATTCTATTCCATGCCCCTTCGTCAGGTGAATTCACCTGACGAAGGGGCATGGAATAGCCCAGAAACGTTGTGAATTCACCTGACGAAGGGGCATGGAATAGCCCAGAAACGTTGTGATCCACAATCCACCTGACGAAGGGGCATGGAATAGCCCAGAAACGTTGTGATCCACAATAAACAAGAAGGTGTCATCCATAAATTTGTCTTTCACTTGATACGCGAACTTATAAATGCCTCTCAAGAATCTTAACTTAGCAGTTTCAATTTTTTTCAAAATCCTTACTTATCACTCAAGATTTATCATCTATGGTTTTATTTGAATTTATTAAAAGCAATTTTCATATATTTTTTGTTTAATGTCATTTGTCACTGTTCATATACTCATGTAAAGTTTCTACAATTTGTGGGTAAAATCTGACTTGTCCTTCAGAGTGGTGAACGCAAACTTCGGACCTATATCTCCCTAGCGTTGAGTGCAAGTATCCAGTTCTCTATTGTACACATGTGTAACCTGACCCTAGCCTATAAGCATGAGGTTACACACCACAACTAAAACAACCTGTTTCTGTTCTGCCCCCCACAGGCTTTACGATGAAGCTGGTATCGCTGAACACGTTGACCGGAAGTGAAGGAAGCGAGCTGACCTCGGGATGGCGGAACCGGACGTTGGGTCTCTTCAACTCGGCCCGGTCGCTCCTCCCCCGCCGCTCCCGCCCCTCTCAGGAAGAGACCGTCAACTTCGCAAAGTGCGACGAAGCCGGAAGTCGAGAGATGGCGGTCCTGCAAAACGGAACGGGAAATAGCTTTGCGACCGGAAGTATGGGGACGAGCTGGGACATCGGGGACGGTGAGCTGGACCAGGCGGACGAGATGGAGGTGTCCACCCATCCCCGCAACAAGATCTCCGAGTGGCAGGCGGGCTGGAACGTCACTAACGCCATCCAGGTTCGTCTCATCTGGCAGTATTGCATGCTCATGTTTACTTTTATGATATCAATCGATTAACGCTTAAAATTGATTCGTCAATGAGTGAGATAGAAAATGTAACTCAAGCGGTATTCTTCATCATAACTCAGTGTTGTTAAATTGCCGTGTATCCAAAAATATTTAACTTGTTATTCAACCTAATTGTTAGTCTTGTTTTGTTTCCAAATCAGAATTTCAAATATTGTAAAATCAGATCGACCATACCGAACACATCACTCTTACGTGGCTGAGTTGAACTGAGTACTGGACCTAGATTTTCGAAGCTCTCTTAGTACTAAGATAGTCGTAAGTCAATGTTAATGTATGGTACTTATGACTGTCGTTGCACTAAGAGAGCTTCGAAAATCTAGGCCCTGGTCTATATGGCTAGTGTCACGTGACCTTTGTATTCCATCCAAAAAACTAGACGAAAAAGCCATCGTCACGAGTTGATGTTATAGCAAGTTCCCAATTATACAATGTTTTGGAATGAGAAAGGTCACAGACATAGCCACCTTACAAGTACCCAATTCATAAATGCAACGATGTACGAATGATGTGCACTGTCGGATCGCAATGAGATAGCTTTCTAGTCTCTACTTCAACCCGGCCTAACGTGTAGTCTGTTTGTGATTTGCAGGGCATGTTCATCGTGAGTTTCCCCTACACGGTGCTACAGGGCGGGTACTGGGCCCTGGTTGCCATGGTAGCTATCGCTTACATCTGTTGTCACACGGGCAAGATCCTCGTCAGCTGTCTCTACGAGCTCGACGATCAGGGACGCAAACGACGTGTGCGCAACAGCTACGTTGAGATTGCAACGCACGTGTGGGGTGCGCGGTATGGTGCCCGTCTGGTGAACTGTGCGCAGATCATTGAGCTGCTGATGACGTGTATTCTGTACGTGCTGCTGTGTGGGGACCTGATCGTGGGGTCCTTCCCGGACACGCCCCTGGACCTGTCCTCCTGGATCATGGTGTCCACGGTGCCCCTCCTCGCCTGCGCCTTCCTCCAGAGTCTGCGTCGAGTCTCCTGGCTGAGCTTCTGGTGCACGGTGGCGCACATGCTCATCAACGCCATCATCCTCATCTACTGTCTCACCCGGGTCCGCGAGTGGCGCTGGAGCGACGTGCAGATACGGATAGACATCTGGACCTTCCCCATCTCGCTGGGAGTCATCGTCTTCAGCTACACCTCACAGATCTTCCTGCCCACGCTGGAGGGGAACCTCACCGACAAGTCCAAGTTCAGCTGCATGATGCACTGGACCCACATCGCCGCCGCCATTTTCAAGGTCGTCTTCTCCTACGTTGGTTTCCTGACCTGGGGGATGGCCACCAAGGAGGTCATCACCAACAACCTGCCCACCCAGTCCTTCAAGATCGTCGTGAACCTCATCCTAGTGGCCAAGGCTCTGCTGTCCTACCCGCTACCCTACTACGCGGCGGTGGACCTCATTCAGACCTCGCTGTTCCAAGGCAAGAGCAGCTCCGTCTTCTCGTCGTGTCTGGACGAGAGCTTCCAGCTGAAGGTCTGGGGGCTGGGGCTGAGGCTCGCCCTCGTCCTGTTCACCACAGTCTTGGCTATCATCATCCCGCACTTCGCGCTGCTGATGGCGCTGATCGGTAGCTTCACGGGAACCATGCTGTCGTTCGTGTGGCCGTGCTACTTCCACCTGCACATCAAGTGGACCTCCCTCTCTTGGCGGGCACGTGCTCTCGACATCACCATCATCGTCCTCGGCGTGCTCTGTGGCACTGTCGGTATATACTACTCTGCGCATGCACTATCTAGGGCCTTTCAAGGCCTCCCGCCCGATCCTTTTATAAGGAAGCACGTTTGACGATGAAGTTGTTTAGCCTATAATGATGTGAAATGTGAACCATACCATTCCTGTCCCCCGTCGTGTGGACTCGTCCATTGTAAGTGTTCCCCCTGGATTTGTCCATTGTAAATGTTCCCCCTGGAGTGGTCGACCAACGCAATGTGGAACATTGTTGAACATACACACACACCAGTGTGTTGTACTGGCGATGTCAATCATTGCATACCTGTTGTTGATATCCACACACTTCTGCTGTAGAAACCGTTTATGACTAATAATGATTCATCCCCTCACAAGATCCGGGCTTGGATCTCTTTTGAACCTCTGTAAGTTTTTGATTAAGTTTGACAAAGCTCTGAAGATGTGTCTTTGCTTACTTGTTACTTCTGATCATATTGCTGCTACCCGAACCTTAACGCTGTGTATTCATGTCCATGTTGGAGGAAAGCCCACAACATGCGAGTGGTGAGAAGAGACCCTCAAGTCATGCACTGGTTGTGATTGTAGAAACGGTTGTGACTGTAGAACTGGTTGTGATTGTAGAAAAGATTGTAATCTAGAACTGGATGTGATTAAACTATTTGTTGTGAGGCCATTAAGAAGTTCGTGAAGACAATGTGTTGTAAGGAGAGACAATCTGTTTTTCAAAAGCAAAGGTGTTAAAGTGAGAGTTCAAGGATTTGAACGCATCAGTCTGTTGGAGAACGGGATTGTGTAAACTTTACCATGTTGATGTTCTCCCCCCGCCATGCTGATAGACTCCATGTGACTACGGACAAGCGACCTCAGTCAGCATGGAGGTGGTGGAGGCACGAGGGGGGTCTGGTGGAGCCAATAGGGAGGTGGAACCACAACAACTCGAGCCACGTGTTGATAGCTTTAAAGGCACTGTAGTGCGTTATCTAGATGATTCAAGTATTCACATAAATCATGTTATGAAAAATATATAACATTATATATATAAGTATAACATTTCCTTCTCAACCGAATTCTCCGTGTTCTAGAATTAAGTACATGTGTGTAACATATCAAGCGAAACTTCATGAGCCTTTTTTATAGAGTAGCTACAACCTAACTCGGTACGCTCGCTACAGAGTCCTTGTGTTGATCAAGATTGGTGTCTCGCAATAAATATGATTTATTTCCCTTTGATGAAAGCGCTAACATCTCGCGCGTGCTACAGGGCCTTTAAAGAGATGAAGCATCTTGTACCACCACGCAACCCTGTGCGAGATGTTCTAGTCATTCTGTCTAGTCCTTATACACAAGCTTTAAAGTTATGCACAACGACAGATCTATCATTTTTAATTTGACATATCGATTTTTATAAGTAAGAAGAGTTCGCCCTTTCCGTGCACAGGTAGTTTGATAGAGCAAAATAAAATTTCCTTTGGTACCGAGTGTCTTTTTGCTGTTTTACTTGAAGACTTCCAATGGAGACGTTTCCTTCAGTTGATATATTGCCAAAACTTGACCCTTTCAACTTGTGTAATGCAGTACAGACCCGTCATTTATAAAAAGAGGGGTCGATATTTCAATCATTCCTGACATGATTTATCATCTGCAACTCCTGAACAAAGGTTTGTTTCACTGTGGATGACATGTGAATCATCAGATATGAAAACAAACTGGACACACATCTCAAAGTGAAATTAAGTGTTTTGATGTTTCTGATACAGCATTTAATTTCAAACACCTAAAAAATCATATATCAATCAATCTAGAATATTTTAACTACGATTAGATATCTGTGAATTTGCTTACGAATCACGATAAGTTAATGTTATTATGTTCCAAAAACACCTACTGTTATCGGGAACGCGCTTGTGATGTCATTGAACAGATTTCCCGTTTTTGCCTACTACGTCATCTCGTCTATTATCATCTGCAATATCTATCAATTACTAACAAATAACAACATTATGTTAACAAAAGAGCACTATATCATTTAAGTAAAATTTTAAAATTCAATAATCAAATAGCATAATATTCTTTCAAACATTCCATGTAGCTTTCCTTTTCCTTTTCAACTGTTGCCAACTATGTATAAATGCCGTTAGCGAGCAGACTACGATTGGATATGGTACATTCGTAACCAAACGAACTCTTAAAGGGGCAGTAGCACGTTTTTTGACAATTTTATATTTTCAATTTTTCACTAATAATTGGACCGTAATGCTAAATGTATTACTTTGATGGTGTCAAAAATCTCATTACACAAGTCAATCATCCATAGTGAGAGGACAAAGTATGAAGATTCACATAAAATGCATTGGCAGCCATCTTATTTGTGAACACCTTTAATTCATTTTGTGTAAGAAAAGGAATCGCATGACTTAACTTTTCATAATAATTTTGATTTATTACTGCTTTATTGAGTTTAGATACATTGTCTTAAGATTGGAACCATTTATTTTCATTTTCCTGACATCACCTTATATTCCCCCTAAAAACGTGCTACTGCCCCTTTAAAGGGAACATTTCCTCATTTACTTTATAGTTTCGGTGTTTCAACATTAAATTCGTCGATAAATGTAAAAACAACTATATTGACACCAAGAGAACACTAAACGTGAAACAAAAAACTAAGAATTCGATATTTCTATGCAAATTAGGCAGTTTTTACGCATATTCGATATTTCTATGCAAATTAGGCAGTTCTTTATTCCGTTAAGGACCGAGATATTATAAGAAAATTCGTCATTGGATGCTAATGGAAAAGACTTTTTGTAAATTACTTCAACTTGTTCTTTCAAATATCGAAAGATATTACAACAGATATGAGGTGACTATGTGACTCTACAGTCGACCATATATAGTTCTAAGAGCGACTGAGGTATATATAAGGTTTTAACACTTTCAGATAGTCTCGAAATCAAAACGTCCGTTTCCGATGCAAGTATGTAGCCTTAGTGGCCTGTAATGTTTAAGAATGGTTGCTAAAATGATAAACATACGACTAGATGACAATAAAACATCCAATCAACTGCAGATACTCTTCCTTTTGGTTCGGCCACGACTTTCTTTTCGGTACGATGGGGAACCTTCATTTTGGGTACGAATTCACCTACAACAACTACCACTAGTAAAGACTAAATTACAAACAATAAAATTATAGACCTGACAGTCCCATAGCCGGGATAGTCTAAGAGCAGTGGATTCTTAATGACATAACCGCTGTTAACACAATTGAGTGACGTCATCAACACGGTTTAATATCATATAATCCATGGTGATAATGTCACTCTATTTAATCCATGGTGATGACGTCACTATATTGTGTTAACAGTGGATAATTTTTGAAGAATCTACTGTTCTCTGAATGTGCGGGACATGAGGGGTGTAAGTAATAGATATACCCACACTTGCCGAGGTGTATCGCTCAATATACCTACTGTTTGAATCGTGGGTCTCCGAGGCGTATCGTAGCGGAGCCGAGGATCTACGATTCAAACCAGGAGGTATATTGAGTGATGCACCGAGGGAAGAGTGGGTATATCCCCACTCCAGTAGAGTTATATTTGACAAAAAAGAGTTGTCCACCCTTCTCTATGTATATGTATCTTGACCTAACTATATCAACACAATATTAACAATACTCTTTTTTAAGTTTTTAAAAACATTAACTGACTTCATTACATTGAAATTTGGTACAAACAAGTACCTATACATAGGCTTATATAGGACAATACAACAATCCAGACATGGCACAACAAAAAGAACCGCTACCTGTATCAAGCCTCAGTAGTTCAGTCGATAGAGGCGTTGCGTCGCAACATTAAGGCCCCTGGTTCGATTCCCACTTTGGTCATTAACATTTCTCAAAAATTCTAAATTTTACAACTTGGTTGATTTGCCTAAGTTGAAGATCTCTTCACTTAACTTTATTTGTGTGTGCAAAAAAGAATAGGTGTATTAGATAAATTGTGGTGTATCGGTCAATATACCTACAGTTAGAACAAAGGAAACCATAGCAACGAGACCGGAAGTGGGGTATAGTGGTTTTTTAACTTTTAGAAACGTAGTGTCTGCTCAAATGCTTCAAGAACGATAATTCTAAAACTTTTTCAGTTAAAAATTAAACTTTAGAACGGACGCGAGTCAAGAATCAAACACACAACCATCCGAATGAAAACTAATCGCTTTTATCCACTAGGCTACACAGGGCACACATATTTAGAGAGTTTGTTTATCAGTATGAAATCTGTGTTGTTCATTTTACGGATGAAGCGGCGAGTGCCCGTGGGGAATGCCAATCACGTGCAATTTGCAATACACGTGAACGGATGAACCAAATTGTAGGGTGGACAAAGGTTGTGTCCCATATCCTATGAGTGAGGACCGACACATTTTTTTATAGTATAATGTGAGAAATATATTTAAAATGTTAAAAAGGACAGTTCTTAGTTTGTGAAGTCATACATGGATTAAGATTAAGAATTCATGAGGTGTCTTGGATCAAATCAACTCGCACCTTCGGGGCTCCACTCGAATTCACTCCAACTCACGCATTCTCTGTTACTGAACACAAACAAACAGCAACCTAAAAGTTCAACAACATAAAATGGAACAAATAATGTAATGTGGACCAGAGAAGACTTGATTTGTTGAGAATGGTATATTTTGTGTAGAGAATGGTATATTTTGTGTAGGAATATCATAGAAAGGCGAAGTATAGTTTTAAATGTTATTGGTGGAATATGGTGCAGAATACTTAAAACATTACTTTAGATTATGATAAATGATAAAGTAGGGTGCACAATATAAAGAAATGATGTAGATATGGAATACTTTGGAGTGGAATAGTTTGTGCAATTCACAATTGAATGGTATGATATTATGTACATAAATAGAATGTTGTTTGTCAGAGATGTTGATCATACAAAATGGAGCGATAATTATGTCATCGAACGTTAATAGATTTATTTATTACCCTTTGGGTTCAAAATAAGTAGTGACATATTTTCATTATGAGCACATGTGCACTATGGCCAGCCGTCGCAATGAAAGCGGCCCGTTTTTCTGGGTATTTCTACGAGAATAAAATGGGATTGAATCGGTAATAAAGAAATTATTACCCTCGGAAATGTGTCATATGACTTTTATGTAACTCGTGCAAATTTGTGTATAACCCTCGATCTCGCTCGGGAAATACAAAAAATCACACTCGTTTCGTAAAAATCATATGACACACTTACTTGGATAATTATTTCTATTTATTGCCCATAGAGTTGAAAATATGTAGTTTCATATTTTCAATTGTTTATAGCGCGACGACCCGTATACATACGCTAGTGACGTCCTAAAACCATTGTTCGTGACGTCACTTGACTATTCCTGGATTTTTCTGAAAGAATAGTATAGCTTATAAAGAAATTATGACCTTCGGAAGTTTGTCATATGACTTTCACGACATTCGTGCAAATGTGTATATAACCCTCGCTCTAGCTCGGGCAATACACAAGTACACACTACTATAGGTTCAAAAGTACCAGTCCGTCCTAAAGAGAAAGATCTCGTCTGTTTGTAGCGGATGTTCCTCTTCCATGTAAATATGTCAGATACCCACCAGGCCTGCAGGTTCAACTCGGGTGTTATAGATTGACAGAAGGGAAATAACCTACATGCTGACTATCGGAGACGTTAAGTTCCAATATTGAGATGCGACACACTTCCACAACTTCCAACCATCTGTACACAAGATTACTGATTTGTGGTAAGGTTGTAACTCAAACATATTAGATAATACTGTACTAAAACAATTGGAAACAATCTCACTGAAATGTGAGTTCACCAGTTGTACATGGTTGCGACTCTGATGTTATATAATGGTCGTGTTATGTGAAGCTTCCTCTCCTCTACTCTCAAACAAAGACTGGGTCAAATATCAAATCGTATCGATGACTTTCGTCGCTGACTGGCGTGAGTGAAACGACCGCTATGGATTGATGTTCAGGATATAAACACAGCGAAGTTCGAACTTATTTCAATATTAGATTGCTTCAAGCTTAGGGTCTCGTTAGCTTATTGCCAAAGACATACAAAATTAAAACCCTAATCAGCGATATGATCGCAATTTGTGATTATCAAAGTTTGAAGAAAGTTACTGATCTCAGTTACACGACAGAATATATCAATCTTTCACTGTCGTATATTTATCAATCACATCATCGATTTCCGTGTTCCGTATCGATTAGCACGAGACAGGGCCTTCAGGCGCTAATTCCTCCTCCTTTGACTCGGCTTATTTAAATTCCACCAAACACTCAGGTCCGAGCTATTAATGCAGCTGTTGGAGACCTCGAGAGAAAGACGTAAGCTCCGGGCAGGGTCGGTCAGAGGAAGACACAGACTCAGAGGAAGACACAGACTCTGTGTAAGGTCGGTCAGAGGAAGACACAGACTCCGTGCAGGGTCGGTCAATGGGAGACACAGACTACGGGCAGGGTCGGTCAGATAAAGAAACAGCTAGATGCCGATCAGGGTCGGTCAGAGAGAGGCACAAGCTCCGGGCAGGGTCGATCAGAGAGAGACACAAGCTCCGGGCAGGGTTCGTCAGAGAGAGACACAAGCTCCGGACAGCGTCGGTCAGAGAGACACAAGCTCCGGGCAGGGTTCGTCAGAGAGAGACACAAGCTCCAGGCAGGGTCGGTCAGAGAGAGACAAGCTCCGGACAGGTACAACAGCAGGTGCTTGTTCCACGAAATGATCCTGTTTCGCATATATATGTGCGCATCGCAAAGTGAAGGAACGCTGAGCGTATAATATGACAGATTTGACGACTAAATCGACTTGAAAAGAGTTGACGTTGTAAGATTGAGTTGAGTGGAGAAAGATATGTCGTGAGAATATATATATATATATATCAGTGGTTTAAGACACGATGTCATAGTGTCAGAAAGTTTTTAAAGTAGGATTCGGTTTCGACGGTACTGAAGTTCTAAAAAAGTGGTTTGTTAGATTATAACATATTTTAATGACGTTTTCAGTGTGCGATTCTTGAGGCTAAGAGCACCTGTAACCAATCTGTGAGTGGTTCTGATTACAAGGCTGTACAATAAGTCATCACGGCGTCGTGACACTGAGCCCCAGGAAATCTGCCTCAATCTTAAGCTAATAATCAAATAATGAACTGAGAGAGCGGGCTCGCTTTGATTGGTAATATCCTCTAAACTGTTTGCATTCTCTCTCCAGTCACAGTCGCGATATTGAACACTAATTATTAAAAGCAAACTGCTAATTTTGTTAACTCATTTTCCCCGCTGTCAGCCTTGGTTCAAGCAAACACGCGATCTCCTGACAGCGCTCGCTCGATACGACCCTGCGTGGAGCTGGCGCGGACGTCATTGAGCAAGAACCCGTACGCAGAGCTCAGAATAGACAGATGGAAATTGCACGCAAATAAAGCCGTCACTAAGACACTCTCAAAATTGCATTACTGAAGAAAAGTGTGCTCTTGATCAATATTCTGGACGCATTAAAACAGAGATTTCTCACAGGCATCTACCGCCACGAATCTGTGAGCGATTTCTGAAGCGATGGTTTCACAATTTCAGTTGGAGAAAATTGAGATGTGATTAGAATAAACAGACCAACACGAATTATACAACAAATCAAAAACTCTAACACAGCAGATTGAGTATGATTAGGGGCAATCAATCTTTAAATTTTTGTCAAGGACAAAGATTAATTGTTAACGAGTGCTTGCACCTTTCTCCCAGAAAGATAAGATAAAGTATATTAACTTTTCTATCAATCAAACTTTTCAATAATTTCAAATGAAATGTCTTTTATTGAATCCTCATTAATGTAATCATCATCATAAGTTTTTTGTATATCTGAACCCCGCCTTGTTTTTATTGACATGCTTACGTCATGCAATCAGGTAATGTGAAAACTGAAAGAGTCATATAGTGTCGGGTTGATGGCTTTAAATACCTAATGTCATCTTTATAACCTACTTTTACTGTAGTACATATTTTTCTAACCTTAAAATCACACTATCCTGAAAAGCAAAACACCGTGATTACGTGAAAGAATTTTTTTTCCAAACATAAATGTTGTAATATATATTTCATTTATGTTATCTACTTATAGACATTCAGAATAGCAGATTTCACAAGGCCGTCTAGGACTCAATGGCGCGAGACTATCATTATCCGCAGAGACATTTCAGTCCAATAATTAGTGAAGGCCTCGATTTGTGACAGGTTGCTGTAGATAGATAACTCCTACACCAGTTATCACTTAAACTATAGAAACATTTCAACCAAATGTGTCTAACATCAGTTCGATTCGGCCTATATACCGTTGAAAAATGTATAAGAAACAAAAGGCCACGAATGACGTCGACAAGCTATGCGAGTTGCCGACACGCTGTTTCCAAGCATATGCAACAGAGTAGATATAACCAACAAATCGGTTAGTATCGTCATATAGCCTACCAATCGGTTATCATCGTCATATAGCCTACCAATCGGTTATTATCGTCATCTACCAATCTGTTATTATCGTCATATAGCCTACCTATCGGTTATTATCGTCATCTACCAATCGGTTATTATCGTCATATAGCCTACCAATCGGTTATTATCGTCATCTACCAATCGGTTATTATCGTCATATAGCCTACCTATCGGTTATTATCGTCATCTACCAATCGGTTATTATCGTCATATAGCCTACCTATCGGTTATTATCGTCATCTACCAATCGGTTATTATCGTCATCTACCAATCGGTTATTATCGTCATCTACCAATTGGTTATTATCGTCATATAGCCTACCAATCGGTTATTATCGTCATATAGCCTACCAATCGGTTATTATCGTCATCTACCAATCGGTTATTATCGTCATCTACCAATCGGTTATTATCGTCATATAGCCTACCAATCGGTTATTATCGTCATATAGCCTACCAATCGGTTATTATCGTCATCTACCAATCGGTTATTATCGTCATCTACCAATCGGTTATTATCGTCATATAGCCTACCTATCGGTTATTATCGTCATATAGCCTACCAATCGGTTATTATCGTCATATAGCCTACCAATCGGTTATTATCGTCATATAGCCTACTTATCGGTTATTATCGTCATATAGCCTACCAATCGGTTATTATCGTCATTTACCAATTAGTTATTATCGTCATTCACAAAGCGGTTATTATCGTCAATCTTCGGTCGGTTATTATCGCTGACTCCAAATGGTTATAAGAAAGACAAATTTGGAAAGCTATACCTCTGAAAAGAATATTGAGTCCGTCTTATGTTCTTTTACTAATATTTTTATTTCAAACCCGCAAAATATGACTTGGACACAGGAACGGGGTTTTTTTCAGATCTAAACGTTTATATAATGCATATTTTCATTAGGCCTACATGATCAAATGTTTATCAAACAAGCCTTCTAGATGAGATTTCTGTGAGTATTTTATTTGATCGTTTCTACGTGAGCCAGGCCGGTGAGGCCTCTGAAACTGCAAGTGGAGACAGTACGTGTGTCTGGACGGTTTGTTTGTGGGTTCTTTCAAGCACCGCCGCTAATGGCTCAAATATTGCCCAAGAGGAGCTAAGCATTAACTCACTCACTCACTCCCCCTAGTGAATGAGTTATTGTTTTACGCCGCCTGGGCAATATTTCAGCCATTGGCGGCGTCTCACTCCTTCTAGCACACCGGAGTAGCAGATTCAGGCTCAATAAATGATGTTTATGTTTGGCTGGGTTCACACGAGTTTGAATGTAGCTTTGACATCGTTCATTTTCCAGTGCAAACACACAAACTGACATTCAATTCTTAAATGTTTGATGTTTCCTCAGAGACACTGGACTTACATCATGTCGTTTCTCGAGACAAAACTCGAACCATTAAGCATGGGTTGTTAAATGTCGAGTGTGATGTTGAAGAACCCAATTGAGCAGGAGTATTAATTAGCAATGATCTTAAAAGCTTATCATAATTATCAACAGAGAGAAATATAGGGTCTTGGTATTGTCAAATATCGTTAGCACTTTCCAAAACTTCCAAACATTGTTCTCTGAGAATATAGGCATTGCAAGAGGCTGAAAAAGGCTGCTTGAAATAAGTCTGATATTCATAAAGGGGCAGTAGCACGTTTTAGGGGGAAGATAAGGTGATGTTAGGAAAATGAAAATAAATGGTTCCAATAAATGACAATGTTTTCATACTAAATGAAGCAATAATAAATCAAATATACAATGTAAAGTTCAGCCATGCGATTCCTTATTCTTACACAAAATAAATTAAGGGTGTTCACACAAAAATGGTTACCAAATGACTTTATGCGAAACTTTATCATTATTTTTGTGTTCTCTATGGATAACTGGTTTGTGCAATGAGATTTTTTACACTATCAAAAGAATACATTTAGTATCAACGTACAATCATAATGAAAACAAGCAGCTGACATGGTCGAGCTATATCCCCCGCAAATTGCACAATATGTATAGGTTTTCCTTATCATATTGCCGATTAATTTTTGTCGCACAAATTAACACAACTTTTCCAGGAAATGAAAGAAACTGTTCTAATAAAGAAACTAAATCATACCAACTTTATGTTCATTGTTGGGCATAATTGGACTTAACTGACAAAATTAAAATCAAACGAATGAATTTATGTATTATGAATTTGGATCTTCAAGATCAATTTGATCATATTTAAACAAACATATTTTCAAAATTGCTCTTCATGACACACAAACATATGATTTTGTATCTCAATAACAAATTTGATCAAAAATGTGATTAGTTAAGTTGTAACAGATTTCCAACAGAGTCCTAATTTTTTGCCAAAAAAGGCAAACTTTTATTAAAATATTTCCAAAATTGTTCTTCATGACACACCTTCATATGATTATGTATCTCCATATCAAATTTGATCAATATGTGATGATTAGTTTAGAAGTTATGAGCCGGACAGGATTTGTAACAGTTTTCCAACAGAGTCCTCATTTTTTGCCAAAAAAGGCAAAATTTTATAAAAATATTTCCAAAATTGTTCTTCATGACACACCTTCAGATGATTATGTATCTCCATATCAAATTTGATCAATATGTGATGATTAGTTTAGAAGTTATGAGCCGGACAGGATTTGTAACAGTTTTCCAACAGAGTCCTCATTTTTTGCCAAAAAAGGCAAAATTTTATAAAAATATTTCCAAAATTGTTCTTCATGACACACCTTCATATGTTTATGTATCTCCATATCAAATTTGATCAATATGTGATGATTAGTTTAGAAGTTATGAGCCGGACAGGATTTGTAACAGTTTTCCAACAGAGTCCTCATTTTTTGCCAAAAAAGGCAAAATTTTATAAAAATATTTCCAAAATTGTTCTTCATGACACACCTTCATATGTTTATGTATCTCCATATCAAATTTGATCAATATGTGATGATTAGTTTAGAAGTTATGAGCCGGACAGGATTTGTAACAGTTTTCCAACAGAGTCCTCATTTTTTGCCAAAAAAGGCAAAATTTTATAAAAATATTTCCAAAATTGTTCTTCATGACACACCTTCATATGATTATGTATCTCCATATCAAATTTGATCAATATGTGATGATTAGTTTAGAAGTTATGAGCCGGACAGGATTTGTAACAGTTTTCCAACAGAGTCCTCATTTTTTGCCAAAAAAGGCAAAATTTTATAAAAATATTTCCAAAATTGTTCTTCATGACACACCTTCAGATGATTATGTATCTCCATATCAAATTTTATCAATATGTGATGATTAGTTTAGAAGTTGTGAGCCGGACGGGACTTGTAACAGATTTCTTACAAAATTTACCACTTTTTCTCCAAAATCCTAATATTTTATGTAGATTTTCAGAAAATTGTTTCTCATGACACATTATTACATGTTTCTTCATGTCCATAACAAATTTGAATTGAAATGGTTGATTAGTTAGAAAGTTATGAGCCGGACACAAAGTGTAACGGACGGACGGACGGACGGACGGACGGACGGTACCCATTTTAATACCCCCCGCAACTTCGTTGTTGCGGGGGATAAAAATAAAATATACAAGTTTCAAAAAACGTACTACGCCACATTTAAAACTACCACCTTCGTTTCCAAGGAGCATTGGAGGTATTTTACGAGCGCTTCGGCTTACATCATTCCAGTCGTTAAGGCTTTTCAGTCTTTTTATACGGCTGTGTATGCCTATATTAATTTTTCAACTTCCTCTTTTCTTCATATCATTGTTCAGAATTGACGGAACATGATCATTTTTTAACAACTTTTTACATCTTACTTATCTGAAAGCTAGGTAACACTATTCTTTTTTTTCATTTAGATGAATAAATCACTGAGGAACTAAACTTTGCATTGCAAATCAAGAACGTTCAGTGACACACTAAAGTTGCAATTTCACAACACTTTGTATTCACAGATATTGCAATCCGAACTAACAGACCACGGGGGCCAGTCAATACTTATATTACCCTATTTTTTTATTAGAAACATTACCGTTCATTGAACAAATTTCATCAAGATTCTGCTCAGACATTTTAATAGGTAGTCATGGAAACATGTGGGACAGAATATAGCTTTGATACTTTTTTAAGAAGTATACATAAAACTAACATGTCCCGTAGCAAAAGTTGAACAGTATATAATTATGCGACCTGGCTTATGAATTTCTTGACATGACATGAACATCATATAAGAGGTTTAGAAGAAATATTAAATAGAACTGTACTCGTATATGTGCTTTCGACAAGAATAAGTCTGTCCACAAAATATTGTTTAACATATCTAATGAATGAATGACCAAGATTGGCCACAATAATTTCTGTACAATATGAGCCTATAATGGTTGTTCACCGTTGTTGCCATAATAATTATAATAATCCCGACAATGGTGGAAACAATAACCTCCTGAAAGTTCACAATAAGATGAGAACAACAAGGTTTTGGAATAACATTTTATTTTTTCATAAAAAGAGACTTGACAAAAGCTGCTACAAGAATGATTCCCTAATGATGCCTCCTTCAAGACAGGAAACTGTAACACTCTACACTTGTCTGTGGGATAATTCAAGGCTCTTCTTAATTATTTGTTAAAAGTTGATTCACGTGGCACTGATATCATCATCAAGGTCACTGCGAGGCCTTTCTTAAAACCTGCATGTTTAGTAAACTGTTTGACTGGGCTACATTTCAAGAAAGATCTCTTCATCTTTAAACAAAGCTTCTGATGAAATTGCTGGTTGATCTCCTTTGTTAATATTGGTGAATGTGTCAGTCAGTTGACACTGGAGGCTGACTGTGAAGTCCCTGACCACAGATGCTGCTTTATATTCAACGTGTTATCAGTCCAAAGCTTTATATTCAATGTGCTATCTCTCCAAAGCTTTATATTCAATGTGTTATCAGTCCAAAATTTTATATTCAATGTGTTATCAGTCCAAAGCTTTATATTCAATGTGCTATCTCTCCAAAGCTTTATATTCTATGTGTTATCAGTCCAAAGCTTTATATTCAACGTGTTATCAGTCCAAAGCTTTATATTCAATGTGCTATCTCTCCAAAGCTTTATATTCAACGTGTTATCAGTCCAAAGCTTTATATTCAATGTGTTATTAGTCTGAAGCCACTGCAGCATTCAACATATCAAACTGATGTCAAAGCTTCCAGTTTCATAAAGAGAAATGAGAAGTTAACTCAAGAATGTGTGGCGATATTAACATCAAGATTTTATTCATAATAATAAGTTTATATAAATCAGCGTGAAAGTTTCTAGATGGAACTACTCTTGTACACCCCATTGGTTCTGAAACACAAAACAAAAAGTTGTAAATTAGAATAATAGAATAGAGTAATCATTAGAAAAAACACTTGATGATCTTGATGCAGATTTATCCATTAGAGCTCTGATAGTACAGATAGTTTAGTTTACAATGTGTAGTCAACAGCCAACAATAACACGATCATACAATACGTCACCATTAGAGAATCCTGACAATGACAATTAATCTGGCAATATAATATATGTATCCTGATAGGTATCATTGACCTAAAAGTTGCTTATTCAACATAAGATCAAAAGTTTGTCAAAGGTATTGGGTTATTTTCTGATTGATAAATATCCTAAAGGTTGTGTACCTCTTGTTTATGCAGCCCTAGTTTCTTCTCCATGTTGATGGCCAGCATCTGCGACCTGAATGAGAGATTCTTCGTCTTCTCGATCACCTGCTGGTACGGAGACACCGCCTGCGTCCCCATCACCACGTGGCTCTACATCGAGGACAAAGGTCAAGGTTATAGGTTTGAAGATTCAATATAAACATAGTATTCTGCACAATAATTCAGTTTTGTTCCTAGAGTGTTTGTAGGGTAAAAAAACAAGCACATAAACATTGCAAGCACAGGTCAAGGTTAATATGCTCTCTGTATTTTACCCAGTGTTGTACAAACTTATATACGAACTCTCATTTCACATATTACATCAACGTTTTCTAGAAAGGTTCTGGCCAATTATTCAGCTTTTTAGTTGGTTGTCCTACATATTGAGTTAAATCAATTTGCTGCAAAGCGCACTTTCTATTCAAGATAAGCGAATATTACTCCTAAATTTAGGACTTGCAGTAAGATCATGAAATAATTTTATCATTTCAGTAGTTATTACCAGTATATCATTTCATTATGCTAAAATAAAACAGGTTTTTGATATTGAGAAATGCAATGATTTGTTCAAAGATGTTTCTTTGTCTACGGTAAGGAGAATGAGAAAAGAGAAACAAAAATACCCAGTATTACTACAAACCTTAAAAGTACATTGTGCTCATTGTTTCTCAATAAACTCAACAGTAATATTTGTCAACATGATGAATTAATTCTTATCTTCATTTGTAGAAGACTTATCTTCAACTTCCATTATATTATATAGAAATTTCTCACATCATCAAAGTATTGTCTTGGAGAAGTTCTGAGGATTACATATGAACACTGTATTTCTCACATTATATCAGTCATGTACCACGATAGGTCCTGCGGAAATTGTTAAAAACAATTTTGTTTATACCTATCCAATTTGGAAGGAGAAAATGGTCATGATTGTTCAGGATAAGTTAAATAACTTCATTTGAACCTTTCCCATACATCAAATCAACTGACTGGAAACAAAATCTGCTTTGCCCAATGTACAGCACTAACCAGTTTAGAGTCTATTTTGGCGTCGAGGCGAGCGTTCCTGATGAGGTTGACGATCCATCGCTCTGCTTCCTCTGGGGACATGTTCAGCTTCTCCGCCAACATGCTGCGGAACACATGATAGAGCAATTCAGATTTCTGACTCTTTTATGACGAATATAACAATTTCTTAATCAAGATAACATATCACACAAGGTGAAATATTCTATTACATGCTACACAAGGGGTGAAACAATTAATTACATTTTACACACAGGGTGAACCATTGTAACATTTTACACATTTGAAGAAACATTGTATTACATATTGCACATAGGAAGAACCATTGCATTACATATTACACATTTAAAGAAACATTGTATTACATATTGCACATAGGAAGAACCACTGTATTACATATTACACATTTAAAGAAACATTGTATTACATATTGCATACAAGGTGATTCATTTTCAATCATACTATATTCCATTACAATTTCTGTTAAAAATCGTTTTGTTTTATACATTACACGGGTCAAATATAACATTCTGTTTTTTCCCCATCTATTGCTTTCCTTTTTCCATGAGAAAATGTAGATAATGTTAAGAGAGCACATGTTATTTAATGAATGACGATAAAAGGTAATCTCACTCTATGCTGATGCACTCGTGGATGCGACAGAAGGTCTCGAAGATGAGGAGACGAGCATTCTCGATGAAGTCCTCCAGACACGCCGTCAGGAAGAAGTCGTTAACCAGAACCTGGAGCAAGGGAGGTAACTCTAGTAGGTATTGTGGGGGAATCAATAATTTGTATTGTAAATAGTTTGAATAATAACAAGATGTGTTTGTGAAACACGAATGCCCCCGGATGCATCCTGCTCGCTGTGTCAAGGTCAAGGTCACAAGGTCAAATGTCATGGTGTCAGCTGAAAGGTCTCATCACAAGGGATCCATATGTCAAGTATCCAAGACCTAGCTCTAACCAATCAAAAGTTATGACCAAGGTTAAAGTTTTTGTGGACAAACGGACAGACGGACGGACAGACGGACAGGTGAAAAACAATATACCCCCAGAATCTCCGATTCGGGGGCATAAAAATGTGAACTGTATTACTTGTTTATGATCTCTTGGTGAGAATTCACATTAAACTAAATCTTACTGTTGGTATCGATGGTAAATATAACTGTTAATCATTATTAATATTCACATAATGTGAGTTGTTTAAAGTAGGTGTATATTTATCATGTGATTAGTATCGTATGAAACTATTTTATCATGTTGCAGGCTATCTTTGTTGCATACAATGTAATAAAGCTCCATGAACGTAGCCTTGTGGTGTCCTTGATATGAATAACCTTCTAACGCTACTACACCATACAATAACAACACATCGTAACTTACAGTTTCACATTCTCTCAATTTGCGCTGTGCTCCATCAAAGTCGAACCTGACGTAGAGACATTCCACAAACTCTGTGATGGGATCCTTGTAGGTGTAGCTCTCCTGTCAGACAAAGGGACGGACACAACTCATTCAATCTCGGGCCACTTCATCTCATATGCATACCTATTGCAAACTTGTGATTAATACAAGAAAATGATATGGTTGTCAACTTATTTCACACTTTGTGACATATCATTTTCTTGTATAGTGTGAAATAAATAAAGAAGTTGACATCCATATCATTTTCTTGTATTACTACCCAACTTCTAAATGCCCTTGAAGAATTTGTGATAAATGTCAATAAAAAACATAAATTAACTTTCGAGGATTCTGATGATTTTGTCTGTTTGTTCACAAATTGCTAACCCATAAACATTTAAACATCTTTGATTTCTATTCACAAGAAGAATGAGGACTCTTTCATACATCTGATTTATTAATCTGACTAAGTTAAAATTCAATTGGATGGTATAGCAAGAATAAAGTAGTTGCTACCAATTAAAGAAGTCTTCCTTCTTTGTGAACAAAAAATGCCATCTAAAAGAAAAAGACTTCTACTGTTGTTGTTGGTTCTATCTCACTGGTCAACATAGAAGATTCCTCACCTGTTGAATGACCTTGACGAGATCCTTGAGCACCTGTCTGCGTCGTCCCTTGTTGGTGATCACCGCCGTCGTCAGGTAGCGCAGGATGTGTGGACACATGGTCTGCATCGCGTTCAGGTATCTGTATATACATACAACATTGCATAGGAATAACAATACTGTCAACTGTCTTCAGGAGGTGATGTATCAACCTTGTTGGTAGAACATTCACATCATCCACTCCGTATCTACCTTCCATCTCCGTTCCTTCTATCAACAAGGTGATCTGGATATGGTCCTTTCAGACAAACTCACATCTCTTTATCAAGACTTTAAAGGTAGTTAAAGCGTTGTTGTGATTGTGCCATAGTATACAAATGATTGTGCAGACTCCTAACGCGTCTATCAATTTAGGCAACATTTGGAAGTATTTCATTAGATATAGCTTATATGGACATACTATGCAGCTGAATACATACAATGTAATGAGGAAAATACCATTTATGTAGACAAATGATAACCTTCATATCACCATAATTGTAAATAATCTCAATATTCAAATCTACACTTAAATTCTGTAAGCCTGATAGTTTTAGACCTGTTTGGGGAGAACAAACATGTGGAGGTTATCCTGCGGGTGTTGTACTCACAGTGGCTGGTAGAGGAACATGTCGATGATGAGGTCGCGACCCTTCTGGTGGTTGAAGAACACGAAGAGACTCCAGTGAATCAGCCACGTCCTCTGTTGGAGGGACTGGAGCGCCGAGGCAAACGTCTGTAACACCACATCGTCAGACATCAGCAACTCTCAATGGTGGCAGCCAACATGCATTATGAATCAGAAGTTTATTAATGTCACAATCATCTGGTACCTGTATGATGCTAAAATGAAAGGTGTCACCAGGTTTAAAGATTTTGAGTGCAATGCAGGGATTGGCAAAGACACCTTTGACAATGGCCGTTTTTATGGTTTAGTAATTTTCTGAATATTTAAATGGGCTATATGTCAATAGTGAAATTCAAAATTCTAATGGGACATTTTTTTATCCAATGTGCAGAATGACCAATGGCCCCTGCCTTTCCCATTCACTGCATATATTCAGCAAATATCACATAACATGAATCTAACGTACAAATTTAGCTGTCCATAGACAATTTCAAAACCATATCAACCATACAAACACACAACACAACACAACACAGTGGTCCTCACGTTAGAGTCGATGACATCCTTCAGTCTCTGCAGGTCCTCGAGGGCCACGTCCCAGTTCTGCATCAGGATCTCCGACGCAAGCTTCCCCCACAGCGCGTTCACAAAGTTACGGTCTCCCGGCGGCAGCTGCAACATTGTGTACATGTAACACTGAGTTGCTATTTCAGGGTTCCCTTTCACATCCTAAAACTTCATAACATCACTACCAGTCTTTGTTGACTGGTTCTACACATTAAAAACAGCATATATTTTGGTACTGTAAAAAGAACAAGTGTTCGAAATTATGAAACAAACTAAAACCTAGTCTGAATGATTTTTGTTTCAGTTTGTTTGTTATACTGCTGTCAAGGCCCCTGACCAAGGTGAAATACTAACCAACACCCTGACGAAGTAGAGATACTCGGCGGCCCCGGAGTAGTTTCCACACTCGTACTGGAACTTGGCGTAGCTATACAGGGTGTCAACCATATCCTGCCGGAACTACAACACACACAATTCATAGCATCATGTTATTATTTGTCCAAAATAGGACTATCTTTACCAAATGTAAAACTTTTCAATCAACAAGATAGTGATGTTTCAGAGTAGATTATTTCACCATCATGAAGCAACATGTACAACTCAGCTACTTCATCAACTCACCCCGTGCTCTTTGTGTAGAAAGTCAAACAGCTGACGCCCATCTCTGCAACAGAAAGTAACTATCAACATCAGTATATCAACATAGACTAAACTGATGTATACATATTTATTACCTGTATGGTAATTTATAACCAATGCCATGATCCCATATCCCTTTTCCTCATCTTGACTTCATAAATAAATAGTTCCTGATACTTCCATGCAACTAAAATCTAGAATAGAATGTAATAAATAAATCATTACCCTTGAAGCCTGTAATATAAAATTTACGAAACTTGTGCAGCTCTCGCACACAAAAACAACATTAACCCTTGAGGTGCTCGACTATTTTCTAGTCAAACATTATTACAGTGCAGAAAGTCAAAAGGTATTATCATTCTATGGTTTGGGTTTTATTGATCTCAATATTTTCTGACAAGAAGTCGACCTTACCGGGAACTCTGAATCTGCCGGGTTACTTCTGGGTCTTCAAATATTTTGGTGATGATCTCTGTGGCGGCCTGGAGTTTCTTGAGTCGATGTACAACCTCCATACGCTTGTCCTTCAGGGCTGCAATACAGTACAATGGCTAATGATCTAGTAAATAATGATGTAGCGAATGATGATATAATAATGTATGATTTCAGATCAAACTATCTTTAAAAGTACGGTAATGGAAATTTTAACTTTAACTTACCTGAAAAATCCTTCTAACGTAATTGTTTTGCCCATTTGTTTCAATGATTAACTACCAAAGCGACTGTTGGACAAAGCTCACTGGCTTCATGCAAAATTCTGCTGTAACTGTACCTCAATGACTTACCGAGTCAAAAAAGATATTTCAATCACTGAGACACTTATATATTCAGTTTAATAATTTCAAGGAAATGAAGATAAAAATACTTTTGGATTGAAAATATGCCAATAATACGAAAAATCATTAAGAACAAAACATTATGTAGCCTATGTAAGAATGACTCACTGTCGGGTACCGGGAGGTCGGGGTACAGGTTCTTGTGGACGTCCATCGCGAAGTCCACCATGTTGGTGTTGCTGAGCAAGTCAAGCTTTCCTCGCGCCATTTCTTTCTCATCGTACAACTGGAACAAACCATCATTCAATTTGCATTGAACTTGCAGTTATGACATCAAAACTCAAAATGATGATTGCACTATTTTCTCATCCTCAATACTTTGCCTGTGCAATGAACTAAATATTTTAATTGACATCTACTTACACTAATTTATCAAGACAATATCAAGTAATTGTGAAAAGACAAGTCGATGAAAAGACACTGCTGCAGTTCATATAAATCTTACAAAGTGTAGGGTTATTTTGATGACAGATTTCATAGGGGTGATCAGGTCATAGAAGCGGTGATTTCGTAGAGGTGATGGGTTTATAGAAGCTGTGATTTCGTAGAGGTGATGGGTTTATAGAAGCTGTGATTTCGTAGAGGTGATGGGTTCATAGAAGTAGTGATTTCGTAGAGGTGATGGGTTCATAGAAGCTGTGATTTCGTAGAGGTGATGGGTTTATAGAAGCTGTGATTTCGTAGAGGTGATGGGTTCATAGAAGCTGTGATTTCGTAGAGTTGATGGGTTTATAGAAGCTGTGATTTCGTAGAGGTGATGGGTTTATAGAAGCTGTGATTTCGTAGAGGTGATGGGTTCATAGAAGCTGTGATTTCGTAGAGGTGATGGGTTCATAGAAGCTGTGATTTCGTAGAGGTGATGGGTTCATAGAAGCTGTGATTTCGTAGAGGTGATGGGTTCATAGAAGCTGTGATTTCGTAGAGGTGATGGGTTCATAGAAGCTGTGATTTCGTAGAGGTGATGGGTTTATAGAAGCTGTGATTTCGTAGAGGTGATGGGTTCATAGAAGCTGTGATTTCGTAGAGGTGATGGGTTCATAGAAGCTGTGATTTCGTAGAGGTGATGGGTTTATAGAAGCTGTGATTTCGTAGAGGTGATGGGTTCATAGAAGTAGTGATTTCGTAGAGGTGATGGGTTTATAGAAGCTGTGATTTCGTAGAAGTGATGGGTTTATAGAAGCTGTGATTTCGTAGAGGTGATGGGTTCATAGAAGCTGTGATTTCGTAGAGATGATGGGTTTATAGAAGCTGTGATTTCGTAGAGGTGATGGGTTTATAGAAGCTGTGATTTCGTAGAGGTGATGGGTTTATAGAAGCTGTGATTTCGTAGAGGTGATGGGTTTATAGAAGTTGTGATTTTGTATGAGGAGATTGAGGACACGGTTTGTAGAAGGTGATTTGGTTAAATTAGGAGTGATATTTGTTATAAAATTTCTTTAATACAGTTAAAGTATGATCTTGTAGGAAATAATCATTGGGAGAATTGTTTTTTCACTCAGTATAACCATGATATTATTGTAATTCCAGTGGTACCAAACTGAAAACAGCGTCACTTCAAAGGCGACTACCAAGTGTTTGACTTAAATAAACTCAATCTATTTTTCTCTTCGTGACCATCCACGTAAACGCTGGAGCAGCAACACTCGTCCACGGGTTTGCTCCTGTCAAGGAAGATGATGATGATGGCATCCATGATTTCATTCACACTCAAGTTCTAACACGCGAGTATTGTCCTCCATAACACTCGACCTTCCATCGAAAACAGGTGACGTCAATTTAGGCGGCGTGGTCCTTCTGAGAGATGGGCTCAAACCGAACCCCTCATCCTGAGTCGGGTGTTTCATGGACTCCAAAGCTTCCATCATTTTTTGCCCTGCATGTTTCCGTTTCGGTTTCACGTCAGCCATCACCAACACCTTCTTAAACGGAGATATTTATACGAAATTTATACTGCGATAGGTAAACCGCCCGAGAGCGTGACGCCAATTTGCTTGTAGGGAACGTCAAAGGGAGATAACTGCGAAATTAATAAAACAGCGTGGTATGCAAAGGGAGGTTACTGGTGATTTTTCACGTCAAAATATATTTTAAACAAGTAAAATATTACATAGTCTGAACAAAATGTTCAGATCAATGCAACTTCATTGATTTTACCTATTATTATCCTATATCTGGATCGATGTACGAAAAGTCAAATTCAGGATCTCCGGAACCTTGAATGATATGTCCTTTTTGGCACTGACTGGCTGACAGCTAGTTAATATTTCAAACACAGGCATAATAATTAAGTTATTCAATGTACCCAAACTCCATCACGGGAGGTAAAGTGAATTCTACCCTTCTTCACATATAAGTTTCATAGTTCACTTGATATGGATAGACTCCTGTAGAGGTTTTGTTTAGTTAGCCGCATTGTTTAAAACCTAAAATCGTGCCCGCCAGTTTACCATTCTCTCCATACGACTACGAGACCAGATGGTTCACAATATCATATTCACATTTCACTAAAGTAATCCAATGAATAAATGTTATTCAAATATCTGCGTGCTTATAAATACATTACCTCTTTCACGGATAAGAACTCAAGCAAAGGAAAGACCAAATGCCGGTCTAAATATTGGCCCATCCGCGTGGTCAGGTCGAACTCCGCCATGATGGATGAAAAGGAAGTGTCGGGTTTCTTCAAAAACTCAACTTGAATGTCGGAAAAGGGGAATCTAGATAATATTTAGAAAGGCTTTAATGAGATGGGTATTCAATGATCCTGATATAATGATGTAAGATATAACAATCTTTTTGTCTCCTACAAATATTGATAATTAAAATTAACAATTACTTTGTTTTAGAATTATTTATTTATTATCGAATCGCTTTTCGTTAAAAAAAATCAAATGCATAATGCTTAAAAGAGAAACTAGGAAGTTGAATAAAGCTTGAAAATTACAATCAAACATTTATTTTGGAAAAAAACGTGATACCATTTTCTCAATTGCTATATTCCATCTCATTTAATTCTGAAAAAAACAACAATAACAAATTTGTTAAACCAAATCTGTAATTAATGTGTAAGCTCATAGCAGTGTCTTGCACATTTGCAGTGAGAACCGAAGCCTAAATACGCAGGGTGGAGTTTACGACAAAGCTATGTCATTTTTACTGAAAATGTCGATGTCGAAGAACTGAAGAGAATGTTTTGATCCGTTCTTTTTCAACGTTTAAATTCAGATTCAAGATACAACACAATGTCTTCAAGTAGCAAAGATGGAAAATCAAAAAGCAACAAGGCGTCTGTAGTCGAGAAGGCAGAGAGCAAGCGTCCGGAAAGCGACTGTGGTATGTGAACAATCATCGATACGGAAAACAATCTGTGCATTTTGTATGAGCTGTCATCGAAAGCTAGATCTTCTGTATTTTACTCTCATGTTTTTTTCTACACCAAGGCTCGCTGATATTTATGTTGGGTTGAATTAATCTTAATTAGAAAACACCTCCATAATAGGAAAAAGTTAGAATGTTCCATTAAAGATGCTGTATCATATTTTAAAAAGTATTTTTAATGTATTCGTTGTATTTTAAGAAAAAATTAGCGACCAACCTAGGGAAAATCGGACCATAATTCATTAAATATGAGATAATTTACCAAAAGTACCCAAACGGCCGCCAACATAAAGGTGAATCAAGTGTGACCATCTCACAACTTCCGGTCTCTAAATATACGCTTGAAAACCGTCTTTGTCGCGCACGACTAGATTTTCTTTTCTTTTTCTCCAAATAAGGTATTCGTTGCTGCCAAAGTTGATACCCATCGAACGCAAATACGCTAGTTGTGACACGGTGTAAATCCTACACACGTAATGATTACATCACCGAAAGCGGGTTCGTTAAATGCTATGCCCTTTCTACAAGGGGTACTGTGCTTTGGGCGTCAAAATAAGTACCTATGTTATTGTTGATTAAACAATCTAAATATGATATCAAACTTTCGACGAAAGATTTTTCTACAAAGTGATGTATTTCTTTTCTCAATAGCTAAATTTCAGCCTGAACCGCGTGCAAGTATGAAACAGCATCTTTAACATTACCGTAACTATTTTAGATTTTCATTTTTCATTTCCAAATGTCCACAAGACATCATATGTTGCCCTGAACTCATGTCTGTCTTCAATTTCTTGTTTTTTCATAAGAATAAAGGTGAAGTTGTTCTGAAGTTCATGTCAGTTTTGTGAATATGTTGAATGAATTGAAAGTTTTATCTTTCAGAGGAGAGTGTAGAGCCTGACTGCCCCGTGTGTCTCCAGCCCTGCATTCACCCAGTGAAGCTCCCCTGCTCCCACGTCTTCTGCTTCCTCTGTGTGAAGGGTGTTGCCAACCGCAACAAACGGTGCGCCCTCTGTCGGCAGGACATTCCCTCGGACTTCTTCGCTCGCCCAACCCTGTTACGGAAGGGTGACCTACAGCAGACGAGTGTGTTTGACAATGAGTACCAGTGGTATTACGAGGGACAGAACGGCTGGTGGCAGTATGATGACCGTACCAGCCTCGACATCGAGACACACTACAAGAAAGGTGTAAAAAACTTTGAGCTGCTCATTGCAGGCTATGTTTACCTCATAGATCTCGACAAGATGGTGCAGAGTCAGCGTAACGACCGCACCAAGAAGCGCCGGGTCAAGAGAGACGTCATCAACCTTCCAGAGAAGAAGGGAGTGGCTGGTCTTAAGATCCACAGCAATGGGGCCGGTGTGCGGTCAGACTGTGATTCAGATCGGCCAGGAGCTGACGGGGACGAGACTACGACTCCCACTACCACTCACCAGATCATGGTTCCAATTCCAATACATCCCATGGATCGCACTGGTGGCTATACCAACTCTCTCTCCCCTCCCACTCCGTACAACACACCCCAGACCCCACAAACCCCTGCCGAGAGCCCCCCAAACACAACCGTCCCTTCAGAACAAGACATTACAATCCAGCTGGAGCGGCTCAGACTCGGCAACCCCCGCCTCCTGTCAAGCAGTCCACAAGATGGGTCGGGGGGAACCCAGTCAGGGGCCGGCTCGCTCGGGGAGGGATCAGGGGCTGGGTCACTGGAGGATGGGTCAGCGGATGAACTGCCAGAAGTGTTCACTCGTGTAAGACCCCGGGGTCACAGCGAGACTTGCCCCGAGGAGTCAGACAGTCAGGATGAGGGGGCAGGGGGAGGGGGTGAGCTCGAGAGTGAGATCTACTCCCAGATACAGGAGGACATGGAGCTGAGTGTTGGAGAGAGGGGGGCAGGGAGCGGCCACACATCACACAAGTAGATAGGGGCGTGTCACATCTCCATCGGACCGAGATTAGAAACTCTCTGAACTTGTGAATCCAACAGGAGAATATTTTGAATTTGAAATTAATTCCAGATGCCCGAAATAAACAAGATTAGATTAACACCAAATAAATTTCAAATTTGATCAACAAGATAATGAAGAGGAATTAATCAAAGATGTTAGAGAGGCAGAGAGGAACACTACACTAGTACTTATCCGTGAACATCTATTGCCACTCTTGTTGACTTCAGACAAGCTACTGACTGTGGACAACAGAGATTTGCATCACTTGTATGAGAAGATCACGTTAAACAACTGATGAATAATAGCAAGATTTCTGTGTAGTGACAATGTGTCTGTAACTTCTTTAAGTCAGGTTTTTAACTGAAAAGAGCGAGACCTGATTTTCAAGATATAAGTATTTTGACATCCACGTTTTGAGGGAAACAGAATGAATACTTTACAAATGTGAAAGGAAAAAATGGATAATATGCCAAAATAAATTGCAAAATAATTTGACATTAATGATTGTTCCTATAATACTGGTAAGCTAAAAAGCTTATTTACTGAGATTATGATATTTCGCTGTACCCAGTAACAATCCAATGTGTAGTATGAATATTATGTCATATTGATTGAATTCTGCTTGTGTTTTTTGACAAAGGGGTTGCTTCTGTTATGATAGTTATTATATTCTTCATAATCTCACCTTTGGAAATGTTTTCTTTGTGATTGATGATAAGTGTATTTCTGTGTCCAATACTGAAATGTTATGTGTGAGTTTGTTCTCACTGTTGATCATCTTTTTAAAGAGACAGTCCTATTGGCATATTCAAGAGGATGCAGAGATGCCTTCTATCTTTGTAAAGTTAAATTTAACAACTTGAATGTTACCCACATTAACATATATGAAAATAAGTGTTGAATAATCATGTAATGTAAGTATAAAAAGGGAAGTATTAGAACAACTTGAATGTTACCCACATTAACATATATGAAAATAAGTGTTGAATAATCATGTAATGTAAGTATAAAGAGGGAAGTATTCTTGAACTTTGTTTGCACAATAAATACCCCGGTAGGACTGTCCCTTTAAGGGTGTTTTGTGTGACTGAGCGAACATAGATGTTTGTATTTCCTATAGGTGCAAGAATGCATACAGTTGTTTTGTATATAACCTTTGTTTGTAATGAAACATTTATGCTTTTTGGTTGACAGATTTGGTAATAGTTTCAAATAAAAAGCTTCCCTCAAGAAATCTAAAAAATAACAATAAAATAAATACTTTTCTTTCCCTACCGAATTTTATTTTGTAAGGCTTATGACCTGGGCCTTAACCAATGTCCTGCCATTATGAAGAAGGCAGAGCTCATTCACAGCAGCTATATCCAGCTTCCTTTTGTTGTGCTTTTCTTATTGGTTGAATGCAAACTATTTTGGTTAAATTGTAAAATCGTAGATATTCACAAAACCATACATATCAATAACATTGTATAAGTGAATTTTGAATTGTAAATTTATTATGATGTGTAAAAACAGATATGTTGCCTCGATTTTCTTTCCACAGAAAATAATCTTTCTCCAAGTATTCCATTATTCAGAGCACATCAAACACTCTCCTCTCCCTTCTGTTTGCGAGGTTGCAACCCTGTAAGTTGGCCACACAGAATGGTATGATGGAAAAAGAAACAAATTAGTAATAAGGAATCAATGATCTCAGAGCAATTATTTGTTAAAGTAGAACGTAAGGGAAATCATTACAACTCCCTGACCAAATGAATATAGATATGAATATATATACATGTTTGTAGGCAGGAGGAAGGGCCTCAAGATATAAGTATAGTTTGTTTGAGAGCTATTATCAGTTCACCTACACAGGATCAAGCTAATGTCAGATTCAATTAAAATCTGTATCTTTATATATCAAAAGGTTGTTTTAAGGAAGTTAAACCGAGAGAGAAAGCTAAATATGTGTGGGCAGATAAAGGTATTGTGTGGAGCTATTTTCAGTGAAGTACTTCCTTCCTGAGATGAACCAGGGGGAAGATCCTGAAGGAAGACCGGGTCTGCAGTGATAACAGTGATCTCATAACAATAGCCATAAATATGTGTCTGTGATGGATCGTATAATATTTCACACACTGCCCTCCAGGAACAAATGTTCACATGCTTCCAAATTTTATTACTCCTTTTATGAGGAAGATCTGCACTGAAACTTCTCAACATCGACTTAGATTGAGTATAACAACATTTTGTGGTCTTGCCTGGAGGACATTGTCAATCCACGCATTATCTCACACTATTGTGTTGACTTGTGTTCACTCTAGTTATGACTTGTAATGGGCAAAGTTTCTTTTTGATATTTCAAACTAGAGTCACAGAGTATGCATTAAGTATGTTTTAAGACAAAGACTGTTTCCTCATCTCATGTCAAGACCTTGAATTGACTGTTAGTTCTATAAAAGATTCAAGTGCAGTTTAAAAGTTAAGTGCTGATTTTGATAATGTAATTGTCAAAGGAGTGAGATGTAAAGGAATATTGAGTCGTGGCTGACCTCGGCTGCCCAGTACTTGCTGCGGAACTTGGGTATGAAGGAAAGCATGTTAATTCTAGGTCGGTTTGACCCACTGATCCTCCTCTCCAGATCAGCTTGACTCCATATTGCCTTTGGATAGAAGATTGACATTCTGGTGAATAAAGGTTCTTGCTTTCTTCCCACTTACCATTATTGTTTTTATGTGTTGTAGAGTTGTTGCCTTTATTCAATGATTATGAATTCTAATTTAGGAAAATGTGCGGAACAATAAAAACCAATTTGGCAGGGGATATTGATGACTATGTCTTCTTGATATCTGTTAAGAGCAGTGTCGGATGTTTGATTTTTAGCTCATCAGGCCTGTAAGGCCCGATGGGCTTATGGCATGGCATGGTGTCCGGCGTCCGCCATCCGTCCGTAAACTTTGTGGAATTTCGACTTCTTCTCCAGAACCATAAAGCCTAGAGAGCTGAAACTTTGTGTACAGACTCCTTGACTAGTGAGGATTATGAATTGTAGCTTTGGTGACCCTGTTGCTCCTAATAAAGGCAACAGGAACGTCCTTCAAATCTATTTTCATCTTCTTCTCCTGAAGTATAAGGCCTAGAAAACTGAAACTTGTCGTCTATATTTAACGTCTTAATTTTATGATGGGTGCCCCTGTGGCCTCTACAAAGGGGGAATCACATTGGCCACACTCTACAGCATAATTGATGATGAAGCAATGGCTCTTTTTTTTCCTAAATGAATATGAAAATTAAAACAGGTCTCATTTTTGGTCAAAGTATTATTGAGAAAATGTGTCTTACAAACCTGTTAGATAATCAAATTCTCAAGTTGAGAGCTGAGGTTTTCTATAACATAGTCTGTGTAGTGTATGAGACGATAAAGACAATTAGTTGTACAGCCATATGATGTATATCCCGGTTACCGGAAACGGCATGGTTTTGTAGGCGAGTCAAATAAAGTATGGCACTGACAACCATGTTTCTTATCACTGTGTTATATCGGCCAACACTACAGGCAGTATTTATTTTCATTCTCTATTTATCTGACAGTTCGTGATGCGTTTTCAATACATTAGAATTAAACTAAAACTTTTTGAAATCTTTATGTGAATTGTCAATATTTGGACAGCTATATCTGAAAATAAATAATTTGGTACATAGTTTTGTTCTCAACAAGAAAATATTGAATTCAGTACATGAAAGAATTTAATCAGGTCTATTTTAGCACTCATCAATAATCAAAGAATTCGTCACAGTCTCTGAGAGAAAAGTACTTATTGACTGATTAGTTTAATAAAGAATCTGTCTGTCTGTCTGTCTTTGTCAAATTGAAATGTAGGTCTTGCTGAATGGCAGAAACAAATTTGTAGTTAAACTGCAGCACCCTCAGGTGCAACTGGTGGGTACCTCCAGAACCGTTCTGATTGGTCTGTCAAGATCAGGTGCAACTGGTGGGTACCTCCAGAAGTGTTCTAATTGGTCTGTCAAGCTCAGTGCAACTGGTGGGTACCTCCAGAACCGTTCTGATTGGTCTGTCAAGTTCAGGTGCAACTGGTGGGTACCTCCAGAACCATTCTGATTGGTCTGTCAAGCTCAGGTGCAACTGGTGGGTACCTCCAGAACCGTTCTGATTGGTCTGTCAAGCTCAGTGCAACTGGTGGGTACCTCCAGAACCGTTCTGATTGGTCTGTCAAGCTCAGTGCAACTGGTGGGTACCTCCAGAACCGTTCTGATTGGTCTGTCAAGCTCAGGTGCAAGTGATGTGTACCTCCAGAACCGTTCTGATTGGTCTGTCAAGTTCAGTGCAACTGGTGGGTACCTCCAGAACCGTTCTGATTGGTCTGTCAAGTTCAGTGCAACTGGTGGGTACCTCCAGAAGTGTTCTGATTGGTCTGTCAAGTTCAGTGCAACTGGTGGGTACCTCCAGAAGTGTTCTGATTGGTCTGTCAAGTTCAGGTGCAACTGGTGGGTACCTCCAGAACCGTTCTGATTGGTCTGTCAAGTTCAGTGCAACTGGTGGGTACCTCCAGAACCGTTCTGATTGGTCTGTCAAGTTCAGTGCAACTGGTGGGTACCTCCAGAACCGTTCTGATTGGTCTGTCAAGCTCAGGTGCAACTGGTGGGTACCTCCAGAACTGTTCTGATTGGTCTGTCAAGTTCAGTGCAATGGGGGTACCTCCAGAACCGTTCTGATTGGTCTGTCAAGCTCTGTGCAACTGGTGGGTACCTCCAGAACCGTTCTGATTGGTCTGTCAAGCTCAGGTGCAAGTGATGGGTACCTCCAGAACCGTTCTGATTGGTCTGTCAAGTTCAGTGCAACTGGTGGGTACCTCCAGAACCGTTCTGATTGGTCTGTTAAGTTCAGTGCAACTGGTGGGTACCTCCAGAAGTGTTCTGATTGGTCTGTCAAGTTCAGTGCAACTGGTGGGTACCTCCAGAAGTGTTCTGATTGGTCTGTCAAGCTCAGGTGCAACTGGTGGGTACCTCCAGAACCGTTCTGATTGGTCTGTCAAGTTCAGTGCAACTGGTTGGTACCTCCAGAAGTGTTCTGATTGGTCTGTCAAGCTCAGGTGCAAGTGATGGGTACCTCCAGAACCGTTCTGATTGGTCTGTCAAGCTCAGGTGCAACTGGTGGGTACCTCCAGAAGTGTTCTGATTGGTCTGTCAAGCTCAGTGCAACTGGTGGGTACCTCCAGAAGTGTTCTGATTGGTCTGTCAAGTTCAGTGCAACTGGTGGGTACCTCCAGAAGTGTTCTGATTGGTCTGTCAAGCTCAGTGCAACTGGTGGGTACCTCCAGAACCGTTCTGATTGGTCTGTCAAGCACAGTGCAACTGGTGGGTACCTCCAGAAGTGTTCTGATTGGTCTGTCAAGCACAGTGCAAGTGATGGGTACCTCCAGAACCATTCTGATTGGTCTGTCAAGATCAGGTGCAACCTGGTAGGTACCTCCAGAAGTGTTCTGATTGGTCTGTCAAGTTCAGTGCAACTGGTGGGTACCTCCAGAAGTGTTCTGATTGGTCTGTCAAGCTCAGTGCAACTGGTGGGTACCTCCAGAAGTGTTCTGATTGGTCTGTCAAGTTCAGTGCAACTGGTGGGTACCTCCAGAAGTGTTCTGATTGGTCTGTCAAGCTCAGGTGCAACTGGTGGGTACCTCCAGAAGTGTTCTGATTGGTCTGTCAAGCTCAGGTGCAACTGGTGGGTACCTCCAGAAGTGTTCTGATTGGTCTGTCAAGCTCAGTGCAACTGGTGGGTACCTCCAGAAGTGTTCTGATTGGTCTGTCAAGATCAGGTGCAAGTGATGGGTACCTCCAGAACCGTTCTGATTGGTCTGTCAAGGTCAGTGCAACTGGTAGGTACCTCCAGAACCATTCTGATTGGTCTGTCAAGCTCAGGTGCAACTGGTGGGTACCTCCAGAACCGTTCTGATTGGTCTGTCAAGCTCAGTGCAACTGGTGGGTACCTCCAGAAGTGTTCTGATTGGTCTGTCAAGCTCAGGTGCAACTGGTGGGTACCTCCAGAACCGTTCTGATTGGTCTGTCAAGCTCAGGTGCAACTGGTGGGTACCTCCAGAACCGTTCTGATTGGTCTGTCAAGATCAGGTGCAACTGGTGGGTACCTCCAGAACCGTTCTGATTGGTCTGTCAAGTTCAGTGCAACTGGTGGGTACCTCCAGAAGTGTTCTGATTGGTCTGTCAAGCTCAGGTGCAAGTGATGGGTACCTCCAGAACCGTTCTGATTGGTCTGTCAAGTTCAGTGCAACTGGTGGGTACCTCCAGAACCATTCTGATTGGTCTGTCAAGCTCAGGTGCAACTGGTGGGTACCTCCAGAACCGTTCTGATTGGTCTGTCAAGCTCAGGTGCAACCTGGTAGGTACCTCCAGAAGTGTTCTGATTGGTCTGTCAAGCTCAGGTGCAAGTGATGGGTACCTCCAGAAGTGTTCTGATTGGTCTGTCAAGCTCAGGTGCAAGTGATGGGTACCTCCAGAACCTTTCTCATTGGTGTCAGTAACCTTGGACAGGTAACTCTTGTGGTCTGTTGGTTGTTCATGTTCATGTCAAGCTTTAAAAACACAACTATGATTGGTCAGCTGATAATCCGGTTTTGTCTGCTCTTTACTGGTTCCAGAAGCTGCAGAAGCACCAACCCCTTAATGTACCTATTTTAAATGCTGCTAATGGCTGAAATATTGCCCAAGCTTTAAAACAAAAACCTCACTCACTCTACCTATTTCTTACTTTTTTCCAGAAAGCAAAAGGCCTAGAAAGTTATAACCTTGTGTACAGACTCCTTATCTGGTGAAGGTAATGATTTATAGCTTGGATGATCCAGTGGCCCAGCATATTGTGAACCATCCTACCCAGAGAGTCATATAATTCTGATCCCACCTCTGTTCTAATGAGACTATTTCCCTGGCGTCCAGCGGGTTCACCAAGTGGCAAACATTGGCACTGTAAACCATTTGAAAAATGTCATCCAACAAAAACATTTCTCAAAGGGTTTATTGTTAATAGAGGCCTATGCCATGATTCAGTAGAAAAGAAGATGACTTTTAAACAGGGTTCTGATTGCAAAACTAGCTTCGTTGCACCCAATTATGACTTCTCCCTTTTATCCGTAAACTGGTCTTATTCAACCACAGGTTGGATGTAGATATTCAGATACTCTAGTTCTATCTGGAGAGAACGATGGCCACTCTGTCCTCTTACAATTAAAATTAAAGATAGCAAAATAAACAAAGTCTTTTCTTGTGAAATGCTTGACATTTCAATTTGAAACATTTTGGAACGTACATAAACTTAAAAATAATAATGGTTTAAATATTTTCAATTATACTTTATTATATAACTTGGTTTTGATCTTCAGTTACAAACACAAAGTCTTTGTTTGGCACAGACATTCACAATAGCACAACAATAAAAGACATATCAAAAGGTGCATAAAACCATTCAGCCAGATTATGTGTGGTCGCTGACAAACATCAGAAATCATCTCTCGACTGACTTAGGGTATAACAGAGAGCAAACTATCCACACTGAAATTTAATACCAAATATCAAAATTCAGAATACCAAATAAGTAAGAGGAAGTGAGACTATGCTTCAATACTTCTGAAACTCTCTTTTTATTAATGAAAAAACATACAAAAATAACTTTCTAAAGTCCCTCTTTTTGGGGGGTTTAACACTTCGTAAAAAAATTTACAGGGATTTCTTCAAAGCATTTTTTTTTCAAATTGGTCAAAATTAGAAATCAAGCAATAATTTTTTTCTCGCCCAACATTTCATATTAAGTTTATAGTGTCCAGGTCCTCTGTAGTAGCTGAAAGTTGGAGACATTAGCCATATCAAAATTAAATAGGAAGAAACAAGTGCAAGAAAACTGAAAGGGTATCAAACAGGTAGACAAATTATAGTCTTAAATAGTTACTCAGAAGAGACTTGTTGCCTGATCATTATTTCAGGCTAATTGAATAAGAATTTGATCATAAATACTTCAAAAAACACTTCTTAAGATGGTCTTCCTCCTGCCAGTGAATTGTTCCAGAAAGAATTAAATATGATGATAATACTTTTTTATCCTAGCATGCGTTAAAAGATGGGATATATTAATTCCTTTCTTGACACTATAAGGACAGAACATCTCTTTAAATGGCACTGCATAGTGGCTGTTGGATGGGCACAAAAAGAAATCTGGATTTACTAATTATTATTATATTATTATTATCAAGCCTTAGAGACAAGAAGTGTCTAGTCAGCAAATGAGCACTCTTCACTGGACACAGTTCAGCTTCTGAGATCAATCATTCATACAAAGGCCTTGCAAGACAAGTACATTAGGTGAGAAAACATGTGCAATGTTGATTTAAACATTTATTTGGAGGGGAAGGGAAACGGGGCCTAAATATTCATTGTTACAAGTATGGTCTGGAGATACAGGATATCTTTGGAAACATGTTCAAATCAAATGTTTTGTATACAAAAGTTCTAGAACACATTTAAAGATGTTCGGGAAAGCTGAATTAAGAACTCTGGCCGTGTAATGAAAAGTGTTCCAACAAGGAGAACATATTGAGAGTATGCAAACTATTGGATTGATACATTCATTCATAATTTTACAATAGGGGACATAAGAATTCCAAAATCATACGGTCATTTGACGTAAGTATATCCAAAGCAGTTCAGTAACCAAGTCTTTGATTATTTGAACTGAAACCTGAATAAAAATCCTTCTTGAGCTGATGAAATAAATAACATTAAACAATGAAATCACCATTTTCTAAGAATATTGAAACATAAGATGGCAAGACAGAGATGTTGTATAAACTGATCAAGGCTCAGATCCAGGGATTGGGAAAGACATCTTTGATAATGGGCCATTTTCAGAGTTTTTTGCAATTTTCTGAATTTCAAAAGGGCCATTACCCATTACAGCAATTCAAATTATAATGGGCCATTATTCATCCAATGTGGAAAATGGCCCATGACCCCTGTCTTTCCCAATCACTGCAGATCACTAACATAAAAAAATGCATTTATATATATTGAGTTTTAACGGAATATTTTCTACAGTGAAAGTTTGTAAAAAATGAACATGGTAAGGTGACCTATCATTCTCAACCAATATTAATCGAGTTGTGACAATATTTCTTAGCATTACAAAAATTATCTTAGTCTGGCGAGAAAATGCATCATTACTGGTTTACAAACAACATGTATATCACATCTTCCATGTATTGAGATAAAACTCAAAATCTTTAAATTTAGTTCACTTGTTGTGAAGATTCATAATCATAGTTAGACACACTTTAGTAGTTATCACTCTAAAGACTCAGTGTTAGACAAAGTGATCACTTCTAACACTGTAATTCTGATACTGATACGAAGAAGACTAAATCAATAAATTTGGGAGGGTATCACAGAAGACAGATTTTAAAAATGCTTTGAGGTGAATTATCTGTAAAAGTTTAGACAATGGATGAACATCATGAACACATTTGATTCACTTTAAACCTTAATACAAGTTGGGAGAAATTGCTGAGCAGTGCATGTCTTCTATCAATCTCATTAAATTCAGTGGAAACCAATCACCAATACCTCGCTGCTCTTCTGACCTCAGTACCACCCTTTGGGTGGAGTCAGGTGGCCTTCACTGAGAGCCTTCACTTAGAGCCTGCACTGATAGCCTGCACTGAGAGCCTTCATTGAGAGCCTTCACTTAGAGCCTTCATTTAGAGCCTTCATTTAGAGCCTTCACTGAGAGCCTTCATTTAGAGCCTGCACTGATAGCCTGCACTGAGAGCCTTCACTTAGAGCCTTCACTTAGAGCCTTCACTGAGAGGCTTCACTGAGAGCCTTCATTTAGAGCCTGCACTTAGAGCCTGCACTGAGAGTCTGCACTGAGAGCCTTCACTGAGAGCCTTCATTTAGAGCCTTCATTTAGAGCCTGCACTGAGAGCCTGCACTGAGAGCCTGCATTTAGAGCCTTCATTTAGAGCCTTCATTTAGAGCCTGCACTGAGAGCCTGCACTGAGAGCCTGCACTGAGGGCCTTCACTTAGAGCCTTCACTTAGAGCCTTCACTGAGAGCCTTCACTGAGAGCCTGCACTGAGGGCCTTCATTTAGAGTCTTCACTTAGAGCCTTCATTTAGAGCCTGCACTTAGAGCCTTCACTTAGAGCCTTCATTTAGAGCCTTCATTGAGAGCCTTCACTTAGAGCCTTCATTTAGAGCCTTCACTGATAGCCTGCACTGAGAGCCTTCATTTAGAGCCTTCATTTAGAGCCTTCACTGATAGCCTGCACTGAGAGCCTTCATTTAGAGCCTTCATTTAGAGCCTTCACTGATAGCCTGCACTGAGAGCCTTCACTTAGAGCCTTCACTGAGAGCCTGCATTGAGAGCCTTCACTTAGAGCCTTCATTGAGAGCCTGCATTGAGAGCCTTCACTGAGAGCCTTCACTTAGAGCCTTCACTTAGAGCCTTCACTGAGAGCCTTCACTTAGAGCCTTCATTTAGAGCCTTCACTGAGAGCCTTCACTGAGAGCCTTCACTGAGAGCCTTCACTGAGAGCCTTCACTTAGAGCCTTCATTTAGAGCCTTCACTGAGAGCCTTCATTTAGAGCCTTCACTTAGAGCCTTCACTTAGAGCCTGCACTGATAGCCTTCATTTAGAGCCTTCACTGAGAGCCTTCACTTAGAGCCTTCATTGAGAGCCTGCATTGATAGCCTTCACTGAGAGCCTTCACTGAGAGCCTGCATTGAGAGCCTTCACTGAGAGCCTGCACTGAGAGCCTGCACTGAGAGCCTTCACTGAGAGCCTTCACTGAGAGCCTGCATTGATAGCCTTCACTGAGAGCCTTCACTGAGAGCCTGCATTGAGAGCCTGCATTGATAGCCTTCACTGAGAGCCTTCGCTGAGAGCCTGCATTGAGAGCCTTCACTGAGAGCCTGCACTGAGAGCCTGCATTGATAGCCTTCACTGAGAGCCTTCACTGAGAGCCTGCATTGAGAGCCTTCACTGAGAGCCTGCATTGAGAGCCTGCATTGAGAGCCTGCACTGAGGGCCTTCACTTAGAGCCTGCATTGAGAGCCTGCATTGAGAGCCTTCCCTGAGAACCTTCACTGAGAGCCTGCACTGAGGGCCTTCATTTAGAGCCTTCACTTAGAGCCTGCATTGAGAGCCTGCACTGAGAGCCTGCACTGAGAGCCTGCATTGAGGGCCTGCACTGATAGACTTCACCGAGAGCCTTCACTTAGAGGCTTCACTGAGAGCCTTAATTTAGAGCCTTCACTGAGAGCCTGCACTGAGAGTCTGCACTGAGAGCCTTCACTGAGAGCCTTCATTTAGAGCCTTCATTTAGAGCCTGCACTGAGACCCTGCACTGAGAGCCTGCATTTAGAGCCTTCATTTAGAGCCTGCACTGAGAGCCTGCACTGAGAGCCTGCACTGAGGGCCTTCACTTAGAGCCTTCACTTAGAGCCTTCACTGAGAGCCTTCACTGAGAGCCTGCACTGAGGGCCTTCATTTAGAGCCTTCATTTAGAGCCTTCATTTAGAGCCTTCACTGATAGCCTGCACTGAGAGCCTTCATTTAGAGCCTTCATTTAGAGCCTTCACTGATAGCCTGCACTGAGAGCCTTCATTTAGAGCCTTCATTTAGAGCCTTCACTGATAGCCTGCACTGAGAGCCTTCACTTAGAGCCTTCACTGAGAGCCTGCATTGAGAGCCTTCACTTAGAGCCTTCATTGAGAGCCTGCATTGAGAGCCTTCACTGAGAGCCTTCACTTAGAGCCTTCATTTAGAGCCTTCACTGAGAGCCTTCACTGAGAGCCTTCACTGAGAGCCTTCACTGAGAGCCTTCACTTAGAGCCTTCATTGAGAGCCTGCACTGATAGCCTTCACTGAGAGCCTTCACTGAGAGCGTTCACTTAGAGCCTTCACTGAGAGCCTTCATTTAGAGCCTTCACTTAGAGTCTTCACTTAGAGCCTGCACTGATAGCCTTCATTTAGAGCCTTCACTGAGAGCCTTCACTGAGAGCCTTCACTGAGAGCCTTCACTGAGAGCCTTCACTTAGAGGCTTCACTGAGAGCCTTAATTTAGAGCCTTCACTGAGAGCCTGCACTTAGAGCCTGCACTTAGAGCCTGCACTGAGAGTCTGCACTTAGAGCCTTCATTTAGAGCCTTCATTTAGAGCCTGCACTGAGAGCCTGCACTGAGAGCCTTCATTTAGAGCCTGCACTGAGAGCCTGCACTGAGAGCCTGCACTGAGAGCCTGCACTGAGGGCCTTCACTTAGAGCCTTCACTTAGAGCCTTCACTGAGAGCCTTCACTGAGAGCCTGCACTGAGGGCCTTCATTTAGAGCCTTCACTTAGAGCCTTCATTTAGAGCCTTCACTTAGAGCCTTCATTTAGAGCCTGCACTGAGGGCCTTCATTTAGAGCCTTCATTGAGAGCCTTCACTTAGAGCCTTCATTTAGAGCCTTCACTGAGAGCCTGCACTGAGAGCCTGCACTGAGAGCCTTCACTTAGAGCCTTCACTTAGAGCCTGCACTGAGAGCCTTCATTTAGAGCCTTCACTGATAGCCTGCACTGAGAGCCTGCACTGAGAGCCTTCACTTAGAGCCTTCACTTAGAGCCTTCATTGAGAGCCTTCATTGAGAGCCTTCACTGAGAGCCTTCACTTAGAGCCTTCACTTAGAGCCTTCATTTAGAGCCTTCATTTAGAGCCTTCACTGATAGCTTGCACTGAGAGCCTGCACTGAGAGCCTTCACTGAGAGCCTGCACTGAGAGCCTGCATTGAGAGCCTTCACTTAGAGCCTTCACTTAGAGCCTTCACTGAGAGCCTGCATTGAGGGCCTGCACTGAGAGCCTTCATTGAGAGCCTTCACTGAGAGGCTTCACTGAGAGCCTGCACTGAGGGCCTTCATTTAGAGCCTTCATTGAGAGCCTTCACTGAGAGCCTTCACTGAGAGCCTTCACTTAGAGCCTTCACTGAGAGTCTGCACTGAGAGCCTGCACTGAGAGCCTACACTTAGAGCCTTCATTGAGAGCCTGCACTGAGAGCCTTCACTTAGAGCCTTCACTGAGAGCCTTCACTTAGAGCCTTCATTTAGAGCCTTCACTGAGAGCCTTGATTAAAGACGTGATTAAGAGCCTTCACTCAGAGCTTCTCTTTACTGAGATCGATTAAGAGTCTTTACCTTCCAGAAATGCAAACAAACTAACTTTAACTAAGAAACCGGCTTGATGTTCTTCTAGCATTCTATATAGCTGTACTGAGATTAGAAATAGCGCTCGGTCAATTACCATACATTAACATTGGCTTATGACTATCTTAGCGATAAGACAGCCTCGAGAGTCTAGACCCAGAACTGCAAACAGAGGCTTTTGAAAGATCAATCGAGGTCTCTGATTGGCTGCAGTGCTGAGGTCCGCTGACACACTCGAATGAAGCAGTACTGAGATGAGATATGAAGCTCGGTACGAGTGATTGGTCAACCTGATTTAGATGGGATTGGACACTCATAAAACAGACATGTTTTATTAATATCACACACAGATTATCAAATTCCATTTGACAATACTTTAGATGGCATAACATGTATATAACTATAAAGACAACATGCAAATACACATGCATGCTAAACAATAAAGTGTATTTGATCATAAAACTGTAACATCAACAAAGCTCAAGATGTCGCCACAATAACATGCATTCTTTTCTTAATCACTACTAAAATTTCTATTGACTTGTCGTCATGACAACCTATCACATGTCTAGCTTACACAACCAATCATCTATTCTCTATCAGGTACTATGGCATGCACACATGACATAATCATGACATCAAATTTAGTTGCCAAGGCAACGCATCTATTCCTCTAACGTGGCGACTACCAGAGCTACCAATCACACAACCAGTCAACATCCACCAGTGTTTGTAATTATCCAGTATCACTCAATGCCCGATGTATCTCTCCATAGCAACAAGACACAGTCCCATCAACCCCCTTTTGTTGTTCCTTGAGGGGTTCTGGGAAATTTGATTAAACATTGTAGCAAACTTATACCATTGTAAAGGGTCCCGTCTGCTCAGGAGAGCCAAAGACTCAGCTGGTCCCAAGGAAGAACACAGACTAGGCAATATCAGAAGAGAGGCCATCTTGTAATCACTCCACCTTCAGAGGATATTCCGACCAGGCTTCACTGGTATTAGTGGGTGCCTCCATTATGCTGAATATCACAAGTCATATCATGAACGCACAGCCATCCACAGACACCCGGCCGCGGTGCTGCCCACGGCAACCTTCCAGTACAGGCTCCGCCCCTCCTCGGTAACCAAGATGGCCGCCAGGAGGCCGCCCCAGAAGACGAAGGCAGGGGCTGTGGAGGAGAGGGGGAGGGTAGTCTTGACAGGGTTGCCGGGGAAACAGAGGCGGGGGGATTCACTGTTGTTGTTATTGGAGTAGAAGTATTCCATCAGTCTGCAGACAGAGGTTCAGGAATCAGACAAACAATATGACTGGTTTATATACAAAAAAGAGATGTGTTGTTTCTGGGTTATCAGGTTAGAAATGCCAAATTCTAAACAGGTTGGGCCCTTAACAAGTGAAAAATTATCCCACATAAAATAAAAGAGGTTTAATATCCCATGAACAACATTTGACATAGTATATAAAATATGGTTATAAATTGGTAAATAGATATATAAGTTCAGTTATTTTTAATGATAATTTCATGTTATTATCAAATTGTAATTTTCTATTGAAGCATTAAGTCTGTAACGAAGCTCTCAGAAGTGAGCTTGTTATCTGAACATTGGTTGTAAATTGAATGTCATTTTCATATTTTAAGGTAATATATTTCAATTCTTGACTCTACAGCATAGCATAATTATGATAGTGGCATATCTTTATCATGCGTGACCTTTGAACCGACCTCTCCTTCTCCTTGAAGCGAGTCTGGACCCACTGGACGAGCTTCTCCCCCGAGTCCGGCACCTCGCTCAGCGGGATCCTCTTCAGGTGCAGGTGGACCTGCTTGCTCTGGCCTTGCAGGAAGTCTGAACACAGAGTACACATAGCTTCACTCAGTCGGTATTACACACAGAGTACACATAGCTTCACTCAGTCGGTATTACACACAGAGTACACATAGCTTCACTCAGTCGGTATTACACACAGAGTACACATAGCTTCACTCAGTCGGTATTACACACAGAGTACACATAGCTTCACTCAGTCGGTATTACACACAGAGTACACATAGCTTCACTCAGTCGGTATTACACACAGAGTACACGTAGCTTCACTCAGTCGGTATTACACACAGAGTACACATAGCTTCACTCAGTCGGTATTACACACAGAGTACACATAGCTTCACTCAGTCGGTATTACACACAGAGTACACGTATCTTCACTCAGTCGGTATTACACACAGAGTACACGTAGCTTCACTCAGTCGGTATTACACACAGAGTACACGTAGCTTCACTCAGTCGGTATTCGTTTCAGTGTAATGATGGCTTCGACAGTGTTTACAGATATATACTCTTTTTGATATTTTAGAAGTGAATGTATACACAACAGTTTGCCACCGTAATTAGATATTTGTGCACAGAAATGTGTCAAATTGCCCATTTTCTCAGAGTATGGTTTTATGATATATTCTTGGTGTATATGCACATTGCACTTTCATTATGCATCATATGAAGTACAGAATATCTCAATATTTCAATATAGATGAGCAACTTGTTTCCTCCATAATAATAACCAGTCCTAACTCTTGACATATTCTTGGATCAAGGGAGGTAATTCATGACTGTAGTTACCGGGCATGCCTGGTGCAGGCATTCTCTCGCCAGTTGTCTGGTTAACGGTGTCGCTGTAGCCGATGGTGATGTCGTACACGGCGTCCAGACACCTCCGCATCTCCAGCAGGCCGACCTGGAGCGCCCGATACCGCGGCGTCAACACGTGGCTGAACACAGCGCTACCTGCAGGGAATGGAATCAACTAGAATACAGCCACACTATCTTCCTAGAGTAACAATATAATAAAAGAGATATTCTTTTGTTCCCGACTCATGTTCATGGAACTTAACACAGATATGGAAGTGTTCATTACACTTACTCTTTATTCTTGACATAGTAGTTTTGTTAGCACTGTTCTAAGCGATTTCAAAGCCTTGAGAGGACACTACTGACGATTTGCTTGTAGCGATATGATCTACAATGAAGACATCACAGATATCTCTTGAAATTGGTAGAAACTTTCTGTTAACAAGCAAAAAAGTGAGCGTGGCTCACTAATACCCCCGACCATGCATGCCTGACTAACTGAATTATTTTTACTTTCAATGTAGTCATCTCTTGCACAGCATTTGACCATCAAAGAGGAATTGAGAAAAATGACTATCAGATGAGAGGTTTTTCCCATAATAGGTTGGACAAATCTGATATTGGAAAATGACTATGTTCAAAATATGGAAATTTGTAAAAAATTGAAATATTAAAGAAATTTGTTGTTACTTCGCACTGCACTCCTCCTAGTAGGGAAGAAGACATGTGCAAAATTTGAAATTAATCGAATGAATAGTTTTCCCGTAATCGGTCGGACAAAAAATTTCCTCGGACGGACAGACAGACAGAAAGACAGACACACGGAATCGGTGGTATGACTAGATACCCCGGACCGTTGGTCGGGGGTATAATAAATAGTACAATGACCCAACAACTGGACACTGTTTACACGTGCTGAAGATCATGGCTAGCCTACCTTGGCTTAATGCAATCAAAATATTTCTAACAATCAGTAAACATTTTCATTTTCAAAAAAAAAAAAAAAAAAAAGTTAACATTTTCAGGTGTCTAAAATAATTCATCAATGAGTTTTTTACCTTGATTTTTGGCATATTCCTGACTTTTTTTAATAATATCTTTGAGCTCAGGATTGAATCTTGTTCCTTCTGGGAACACCACAAACCATGTCTGAAAGTGGAATGCTTATTATCAAACAAACTTGACAAGAATGACATTAACAAAATAACCGATTCTTCATCTTCTTATCCATCATATTTTTGTGTCATGACATATTATTTTCCAATAATTAGATTATTAATTATAATTCATGTGAATTATTATTCAATATTCACATCATTATAATATTATTGTAACCCCGAATGGTATTCACAATATTGAAAACAACGGATTCTGAATGTTGCTCGAACATTTTGAAATGGGGTTTCAATGAGAGGAATGGTGTGCATGACTGCATCTTGAAAATAATTCACTCTTTATAAGTCATTACATAGCCTAAAAAGACATCCACAAACTATCAAGAAAAAACCTGTAAACATCTTAGCCCTATTCTCTCCCCACAGAGGCAGCCCAGTCATACCCGAGTTAGCCTCTGTTCTATTACGGCTAATACATGGGATAGAAAGGTAGAAATCTGATTGGAGGCAATTAAAGTTAGTTGAGCAATCAGCGACGCCTTTTCAAAAGTGGTCATTCGCAAAAGCTTGGCTATTCCCGTGTGGTTCGGCAAACCTATCGTTGAAACTTAACATCCAGTGGAGATAACTCTTCCTTCTACAAAACATCGCTTTTACCTTCTCATTACTTTTTATTTGGTAAATTATTAAAATAAAATTTATCATAAAACTAATAACAATTTACACAATTTGAAACAGTATATTTCTGATGAAAAACTCTATCCATATCTGATTTTCAAATATTTTCTCTCACACTGTTAATGAAAAATGAACCTAAAGGCATGAAGTTTTCCATGTCACTATACGACCGTTAAGAATTCCCTAAGTCGTGGATATCCAAAAGGTGATTTCATTGGCTGCAAATAAGGCAGATATCCCAAATTACAACTTTTTGCCGCTAGGGCAATCAGCCGGTACCCCAGGATCTTGGCGTAATAGAACGGAGGCTAACTCGAGTATGAGCTGCCTCTGTGGGGAGAGATAGTCTTAGCCCTTGCCTTGAATTTTCTATCACACTATTTGACATAAATAATTTCAGAAACATGTGTCATCAACTATAGATACAAACAGAATCTTGTCATCATTAATAGGTACATCGTATACACAAGAATAGTGTACGTACCGGCGTCCTATCTCTCTCCAGTCTGGCTAGCTGTCGACTGGCTCGGTCCTGGTCAAACTTGCCACTCCTCTTCACGTAGACACAGTCGTGCTGCACGGAGGTAACAGTAAACACTTATCATATACAAAACAGTAATATTAAAGAGTTACTGGTAATTAGGGCTGTGTATTTCCCTGATTTTTATATTGCGATATATAAGCAATGTATTGGGATATGTATTGCAATATTTTTTAAAGCAAAAATAAACACATTTAATTTGAAAAATTGAAAAAAAAAGATTATACAACATGTTATTTATGATTATCTATACCTGAATGATATATCATTTGTCGATTATGTAAAGGGTAGTATCCAAATGATATATTGTTTGATAAGCACTACAGACTGTGCATGATGCTGATAACAGACATGCTCAAATACTTGCTTGGTTTGATTTGTTTTAAAAAATTGGAACATTTATCTGATTATATGTTATTATATTGGTATCCTTAATGATTTTTAGGTCTAATTTTAACTTTTTTGGATACTAAAAGTGAATTTTTAGTCTTGATCAATATATTGGTTATTTGAAATTGTAATGCGATACGTATTGTTGTGTTGCCGTATCCCAATATACCGATACAACGATAATATTGCACACCCTTACTGGTAATAAGTCACTTTGAAATTAATATCAACAAAACTTATTTGAAGTTACTTTGTTTCCTTTGACAAATAACTGTTCTAAATGTTAACCCTTCATATAGTATTATTTACCAAGTAAGGTTCTAAATTAGCACTAGACAGGTAACCCATGGCAAGTAGAAATAATGCTGGGCTTGTTAAAGGTATTTATTTATTGGTAGTCCAAAGGACTAGTTAAATTTTCAGAAAATGTTTATTCATTTCAATGTTTTTGGCTAGCTGGAATGAAAATGGGCTCTTAGTTTTTGAAAAGCACTAGTATGAACGGCTAGTACTAATAACCCCTGCTGAGTGGAGTACCTTCCATGTCTGCATCATAAAAGCAAAGATTGCCACAACAAAAACTGAATATAGCTAGGTAGACGAAAGTAAAGAGATGTAGCAGAAACTCTATCAACATTAGATCAGGGTTCATACACTTCCTCCACGACCCGTATGAACCCTGTTATCTACATGAGCTAGACCCACAGACACACCTGAGCCAGATAGAACCCGTAGAGAGGGAAGAAGCGTAGCCCGTCCTTGAGCACGTAGCGGAGTGTACCCAGTGACCCCTGTCGGATAGCAACCATGTCACACACCACCCAGTCCACTGAACAGAAAATAGCAGAAAATCTTTCTCTGTGCTCTTTTTGGAATCAAGATACATACATACATAAGAAAAGGAATTTGCGGGATAAAATAAAGATAAGATTTTTCACTGGCACTCAGACGGGAGTTTCAAGAGCTGTCTTCTCAATAACAAGTACTCAAAAAGCTAGCAAGGCTTCCACAGTTTTGTTCCTATGGCGGTCTTGGGGAAATTTGTCCACCCTTTTGTTTTGGTGTGCCCTTATAAATTTGAGAAGTAGTATAAATAACCATTGCAAAAAGTTTCAACTGCTCAAAATAAGCCAAAATGGTCCCCACAGCTTATCACCTAGGAACAACACTGTTTGAGATTGGGCCAGTGTCTTAGAGGATTGGCACCCGTTTGCTTGATTTGATTTAGCTAATAAATAATGTCACAATTGACATAAATTCAGATGCCTGTACAATGTTTGAGAGGTCTAGTTACATTTACAAACGACAACCACCATATAAACCTGTTGCAAGTAAAGCATTGCCCGCTGTTTACTGAGTAATTGAAAGAAAATCATTATTTATCATATGTAAATGATTTGACATCTAATAAATCGGATTAAAGCAATTTTTCATAAAACTTCTAATTTGATTTTGTTCCATCCTGCTACATCAGCATATGTCTCCGCTAATGCTACAACCTATCCCCTGATATCCTCCTATAGTCTTCTGTCGTATCGCTATATATAGCAAGCCAATCAAATGATGCCCTTTCAGCGATAGCGGCAAACTAGTTTCTTGGCATGTTCCGCATGCTCACCTCGTGATTCAAATTAACCAATAGGAGTGCTAAATATATTAGATAATAAATCTGATTCACATTGCAGTCTCCCGCTAAGCTCCAAATCGCGCGCTCTTAGATTTCCACCTGCGACATCACTAGACAACAGTGTATGGAGTTTGAAATAGTTTGACTGAAAACAGACAGGCTATAAATAGCGCTGAGCCACCACCTGTCAGCGATACGACAGAAGACTATAGGAGGATATCAGGGGATAGGTTGTAGCATTAGCGGATACATATATGCTGATGTAGCAGGATGATTTTGTTCAAGTTGCAAACTAAAATTGTTGATTCTTCAACGTACCAGTACACTGATGGTTTGACATATATAAAACATTTTCTTTTTTTGATGATAAGACATCAGTGTCTCCATAAAGTAATATCTGAAAAGAAAAACAAATCTTTTTATACATCAATGAAATGCTTAATGTGAGAAATGTAAGACAGAAATGGTTATTATACATTCTGACATGGAGTGGATGTATTTACGATTTTAGAAAAGCTATACTCTAGGCCTATTCATTCTAAATTAAACAAGTTGCAACTGGAAACTTACTGGATTCTTATCTGCAGCACTGAAATAACATTCGCAAATAACATTGATTTGCTTATATTGCATGCATGCATCCTTCTACTACCAATATCTTTATGTCCAAATGAGCCAACTTATTCAACAAATTGAAAACGTTAGAGTGCACAGCCCGATCTACCAACCTCCACTCCTGTGTAGTTCTCGAAGAAGAACAAAACGAGTCGCTGGTAGGACGAATACAGAAGGTCATCTGCGCGTCGATAGTAACGTCTCGGCAGCACCGCAGTGGCGACACGGATGGCTGACCACGCTGTGATGAACACTGGAGCCGAGCCAAGCATGACTGCAGTCGGTACCACCCATCTCAGCGACTGCAGATACACCAATAACGACAACAACATCTTCGTCTGTCAACTACATCGACACCATAACCTAACCATGTGAGAAAACCGGAAGTAGGTGATGCCGGTTGATAATGCGCATGCTCACCAAATCTTTAATTAACTTTGACCTTTGAGTGACGTCACAGATGTAAACACGCTCCTCTGAGGGCCTGTTGTATGCATAATGACGGTCAAGTAAAATAAAGATCAACATGTGTTTTTGTTAAAACCAAAATGTCGCGGAAAGACGAAAAGAAGAACATTTCTTTCGGTCCTGTAGCGAAAGACGCAATGGATGCCACCTCCTTGCTTAAGAAGTTAACTCCAAAACTGATAAAGGTAGACTTACTGTATTTGTTTTAACTTTATATGATGGATCTTTTATCAGTTCAACACGAAAACAAGTTTTAATAAGTTTTAAAATAACTACGGTGATATCTTCTTTGTTTTTTTAATCTAAAATTGAATAATTTTTGCTAAATTGAAACAATTGTATGTATGATAATTTAAGTATATTGTACACCTTAAATTAAGTCAGCTATAGTAATAAATTAAATGCTTTATTTTTTGGGTTCGAAAATTATTTTTAAAAGAAGACCAATACCTGTTTAGTTTATAAGCAAATCACAAAAAGCGACACGACCATTGAATACTTCTTCAGTTAACGGGAGCTTATTTGTTTCAATTTGTCATTATCAGGATAATTTGAGGTAAAGCAAATGTTTCATTACCGTCTTTTGAATTTTTAAAAATCTTTTCAAAAGTACGATTTACAAAACTTTAACTTGGGGAAAAATGCTTTCTTAATGAATCTTCATCTAGACTTTCTGGTAGAGAGTTATGCTTTGTTCGCATGCACAACTTTTACACATGTGTGCAATATTACATATATGTAAATTTACACATGTATGTAATAGCAAATTTGCTGTGCGTTCGTAAAGACTCATTTTGTGAAAAGTTAAATGATTGAATGAATATTCCATATTGACATAAGTCTGGAAATTGTAGCTGGTCTCCATAATATATATACATACAAAAATGTAAATTGTATAGATGTCTTGTCATTAGTCAATCAATACCTTTATGACAAACCTCTAAACGCTGAGGGATTACAACAACAATGTTCAAGGTGAACTACACCAGATACTATACACTTGAAGAGTCACGTTAAGATAAATTGTTACATGCAAAATACAATATTGTACAATAGGTTTTCATTTATGTTATATTTAACGATTAAGTCTTTCAAACTACTGTGTAAAGTATTGCAATTCAAACAATTGTTACATATTCTAATATATGGCCCTTCCTGATTTCAGTGCTTATTCACATGTTCATTCAATCATGTATCTTGAAGTTCAATTTATTGAGTGATTATTAACGATATTCAGACAGCCCTCCCAGATTTAAAACAACGTTTATTATTAGTTTGAGTCATTGAGTATATACAGAGGTAAACCAATGTCCAACAGAAGCAAAGATATTTAATCCATTAGTGATTAATATGACTGAACCTCAGTTACATGATTTCCCCAGAAGAAAACTTACCTTGATTTATAACTTGAAAACATTATTATTTCATGTTTGTGAAAACACGCTTTTACAAAATTGATTGATTTGGAATGTTGCTTGTTTAAAAACCTCCAATAACATTGATGCATCAAAGAATTAATACCAAATGAAATGCATTATGACGACCTTTTGACGCTAGCTCCGTTAACAGAGAAACAGTATAGATTCCTTTTGAAAAACAATCGTAATAAGTAACATTAAAGTTTTATGGATTATTTGTCATAACGTTAAAGTGTGTATCAGATTTTGGGACTTGGCCATTCATTTGAAATAATTGTTTTATTTCAGAATGTTTGAGCAATTTTTACTAAACGAAAGCTATTTATCCTCTTACAATAAAAAAAGACAAATAAACAGTATACATTATAGACATATACCGTATTGGATTTATAAAAGAACTTTGAATATTATCATAGTGCTTATATATGTATATATATTCTCCATAATTTTCATATTTTCCTATCCATAAGTTTATCAATATTTTCAAGTAATTTTGTCAAACCACAACAGAAACTTGTTTCATTGTTTTAGGATCTTGCCTTGTTCCATTGTCTAAGGATGTTGCCTTAGGCAATCACCTATCTATAACAGTATTATTGTATATGCTTCGGTAATTATCCAATGCTTAATTGTAAATCACTTAGGGCTATTGAAATGTGCAATTGTATCATTGAGACGCAAGGAAGTTAATGTCAATCACAACCTATGCTGACATATTATTTGCTCAAGGCTCTAAAATCAAATGTCAAATATACCCTTTAAATAGGAGGGTTCAGATATTCTAATCAGTAGATTTTTGAGTAGATGTTGAGTGGATATTACAGTGGAGTCAGCAAGTGGGGTATGGGCCATGAGGCATTCACTATGCCTCCAAGTGCCGTCAACGTTACAGCTGACCTCCCCTCTTTACTTTTGTAACAACTACTCTGATGTCATACGAATAAAACATCATCTCTATGACGGCATCATCTTGTGTGTCTCTGTCCACTCCTGCCTGTCTCATAAGATGCTCTCCCAGAACTCCTGGGTTAGATCCTATAGCATCAAGCTAATTCCCTGGGATAAAGTCAAGACAAGTGCCACCCTGCAGGATGGTAACTCCTTCCTCATGCGGGTTGGCGCTTCCTACGACAAATGGTGGAGAAATGAAGATCCCGATGATGGAACCAGCCTGGAATTCTCCAAGAGCACCATGAGAAGACAGCAGAAGACACACTACTGAGCCAGCTATCCAGATAACCATGAAAGGACCACATTGCTGCTGACCTGTCACTTTCAACGATCCCCTTTAATGACGTGGACTTTCGAGGGACGGATATCTACATCCAAAACTCAACAACTACAAAGATCTACAAAGAGGACGTGAAGACCAAAAACTTGGACATGGACTAAACAGCAAATTGTGGACTGATTTCGAACAATTAAGTTTGTATTGTTTTTCGTCCCATGTGTTATAAGGATATTCTGTGCTATCAGGTTTGTGTGTATTTATCAGCCAGTTCAAAACATTTCTATAACTATATTATCTATTCAAAGGGTAAACATGTTTCAATTATCATCTTTAAGTTTATGGTATCAGTTAGGTTTTTTATTCTTACACTTTCTTATTTACGCCAACATACGGCTTTGGTTTTGAGTCACACCACCAAGCTGGACTCCTGAGCTCAATTACTTATATGATACTTGTAACAATAATTTACCCTCGACTTTCCAAATTATGCTGCAATATTTGTTCTCAAATTCAATTTTCATTTCATCATTCGACAACTACATGCTATGAAGTATCCTTCGATGCAAACAGTCTGATCATTACATATGCTCATAGTCATCAAAATGTATTCTTTAATGATGAAATGCATCCAAATTATATCTACCTTGATGTTGTCATACCTTGTTAATGATGTTAGTTAGGATATATACACATTCAGCATTTTCATGCTATCTTATTAGCCTTGCCGAGTCTGGGCTCACCAATACAAGACTCCTGACATCATTCACATTTATGGGAACTCCAACTGTAGTATAATTATTTACCATGGTAACAATAATTTTTATGTTACTGTATATTTAAAAACACTGGCTGGAAAATCACACAACCTACCAAACGTTACCTTATTACTTTCTTTCATATTACAATCTTTCAACTGTGCACGTATCATGTATATCATACTCATACTCATTTATACTTTTCAAAACCTCATTATCAACAAGAAAAAAAAAAATTTCGAGGACGAAATTTACTGGATGAGGGAGAAACTATCATAGTGCTTATATATGTATATATATTCTCCATAATTTTCATATTTTCCTATCCATAAGTTTATCAATATTTTCAAGTAATTTTGTCAAACCACAACAGAAACTTGTTTCATTGTTTTAGGATCTTGCCTTGTTCCATTGTCTAAGGATGTTGCCTTAGGCAATCACCTATCTATAACAGTATTATTGTATATGCTTCGGTAATTATCCAATGCTTAATTGTAAATCACTTAGGGCTATTGAAATGTGCAATTGTATCATTGAGACGCAAGGAAGTTAATGTCAATCACAACCTATGCTGACATATTATTTGCTCAAGGCTCTAAAATCAAATGTCAAATATACCCTTTAAATAGGAGGGTTCAGATATTCTAATCAGTAGATTTTTGAGTAGATGTTGAGTGGAACTAAGAGTGGATTTTAGAGAGTGGAATCAGCAAGTGGGGTATGGGCCATGAGGCATTCACTATGCCTCCATGTGCCGTCGACCTTACAGCTGACCTCCCCCTCTTTACTTTTGTAACAACTACTCTGATGTCATAACGAATAAACCATCATATCTATGACGTCATCATCTTGTGTGTTTCTGTCCACTCCTGCCTGTCTCATAAGATGCTCTCCCCAGAACTCCTGAGGTTGGATCCTATAGCATCAAGCTAATTCCCTGGGATAAAGTCTAGACAAGTGCCACCCTGCAGGATGGTAACTCCTTCCTCATGCGGGTTGGCGCTTCCTACGACAATATAACAAATGTGCAATTTGAATGTACTTGAATGTACTCTGTATAAAATCTACTACTCTTCGATGATTTAACGTGTGATTACTTTTTAAGGTCTAACAAGTCTGAAAATGAACTGAATAACTCAGCATTGTGGTTTTTCTGTGTTTTGGGGTCAATTTTGATAAACTTATTTTAAGATATTAGCTTACTAGCACATGTGGGTAAATTTGCTATGCGTTCGCATGACACCTTTTACACACAGTGTAGAATTGCGCATATGTAAAATTACATTTGCACCACCTCCTCGCTAGATGTAAATTTACTCCTTGTGCAAAATTACTCACGTGTGCAATTGCGTTCGCATGACACGATTTACATAGTTGTGTAAAATTTGCATACATGTGTAACTTTACATAGAATGTATAGGGGTGGGTGTATGCGAACAAGGCTTTATATTTTGAATCTGCAGCAAAAGAGAATGTCCTCTTCCCAACAGATTTTGTCAATAAAATATTAAAGATGATTACTGTACCTAAACTTTTTATTATAATTTCTTTATAATATCGTTCCTGGTGCAAAGACTTTTCTGATAGAGAGTTTTATTTTGATGCTGCAGCGAAAGAGAATGTGCTCTTTCAAATAGACTAAAATGTTGTCACTGAATAAAATATCTAAAATAACTACTGTTCCTTTACTTTTATTGTTATATTTTAGGATTTTTATTTCACATATGTATATAGGCTGTTCAGTCCATCTAGACTTGCAGAATTAAGACCAATCTGTATAAAGGCTCCTATTTATATATATTTCATAGGGGCCATGCCCTTAAAATCTATTTCATCTTCTTCTCAAGAAGCATAAGGCCTAGAAAGCTGAAACTTTGTGTACAGACTCCTTGACTAGTGAGGATTTGTATTTATGGCTTTGGTGGCCCTGTGTCCTCTACTTATAAGGGCTTGTGAATCTTGCAGATTTGGTAGCCCTCTTACTCAGTTAACGGCTCACGGTTGGTCCGTCACATCGTTTTACATTTTCTTTCGTTTTGTTTGAGCAATTTGCATATCTGAATTCAGAGCGCTACATACTTAATTCTAGAATTGGGGACCCTGCACGTGGTACCTACTTAAACCTTTTGGTCCTATATCGTCTTCTTCTCCAGAAGCACAAGGCGCCTCAGGTTATGGGGATTCTATATTGCACATTTGGTGACCCTGTGGACCTTCCAAGGGGGTAACCTCATTGACCACATTCAAAATAATAACCACTACTATATTTACCATTGACCATTGACCATTGACTAACTACATTTAATCATCACTGTTTCGTTATTGTCACTTTGTTACGTCACATTCAAAATAATTTCCAACTTACAGTAATAAAGTGTTTGATATAAGCTTGCCTTTATAGAATTATAGCTTAAAACAATTATATACTATTTTAATTTCAAAATCACTTTTATAAGACCCAATACTTCATCTATTGTATATCTTCCCTTTATATTTCATGAGGCGTCGTTTTTAAGAAAACGCTGATTTTGTTTAAATATTTGTAATTAAGTACCTTTTCGTCATTATAGTTTTTAAATCAAAGTTTTGATAAGATATTATGATTTATAAAATTCTTTTATTTTCTTCATCAACGTTACTGCCCTAGTTAAGGTGTTGTCTTTATCAATGTAATGTAAGAATTGGTCCTTAACTCCGCAAACAAGACATTGCCAGCCATTAAACCTTGAATTGTCTCCCGTAAGAAACCGGTCGGCTCACGAAATTCAAATTTTGAGAACATTATCGGTACACGGAAGCTTAGTTTGTAGATTTGGTCTCACATTTTGTGTTGTCTACTCCCGAAACCAGGATTGCTTTGATAAATCTCCATATTTGTCAATATATTCTTTGTAGGGACGAGACTAAGATCTATCATTCTCACTGTTCAACTGCCAAAATGCAGGCGTGGAATGAGTTCAAATTTACATTGGTTTGCGCAAAACGGTTGGCAGATTAAGCATGAAGTTATGAAAACCGCTTTTACATGTAGACTTAATTTTGAAGATCTTCTCGTGATTCATCCTCAGTTATGCTAGTTGCAAGGTGCCCTCTCTGAAAGTCTTCTTTCGTATTCTCTGGAGAAATCAGTTATGCTGTGAATTGTATTTCAGAGTTTAATCTTTGAGTGATGAAGACTTAGATGAGTAAGTTTCATTGTCCTACCCAAAGATAACAAAGTGGCATATAAAAACTCTGTTAAGGACGATTAGCCCGGCTAGGAGCAGAGTGTAATGTTGAATGTAATCAAATAGATATGTTGATAAACTACCAAATGTGCCCAATTTCATGTCTGTCAGACCTTTAAGACAGTCACCTTATTTACTTTTGACAATTCCCTAGTCTGATTCAGTTGTATTGGTGGTCAATCCTGTTCCCCTCCTCGCGATCTGGGCGTGGTTCTACCTGACCAGTAGTGGACACAGCCTGACCAGTCGAGATCTGTGCGATGGAGAGACTTGGGGGTCATTATTCAATGTTATTTAGGACTTTTGCTTGTGAAACGTGGTCCCTTGAGTTTAATTGTGCAATTCTGTACTACAGTTAATGATGTATTTTCCTTTCAAACGTTTGATATTTCTTCACCGGCCATCAAGATCACATAGGCCTACATCAAGAACTGCCTTAAACGCTACCCGACCAAAGTCGGTAATATTTTATCTGGATTCAACGGAAGGATATACAAAAAGAACGAATCAATCCACAAATAATATTTCATTCGCTCTCTGTTGCAGTCGGGAGTTGACCTGGCTGCGCGAGCGGAAGATGAAGAGTCACTGCACGGGGCAGACAGCCCAAGAACTTCCGGTGTGGCGTTGCCGGGGACGTCAGCTAAACAGCGTGAGTAGCGCGAGGTCTTACTTTTCTTTGGTCCTTGAGGCAAGGTCAAGGTTATGTCTCACTCTCTTCTCATCGTGTTTTCTTAGTAGTCTTTGATGTTATTGTTATCTCACACTGTCCTTATTGTTATTGATATCTCACCCTGTCCTTATTGTTATTGATATCTCTTCATTATATTCATGTATAGGCTATCGTACATTGCTGCACTCATTTGCTTGCTATTGGAATAAGGTATATAGATAACTCCCCTTCTTCCAACCCTTGACCTGCAACTTACCCGGCTCGCACCATAACGAGAGTCATTGTAAGATCTGATTTTAGACAAGGATAGCCACAAGGATGTCAAAAGTAAAAGTACAAGACATTGTATTGACCCTTCTCGATAACCTCCAGGATTGTGAACCGACACCGTCAGGAAAGATTGTTGTAAGAACAAGAAGACCAAGTGATCGAGATAATGTCTTTTAAATACAAAAATGTGTGATGAATGAACATGACGCCGTCGGGAAGACCTATAGAAACAAACTGATGTCTGTATGACCCTCCTAGTAATGAATACATAACTTGTCTAAAACAGCTCTCTTCCTAATGCAAGAACCCGTCTCTAGGTGTCATTCCACATGCAGATCGCCCCAACTCTCCAAGCAAGTCATGACTCGCCCAGACATTCCACATGCAGATTGCCCCAACTCTCCAAGCAAGTCATGACTCGCCCAGACATTCCACATGCAGATCGCCCCAACTCTCCAAGCAAGTCATGACTCGCCCAGACATTCCACATGCAGATCGCCCCAACTCTCCTAGCAAGTCGTGACTCGCCCAGACATTCCACATGCAGATCGCCCCAACTCTCCTAGCAAGTCATGACTCGCCCAGACATTCCACATGCAGATCGCCCCAACTCTCCTAGCAAGTCATGACTCGCCCAGACATTCCACACCCAGATCGCCCCAACTCTCCTAGCAAGTCGTGACTCGCCCAGACATTCCACATGCAGATCGCCCCAACTCTCCTAGCAAGTCATGGCTCGCCCAGACATTCCACATGCAGATCGCCCCAACTCTCCTAGCAAGTCATGGCTCGCCCAGACATTCCACATGCAGATCGCCCCAACTCTCCTAGCAAGTCATGACTCGCCCAGACATTCCACATGCAGATCGCCCCAACTCTCCAAGCAAGTCATGACTCGCCCAGACATTCCACATGCAGATCGCCCCAACTCTCCTAGCAAGTCATGACTCGCCCAGACATTCCACATGCAGATAGCCCAAACTCTCCTAGCAAGTCATGACTCGCTCAGACATTCAACATCCAGATCGCCCCAACTCTCCTAGCAAGTCATGACTCGCCCAGACATTCCACATGCAGATCGCCCCAACTCTCCAAGCAAGTCATGACTCGCCCAGTCATTCCACACCCAGATCCCCCCAACTCTCCAAGCAAGTCATGACTCGCCCAGACATTCCACATGCAGATCGCCCCAACTCTCCAAGCAAGTCATGACTCGCCCAGTCATTCCACATGCAGATCGCCCCAACTCTCCAAACAAGTCATGACTCGCCCAGACATTCCACATGCAGATCGCCCAAACTCTCCAAGCAAGTCATGACTCGCCCAGACATTCCACATGCAGATCGCCCCAACTCTCCAAGCAAGTCATGACTCGCCCAGACATTCCACATGCAGATCGCCCCAACTCTCCTAGCAAGTCATGACTCGCCCAGACATTCAACATCCAGATCGCCCAAACTCTCCAAGCCAGTCATGACTCGCCCAGTCATTAGGTGTCATTCCACATCCAGATCGCCCCAACTCTCCAAGCCAATCATGACTCGCCCAGTCATTCCACATCCAGATCGCCCCAACTCTCCAAGCCAATCATGACTCGCCCAGTCATTCCACACCCAGATCCCCCCAACTCTCCAAGCAAGTCATGACTCGCCCAGTCATTCCACATCCAGATCGCCCCAATTCTCCTAGCAAGCCATGACTCGCCCAGTCATTCCACACCCAGATCGCCCCAACTCTCGAAGCAAGTCATGACTCGCCCAGACATTCCACATGCAGATCGCCCCAACTCTCGAAGCAAGTCATGACTCGCCCAGACATTCCACATCCAGATCGCCCCAACTCTCGAAGCAAGTCATGACTCGCCCAGACATTCCACATCCAGATCGCCCCAACTCTCCAAGCAAGTCATGACTCGCCCAGTCATAACAACTGACTAGTTAGGATTCACTGCATTTCTTGTATATACTTTTCTTTACCATCTCTCAAGCTGTGAATATACTCAGAGAAGTATTTGAAGGTTAGCTACCCTCCCAAATCTAAATAAATTTTGATCAACAGGTTTTATATTAGGTCAAAGTGCTGATCTAACATTAACCATTGTGAGAGGTTCCGATGACCTTGTGTGCAAAAGGGAACAGCGAATCGATCAATCAAATTCGCGTCACAAACATTTCCAAAACGCATATCAATCGTGTGAACGGAACAAACGTATGATATGTTAGGTACCATTCTCAATAAGAGTGTGCCGACGTAGGCATTTTGTCGTTTTTGAAATTGATAAGGAAAATATCACTAACGTGATTTTATTTTGGTTGTATGAAATAGTTAATTTCAAAATTGAAAATAATTACTCTGTTAGTTCATTATTTGGATAGAAAATAGAATAAATTAGTAAAACGCATTTGACATAAAAGAATAATCTCGACTTGCAAGCTGTTTTTCGTAAACATTGACATTATTTCATGCTATAACTTTTTGATTACTATTCGCCACGTCATTATCAGTGTGATGTGCAATCATTATTTGTCATTGACAATGGCCGCTCTGCTCCGCTCCGATTGAAAGAAGTCGGCACAGCATCCGTCTCGAAGGGAGTGCGGCTAAGTTGTTTTACGGCTCTCTTGATGTAATCTGGGCCAAGAGACCTTTAATTCTAAATAAAGTCTGTCTGTCTGTCTGTCTGTCTGCTTAGTTGTTGGGCTTCCAGCGAGATTTGGCATCTTTTCTGATTGGTCGAGCGGCTGATTTCATAAACAATATGACCTAATATAAAACCTGTTGATCTATATTTGATTAGATTGCTACCCTCCCTGACCTGTGTTTCAGCTCCACAATCTGCCCCATCCCCCGCCCCTACCACTGCTCACACCCCGCCAGTGCCGGTAGGGGGCGCCCCGGCATCGGAAGAGGATGTGCCGGACTGGTACGAGGAGCTCAGTGATGATCACGTGAACGCCTTTAAGGAGGTGAGAATACGCATGCGCTGTGGGAGTGCTCTTGTTTCCTTTTTTTTCGCCGAGTTTCATCTTCATTTCTATGATTTCAAGTTACATTTTACTTAATGTTATCTATTTCAGATAAATGGTTGGATTTGAATTTGAATAAACGCTATTTTAAGTTCGAAGAGTCTTAAATCGACCAAGAAAATAAAATGTGTCACAACACTGGAACCTGGATGTGAACCTTTTGAAATTCATAATAATATGCATCAATTTCCAAGGTATATTACAAAGTCAACGAAATGCGAGGTAGAAAATGACATGAAGCACACACTTCATTGTTTTTAAGATCTTTGTTCTGAGAATATTACTTTAATACAGACTTGTATCTCTGTCAATAAAACGTGTACTAGACCACTCAGAGAAGACGAGAACGACAATTGCAACTTTCCAACTATATATATATATTTTTAACATATACAGCTGCGTATCTTAAGATTGTTCACTTACCTGCGAATTCTAGTGCAAATATAATTTTTGAGTGGCTTTTACGCGTCCCAGCGTTGCAATAATGAGCCGGATAATGTTAAAACTTCGCTACATATTAAGATAAGATTCAGTTTGCACTAACATATTCGTATGTCATACCTAACAGATAATCGGAACAAATTGGACAGGTCATTGAAGTGACCAAGGGTCATAATTTCGAAAACACCATTTTCTATGATTCACGTAAATGTGGATGGTGCCTGCAGGTGTTCGACATGCTGGATGCGAGCAACACGGGTACGCTGAACGCCGACAGTCTGTTCGAGGGGTTGAGACGGGTGGACAGCGAGATCACGCGAGAGGAGGTGGAGTCAGTCCTCAAGACGCTGGACAAGGACGGGAACGGAGAGATCGACTTTGATGAGTTCCTCTTCCACATCAGCCACTCCGGTGCTATGGACGATGGAGGTGAGAGATAGGAGCTTGTGTAAAGAGATATGTATTCATGTAGATGTATTTATGTTACAACAGGTACGTTACTTCCACATATAGCGGAGAGAAATCAAATGCATATAACATAATTATGGGAAATAGAGGACAATGACCCCCTGAGAGATGAAGCTTATTATGTTGCGACAGATACGTTACTTCACTACATGTAAAGTGAGATAAGTAATTACAAAACCGATGAAAATGTTTAAAACATGAGGTTAAGGGCTATATACAACCCTAAGGTTTTCCTGTGAAAGAAATCCCTCTTTCCGAGGTGTTGACCAAAGGGCAGGGCTCCAGCAGTGGTACTCACATTAAACATCAACTAACCTCGACCACTTCTTTGCGTTCAAAGATTTTCAAAAAAATAAAAGCTGGACTTAACTTTTGTTAATTTGTCCAATAAACACCTTTAATTAGCCTTTCATTTAGACAGCGTAATTATCGGCTGTAAAAAGCCCACCTGGGTTAGGGGCCATAAAACTCGCGCGGGTGTGACGTAATAAACAGACTTTACAGAGTAACGCATCATTATTTCAACTGAAATACCGCCTAAATAATTGTTTAATTACCATTGATGTGGATATCCTTTTTACACCAAATGCTTAGTAGTATTACATCGTCAAATGATTTATCTAACTGAGTGGAAAACATTTTCTGAAAATCGTTAATTATAATTTTTTTCCCCTGTGATATTGTTACGATAGATGTATGGATAACGAGGCTGATTCTGCTTATGACGTCACGAAATGGGGCGTGACCGGTCATGCATTCACTTGTTTGTTGTCAGATAGGTCTAAGCGGCCCATCAAAAGTGGCTTTCAAAAACGGCTTTCATTACTAAACTAAACATATTTGAGTAGCGAACTTTAACGCACTATTCAATATTGTAATCATACTTTCTATATTCCAAAGAAAATAGTGAAATATGTTTGTGGTTATGTGAACTTTAATAGACCAAACTAGGTCCCTTAAGTTAGGTATGTACAACCTGCTTCCACCCAGGTGACGATGAAGACAGTCGGAAGCGCCGTGACGCCTTCACCAAGCGACAGCGTCTCTTCTATTCGGCCATCACCGAGTTTTCCATCAAGCGGACCCTCGTGGATATTCAGAGAGCTCAGATGGCGCGCGTCAACCAGCCGCACGTGCTCAGCCACTACACAGCAGGTGCCCGTCTGATTGGTCTAACAGATCGCCAGCTAGCCAATGAGATGAAGCGAATGCAGAAGAACATGAAGAACCAGGATTCCCCGTACGCCAAACCTCTTCAGCTTGTCGTCAGTGCCGGCGGAAGGAAGACTGTCCGCAAGGCGATACGGCCGCGCCGTAGACTGACAACCATTCCGACGACGAGCCAGGTGACTGTCCCAGCGGCCGTCCCCAGCGTGTCCCCTGTTCCTGTTATCCCTTCTCCTGTTCCCGTTCCCGTCTCCGTCTCCATCCCCAAACTGACCATCCAGCCTGCGACGCCGAAGCTGGCCATCTGGACGGGTATCTACAGCAAGGTGAAGGCGTTCGGTACACAGGAGGAGGAGGCCAAGAAGGACATCAAGAACATCCAGGTGGGCGGCTCGTTGATTTACTAGCCTGTGTCTGTAGCCAGGTGGGCGGCTCGTTGATTTACTGGCCTGTGTCTGTAGCCTGGCGCCCTTTCCTCTGGTTGGAGGCCAGGAATATCTTAGATCTGGTTCATGAGGGGATTTTGGGGAGTTTTTTTGTGAACCTTTTTAAGGATCCAAAAACAGTCTCCGTTGTTACTGATGTCATGTTGAACGCAGTTTCTGTTTGACTGTGAAATACGATTCAATTCTACTATACTGAGAAACAAAGTTACGCCAGATGCATTACCAAATATCTTTAATCAAACTAACAACATTGTAAGATAGATTTGATAGCGCAGTTAATGGCTTTTTGTTAGCAGTATGATTTACTGTAAATTAAGAAATCAAATACTACGGTTGAAACAAATACTTGTGGTATTTGAATTATTATGTCCCCCGAACAAATTTGCGAGAGACATAATGTTTTCTGTACCGTCCGTGGTTCCATTAACCCGTTAAACCGTGGTACCATACGTAACGCCTTCATTTCCGGGCCATATCTCAAAAACGTTCATTTACTTGGTATGTGGTTAGATCTAGTGAATGAGGGGTGCCTTTTGGTATTTTGGTTGTTCTGATTTTTTTTCTGGTTATGGAAACATTTTGAACTTAGTATATAATAGGGGTATGTCCATTTCCAAGCTCTAGCTCAAAACCCATTCAACATTATATTCTTTTTACTAAACTTGTTATATGTATGTACTTGTTATAATCCACCACGACTCGTTACAGGACACAGTGCGCATGTTCGCTGCACGTGACAGCGTCGTCTGTAAACTACCAGACGCTCACAAGATTTTGGAGTTGCGCGATAAACTCGGTAAGTATTTTTATTTCAAAATTATCCAAAGGAGCTGTAGAGCTGTCTTGGAGGACATAGAAGACATCTTATGGCGAACAACATTTCACCGATCTTGTATCATGTCAATCTGTTAGAGTGCCATAATAAGAAGTTGAAGTACTAATTAAGTACAATAAATATATATTTACCCTTTTTTATTATTATTATATGAATTATCTGAACACTTATATAGAGCGCATATCCATCCACTCGTGGTTACTCAAGGCGCTTAATATATTCAACAGGTTTGTCGCTGAGGTATATATTCTTTATGTCTTGATCATTGGGGTGATATATAATGTTTTTGTTTGAAACATGCCAAATGGAGGGAAGGATTCGTTAAAAGGTCATCAACTTGGGACACATTGTTAAAAACACGACCTAATATACATGGCAACTCTTGTTTAGTTAGAATTCGGGATATCTCTAGATTCGTTAACTTACATATCTGTTTAGAGTTACGAGTAACTAAGCATCAGCTACGAAACCATTTGTTTCTTCCAAATTAGTATTGCAAAACCAAGAAATCATTTCTATCATTCGTATTCCATTTTAACATAAATCGAAAGAATCTTCACACGTTTCGTCTGTTCTTTTATTACATAAAAAACTCGCAGGTCATCAATCATTGTAGACATAGTTGGAAGTGAGTGAGTTACGCTGATGAGAAGCAGACATTCGTTGTGTAACATCTACCACTGTTTCAGCTCATGGCATGGTCGTCGAACAAGAAGAAACTCCTCCTGTTATCACGGAAACAGCGCCACCAGCTCCTAGCATTGACAAACCAAAAAGGCGTCGCAGTGAGTTCACATGGCGCGACATTCTTCAATACCCTATGACAACTATACCGTCTCCCATAAATGTTCGACATGCACTAATCTAGCCATTATAAAACAAATGCACCGTGTTCCGTTAAGCTTCATGAACCCATTGCTCTACCTAACGTGATAAGGAGGATTTCATGCTAAAGATGATAATTATAAAATTAAATGGAAATAGAATTCCAGATAAACTTGTTCTTGCCGCTTTATATAACGTTTGATCGAGCCCCAATGTTACAGAGCGACGAATGGTGACCGGATGGACGATACCCCGCGTGGACCGGGACAAGGTTCCACTTCCGGTTCTGAAGATCAAGTACAAACATCACCGACCAACCATAGAGGATCTGCCGAACATTCGGGAGAAGGTAAGGTCAAGGTCATTCATCAACTGAATATTCCTCCTCTTTGAAACCAAGCCCCTCTCTATCTCAAATCCTCCCCCTCCCCCTTCCACCCCTCTCCAAGACTATGTAGACGACTTTAGGCCAATATTGCCGTGTACACTTCTATGTTCAGATGTCACCATCTCAATCTCTACAGGTGGCCCAGGCTATAAACGACTCTAGAATTGAAGCCAATCTTGCCGTGTACCCTTCTATGTTCAGATATCACCTCTCAATCCCGAGCAGGTGGCCCAAGCTATAAACGACTCTAGAATTGAAGCCAATCTTGCTGTGTACCCTTCTATGTTCAGATATCACCCTCTCAATCCCGTACAGGTCGCCCAGGCTATAAACGACTCTATAATTAAGGCCAATCTTGTCGTGTACCCTTCTATGTTCAGATATCACCTCTCAATCCCGTACAGGTCGCTCAGGCTATAGACGACTCTAGAATTGAAGCCAATCTTGCTGTGTACCCTTCTATGTTCAGATATCACCCTCTCAATCCCGTACAGGTCGCCCAGGCTATAAACGACTCTATAATTAAGGCCAATCTTGTCGTGTACCCTTCTATGTTCAGATATCACCCTCTCAATCCCTACAGGTGGCCTAGGCTGTAGACGACTCTAGAATTGAAGCCAATCTTGTCGTGTACACTTCTATGTTCAGATGTCACCCTCTCAATCCCGTGCAGGTGGCCTAGGCTATAGACGACTCTATAATTAAGGCCAATCTTGTTGTGTACACTTCTATGTTCAGATGTCGCCCAGGCTATAGACGACTCTATAATTAAGGCCAATCTTGTCGTGTACCCTTCTATGTTCAGATGTCGCCCAGGCTATAGACGACTCTATAATTAAGGCCAATCTTGTCGTGTACCCTTCTATGTTCAGATGTCGCCCAGGCTATAAACGACTCTATAATTAAGGCCAATCTTGTCGTGTACCCTTCTATGTTCAGATGTCACCTCTCAATCCGTACAGGTCGCCCAGGCTATAGACGACTCTAGAATTGAAGCCAATCTTGTCGTGTACACTTCTATGTTCAGATATCACCTCTCAATCCGTACAGGTGGCCCAGGCTATAGACGACTACTACGAGAGCCTCCGTCAGGCCACAGTGAAGAACGCGTGGGAGCACTGGGACAAGCTGTACTCGCACCGGATCCGCTCCCACAAACTGATGGAGAACTTCCGGGAGGTCTACCGCGCATACTCGCCGCACAAGGAGGAAGAGGCGTTTGTCGTGTGCCCCTGGGTGCCCGGGCCATTCCGCCATATCAAACACACCAACCGGTGTAAAACCGCCGGATACATACCTAAGTCGCCTACCCGACACCGTCCTAACACTCGTCATGATAACACGCGCCCAAGTACCAGCGGGCGGACTTCACGCACGGAGCAGAGGCCTGTTAGTGCCTTCTAGATGTCGGTCACGATGATTTGTTACCTGCGTGTTCATGTGTTACCTGCGTGTTCATGTGTTCTTTAGCAAGGGAAGATATGTTCTCTACTAACTGGACAAATTCATTTGTTATTATATAAGATGTTGAATCAACATTAAGTTTTTGCAGCACATTGGGATGTATATTTTATTCGGCTAGTGTATTTCTTTAGCTTAATGAAGGGAGGATAATCATGTAAGAGGTTTCTTAATCAACACCTACACTTCATTTGATAAATTTCATTGTCATAAAGTTAATGGTTGAAAGAGTAATAAACCTATATAGGGAGCATAAATGTATTTTTGTGTAGGAATCGATTATGAACATAATACCTATATTAAAAGTAATTTTAGTGCGTCAAATGCCATCTCTAATAAATCATGATTAAACTATTCTTGCAGTCTTTTTTGTGAACTAATATTAGTTTTTTTATCATGAATACCGATTGCTTGACTCAGGTAACCAACCTTGTATAGTATTTAACTATAATAAATATTGTGCAAATGTGAAATTACCACATTTGGTATCTACATTTATAAAAAAGGTTACATTCTACGTTATTTGCCTAAACTTTCACAAATATTCTGAAAATATAAATATGTGTTTCGAATGATATACCCTAGTTGAAATATTTGTTTGCCTCTGATGTTTCGTTTGAAAACCGAGTTGGAAGAGTCTTGCATATTTCTTTTCTTTATTGCTGACGTCAAATAACATGTTGGCACACAATCTTGATTTGATTTTCACAGCAAAAAGTACAACATCAGTAAGGTCATATCCACTGTACCTGTATGATGATAATGGTTCTATGATGGTTAAACATTACAGCATCAGTGAGGTCATATCCACTGTTCCTGTATGATGATAATGGTTCTATGATGGTTAAACATTACAGCATCAGTGAGGTCATATCCACTGTTCCTGTGTGATGATAATGGTTCTATGATGGTTAAACATTACAGCATCAGTGAGGTCATATCCACTGTTCCTGTATGATGATAATGGTTCTATGGTGGTTAAACATTACAACATCAGTGAGGTCATATCCACTGTTCCTGTGTGATGATAATGGTTCTATGATGGTTAAACATTACAACATCAGTGAGGTCATATCCACTGTTCCTGTATGATGATAATGGTTCTATGATGGTTAAACATTACAACATCAGTGAGGTCATATCCACTGTTCCTGTGTGATGATAATGGTTCTATGATGGTTAAACATTACAACATCAGTGAGGTCATATCCACTGTTCCTGTGTGATGATAATGGTTCTATGATGGTTAAACATTACAACATCAGTGAGGTCATATCCACTGTTCCTGTATGATGATAATGGTTCTATGATGGTTAAACATTACAACATCAGTGAGGTCATATCAACTGTTCCTGTATGATGATAATGGTTCTATGATGGTTAAACATTACAGCATCAGTGAGGTCATATCCACTGTACCTGTGTGATGATAATGGTTCTATGATGGTTAAACATTACAGCATCAGTGAGGTCATATCCACTGTTCCTGAATGATGATAATGGTTCTATGGTGGTTAAACATTACAACATCAGTGAGGTCATATCCACTGTACCTGTGTGATGATAATGGTTCTATGATGGTTAAACATTACAGCATCAGTGAGGTCATATCCACTGTTCCTGTGTGATGATAATGGTTCTATGGTGGTTAAACATTACAACATCAGTTAGGTCATATCCACTGTACCTGTGTGATGATAATGGTTCTATGATGGTTAAACATTACAACATCAGTGAGGTCATATCCACTGTTCCTGTATGATGATAATGGTTCTATGATGGTTAAACATTACAGCATCAGTGAGGTCATATCCACTGTTCCTGTATGATGATAATGGTTCTATGATGGTTAAAGGTCATATCCACTGTTCCTGTATGATGATAATGGTTCTATGATGGTTAAACATTACAACATCAGTGAGGTCATATCCACTGTACCTGTGTGATGATAATGGTTCTATGGTGGTTAAACATTACAGCATCAGTGAGGTCATATCCACTGTTCCTGTATGATGATAATGGTTCTATGATGGTTAAACATTACAGCATCAGTGAGGTCATATCCACTGTTCCTGTATGATGATAATGGTTCTATGATGGTTAAACATTACAGCATCAGTGAGGTCATATCCACTGTTCCTGTATGATGATAATGGTTCTATGATGGTTAAACATTACAGCATCAGTGAGGTCATATCCACTGTTCCTGTATGATGATAATGGTTCTATGATGGTTAAACATTACAACATCAGTGAGGTCATATCCACTGTACCTGTATGATGATAATGGTTCTATGATGGTTAAACATTACAGCATCAGTGAGGTCATATCCACTGTTCCTGTGTGATGATAATGGTTCTATGATGGTTAAACATTACAGCATCAGTGAGGTCATATCCACTGTTCCTGTGTGATGATAATGGTTCTATGATGGTTAAACATTACAGCATCAGTGAGGTCATATCCACTGTTCCTGTATGATGATAATGGTTCTATGATGGTTAAACATTACAGCATCAGTGAGGTCATATCCACTGTTCCTGTATGATGATAATGGTTCTATGATGGTTAAACATTACAGCATCAGTGAGGTCATATCCACTGTTCCTGTATGATGATAATGGTTCTATGATGGTTAAACATTACAACATCAGTGAGGTCATATCCACTGTTCCTGTATGATGATAATGGTTCTATGATGGTTAAACATTACAGCATCAGTGAGGTCATATCCACTGTTCCTGTGTGATGATAATGGTTCTATGATGGTTAAACATTACAACATCAGTGAGGTCATATCCACTGTACCTGTGTGATGATAATGGTTCTATGGTGGTTAAACATTACAGCATCAGTGAGGTCATATCCACTGTTCCTGTGTGATGATAATGGTTCTATGATGGTTAAACATTACAACATCAGTTAGGTCATATCCACTGTACCTGTGTGATGATAATGGTTCTATGGTGGTTAAACATTACAGCATCAGTGAGGTCATATCCACTGTTCCTGTATGATGATAATGGTTCTATGATGGTTAAACATTACAGCATCAGTGAGGTCATATCCACTGTTCCTGTGTGATGATAATGGTTCTATGATGGTTAAACATTACAACATCAGTGAGGTCATATCCACTGTTCCTGTGTGATGATAATGGTTCTATGATGGTTAAACATTACAGCATCAGTGAGGTCATATCCACTGTTCCTGAATGATGATAATGGTTCTATGATGGTTAAACATTACAGCATCAGTGAGGTCATATCCACTGTTCCTGTGTGATGATAATGGTTCTATGATGGTTAAACATTACAACATCAGTGAGGTCATATCCACTGTTCCTGTATGATGATAATGGTTCTATGGTGGTTAAACATTACAGCATCAGTGAGGTCATATCCACTGTTCCTGTGTGATGATAATGGTTCTATGATGGTTAAACATTACAGCATCAGTGAGGTCATATCCACTGTTCCTGTATGATGATAATGGTTCTATGGTGGTTAAACATTACAGCATCAGTGAGGTCATATCCACTGTTCCTGTGTGATGATAATGGTTCTATGATGGTTAAACATTACAACATCAGTGAGGTCATATCCACTGTTCCTGTATGATGATAATGGTTCTATGATGGTTAAACATTACAGCATCAGTGAGGTCATATCCACTGTTCCTGTGTGATGATAATGGTTCTATGGTGGTTAAACATTACAACATCAGTGAGGTCATATCCACTGTTCCTGTGTGATGATAATGGTTCTATGATGGTTAAACATTACAGCATCAGTGAGGTCATATCCACTGTTCCTGTGTGATGATAATGGTTCTATGATGGTTAAACATTACAGCATCAGTGAGGTCATATCCACTGTTCCTGTGTGATGATAATGGTTCTATGATGGTTAAACATTACAACATCAGTGAGGTCATATCCACTGTTCCTGTATGATGATAATGGTTCTATGATGGTTAAACATTACAACATCAGTGAGGTCATATCCACTGTTCCTGTATGATGATAATGGTTCTATGATGGTTAAACATTACAGCATCAGTGAGGTCATATCCACTGTTCCTGTATGATGATAATGGTTCTATGATGGTTAAACATTACAACATCAGTGAGGTCATATCCACTGTTCCTGTATGATGATAATGGTTCTATGGTGGTTAAACATTACAGCATCAGTGAGGTCATATCCACTGTTCCTGTGTGATGATAATGGTTCTATGATGGTTAAACATTACAACATCAGTGAGGTCATATCCACTGTTCCTGTATGATGATAATGGTTCTATGATGGTTAAACATTACAACATCAGTGAGGTCATATCCACTGTACCTGTGTGATGATAATGGTTCTATGATGGTTAAACATTACAGCATCAGTGAGGTCATATCCACTGTTCCTGAATGATGATAATGGTTCTATGGTGGTTAAACATTACAACATCAGTGAGGTCATATCCACTGTTCCTGTATGATGATAATGGTTCTATGATGGTTAAACATTACAACATCAGTGAGGTCATATCCACTGTTCCTGTATGATGATAATGGTTCTATGATGGTTAAACATTACAACATCAGTGAGGTCATATCCACTGTTCCTGTATGATGATAATGGTTCTATGATGGTTAAACATTACAACATCAGTGAGGTCATATCCACTGTTCCTGAATGATGATAATGGTTCTATGATGGTTAAAGGTCATATCCACTGTTCCTGTATGATGATAATGGTTCTATGATGGTTAAACATTACAGCATCAGTGAGGTCATATCCACTGTACCTGTGTGATGATAATGGTTCTATGATGGTTAAACATTACAGCATCAGTGAGGTCATATCCACTGTTCCTGTATGATGATAATGGTTCTATGATGGTTAAACATTACAACATCAGTGAGGTCATATCCACTGTTCCTGAATGATGATAATGGTTCTATGATGGTTAAACATTACAACATCAGTGAGGTCATATCCACTGTACCTGTGTGATGATAATGGTTCTATGATGGTTAAACATTACAGCATCAGTGAGGTCATATCCACTGTACCTGTGTGATGATAATGGTTCTATGATGGTTAAACATTACAGCATCAGTGAGGTCATATCCACTGTTCCTGTATGATGATAATGGTTCTATGGTGGTTAAACATTACAGCATCAGTGAGGTCATATCCACTGTTCCTGTATGATGATAATGGTTCTATGATGGTTAAACATTACAACATCAGTGAGGTCATATCCACTGTTCCTGTATGATGATAATGGTTCTATGATGGTTAAACATTACAGCATCAGTGAGGTCATATCCACTGTTCCTGTATGATGATAATGGTTCTATGATGGTTAAACATTACAACATCAGTGAGGTCATATCCACTGTACCTGTGTGATGATAATGGTTCTATGGTGGTTAAACATTACAGCATCAGTGAGGTCATATCCACTGTTCCTGTATGATGATAATGGTTCTATGATGGTTAAACATTACAGCATCAGTGAGGTCATATCCACTGTTCCTGTGTGATGATAATGGTTCTATGATGGTTAAACATTACAGCATCAGTGAGGTCATATCCACTGTTCCTGTATGATGATAATGGTTCTATGATGGTTAAACATTACAGCATCAGTGAGGTCATATCCACTGTTCCTGTATGATGATAATGGTTCTATGATGGTTAAACATTACAGCATCAGTGAGGTCATATCCACTGTTCCTGTATGATGATAATGGTTCTATGATGGTTAAACATTACAACATCAGTGAGGTCATATCCACTGTACCTGTGTGATGATAATGGTTCTATGATGGTTAAACATTACAGCATCAGTGAGGTCATATCCACTGTACCTGTGTGATGATAATGGTTCTATGATGGTTAAACATTACAGCATCAGTGAGGTCATATCCACTGTTCCTGTATGATGATAATGGTTCTATGATGGTTAAACATTACAGCATCAGTGAGGTCATATCCACTGTTCCTGTATGATGATAATGGTTCTATGATGGTTAAACATTACAGCATCAGTGAGGTCATATCCACTGTTCCTGTATGATGATAATGGTTCTATGATGGTTAAACATTACAGCATCAGTGAGGTCATATCCACTGTTCCTGTGTGATGATAATGGTTCTATGATGGTTAAACATTACAGCATCAGTGAGGTCATATCCACTGTTCCTGTGTGATGATAATGGTTCTATGATGGTTAAACATTACAGCATCAGTGAGGTCATATCCACTGTTCCTGTATGATGATAATGGTTCTATGATGGTTAAACATTACAGCATCAGTGAGGTCATATCCACTGTTCCTGTATGATGATAATGGTTCTATGATGGTTAAACATTACAGCATCAGTGAGGTCATATCCACTGTACCTGTGTGATGATAATGGTTCTATGATGGTTAAACATTACAACATCAGTGAGGTCATATCCACTGTACCTGTGTGATGATAATGGTTCTATGATGGTTAAACATTACAACATCAGTGAGGTCATATCCACTGTACCTGTGTGATGATAATGGTTCTATGATGGTTAAACATTACAACATCAGTGAGGTCATATCCACTGTACCTGTGTGATGATAATGGTTCTATGGTGGTTAAAGGTCATATCCACTGTTCCTGTATGATGATAATGGTTCTATGATGGTTAAACATTACAGCATCAGTGAGGTCATATCCACTGTTCCTGTATGATGATAATGGTTCTATGATGGTTAAACATTACAGCATCAGTGAGGTCATATCCACTGTTCCTGAATGATGATAATGGTTCTATGATGGTTAAAGGTCATATCCACTGTTCCTGTATGATGATAATGGTTCTATGATGGTTAAACATTACAACATCAGTGAGGTCATATCCACTGTACCTGTGTGATGATAATGGTTCTATGATGGTTAAACATTACAGCATCAGTGAGGTCATATCCACTGTTCCTGTATGATGATAATGGTTCTATGATGGTTAAACATTACAACATCAGTGAGGTCATATCCACTGTTCCTGTATGATGATAATGGTTCTATGATGGTTAAACATTACAACATCAGTGAGGTCATATCCACTGTTCCTGTATGATGATAATGGTTCTATGATGGTTAAACATTACAACATCAGTGAGGTCATATCCACTGTTCCTGTATGATGATAATGGTTCTATGATGGTTAAACATTACAACATCAGTGAGGTCATATCCACTGTTCCTGTATGATGATAATGGTTCTATGATGGTTAAACATTACAACATCAGTGAGGTCATATCCACTGTACCTGTGTGATGATAATGGTTCTATGATGGTTAAACATTACAACATCAGTGAGGTCATATCCACTGTACCTGTATGATGATAATGGTTCTATGATGGTTAAACATTACAGCATCAGTGAGGTCATATCCACTGTTCCTGAATGATGATAATGGTTCTATGATGGTTAAACATTACAACATCAGTGAGGTCATATCCACTGTTCCTGTGTGATGATAATGGTTCTATGATGGTTAAACATTACAGCATCAGTGAGGTCATATCCACTGTTCCTGTATGATGATAATGGTTCTATGATGGTTAAACATTACCACGTTTTCTCCAAAATCGTAAGTCGTAACGAACGGTGCCCATTTTAATAACCCCGCAACTTCGTTGAGAGAGAATTAAAACGTGATAAAATATGGGGAAAACGAAGATTGACCGAGCATAGGTTTGACAAGGGAAATTTAAAGTTCTTACAGTGACGTAGAATAGCATGATAATTATATTTAAGGATTCGGACAATATAGCTGAATCCTTATTGTTATTGGCGTGTTTATTATTTCAAGAATTTTGTGTAACAGATATCAGCCAAAACGGCTGAAGCAAATACAGTGAAACTTTACAGCCCTTAATTGTGGAATAGTAGTGCGAAGCTTTTGGGCCCGATATGTCAAAACATTAAAGGTCCAGTTCGATTCTAAAATCGAAAAATCAACATTGACTTCTTTTTCAAAATGCACTTAGAGGCCTGAAACTTTTTTTCAAAAGATGCGCAATACAACATGATGCAAAAAAACATATGACAAATTCGTATAGGACTCGTGGTTTTGCCGCCATCTTGGTTTAAAGCAAATTTTACGAAACATCGACCCCATGCACACGTGGTGATTCACCACTCCGTCACTACTGAAACCAGAAAGCTGAAATTTACACAATGTAGCTAAGAGATTGTCCTATAACAAGTTTTTTACAGAATTCAAAGATAAAAGGACTTTTTGCGCGGCAACCTTTCAAAGTTTGCAATTTTCAAAAAATTCGTATTTTCAAGGACAGATAACTAAAAATAAACTGACCGCCGAATTTCATGATTTTTGCGTGCATGAGAGTTAGATATGACCAAGGTCTTTAATATGATAAAATAAAATCGATCGCGAACAGTCATTTCCAGTCGTCATGACGCATTTCCTAACATTGGGTCAGCTCCGACAGAAAAATGTTAATGGTGCCTTCCAATGCTGGTGTACCTTATCTTGTAATGATATTTTGATAAAACTTTCTGGAATGATAGATGACATTATCATCTGTGTAGTTATATGTTAGATTTTTGGCTGAATCCTGTTGTCGCTTTGCGGCTATATTTGTTTATATCTATCGTCCAATCATGATTTTGATGTAATTGATCATCTAACATATAGGACGCAGAAAATAGAGTTTTAGAACGCGACAGCAGATGCCAGATAGCCTAGATCTCTGTCTGTTTCAGGTGTCTGTCTTGATATCAATTGAATGTATCGATCCTTTAATTAATATGAAATCACGTGTCCATACGGTTCATGGACGAGGTGACGGGCTTGAAATGTTCGAAGAAAAATGTGGTGTTTCGGGACGATTCTGGGATGAAACGTGCGGTTAAACGACTAGGTAGATAAAACGTGATTGATTAGAACCATTTGAAAGTGAAAACGTGAATGCTTGGAATCATTTTGAACTGAAATCGTGTATATTGTAACACCTTTTTAAACATAGATATTTGAACTGATTTCTGCAAAGAAAACTTTTTCATACTGACTATGAGGACAATTCTAACGACACCAATTTTACAGTAAAACAAATTGTTCTTGTGCCGAAACTGTATGATACACTTCTGGCTTCAGGTGCTGAAAACAACATTATGGTTACCAGGTCATAAAACCTTTAGCATTCCAATTAAGTCACTAATCAGCTGTTCAAATTAACAACATTCAGGAATATCGAGCTGTGAGCCGAATGCGTTTAGTAAATACGTCTTGAACGGAATGAATTGTCTGTTCGTGAGAGAACGTGACGATTTTTATTTGCTTGAAATTGTCCTTTTTATTCCGAGATTACATGAGAAAGACATTGCCAGATTGATTGAATAACATGTGTTTATATCACTCACTGTCACAGTATTGTTCGCATTTCAATCAATCTATCCTTTTCTTTGTTTTTCTTCATGATAGCACCATGTGGTTTGCTTTCACTCACATAACAACAAAGTAAGGGAGGGAACTCTCCTCCAAACATTATGAAAAAATACCGCTAAATAAAAAAGTGCTCTCCAAGAGCTTAAAGCTTAATCAATGCTTAACATAGCCACCCCCCTGACAGAGTCGGAAGTGTGGCAAAAATAGAATTGTGATAATACTGGATACTTGTTAATACTGTTAAATGAAAATGTCTTTGGAATACTGGTCTGGTCTCAGCAGGTCTCAGCATGGTGTAATAGTCATGCAAGTTAAGAGTCCCATGTCACTTAACGAGAGTCACTGCATACACTCTTCCAGCACACACACCTTTGCGGCTGGTCGGATGTATTGTCCACTCGGGCTCTGCAATTTCACAGTTCTAACGCGACCATCATCGCCAGGCAATATCTCAAGGATTCGCGCCAAGTCCCAATGTCCTCTTGGTTTGGCATCATCAACTACAAGAACTAGATCCCCGACAGATATGCTTCGCGTCTCAGAGCTCCAACACCTTCTAACCGTCAGGTCTGGCAGATACTCTCTTTGCCAACGCCTACACACATGGTCTGCAATAACCTGTGATTGTCGCCATCGCCGCCGACTGTTTACTTCCTTTGCAAGGAACAGGTCTGGTGTTTGACAAGAGTCTGCTCTCCCGATGAGGAAGTGGTTTCGAGTAAGTGCTGTGAAGTCGTTTGGGTCTGTACTGTTGTATGTCAGCGGTCGACTGTTGAGAACAGCCTCTACTTCAGCTAAAGCAACACGCAATACAGTCTCCTGCACTATTTGTTTGTTTAGTACAGCCTTTAGAGCAACTTTCAGGGAGCGTATTAGCCTCTCCCAGGCACCACCAAAGTGGGGACTCAATGGAGGATTGAAGTGCCACTCAATTTGATGAGGAAGGAGGTAATTTGCAATGTTTGCTTGCTTGAGGTTTTGAAGGCACTGAGAGAGTTCGTTTCGCGCACCGTGGAAATTTGTGCCGTTGTCACTATAGAAATGCTTGGGATTACCTCGTCGTGCTATGAAACTTCTGAGGACTAAGATGAAGTCATCAGTTGACAGTGAGTCGGCTAGCTCAATGTGAACTGCCCTCGTTGAAAGGCAAGTAAACAAACATCCCCATCTCTTGACTGTACTTCTGCGAACTTTCACATTCAAAGGTCCGAAATAGTCAATCCCTGTATGGCAGAAGACTCCCTCAAAAGAACTCACACGACAAACTGGTAGGTCTGCCATTTTGACCGCTGTAGATTTCACACGTTCCCTGTGACATTGTAGACAAGAGTTTATAGCTCGTTTGGCCAATTTTCTCACCTTCAAGGGCCAGTAGGTCTGTCTGACATTTGCTATCATGTGTTCCTGTCCGCCATGAGCCGTCCTGATATGTTGGTCCTCCATGATGAGGTGAGTCACTGGGTGATCATCAGGTAGCAAGATCTGGTACTTTGCCTCAACTGAAATGTCTGCTTTACGAAGTCTGCAGCCCACTCTTATGTGCCTTCCATCAAACACTGGAGAGAGGGGAAGTAACTTGCTTTTCACAGGAACTGTCGTGCCAGACTGAAGACAATCGAGTTCGGGTCCAAAAGCACTACTCTGTGCTTCTTGTATCCAACAAAGCTCTGCTTCGTGGTACTCTTTAGCTGTGAGGGTGTCCCTGTGGTTCACAACTACATTCTTGTGCTTCAACATAGAAAGGAAAACTTGAACTGCTCGAAAGGTCCATGCAGTCCGATTCACAAGTCTTTTCCATTTAGAGAAGTCGACTGGATTCAATATGGCAGTTAGTCGTAACTTCGCTTCTTTGTCCACCGTTTCATGCTTAGAACTCGAAGTCGCCATGTGTTTGCTTTTTACTTCTGGATCACTTTCAAGATTCATGTTGTGTACATTGACTGTCGGCCAAGTACTCTCACTATTCCAAAGGAATTCTGGTCCGCGAAACCATGAATGATCCTGTGATAGACAACTAGCCGCAAGTCCAAGAGTACAGAAATCTGCGGGATTCACCTTACCAGGCACATGATGCCACTGGTCACAGCTGCTTTCGTCTAGAATCTCTGCAACTCTGTTCGCTACAAAAGGTTTGAAGCGCTTTGACTCGTTATTGAGGTACTGCAGGACAGTATTAGAGTCTGTCCAGAACACACTTCTGTCAATCTTCAACTGCAGCTCTTTATTGAGTGTAGACCACAATCTCACTGCAAGTACTGCTCCTTGAAGTTCCAATCTTGGAATTGTCAAAGACGGCTTGATTGGGGAAACGTGAGTTTTCGCTGCAAGAAAGGAACATGTGATAGTCTCTTGGTCAGGGTTGTATCTAAGATAGGCAACTGCTCAAAAAGCCTTTTCAGACGCGTCAGCAAACACATGGATTTCAAAGCGATTGCACAGAGATGAGAAGTTGAAATGATGTCTGGGCAAGCTGAAAGAGTTCAAGTCATAGAGTTCATTGTACCATCGCTCCCACTGTGTTTGGAGATCCTCAGGAAGTTGATCATCCCAGTCAAGACTTCGTTTCCATATTTCCTGTATCAGGATCTTTGCTCGGACAATGTAAGGTGCTACATACCCACACGTGTCAAAGATAGAGCAAACAGCACTAACAACTCCTCTTTTTGTGTTTATTGGATCTTTGAACTTGGGCTTGAAAGTGAAACAATCACTTTTTACATTCCAATGTAGTCCTAATGCGCGTTGTGTGGTTTGTTCATCTAAATCAAGACACTTGCTTTCAATCGCTCTCTCACCTTTTGGGATGTGGTTGAGTACATCAGTTGAGTTCGACACCCACTTGTGTAAGTGAAATCCGCCCAAATTCATCAATCTAATGAGCTCTTCAGTCATCTTTTTGGCATCTGTTGTAGTCTCAAGTGACTTTAACAAGTCATCAACATAGAAATCATTGATCACAGTGTCAATTACAGACTGATCAAAATTCTCAGCATTATCCATTGCGTTGCACCTCAGTGCATGACTTGCACAAGAGGATGAATCTGTGGCACCGAAAATGTGGACAGTCATTTTGTACTCTTCTGGGGGGCCTGGCTTCTTGATGTCAGGTTTCCACAGAAATCTCAGTGAGTCCGAGTCGTCCTCCGGTACACGTACCTGATGGTACATGCCCTCAACATCTGCCGTGATAGCTATCTTGTGGAGTCTGAATCTCTGTATCACACCAAATAGATTGTTCACCAAGTCTGGACCACTTGATAAGTTGTCATTCAAAGATGTGTTTTTATATGATGCAGCGGCATCAAAAACTACTCTCACCTTGCCAGGCTTGTTTGGACTTGTGACCCCATGGTGTGGTAGGTACCATGTGCGCGGTGATACACTTGTCACTTCTTCTGGTGTGAGCTTTCTCGCCTGGCCCTTTGAGATGTATCCATTCATTGTGGAACTATAAAGGATTTCAAAGTCTCTATTATTCACCAGCTTCTTCGCTAATAATCTGAAACGTTTCTCCGCAGCAGTCTTGTTATTTGGCAAAACAATATCCTTTGACTTCCATAACATGCCAACTTGATAGTGCCCGTCTACAAACCTTGTGCTTGACGTTAGTCTCTCCTCGGCTCTTTGGTCCTCTATAGATGATGGCTGAACCTTGTTGTAGACAACTCCAAAAGATTCAGTCTTCCAGAACCGTTCGATCTTGTGATGCATTTGTTCATCGCTTGTAATAGTGAATTTGATTTTCGCTTGTGCTTGTTCATACTGATTTGAATCACTCGCTGCTACTCCCATTAAGGACCATCCTAGCATTGTGCGAACAGCAATTGGCTGAGTTTTCTCACCTTCAATGACTTCCAACTGTAAGTGTGCTTTCGGGATGTCCATGGCAATAAGCATTCGAATCTGTTCAGGTTTGACAGCTGAAATGTTCAGTTCCTTTATGTGTTCCCATTTCTCATCAAGTTGTTGTGGTCTGCAATCAAATGCGTCAGATCCAACTGCCCATGCTTCCTTTACATGAATGGCTGGTGCATCTGGGTCTTGAGTCGATTTGATATCTAACGAGACCTTCATTGAGGGTTCTGTAGTGGTACAGTTGATTGTTGTTACCTTCAGCGCTCGTCGTTCTCCTCGCAGGCCGAGATCATGAACCAGTTGCTCATGAATCAAAGTTGTATCACTAGCGGAGTCCAATAAGGCATACGTCTGTATCACTCTACCATTTGGTCCCTGGGCTTGAATAGGCACAATCTGAAAGAATACTGCATCCCTAGATGTTTGCATCCTCTTGGTGAATGTCTGGGCTGGTGCAACGTACGGTTGGTGCAACAATGAGTGGTGTCTTCTCCCACATCCCTCTTCACGGCAAGACATGGTAGATAAACATTTCTCGGCATGATGTGATGGTTTCAAACAGTTGAAGCATAGCTTGTGCTTCGCAGTTAATGCACGTCTCTCGCTCACTGATTTGTTTGCAAAGATAGGACAATGATACATGTAATGTGGTTCATCACACATAGGACGTGGCATTTTGTGTTTAGGGATTTGATCATTTGTTTCCAAAGAGTTATTTCCCTTAATTCCAGGTTGGAATGAACCTCGATTTTGGGGTTGCTTTCCTGGCGCGACATCCACCTTTGTGTTGTAGACAGTAGTTTCCCTTGGGGATTCCTTTGTGTGGGCGTGTCCTGCATACCTGTTGCGTGCCTTCTCACCGCTGACTGAAATAGCAAACGGGTTAAACTCAACATCAACCCTGTCCCGGAGCCATCGTAACATATCATACAGATTTGGTTCCCGGTTCCTGGTTACGTTCCTCACAAACTCGTTCCATCTTGACAGTTTATCAATTGGAAGACGCCTTGCTATCTTCATTAACATATCCGAACTGTTCAATTCAGAAAGGTAGTTGAATTGCTCAAGAGTTGTGATACAGTCTCTCAATTGTACGTAGAACTTTCTGAGTGCTGATGGGTCATTACTATTCACAACAGGACCAGAGGTGATTCTGTCTACAAAGGCTCTTGTGACTTTGACACGGTGGCCAAATGCATTCTTCAATTCTTGCAAAGCTAGTGCATAGTTACGTCCTGAGTAACTAAGTCCTGATACTAAGAACTTTGCTTCGCCTTCCAAATGTGATTGTAAGAGGTCCATACGTCGGACATCATTTATGCCTGGACGGGAATGAACTTGTGAATGGAATTGCTCAATAAAGCGCGGCCATTCCACGGCTTTACCGTTGAATTTGGGAAGGTCTATCTTAGGAAGGTCACGTTCACTCTCAATCTTCACTAACGCCTGTGCTAAAGCATTATTTGTGTTCATACACTCAGTGTCTAGAATCGTTTCCTGTCCTGGCACTAGCCTATCAATCCATGCATCAATTGCCTCACATTTGTCTGTGAACTGTTTAGGAAGGTGTGCAGATTGCTGTTGAATAAAACATGGGGCATTAGGGTTAAGTTGCTTTGTTGGTGATTTTTGTGTGTTTTGATTTACCTGCGCACGTTGCTCACTCCTCACTTCATCCTGTGCATTATCAATAACACCTGTAGCATGTGTAATGTTTCCAACATTTATCTCATGTTCATTATCCAACCAGTTTCGAACCAGTTCATGCCTCACATGGTTAGGAAGTTCCTCCTTTAATTGAAAATCCTCATTTTCCAATAGTAAATCTTGTCTCACTCTTGCCTCCAAATTAGCCATTTCTTGTGCATGTAAAGCCTGCTGTTTAACTTGTGTTGCTTGCATGTCAGCTAATAGTTTTACATGGTTAGCTTCTAGTTCAGCAACTTGAGTTGTTAATTTTGTAGTCTCTTGAACATAAAATGCTTTCATTTTAGCTTGTTCGGCTTTAAACTGCATGCTTGCTTTACTTGATCTACTTGGAAGAGAGCCTACACTGTCACAGTTTGTTGGTGGTTTTGGTTGTTCACTGATTATTGACAGAGATTGAACAGACTTGCTTGTCAAAAGAACTCCTAATTCTTCCAAAATGTTATTTGAAGCTTGCATTCTCTCACTGAACCAATTAGCACTTTGATCACGTTCATTTTCACCTTCTAACACTGACATGTAGTGCTCATGAGCCGTACGAAGTGATTTTATGGCCTCTTCTATTTTCTCAACAGAGAGTGATAAAGTTCGCTTAGAACGTTTGTCCGTGATATGTTGCCTAGCAGTGTTTATCAAACTGGTTAGATGAGCTGCGTAGCCACTCCTACTGTGCTTAATTTCCTCATTTCGTGTTTGTGTTTCCTTATCCATAATGTTCAATATTTACTTCATGAAGAAAAACCATATGTTCGTGAGAGAACGTGACGATTTTTATTTGCTTGAAATTGTCCTTTTTATTCCGAGATTACATGAGAAAGACATTGCCAGATTGATTGAATAACATGTGTTTATATCACTCACTGTCACAGTATTGTTCGCATTTCAATCAATCTATCCTTTTCTTTGTTTTTCTTCATGATAGCACCATGTGGTTTGCTTTCACTCACATAACAACAAAGTAAGGGAGGGAACTCTCCTCCAAACATTATGAAAAAATACCGCTAAATAAAAAAGTGCTCTCCAAGAGCTTAAAACTTAATCAATGCTTAACATTGTCATTCCACAATTAACGATTGATACCAGTGGCTGTCTCAGTGTTAATCAACAGTAACGTGTATACACTCTGGAATATGTTAGTATTCTTGTATAGCTGAAAAATAAAACCGAGTCCTAAGCATTTATGGAATTAAAGGACAGTATTCGCATTTATCCCGGCACCTCTAGCGGTAATTCCTTGTGAGTGAGCCTTTGTGTCTACTCTATTTCTTGGTTCAGTTTTGTTCAAGATATAACCGACAATGGTGGCCATAAGAACATAATCTTGCACAAATGGTTGTGATAAATGTGTAACTTGCATTAAAGAAAGACATTCCATTGTGTGACAATAGACGAATTAATCTACAGTGCCGTGCTTGATCAAACCTTACCAGAGAGAATTTTGATTGTTATTAACTTGTTTGTATCCTAACAGATAAAAATATAAGCCAACCAGAATATGCAGATTATCATGTTTATTTAATGGTAAAAATGAATTTCATAAAATACAAAATCTTTATAAATAATATCTATGTATATAATCATTTTAACAAAGGTGGGCGGCCATTTCATACTGAGTTGAAACTGTCAACTTCTTGGACAAGGGCACTTGGACATGAAGACGGTGACTTCATCACATCTGGGTCATCAAACTAGCAACTGAGATAACTGTCAAATTAATGCACAAATGATATCAAAGTATTAAATACTCAGATAATGAAGGTAATACAAAAATCCTCTTTATCACCCACATTAGTTAAACATCATATAACCCGGAGGGGGTACACCTTGCAGAAATGGGTACAAAAAAAAATGATGAGACAACATTGATACTTTGTTTGTTCAAAAACATGTGCAAAATTGTCATTTAATGACTTTGAAAACAAACATCATATTTTCAGTCGGAAAAGCTTCTCTTAGCCAATCATAACCTCATGTACATAAGCTCTGTTCCAGTTTAGTCAACATGTTAACAATGTATCAATTGTTGGTCAATATTTCTCAGAACTTTCAACTTCCTTAGCTGTGACACATTGTACAGGAACTCAATCCAGTACAAACAGTTCTAGCTATCTCTGTCTGACAACTCAGGTTTGCCTTATATAGAGAGTGTGCACGGGTGGAGAGGTCTTCTCAGTTTGAGACACTGTTGACTACACGAGCAGTCTTCACTTAACCGACCGGGTCTTGATTGTCAGGGAAAGAAGAGGCCTAGATGGTCACTGAGGCAATGGTTGCATATTTATAGAAATATCTTGACATTGGGACTGAAAGAAGCTTTGTGTACATTTTAGGGTCAATACCGGTACAGAAATTCTGCTTGCAATGATCTTATCTTCAATTATATGTACTAAATATCATAATTTATATTCAACAAATAGATATTGTTAACAAAGTGCTAGATGTTTCATGCATGTTCACAATGTAAAATAGTTTGTGTGTTTATTGGGTATGTGACATCACAGAAAGGGTCTAGAGGCAGTAACTGCCTGTATACAATGGGTTATCCACATGGCAACATATATATAACATTTATATAATACATAATAAGGCAGAAACAAAGCATGGACACAAAGTAATACAAAGTAAAACACCTAACAAGATGAGATGAATACAACCAGCCTGAAGCATTAGAACTAAACCATATTCTAAACAATCACCTTGCCAACAGTCACTTTGAGCATTTCAGGCTGACGTGATTTTAAGGATTGAATAATTATAATGATACTTGAAGGATTGATTGGAGCACTAACGGTTGGATGGAATGATTGAGTAAATAAGATATAGTTGTGTATGCAAAAAATGCAAGTGGGAAATCACCTTGCATCAATCAAACCAATAGTCAAAATCAAAGAAGAACTACAATATTGCTGGCATGTTGGTTACAATTTAGAAATAGTGTCAAAACAGTTCTTCAGGAGCTACTTGCATTTATGGAATTATTTCTATAATTATTGTCAATTACATTAGAAATGGTGAAAAGAACTATCCTAGAATAAAACTACATATACAAGCATGAATTGACATCAAATTGCGCATTACTTCACTTCTATTACTACTTCTAGTATCACAAACAGTTTTAGAAACAAATCTGTAGTTTAATCTCCTTTGGTCTCTGTCACAATGACATTTGGCGCTGGTTTTACCAGTTCACACAAGCCTCTAACTACATCTCCACAGATCTGACATCAACATGAGTCCTACTGTCCAGATCTGAGGCAGAGATTGCTGAATAACCAATCACATTGAAGGTCATGACCTCTAGGAGTTAACTGACCAATCATAATGCATGTGGGAGAGCTTGAACTTCTTGGTGGCCTTGACCTCTGCTAGTTGAGACTTCTTATCTCCATCGTCCATATGCTTGTAGACCCACTCCACGAGCTGGGAAACAAAAACATATTAAAGTAACCTAAATGATGGATGGATGGGTAGCGAGGAAGATGGAAACAAAACAAAAACATATTAAAGTTCCCTAAATGATAAATGCATGAGCAGTTTGGTTGATGGATGGATGAATGGATTAATGGATGGATGGGTGTTTTGATGGATGGATGAACAAATAGGTAGGTGGCTGGGTGTTTTGATGGATGGATGAATGGATTAATGGATGGATGGGTGTTTTGATGGATGGATGGATTGATGATCACAGAACATAGCATGAGACAAAGGTGTAAAACTTTTGTTTTTACCGTTTTTACCAATGGCGGATCCAGGATTTTGAAGGTTCGGGTTCGGACTTAGAATCTGGGGGTGGTTGAGGGGGTAATATTACATTATTTTATTGACTTGAACCTATAACTGATTTTAAAAGGGGGGGGCACCCTGAACACCACCCCTAGATCTGCAACTGTTTACCATTTGGATTCGAACTCAGGTCCTTGGCATGATAGGCTGTCTTGCCTTCCACTTCATCACTGCACTCAAGTTGTGTCTCAAGTTAGGTTGATAGCCAAGAGATGCTTGTGTTAAATGATTTGTTGCAATTGATTTTATCATTATAACCATCAGAGTGTTTGGAAATCAAAAACTGTTTCACCCCTCACTGTTATCAAAATTGAAAATTTGGCTTTAGATTCTCGACAATCATAAACTGCAATTGTCTGTAGTTAGGTCTGACCTCTTCACTGTTCTTGCCGAAGTCGACGTGGTACCACTTGAAGATCTGGGAGAGCAGCACGGTCCTCTTGGCCACGATGATCTGACACCCGTCCGGTCCATCTAGGAACGCTTCAGCCGCCATCTGGAGCTGGTTGTATATATCCTGAAGAAAACATTTCATGCCCTGTTACATTTACACTTACATTACATCTGACCAAAATAAGCAACAAAGAAGAACCACACTGTGACTTTTTGCTTTGATACGAAAGTAAATGCCATAATTATTTGTAAAGATAAACAAAATCTCACATATACATCTATAAATGGCAAAAGAATAAATAAATACTTGTTTTCAATGAAAATCTTAAAACAGTCATTCATGTTTGCGAAATTCTCGTCCAATGTACATGGATACATGGAAGTTGCATACAGAATCAACTCATCTAAATGATTTCCATAAGTTTCTAGAATTACATTTGACTGATTAACTCACGTCATTGTTCGGTTTTCGATCAAAGTCACGACTTCAAACCTTCCTATTGTCATTATACAGTATCATTTAGCTTGTAAATGATTCTTTCTGGCAATTCTTCTCGATCACATGACACTATTAAACAAGTTTGCCAGGTGTGATCCTAAATAACGCAAGGGGTGGCTCTTTAACATTAAACAACTCAAGGGGTGGCTCTTTAACATTAAACAACTCAAGGGGTGGCTCTTTAACATTAAACAACTCAAGGGGTGGCTCTTTAACATTAAACAACTCAAGGGGTGGCTCTTTAACATTAAACTTGGCATCACGTCTTGTTACATATCGCAAAACATAGTACCATGTTATGTTTGTCACAATAAAACTGTAGCCAGGTGGTTGTAAGTGGTATTATCAGATGTTGATCCCTGATGAGAACAGATATGTATGTGTTTTGTATATTCCATCACAACATGTCAACTCACGTCGGGTGTGTAGGTCTTGATGGGAGGACAACTCTTGGCGCCGCAGACCAGCCCAAAGTGGATGAGAGGCTCGGCTTCCTGCAGCGCCACCTTCAGGCGAGGGTCAGAGTCAGAGAATGGTCTCGTGAACATCCCTGCAAAATACACACATTGTCATCTGTTTCTCTTACACAGATAGGTATTTTCTTGAATAATAAATGAAAATGAATGTTAATGTACTATTTGTGATATTAACCATTATTAACAATTGAGGTCTTGATGCTTTAGCTTTGAGCAGATGCAGAAATAAAACTAAGTCAGGACATATAATAATTTTTGTTGAAATTTTTGGCCACATCAGCAGGAAAAGTCAGAAATGAAGTCATTTTGGGGCAAAATTTAAAAAATTGATACCAATATATCTTAACCTGTAAAAGGCACATCTGCATCACATAGGTTACATCTATATCATGTTTGAAGTTTCTGGGGCATATAGTTTTTAAGTTATTTCTCACAAACGATTTCAGACGCACTGACAGACGGACACGCAGAGCACAATGTACCCCTGTCTACATCATAACTATTCATGTTTTGTGTCCTTATCTAGGCAAACTTCATAGTATTGGTAAAGAGGTGAAATGGTTAAGCAACCTCCAGTACCAGTTTCTGGTGGAGAGGTTAAAGGGTTAAGCAACCTCCAGTACCAGTTTCTGGTGGAGAGGTTAAAGGGTTAAGCAACCTCCAGTACCAGTTTCTGGTGGAGAGGTTAAAGGGTTAAGCAATCTCCAGTACCAGTTTCTGGTGGAGAGGTTAAAGGGTTAAGCAACCTCCAGTACCAGTTTCTGGTGGAGAGGTTAAAGGGTTAAGCAATCTCCAGTACCAGTTTCTGGTGGAGAGGTTAAAGGGTTAAGCAACCTCCAGTACCAGTTTCTGGTGGAGAGGTTAAAGGGTTAAGCAATCTCCAGTACCAGTTTCTGGTGGAGAGGTTAAAGGGTTAAGCAATCTCCAGTACCAGTTTCTGGTGGAGAGGTTAAAGGGTTAAGCAACCCCAGAACTCACCGACACCCTTCCTGTTTCCTCTCAGCACCCCGTTCTCTATATCCTGCAGCGAGTACGAGTAGCCTCCGATGATGTACTTCACTGTGTTGAAAAACTGAAACAGATTTGAATAAAACTCATTGTGCATTGACATTAGAATTGGTTTTTGTATCATCATTAAATGTTTTCTATAATATTTACATCAGAATGGGTTTTTGTATCATCATTAAATGTTTTCTATAATATTTTATTTTTTCCTCCAATGTTTGAGGAGGTTCTCTACCTTGTACCTCTGCCAGAGGTTGGTGGGCGGTCCCCGCACGATGTTGGCGTGGATGACGAGGGCGTTGTAGATGTTGATGAAGAAGGCCAGCTTCTCCTCCCGCGACACGTCCGAGATCTGGGCTCGCTGCAGCTCCTTGGTCAGTCGGACATAGCGCTGGAACTCAGTACTGCCTGCTATACCCTCGTAGTTCACTTTCTGAACAGATCATAGATGAAGTTCACATCATTGGTTGAGGCTTGTGTTTACATAAGTACTTAACTATTTGCAACTTCAGCATAGCAACATCAAACTAGCAAGGTTTCAGTTTCAGCATTTACTTGTGACAAATGGTTGTTGCACAGACTGATACTATTTTCAACACTAAAATATTGCAAGATGATGAAGTTGAGGATGAATAATATTATGATGATCCGGTGAAAGATATAAAACAAGATAGCATGTCTGTCACTTTCTGAACACATCAGCATCAGCTGTTAGTCGTGCATATTGTTTGACGTTGTGTTTATCTAAGTAATTACCTATCTGCAAGTTAACTTCAGCATTGCAATATCAAACTTCAGTTTCAGCATTAGATGAGGCTTGTGCTTACTTAAGTATTTAACAATAGGCAACTTCAGCACCGCAATATCAAACTAGCAAGGTTTAAGTTTCAGCATTCATTTTTAAAGCTAAGATCCATTGTATTGCAAGATGATGAAACTACTGTAATCAATGTTGAGGATGAATATGATGATCAGGTGAAAGTACTAACAAAAGATAACATGTCTGTCCGTCAGGAGAAGGAAAGAAACCTACCCGTCCATCAGGAGAAGGAAAGAAACCTACCCGTCCATCAGGAGAAGGAAAGAAACCTACCCGTCCGTCAGGAGAAGGAAAGAAACCTACCTGTCCGTCAGGAGATGGAAAGAAACCTACCCGTCCATCAGGAGAAGGAAAGAAACCTACCCGTCCGTCAGGAGAAGGAAAGAAACCTACCCGTCCGTCAGAAGAGAGAAAGAAACCTACCCGTCTGTCAGGAGAAGGAAAGAAACCTACCCGTCTGTCAGGAGAAGGAAAGAAACCTACCCGTCCGTCAGGAGAAGGAAAGAAACCTACCCGTCCGTCAGGAGAAGGAAAGAAACCTACCCGTCCATCAGGAGAAGGAAAGAAACCTACCCGTCCGTCAGGAGAAGGAAAGAAACCTACCCGTCCGTCAGGAGAAGGAAAGATACCTACCCGTCCGCCAGGAGAACGAAAGAAACCTACCCGTCCGTCAGGAGAAGAAAAGAAACCTACCTGTCCGTCAGGAGAGAGAAAGAAACCTACTCATCCGCCAGGAGAAAAAAAGAAACCTACCCGTCCGTCAGGAGAAGGAAAGAAACTTGCCTGACCGTCAGGAGAGAGAAAGAAACCTACCCGTCCATCAGGCGAGAGGAAGGCACTGTACAGTTTCAGGATCATCTTCCTCAGTTCCTCTCCAATCTCACTCGCTGTGGACACAACACAGGAGACATTTGCTCAACTTCACAACACTGGCGCAGCTTGGTCTTATTGATATCTGTATATTGTGCCCTTAGTGTCACAACATCAGTTATATATCCTTGAAAAGTCGTACAACACCCATTGATAAGTGCATGTTAACTAAATGGTTTTGCAATGTATGATAAATCAGTAAGTCTATGAAAGCTGTACATGTAGTAGTGTGATGCACCTACCTTTCCTTGGTTCACAGTCTGACATGCTCCCCGCATTGAGAGCCTGGGAATCATCGTCGTCAAGGAGACGGTAGTAGACCTTAGCGTCCCTGAACGTCGTCTCCGCCCCCGACTTGACCTGATGACTGAAGTGTTTCTCTACCAAGAGCTGACCCATCTCCACCGCTCTCTCTCGATCTGTGTAACAGTGGTACATAGTGTAACATAGTTAACTGCTCTCTCTCGATCTGTGTAACAGTGGTACATAGTGTAACATAGTTAACTGCTCTCTCTCGATCTGTGTAACAGTGGTTCATAGTGTAACATAGTTAACTGTTCTCTCTCGATCTGTGGAACAGTGGTACATAGTGTAACATAGTTAACTGCTCTCTCTCGATCTGTGTAACAGTGGTACATAGTGTAACATAGTTAACTGCTCTCTCTCGATCTGTGTAACAGTGGTACATAGTGTAACATAGTTAACTGCTCTCTCTCGATCTGTGTAACAGTGGTACATAGTGTAACATAGTTAACTGCTCTCTCTCGATCTGTGTATCAGTGGTACATAGTGTAACATAGTTAACTGCTCTCTCTCGATCTGTGTAACAGTGGTATATAGTGTAACATAGTTAACTGCTCTCTCTCGATCTGTGTAACAGTGGTACATAGTGTAACATAGTTAACTGCTCTCTCTCGATCTGTGTAACAGTGGTACATAGTGTAACATAGTTAACTGCTCTCTCGATCTGTGTAACAGTGGTACATAGTGTAACATAGTTAACTGCTCTCTCTCTCGATCTGTGTAACAGTGGTACATAGTGTAACATAGTTAACTGCTCTCTCTCGATCTGTGGCAGTGTAGGATAGGTGTAACATAGTGAACTGCTCTCTCTCGATCTGTGGCAATGTAGGATAGGTGTAACATAGTTAACCGCTCTCTCTAGATCTGTGTAACAGTGGTACATAGTGTAACATAGTTAACTGCTCTCTCTCGATCTGTGGCAGTGTAGGATAGGTGTAACATAGTTAACCGCTCTCTCTAGATCTGTGTAACAGTGGTACATAGTGTAACATAGTTAACTGCTCTCTCTCGATCTGTGGCAGTGTAGGATAGGTGTAACATAGTTAACCGCTCTCTCTCGATCTGTGGAACAGTGGTACATAGTGTAACATAGTTAACTGCTCTCTCTCGATCTGTGGCAGTGTAGGATAGGTGTAACATAGTTAACTGCTCTCTTGATCTGTGTAACAGTGGTATATAGTGTAACATAGTTAACTGCTCTCTCTCGATCTGTGTAACAGTGGTGAAACACTTGTCACAATATAGAAACATTGGTAGGGAAAGTTTAACAATATTCCAATATTGTTAGGACTTGAATTACAGTATAGAACCTTTTTTAGGACATATGTTACAATATTGAACCTTTTTTTTTGACATGTGTTACAATATTGATCCATTGTTAGGAAATGTTTTACTATGTTTAAATCTTTTTAGGACATTAGTTTTGAAACAATTCAGTTATTTAACAATTTATAAGACATGTTTCACAATTTTGAACAATTTCAAGGACATGTGTTACAATAAGGAACATTTCTAAGACATATGTTACAATATTGAACCATTGGTAGGAAATGTGTTACAATATTGAACCATTGTTAGGAAATGTGTTACAATATTGAACCATGGTTAGGAAATGTGTTACAATATTAAACCGTTTCTAGGACATGTGTAACAATGTTGAAACATCATTGGAGAACATTTAACAACATTGAAATATTGTTGAGAAAATTTAAGCAATATTGAAACAGATGATAGACATCATGTAACATATCAATGCTGCTAAAAGAATTAATACATAATTAAAGTTTTTCCATCTGTTACAGTTTTAGAAATTTGTAGCAAAATTGAAGCAAGTGTTACTTTAGAATTGAACATTATTGTACAATTGTAACTTTATTAAGTTGATTATCAATTTTTAAATTCTCAAAAGAATTGTTGAAAAAATAGAGCCATTGGCTCTGTAGCTCATCAGGCTTCATCATCAACTATGATGCCAATCATAAAATTAAGTATATAGCAGTGTATAAAATAGATTGGAAATCTAGCCTGTCCTGAAAATTCATTGGTCAATTCCTTTGGGAAATTTAAGAAAATAATTGAAAAGTTACCAGTCCTGACCAAAAAGTTACCAGTCCTGACCAAAAAGTTACCAGTCCTGACCAAAATGTAACCAGTCCTGGCAAAAAGTAGCCAGTTCAAGGACTGGCTGACGGGCAATATTTTAAACACTGTATATAGTTTTCTAGGCCTTATACTTCAGGAGAAGATGAAAATAGATATGAAGGATGTTCCTGTTGCCTTTATTATTATCATAAAGCTACAATTCATCATCCTCACTAGTCAAGGAGTCTGTACACAAAGTTTCAGCTTTCTAGGCCTCATGGTTCTGGAGAAGAAGATGAAAATAGGATTTTAGGGCGTGGCATATGTGGCCCTTATTAGGGGTCACAGGGCCACCAAAACTACAATTTATGATCTTCACTAGTCAAGGAGTCTGTACACAAAGTTTCAGCTTTCTAGGCCTTATGGTTCTGGAGAAGAAGTCTAAATTCCACAAAGTTTACAGACGGACGGACGCCGGACACCATGCCATGCCATAAGCCCATCGGGTCTTACAGGCCAGATGAGCTAAAAAGTATGACAACAAGTGTTTGTCACTGAGGTGACATAATCCCCCGCCGCAAATTATCAATCAATTATTGGCTGTGACCTCTTATTTGTTGTCAGAGGGTCACGAAATCTATAAACTGTGACCTTGAAAATAATTTGAAGGTCACCAAAATCGACTGGGCCCGGCGCCTTCCCAATAAGATGCTTTGTGTAAATTATGAAGAGAATCCAGTTATGGTTCTTGAGATATCCTGCTGACAAGCCTAAAATGCAGGTTTCAATGCTGCAATTTTCAAAGTCTCGCTGTGACCTTGAAAATAATGTGAAGGTCACCAAAATCGACTGGACCCGGCGCCTTCCCAATAAGATGCATTGTGTAAGCTATGAAGAGAATCCAGTGAATGGTTCTTGAGATATCCCGCTGACAAGGGTAAAATGTCAAAGCCTCGTAATGACCTTGAAATGAAGGTCAAGGTCTTACCCAGGGGAAGCTATATGTAAGATATGAAGAGAATCCAGTCAACAGCTCTTGAGATATCGCGCTAACAAGGGTAAACATGCAAGTTCACATGTCAAAAAATTCAAAGTTCCGCTGTGACCTTGAGAATAATGTCATGGTCACCAAAATCTAATCAGCCCAAGGTCTTCCCCAGGGGAAGCTATATGTAAGATATGAAAAGAATCCAGTCAACAGTTGTTGAGATATCGCGCTAACAAGGGTAAACATGCAAGTTCAAATGTCCAAAAATAGAGCCATTGGCTCTGTAGCTCATCAGGCTTCATCATCAATTATGCTGTAGAGTGTGGCCAATGTGATTCCCCCTTTGTAGAGGCCACAGGGTCACCAATCATAAAACCAAGTATATAGGCGACAAGTTTCAGTTTTCTAGACCTTATACTTCAGGAGGAGAAGATGAAAATAGATTTGAAGGAAGTTCCTGTTGCCTTTATTAGGGGCAACAGGGTCACCAAAGCTACAATTCATCATCCTCACTAGTCAAGGAGTCTGTACACAAAGTTTCAGCTTTCTAGGCCTTATGCTTCTGGAGAAGAAGATGAAAATAGGTTTTTAGGGTGTGGCCCCTGTGGCCTTTATTAGGGGTCACAGGGCCATCAAAGCTACAATTTATAATCTTCACTGGTCAAGGAGTCTGTACACAAAGTTTCAGCTTTCTAGGCCTTATGGTTCTAGAGAAGAAAATGAAAATAGGTTTTTAGGGTGTGGCCCCTGTGGCCCTTATTAGGGGTCACAGGGCCACCAAAGCTACAATTTATAATCCTCACTCTTCAAAGAGGCTATACACAAAGTTTCAGCTTTCTAGTCCTCATGGTTCTAGAGAAGAAGATGAAAATAGGCTTTTAGGGCGTGGCCCCTGTGGCCCTTATTAGGGGTCACAGGGCCACCAAAGCTACAATTTATGATCCTCACTAGCCAAGGAGTCTGTACACAAAGTTTCAGCTTTCTAGGCCTTATGGTTCTGGAGAAGAAGATGAAAATAGGTTTTTAGGGTGTGGCCCCTCTGGCCCTTATTAGGGGTCACAGGGCTACCAAAGCTACAATTTATAATCCTCACTAGCCAAGGAGTCTGTACACAAAGTTTCAGCTTTCTAGGCCTTATGGTTCTAGAGAAGAAGATGAAAATAGGTTTTTAGGGTGTGGCCCCTGTGGCCCTTATTAGGGGTCACAGGGCCACCAAAGCTACAATTTATAATCCTCACTAGCCAGGGAGTCTGTACACAAAGTATCAGCTTTCTAGGCCTTATGGTTCTGGAGAAGAAGATGAAAATAGGTTTATAGGGCGTGGACCCTGTGGCCCTTATTAGGGGTCACAGGGCCACCAAAGCTACAATTTATAATCCTCACTAGCCAAGGAGTCTGTACACAAAGTTTCAGCTTTCTAGGCCTTATGGTTCTGGAGAAGAAGATGAAAATAGGTTTTTAGGGTGTGGCCCCTGTGGCCCTTATTAGGGGTCACAGGGCCACCAAAGCTACAATGTATAATCCTCACTAGCCAAGGAGTCTGTACACAAAGTTTTAGCTTTCTAGGCCTTATGGTTCTGGAGAAGAAGTCGAAATTCCACAAAGTTTACGGACGGATGGACGGATGGACGGACGGACGGACGGACGCCGGACACCATGCCATGCCATAAGCCCATCGGGCCTTACAGGCCAGATGAGCTAAAAATTCAAAGTTCCGCTGTGACCTTGAGAATAATGTCATGGTCACCAAAATCTAATCAGCCCAAGGTCTTCCCCAGGGGAAGCTATATGTAAGATATGAAGAGAATCCAGTAAACAGTTGTTGAGATATCGCGCCAACAAGGGTAAACATGCAAGTTCACATGTCCAAAAATTCAAAGTCCTCCTGTGACCTTGAGAATAATGTCAAGGTCACCAAAATCTAATCAGCCCAAGGTCTTCATCAGGAGAAGCTATATTTAAGATATGAAGAGAATCCAGTAAACAGTTCTTGAGATATCGCGCCAACAAGGGTAAAATGACAAAGTGTCCTTGTGACCTTGAAATGAAGGTCAAGGTCACGAAACCCATTTGGACAATTACTCTCACTGAGGTGAACCTATATGCAAAATATGAGAAGGATGTAGAGAATAGTACTTATGTTATTCCATTTCGTACGTACGGACGGACGTACGGACGGACGCTGCCGAATACTATATCCCCCGCTTCGCGCTAATCGCTCGGCGGGGGATAAAAATCCATCAATATTGAAAGGCTATTTGTATATTATGAAGCATTATTGAAACAGATGCAAATTAACTGACACATTTTAAGTAATTAATACAACTGTCATATTATTAAGTAATATCAACCAATTTTGAACAGTTGCAACAATTTAAAACAAGGGATACCATATTTTTGTTATGGTTCCAATATGATACTGGCAGGTACCAACTAGGGTGTTCTATGAAATCAATGCACATGAGTACTTGAACAAAAATGTATCAACTAATCACACATTAAATTACTACTTCTAGCAAACTGCAAATAAAACGCATCAGTATCAAATATGCTTTAGGATAGAAAAACTAACCAAGCTGTTTGGTCTTGACCACCCAGTCAACGAACTCCGACCCAACGAATGAGTTCTTGTGGACGGTGAGCCCCGCTCTGTGGTCGGAGATGAGTCCGCTTGACCGTAGAGCATGAACTAGCTGGGCATACTCGTCCGGTTCACAGACCATGTCCCCTGGGTCTGGAGTGGAGAATATAGATAGATAGTAGGGATGTCACGATACACTGATGCATCGTTGTGGTACAGTTCATTATACGATACACAATACAGCAACTGTGTATCGTGATGCAAGTTTTGACGAATATCGTTCAACTTTTTCGTGAATATTGAATCAAGAAATCAAGAGATAGCCTTTCTGTTGGTGTCTAAGTTGGAAAACAGAGGATTAAATGACTTTTTCATAAAGAAGTTGACTTGTTTTGGTGTTTAACTGTTGGTGACTCCAATAATTCTCATTTGAAATATTAAATTTAGATCTGTGAATTTGTATCTCGCCGTAATAATGCCACCAATATTGTATCGTGATATGTATCGTATCTTGACCTTAGTAGCGTGATATGTATGCATCGTGAGGTACCTGTATCGTGACATCCCTATTATATAGACAAATTGAACTACATACACAGGCTAGACACAGGTTTCAGTCAAATTGTCATTGACTTGCAGCATGTTCTGCACTAAGTCTTACAGCTCTGCATGAAAGTCAATCCAATATTAATGCTAATTTCTTGTAAAAGACGCAAATCTTTTAATATTTGGTAAATATTTTGTTGAGTAAAGTGGAAAAGTTGGTGAAACTGGAAAACAGAGATGTTTCATTCTCTCCAAAGACTGCAATACCCTCCAGCAGGAGTAGATACTTAAGTCCTCCCTGCAGCTTCCCCACAGCCTCCTACATTAGTTAAGGCAATCCCAGCTGATGAAACCCTACCCACTATAATAATTCTCCCTTCTCACCCGAGTCCTTGACGGCGGTGCTGGGGTCAGGGACGGACGGAGCATCACTCGGTGGAACGTTGTTCTTCACGTCGTCTATGAGCTCGTCTAAACGTTTCTTGTCATCAGATACCTGCAATGTACCACTTTGGTGTTGCTTTTATTTGCTAGATTGCCTTGTAAGCAAATGCAGCCCTTATTTTCATAAGCTTTTCCCTAAGGGTTAAATTAGAAGAACTGGAACAGTTAATAATAAAATAATGTGCATACTTATATTGCGCCTTTTCCACGTCCTGAGACATGCTCAAAGCGCTACATTATTACCCCGAAGGAGTGTACTTTCACAGCTGCTACTAAGCGCTGATCGCGACCATCTTGGTCAGTACATCCAATTTTCAGGTACCCATTTAAACAGCTGGGTGGACTGAGTGCAATGTGGATGAAGTGCCTTGCCCAGGGACACAACACTGGATAAGACCCAAGTCACAAATTTTTGGTGTCTCCACCGGGATTCGAACCCGGGTCTCCGGCGTGAGAGGCCAGCATGCTAACCACTACACCACTGTGCTCCACAGTTGTGAAAACAATCAATGTAAACATGAAATGTCATAAAAAAAATATAAAGAAATGATTTCATATGACAAATATTTAACTGAACATCACATTAATAATGTCAGTAAATAAATGGTTCTTTCCATGACAAATAATAAGATATAAAAGCAAATATGGATAAATATTTCATAGTGGATTTGATATAATAAAAACGCCCTTTCAAGCAAAAAGCCACGCCCACTCAGCTAAAGAGCCACGCCCACCCGAGGAAAATTAGTTACGCCCATCTCACCAGCTTTTGGAAGTCGTCGTTCCCACCGACGTGCACGGCATTGAAGAATATCTGGGGGACTGTCTTCTTGCCTGTCCTTGTCTGCACGTCCTGTCGACACTGGGGGAAGGAGTCGAGGCTGATGTCTGTGTAGGGGAGCTGTAGTTCCTGGAGAGAGTTCTTAGCTCGCATGCAGTGCGGACAGCCCAGGATCGAGTAGACGATGATGCGACCCTTTAGTTCCATGACTGGACAGCGCCTCACGAGCGTCTGGGGTGGTTGCTGAGCTAGGGCGGCGGCTGACAACGCCCGATAAGATGGCAGAAAGAGGAAGTTTAACTGCCGCCGTGCAACCGGAACTATAAACTGCCAAGTCACGGTTAGCGACCGCTGGAGCCATCGCAACATCGATCAAACGGGCTGTTGTTTACAGCCCTGCAATACAGGTTGTAATGGGTTGCCTTTCAATGGAGGAGGGGAGGTAACTCTAGTCAAATCTACTTTGGCTTAGCTCTATATAAATTGATTAAACAATGAAGATTACGGTTCGAATCAACTGTTTGCATGACGATATGTAGGTAGGCCTGATAGGTTGCTGTTGTTGTATACAGATCTAAACAGCGTCATGGGCATGTGAATTGATTAGGTTTGAAGCTTTTGACTACTTCGTCAGATGAAAGAGACATCGGCGCGTTTTTTGGAAGATAAACTATAAGTACTATTCTTTTTAATATTCCCCAATAAATATAAGTTCATGCGAAATGAATTATTTTCAGAAGGTCAAATATCTACCTACTCAACAAATGATCCGAGTAGTACGCTGTGTTAAGTATCAAGCAAAAAGTATGGGCGGCCATTTTCGTCGGAACATCTCTAACTCATTTGAAGAAGGGAAAGGGTTTCTCACATTATCCGAACATGGGATAATCATTTTTAAACCTCTTCTTTTGATTAAAACTTCTCTGTCTTGCAAAAAGTAACATTTATTATCGTTTTCGTGAAATCATTTTATCCACTAAAGTAACCAATTGGTATATAAGTACTGCCTCTCCACATCTATAAGACCAGATACAGGTCGGTTTTAAGTTTGGCTTTAGGGCAAACCTGACTGCATGTTCGTCTCAGCATTCTATCATTAGGCTACAGTCACTCTTTGTTTCATGTTTTCTTTCAATGGTTCACCTTCCGTAGGCAAGGTTTACACATCTCGACATAAACTCTCCGATTACCAAGCTGCGAGAGTCAGAAATCTTATCGATCGCTTGTTCGTGTTTTTGAGAAAATAACACTTCATGATCAATGGTACTCTGTTTCTAACAATATTTTCTAAAGATTTAATCCTTGTTTCTCTTGTAATTATATACAAAGGGCATTCAAGTTGTAATGGAGTACATTTTCAGTCAATTCCACATTTTGCATCATCATGATGTGCTCGTCATGTGTTTAAAACATTGAATTTCCAAAATTCAATACGAAAAATAAGCAGGTGATCATTTTACTTTTCACGTGAATATTTAATGTAAATGACGCAACAGAATCACTATTCCTTACTGCTAAGGCGATGCTATTCCATAATTTGATTGACAGTGGGACAGAAGATGAGGTTAAGTGGCTTCAGTCGTGTAGTCGGCTGAGTTTCTTAAACCATAAGTTGTGCGAAGTTGTCGGGATGACTACCGTATGTAGTAAGTGTCCAATTCTACGAATCAAGAAGTTTTCACCAATAAGCACTTGTATTTTAACATCTAACTTAAATATAATGCTGAGGAATATATGCATGGATGACAACTTCTTTGTTCATTGTATGCGACGTTTCGACACAGATTCTTGTGTCGTTCTCAAGCAGAGGAAGAGTAATGAGGTAGGGGCATATATATAAGTAAATAGTACAATGCACAGTGACAACAACTTAATGAAGAGAGTTGAGTGGTAGGAAACCAGTAATGTACAATGCAGTGCGCTACATTTAATTGATAGAGGCCAGTGATGTACGTGAGTGATTACAGTTAATTAATTTAATAGAGGCCAGTGATGTACATGAGTGATTACAGTTAATTAATCTGTGTCGAAACGTCGCATACAATGAACAAAGAAGTTGTCATCCATATATTCCTCAGCATTATTGTCATCCCAACTTCTAAAATGCCCCTCAAAGAAGTTAACTTAAATATGTCACTCATAGTGGCTGTTGTTCATTTTTATCCCACCGGTATCTAATACCGTCGGAGATAGTCACCACCCAATCCATGATCATTTCAATTCCGGAGCCATGATCCTTATAACGCCGCTTGCGCAATATTTCAGCCATTAGCGGCGGCTAGCTCATTGAAACTTTGTATATGAATCGGCGAACATGTGACAGTTTAGTAGTGCCTTTTCAGTTTTTGGAATTTAAACTTCTTCCGAATTTTATTATGTTCATGAAAAACTTTAAGTGGAATTTAATTCAAACTTCCGGCGCATCACTCCAACACAATTTGCGCTAGCTCATGGAGCCTTAGTATATGGCTCTGTCAGCACGTGTAGTCCAGATGTGGACTTTTCATTTTTGGTGGTGTCCATGGAAACATAACTTGGAATTATGTAACCGGACCATAACTCCGGCTAATTGTAACTTGAAATTTGGATCGGTCAGAATGTGCCTTTTTTTAAATTTCAACTACTTCGAAAAAATTTCTTTGGCGGTTAAAAAATTGAAATTGAAGTTACAATTTTGACATAATTCTAAGATAAGATATATTGGGGGCCAGGGGGATACATCAGCTTCTGATGACGCTTTTTTAAGTAAGGGAGACAATTACATGACTAAGGTTATCTTATTAGAATTATGAAAGGCCTAGTACCAAAACTCAAAAGACACAGTTGCCAGTTAGGCGGACCACAGTGAATAAAATCGGCCTATTCAAATTTAACTGCACGGAGGTATTGAATGCTCTACACAGGACCCAGTGGAGAGGAAACCCATCGAAGTAACATGTTCGATACCCAAGGAGTTAATATTTTAAAGCTTTTATTCCTCGGAACTAGCCAGATTATAATCAGACTTGGCCGACCGTACTTTTTCTGTGCTTTTCATCTCACACACACTGATTTACCCTCCCGACGTAAAGTGAAAAAGCGTTTTTTCTTTATTTTTCCGCCGCCATAATCAAAATCACCCCTCTCTGATAAAAATAGAACCATTGGCCCTGTAGCTCATCAGGCTTCATATCAATTTTAATTAGGGTGTGGCACAGGGTCACCAAATGTACAATTAAGTATCCTTCTTTTCTAACGTAAAAGTCTTCACACAAAGCTTTTAGCTTCTAGGCCTGATGCTTCTGGAGAAGACGATGACAAAAATTTATGTTTTAAGGGCGTGTCCGGTGTGGCCCTTATTAGGAGCCACAGGGCCACCGAAGCTACAATCTATATTTCTCACAAGTCATGGAGTCTGTACATAAGGTTTCAGCTTTCAGGCCTTTAGCGTCTGAAGAAGAAGATGAAATAGGTTTTAGGGCCCTGTGGAAAGATTTCTGGAGGACCATCAGGGTATGCAGCAGCCCACTGGAGGCTTGGTACAGACAAATGGAAAATACTGCCCGTGTTGGATTAGTAAGTGATGAAGACTGGTCCTAGTTTAGCCTTGCAGAATGTTACAATTGACCCTAGACGAAGTGAAGAGTTGTGAGAGAAACGAGGAAGACGAGTGTCTGTGAAATGCGTTTATTTTGGAAGAGGCAGCGGCGGCCACAAGGCGCCACCTGGTATCACTTTGCCAGTACACAAGGGCAGACAACCAACCTCACACAACACAGCTTCATGTCTATACACCGTCTTCTAATAGCTCTTAGTCAAAAATATTATGTTCAATTTGTACAAACCAAGTGCAAAATATGATGTAAATGTGGTTTACATTAAACTGTCATCGCTGGCGGGAAGTACAACCCTCCAGCACTTAAATATTGTTTACAGTTACTCTGCCTTCGTAATAATTACATCAAACATTTCAAAGCAGAGCTACATTATCCGATAGTCTCAGTAGAAGATTTACGAACTTGCCCTTACATCTCAGAACTGAATAAGATTTATCATTATAATAACAACTGTTTGCTTTCTCACTTTGACTTGGTATCATTAATCAATTAAACCCCACCAAGCAAACCGCATGCTAATAAATAAACACTCATGTATTTGTTGTTAAACGAAAAAATATTTCTATCTATATCTATTTCATCATCCAGATTTAAATGGTCAGGTCTTTATTTTGTTTCAGAGAAAATTAACCCCCAATGTATTAATGTACAAAAAAACTCTTAATTCCCTTTGTCAACAATGAAATGACTCGCCAAGGACATAAAGGTATTTCCAATCCTCTTAGATGCAAACAATGGCTTTCTGTTGTTCAAGCATTAACAGAGTTAGCTCCCTTTCTTAACCAAAGAATGCTAAAGACAGACCGGAGCTTTCTCTTGTAGACGAAACAAGAGTTAGCTCCCTTTAGACCTATAAGAGTTAGCTCCCTTGAGTTAGCTATCAAGACATTTAATTGATTCAAAACTTGCCCATCTGTTGCCCTGGAACAGCTGGTCTGAGTCAGAGCATTTCATTTCCTGAAGTCTGAATCGATTTACTGCTTTCACTGGGCCCTATCAGATCTCAGAGTTCTCTACCACTAGCCAGATAAACATTTCAAATACATTGTGGAGACTGAAGATTCTTGGAAAGGGGAATACTGTCTCCTTGAAAAGGATGTGGATTGTTCCCGTCATCTCAAATCATTGTTACCATGATTGCTGATACAATCGAACCCTTAACAGGAACTTAACAGAACAAAATATCAAGCCATTATTTAGAAACACTTGTAAATAAACTAAATAATAATATGTTGATACCATTAAAAACATTACATTTACTTTTTCATAGATATTCAGGTTCAGTTCATATGATCATATTCATATAACCTGCTGCATTTTGTGTAGAGGGAAGAAAACAATAAAATATGACCTGAAACCTTTTGCTTTAAAAGAATACTGACAGTGATTGGTTATATTTGAAGCGATAGGGTGGGAGGGAGAGATGAGCTACGATTCCTCAGAGAATTCCGGCCAGCCTCTTTAGATCATTCACTACCATCTATTACCGGTATATGTTTACAACATACGCAAGTTTTCAAATATCCTTAATTTCTGAATGTGATGAATGATTTATTGTAAATTAATATTCTGTGTTAAGAATCTAAGAATCTATATGATTGTGATTATTTTTAAAATCAGTAAAAGTGAAATCATATAGACTGCTGTGACAACTTGTGATTGAGCTTGGAAGTATATAAACATCAAAATCAAATTTACTCTAAAATATCACAAGAGATTATTCAAAAATAAATAAACATGCAATTTTTATCTGAATGCATCATGATTTAGGGTACATTTTACCTCAAAACTTTACAAAACACTTATGTACTCAAGCTGACCAATCAGCAGGCAATGAAGGGAACCATGAAACAACTGGCCAGGGATTGGTCAAAGCACGGTCCAATCAGAAGAGAGAAAGAGAAGGGTCAGAGACATTGAAAGCAGACACTGAACACATCGATGAGCTTTATGGAGGTGATTTGTCAATGAGTCCAACGTATCCTCACTTGAAGGCAAATATCAAGTTACATTAATCCTTCATGGCCAAATTGGTTACTTGTTACATTTGTGTTCCTGTAGTTGCTAGTGACCTTTGACCTTTGAGGTCACCTACAAGCGAAGCAATGCTGGAGACAGAGCGGAGGGACAGGACAGGAGAGGTACGGGGCATGTAGTATGTACAGGTCAGTGTGGGCTCTCGGATAGATACAATACTCGTGTCTGTCTGTCTGTCTGTGTGAATGGATGTTTGTATATCTGAGTATGTAGTTTGCTGCAGCTGGGGACAGTGTGGATGTGAACTCAACATCAACAAGTGAATCTGTCAATCTATCGATGAATGATAGACAGATTATTGGATGGCTTGTTTGCAGTTCGGTGCCAGCTGTCCGTCCGTCCGTCCGTCCATCTGTACACTCAAGTCGGCCCGCTGCTAAACGTCCACAGAACACACTGCTTCCAGAGCCCGCTCTCAATCCCTCCATCAACAGCAGACCAAGGCCTCCATCACTCACTGTCCTCACAGACTCAGTTCCCACAACCAGTTCAGCAGACGCGGCCGACTCAGTTAAAACGTGATGCTCACTCCACCCTGGACCCCATGACACAACAAAGCAGTTGTTGCTGGATTTCCCCACCAGAGGGAGCTCACAGCATCACGGCAGTCACGCCACACACAGTCTTCACATAAAAACACAAGTTGTTGGGTCACAGCGACCTAGCAGCAGCGTCTGCTGCCTGAGTCCGTCTGATGCTTTATATCAACTCCCTTCGGCTCCGCGTCCCGGCCGGGCGTCTGTGAATAAGTTAAGTCATATCATTGGTGTTCTGACAAGTAAATTATCCCTAACTAAACAATTATAAGCTTTCTTATCAAATGCAACTTCTGAAGGGCAAGTGCTTATTTCGAGCCCTTGTTGGAATGCAATGCACGAACATTGTTTAGTTTCTTAAGACATATAATTCAGACAACAATATTTTTCCTTTCAAAGATTAATTATGTCAACATTTAATGTCCTCTCAATCTCCCTCACGCCCTAATGAATCTAACATCAATGAAAGCAGAAATTTGACAGATCTTATCTTAGACAGTCCTGTGCTAGATGTATGAAAGATGAAAATAGACTTATGTGAAATAGTCCTGTGATAAATCCATGAGTGATAGAGATTGACATACCTTATTCAAAATGGCCTGTGCTAGATCCATGAGAGATAGAGATTGACATACCTTATTCAAAATGGCCTGTGCTAGATCCATGAGTGATAGAGATTGACATACCTTATTCAAAATGGCCTGTGCTAGATCCATGAGTGATAGAGATTGACATACCTTATTCAAAATGGCCTGGGCTAGATCCATGAGTGATAGAGATTGACATACCTTATTCAAAATGGCCTGTGCTAGATCCATGAGTGATAGAGATTGACATACCTTATTCAAAATGGCCTGTGCTAGATCCATGAGTGATAGAGATTGACATACCTTATTCAAAATGGCCTGGGCTAGATCCATGAGAGATAGAGATTGACATACCTTATTCAAAATGGCCTGTGCTAGATCCATGAGTGATAGAGATTGACATACCTTATTCAAAATGGCCTGTGCTAGATCCATGAGTGATAGAGATTGACATACCTTATTCAAAATGGCCTGTGCTAGATCCATGAGTGATAGAGATTGACATACCTTATTCAAAATGGCCTGGGCTAGATCCATGAGAGATAGAGATTGACATACCTTATTCAAAATGGCCTGTGCTAGATCCATGAGTGATAGAGATTGACATACCTTATTCAAAATGGCCTGTGCTAGATCCATGAGAGATAGAGATTGACATACCTTATTCAAAATGGCCTGTGCTAGATCCATGAGAGATAGAGATTGACATACCTAGATCCATGAGAGATAGAGATTGACATACCTTATTCAAAATGGCCTGTGCTAGATCCATGAGTGATAGAGATTGACATACCTTATTCAAAATGGCCTGTGCTAGATCCATGAGAGATAGAGATTGACATACCTAGATCCATGAGTGATAGAGATTGACATACCTTATTCAAAATGGCCTGTGCTAGATCCATGAGAGATAGAGATTGACATACCTTATTCAAAATGGCCTGTGCTAGATCCATGAGAGATAGAGATTGACATACCTAGATCCATGAGAGATAGAGATTGACATACCTTATTCAAAATGGCCTGTGCTAGATCCATGAGTGATAGAGATTGACATACCTTATTCAAAATGGCCTGTGCTAGATCCATGAGAGATAGAGATTGACATACCTAGATCCATGAGTGATAGAGATTGACATACCTTATTCAAAATGGCCTGTGCTAGATCCATGAGAGATAGAGATTGACATACCTTATTCAAAATGGCCTGTGCTAGATCCATGAGAGATAGAGATTGACATACCTAGATCCATGAGAGATAGAGATTGACATACCTTATTCAAAATGGCCTGTGCTAGATCCATGAGTGATAGAGATTGACATACCTTATTCAAAATGGCCTGTGCTAGATCCATGAGAGATAGAGATTGACATACCTAGATCCATGAGAGATAGAGATTGACATACCTTATTCAAAATGGCCTGTGCTAGATCCATGAGTGATAGAGATTGACATACCTAGATCCATGAGAGATAGAGATTGACATACCTTATTCAAAATGGCCTGTGCTAGATCCATGAGAGATAGAGATTGACATACCTTATTCAAAATGGCCTGTGCTAGATCCATGAGAGATAGAGATTGACATACCTTATTCAAAATGGCCTGTGCTAGATCCATGAGAGATAGAGATTGACATACCTTATTCAAAATGGCCTGTGCTAGATCCATGAGAGATAGAGATTGACATACCTTATTCAAAATGGCCTGGGCTAGATTCACGAGAGATAGAGATTGACATACCTTATTCAAAATGGCCTGTGCTAGATCCATGAGTGATAGAGATTGACATACCTTATTCAAAATGGCCTGTGCTAGATCCATGAGTGATAGAGATTGACATACCTTATTCAAAATGGCCTGTGCTAGATCCATGAGAGATAGAGATTGACATACCTTATTCAAAATGGCCTGTGCTAGATCCATGAGAGATAGAGATTGACATACCTTATTCAAAATGGCCTGTGCTAGATCCATGAGTGATAGAGATTGACATACCTTATTCAAAATGGCCTGTGCTAGATCCATGAGTGATAGAGATTGACATACCTTATTCAAAATGGCCTGTGCTAGATCCATGAGTGATAGAGATTGACATACCTTATTCAAAATGGCCTGTGCTAGATCCATGAGAGATAGAGATTGACATACCTTATTCAAAATGGCCTGTGCTAGATCCATGAAGGCCTTCTCTACATTGATGTTAGCTTTAGCGCTTGTTTCTAAAAATGGAATCCCATGTTCTCTGGCAATCTGCAACAGCAAACAACAACTCTTACTTTCTCAAAATAATATCAATCATGGGAAAAAAGAAACAAGATACAAAAACAAACCTTAGATTTTCAAAATGACATTAGTTCATGATTGTGACTTATAATTAAAGTGTGTAAATAAATACCCTTATACATTATTGTTAAGCCGAGGAGTTCAGGAAGTCTCTACTGACCACATCTCCGCGGTCCTTGGACACCTGTCTCTGGTGTAAATAAATACCCTTATACATTATTGTTAAGCCGAGGAGTTCAGGAAGTCTCTACTGACCACATCTCCGCAGTCCTTGGACACCTGCCTCTGGTGTAAATAAATACCCTTATACATTATTGTTAAGCCGAGGAGTTCAGGAAGTCTCTATTGACCACATCTCCGCGGTCCTTGGACACCTGCCTCTGGTGTAAATAAATACCCTTATACATTATTGTTAAGCCGCGGAGTTCAGGAAGTTTCTACTGACCACATCTCCGCGGTCCTTGGACACCTGCCTCTGGTGTAAATAAATACCCTTATACATTATTGTTAAGCCGAGGAGTTCAGGAAGTTTCTACTGACCACATCTCCGCGGTCCTTGGACACCTGCCTCTGGTGTAAATAAATACCCTTATACATTATTGTTAAGCCGAGGAGTTCAGGAAGTCTCTACTGACCACATCTCCGCGGTCCTTGGACACCTGCCTCTGGTGTAAATAAATACCCTTATACATTATTGTTAAGCCGAGGAGTTCAGGAAGTCTCTACTGACCACATCTCCGCGGTCCTTGGACACCTGCCTCTGGTGTAAATAAATACCCTTATACATTATTGTTAAGCCGAGGAGTTCAGGAAGTCTCTACTGACCACATCTCCGCGGTCCTTGGACACCTGCCTCTTGTCTTCCATGTCACACTTGTTGCCCAGGATCATCTTCTCCACGTCCTCGTTTGCATGCTGCACGTTAATTAGGAGATAATTAAAACATGCACACCATTCATTTAATCCATGATTACAATAGTGAATTCATAATGCTTCCAACCAAATCCATATTACATGTAAGCATATTACACTGGAAGATTATTTACCCTTGCAAACCAGAAATGGCTAGAAAAAGTAGTTTTTACATGTTTCTTATGAGTGAAAAGGTATAATATACGTTCCAGTCCACCTATTGTCACAAAATTGATATCTTATTGAAAATATTTTAATTATCCACAAGTGATAAACATAGAGCTTTTTCTTATTACTAGTGTTTTCTTGATTAAAGAACAAATGAACATTTTAAGGAGTAATTTAAAAATAACAGTGTCAGCTAGAAGAATACTAATTGTTCTACCTCATCAATGTTTCGGAGCCACTTGGAGATGTTTTCGAAAGTCTTGGCATTGGTGATGTCGTAGACGAGCATGATGCCCATGGCCCCGCGGTAGTAGGAGGTGGTGATGGTGTGGAACCGCTCCTGACCTGCGGTGTCCCTGCAAACATCAACATCAAGTCAGCGGAGGGGCCTTGGGGGTTAACGCTGCTTTCAAGAGTGTTTCACTTATATCATTCACTGTTATGTTCCTAGGTGATCAGCTGAGGGGGTCATTTCACCAAATTTTAAGCAGATGGGCAACTTTGCAATGCTGCTCACGGCTAAATATATGGCTTTTATTTTGTTATCATTTGATCACCTTATGTTATTCAGAGGTAAAGTGAGGGGACTTGGGGGTTAACACCGCTTTCAAGAGTGTCTCACTTAAATCACTACTGCTAGTATTATTGCAGGGAGAAAGCCTGTAACATTATTGTGGCTATGCATTGCAGTGAAACCTGAAAACTGGAACTAACAAACCATGGGTGGAACTGCGCTGACATCAACATCATGTAACATTGCATCAGTATGATCATTCTTTATTGTCCTCGTTACCGAGTAAATCGGAATAAAGAAGTTGGATATCCATCAAATATTGTACTTTATAAATAAGTATAGGTCATATTGCCCCTTAAGCCATTACTTGTGCCAGTCCCAATCACATGCTTATACATCCTGCAGCATGGTTAGAGCAAAAACCCTCATAACCCTCCCTTAATCATTTCACCCTCACAAGCCAGAAATCAGCTCAAAAACTGGTGTTACTGGTCTCTTAGGATTAAACAGTTAACTCTCTCAAGGCACAACACAGAACAGAATCAATCACAGGCTCAATTAAGTCTTGCACTTAATGGTTTGAGTTTCTTTCATAATACCTCAAAACATAACCTTTAGTTAACTCAAGGCTTCCTGCTCAGCATCTCAAGTCAAGATTTGAGTGCAACAACCTCTACAGCAATCAGTTGCAAGCCTAGAAAGTTAGCTGAAAGCTCTATGAAGTTAGCCGCAGGAGGCTTGAGTGCTGGCACAGAGAGCAAGGAAAGTGCTCCAAGGCTTAAATTAACAAGTGAGAGATATGTTCGAGTGAAAGTTGAACATAACAATACAAATTCAAAAGAAATTATTTAGTATATTTACCATATTTGAAGCTTGATCTTCTTTCCACCAAGTTCTACTGTCTTGATTTTAAAATCTATTCCTGGAAACAGAAGAAAAACTTGTTTAAGCATTTACAATAGACTAAGAAATTTCAATCAGTAACACCATGAAGTTTTTGTACAATTGAATGTTTCATAGACAACACACCAGGCAGGGGTCGAAATTAGTCCCATTGTTGTACTAGCCATTTGGACTAGTGCATTCCTGAAAGTAATAGCTCAAACTAGCCAAATACTGCAAATAGATATACATAATCAAAAGAATTTAAACTCTAACTAGTCCATCAGACTACCAGTCATTGTATTTTTCTAGCCCAGCATCTCTTTCACTAGCCATTGGATACCAGGCTTGTGCTAATTTCGAACCATGTCAGATGTATATTTTTTTCTCTATATATCATATCACTGACAAAGGGACATTTTTGGCTTTTTGATGTTCTTAATTTCAAATGGGCCATTCCTGTTCTATCATTAATTAACTTCAAAATTTGAATGGGCCATTTTTCCTTCAATCTTCAAAATGGAAATTAGCCCATGGCCCCAGCCTTTCCCACTCCCTATTGAGTGGGCCATGCTATTGGGTTACTGCTATCATCTTGTGGTGTTATGTGATAGCAAAAAAACATTTTAATAAAACATCTAACAATTGTTATTTATACTAAATGAAATAAGAATACACAAGTATTGACAGAATATCAGTGGAGTGAGTAGGCCAATATTGGGAGATCCCTGAGCACCAAGCAAACGGTTCAAAATATTCAAAGAAACGGGTGGCAGAAAGTTATTTGTATCTAAGGAAAAGGTGGGTCTTGAGGCGTGCTTTGAAGGAAGTGAGAGATAGAAATGATTTTAAGTCTGTAGGCAGAGAGTTCCAAAAAGAGGCAGCAGCAAATGAAAATGACTTTGCTCCAAAGGGTTTCGAATTATAACTGGAAATTGTTAAAAACAGCTGTTGTGAAGATAGTAGTGTCCTTTCAGGAACATAGCGGGATCTTGAACAGGAATAAAATGGCTCAACATAAGCAATAATGCTTTTACAGCGCTAGTGATAATTAACTGCAGTGGTTTACCAACCTATACGATTGACAAACACAACCTATATAGATTGTCGACAGGGATCCAAGGGTTAAAAATGTTGACAAAATGACAATAACCAAAGACAATGTGTGTCCTGTAAGATGCTTTCTAGCCAACACATTGACAGCTGATGGGAGCCAAACAAGAATAAAACCTGTCTAAATTTTAATTAGTCATCACATGACCATAAAATTGTGATCTTTACATTTGCATAATCTAGTCTTATTGTTTTTGTTGTTTGATATGCATAACGAACGCATATGCATATTTAAACTGAATTTTTGTCAGAAGCAAGTGTAAGTTTTGCCGAAATTGTCTGAAATTTAAATCCAAACTTAATTATACACATTCGATTTTTCTATTTTACTTTCGGTGTTTAGCCAGGTGTGCAAATAACACAGAACAAAGGCGATCCAAACTCACCTATCGTAGATATAAACGTCGTGTTGAAAGCATCATCTGAAAATCTGAATAACAAACACGTCTTTCCTACTCCAGAATCGCCTATGAGCAGCAACTTAAATAAAAGATCGTATGTCTTTTTCGCCATTTTCCAACAAGCATTCAAAATGGCGTCGAGACGACCCGATCACATTCAATTTTACGTGTTTTTAAATTATGACCTCCGGTGTTATATGATTGACAAAGTCAGGATGAATGTTGATTTGTTTACACCGTTACGTGGTCAATTTATACACAGTGTCCAGATCGCAGCGTTAGATTGCATTTCCTTCTATATTGGTCTTTCACTGTAAGCTTTACGTCATTTCCTAATCCGGGCACTGTGATGATTAATACAAAGGGGGGTAACTCTAATACCACACCCCAATTGTGACTGGCGTTCCTCTCGAGAGCGCTTCTGTGTTTGCGAACTCGTGTTGATGATGAAGACTTAGACATTCTCTGCAGCATCGAACCCTTGACTTATGCTTAGATAACTCGGCTTTCCGTCCTTGCTTGCCCTCACTATATTCTTACAAGTTGTTAGGCTTGATAACCATATTTTATTTCTATTCCACCGAAAAGTTAATTAAGGTTTCTATTCCACCGAAAAGTTAATTAAGGTGTCTGAGAGCATTTATTAGTAGGCCTACATTCTCTAATGTTTAAACCGTATTTTTAGTTTTCATCACTGTGTAAAACCAATAGGGGCAAAAATACATTTATTCCTTATATTGCAGCGTTCGCCTTTTAATGACCTTTCAACTGTACAAATGTGACTGTCTACGTATTGCTTGTAGATAATGCTTGTTTAATAATGTTTATATTGTACAGTGGCTCTGTGATGGTACAAAATGAATTCCCCTCGGCGTAATAAAGTGTTATTATTGTTATAATGCGATGTAGGTAAGGATATTTATATTTTGCTATTCATATAAATTGCACGTACTACCCCGAACCAAAACGTTTAGTGTTCCAACTAGTCTAACATTAAGAATCTGAAATGAATTCTTTTCAATGAATCTGAAATTTGGAAAAAAGGGATGAAAAGGAGACTGAAATTTCTTCATTTTCTAAATTTGAGCTCTCAAGTCATATTATAGACTTGCTTAGGCTTGCATGTTATATTAGGGTTTGGCTGACAGACTATGTTCCAACTTCTTGTTAGCTCTAAGACTAGTACGTTACAATTGTAAATATCATGTGACTTTGTATTCAATTAAATGTTAAGTAAGAAACATACATTTATGTTAACACTTATTTCAATTCCCTTATTGACGTGAAAGGCATTCGAAAATACAAAATAATAATTAGGCCTGTTGTCGGATTGAGGGCGAAGGTCAATTTCGTTTAGATACAGCACGTGCTTACATATGTCATGAGCGAGGGGAATATACGGTTATCATTTCCTGAAACTTGACACATGTCAGTACGACCCATTGTTGATGGTGAGTTGAGTTTCTGCGTCACTAAAGATAACTTTAGAGTCATTGAATTCCGTATCAATAAACGGCGTCTTATTGTTTGCATGGGTTTAAACATGAAAAAATAACAATTGCAAACAAGCATATTAGAAACATTATGTCATTCTTTATTACTAAAACTATCATGGGACCCTTGAAACAAGCATCATCATTGGCTTCATGTATCAGTTGTGTACGAGTATTCCGATAGTTACAGAAAGTTGACAATACTTAATTCACACCGCTTGATGACTACGAAATCAAAATTGGTTTGATAAATCAAAACTTAGACTTCAATTTAGAATATGAAATTTTGAATAAATAACGGTACCTACATATTCATTTTCATTTCTTTAGGCTTTTTATTTCATATATGTGTATTAAGCCAATCTAGACTCTATCAAAGGTTCCTTCTTAATCGTAGTTAATACACAGTCGTAAAGTAGGATCAATCCAAACAGTGTCATATGAGATCGATAGTATAATGGTAGTTAAAGAAGCCGGGGGCCCAATTAACACTTTTCTAACAAAGTTTCTTTGAAGGCATGAGCGTGTATCTTGTAAAACTAATGAAAGGCCCACATCTCTTGACTAAATGCTAATCGTAAAGAGATCCCAAGCCAGGCGAAGTATATGAAGAAGCAACATAAATAGATCTAGACCAGGTTTTTATGTTAGCTCATACATTTGGAACTGTCTATCTAAAGACGTTAAAATACAAATATCATATGTGAGATAATATATAAGAAAACAATTTATGTAAAACTGATGGTTTTTAATAAATAATTATGTATATTACTAATTGAGCAGGTGGATATAGCTTGAGCGATACACCGCACGTGCCGTGACGTCACTTCTATTTATCACATCTGGTTCACCAGGAAGAAATGCCGATCTGTGTAACCTTGATAAATCCCGCGTAGTATTACTCATTGTACTGGTAAGTAAATCTGGAGGGTTCACTTAACCCATAAGGACGCTATTATTTCGCTATTTCATAATAGCCGAGTAATGAGAGAAAATAACGACGATCTTACACGATTGAATTTAATGAAATCATACTATCCCACATTTCAAAGCATAGTGTACAATGGCCGAAAATGTCCTTTGCATTCTTAAAATCAAGCACCCCCTTATTTGTAAACCAAAGAGATATGCTAAGAGAAAGTTACGATATTTTGAATGAATGTTATCACTCCTATCATGTGAAAAATGTAGTTTAAGTGAATATATTCGTAAGAGGAAGATCATCCATGTGGACATTTTTATGAAACTACGAATGAAGTTGTAACGGTACTGAATTTTTACGAATAATGATATTGCTCTATTACCAAAACTACGCAATAAAATCTAAGTTTCAGAAATCAGAAATCAGAAATCAGAAATGTAACACGACAAACCATAGGGAGGTCACTGGTTGTATATATGACATCATAATTTTGAAAATTTTCAACAAATCTTTTCAATGACTGACAAAAAGACTAAATAAGTATTCTATTAGTTAGGTATTCTATTGAGTTCCATTAGTTTATTAAAAACTTCTCTTTCGCTTTGGTGTGGTCATAAATAACTTAACACGAACATATAACATGCTTCATATTGTTTTTAAGAAATAGCGATTTTGAAGGTTTATACTGGTGTACAACTTGTGACTTTTGACAGATAGGAAAGTTTGACCAGTCAGTTTGAATTGCTCACATTCGTGACATTACAACTACCAATAACCAATATAATTTCTAAGGATAATGTAACATGGGTTTTGCATAGAAATATCAATATTTTATAACCGGAAATAAAAAACCCTCGGAACTTTATCTGAATGAAAATATCTTCGCTGAACTGTTAAGATTTTTTTCACTAACATATCGACTTCTCTTTCGTGAAGCAGTTATTGCTGGGGAATAATGTGGAATGCTTCATTATTTCCTTTTTGAATACATGTCAGTTGGTTAAAGAACTAAGAAATTTAAGACCTGCTTGCTGGCGAGATTAAAACGTATGTCGAACGAATCATTCTGAATAAATACATATCAACATCTTAATTTTATCACACTATATATAAACTGTCGGTTTCAGTTTATCTAAACGCCGCTAATGGCTTAAATATTGCCCTAGCGGATTTAACTCAATACATATGCTTTTATTTAGATATATTATTGAAAAAACCTAATGCGCTGTTATTATCCACCTGCATGACAACGATATATAGTGTAGTTTGCCACGAGTTCAGGTTATGAATCATACATCTTCCATGTTACCCTACGTTATAGATTATTAAGATTCTCTCCTTTATTTCCGACCTATTGTGACCTTTATATAATGACTTACAAATATGTACTTCTATATAAAAGGATTTGACTTAAAATAAAAAATCCCCACTTGTAAATATATAAACGGATAAATTCGGTGATCATGTTTTTAAACTAAGCAGACAGATTTGTTTTTAGGTAATGTTGATATATCTTACTTATACTGTCCAATTTTATTGGTGTTGTTTATCTCATCATAAGATCCTCGTATTTTACTGATCTTGTTTTATAGCTTATGATCAATTCACATGCACATCGTCTCACGGAGCATTCACTATGTTCTTCTCCTTTTGTATTTGATAGAAACATCCGGTTATTTTTCTTTCAGGAAATATATATCTTTAAACTTCTGTTAGCCGAGACTGTTGGGGTCAGATTGCGGTCAACACGATCTTGACCAGCTAACAACGGCGTTAGTGACCGGAACATATCCTTGCAACACTGAGTGCATGCATGAGTCTTTACACCGGTTATGTCAAAGCCTCGCTTTGATGAATCATAATTTCATAAATAGCAAAACAGTTGAAAGGTCTACTAAACATACTTAGAGGATTTTCTACAAATAAATGAGTGGGGATTAAGTTGCTATATTGCTATAGATTGAAAAGAAGTTGAAACCCTAAAAATGTGAAGATTGGTGATGTTGTTTCAGAGTTATACTCCGGAAAGTAAGACTACTTCAAAATGACAAAATCCAAACTGTTGTCATGGAAACCTTAAAAGCCTACCACGGATGACTTGTTTTGTAACAAGCTCTGAAATTCGAGTTCCATTCTCACAAAAACCTCAGTCTTGCAATGCTAGTGGGGCACTTCGACATTAACAGTATTATATAAAACAATTGTTTTATTGAATTATTTAGATTCCGAGATATGTCGACGTTCTGAAAGTTGTTACGATTAAGATTAAAAACTTGTTTTCTAAAATTTACTTGTTTGACATCTTCAACATTTAAAGAGCCACTCCGTGCCTTGTCGAGGGTCATATATGGCAAACTTTACAAATAGTGTCATATCTGATCGAGAACTTACGACTGTTACAGCAAAGTATAAAAATAGAGCCATGGGCTCATCAGGCTTTACATTTGATTTCGCTATAGGGTGTGGCCAATGTGGTGCCCCCTTAGTAGGGGTCATGGGGCCACCAAAGCTACAATTTATAATCCTCACTAGATAAGGAGTTTGTACACAAAGTTTCAGCTTTCTAGGCCTTATGGTTCTGGAGAAGATGATGAAAATAGTTTTTTAGGGCATGGTCCCTTAGGCCCTTATTAGGGGCCACAGGGCCACCAAAGCTACAATTTATAATCCTCACTAGTCAAGGAGTCTGTACACAACGTTTTAGCTTTCTAGGCCTTATGCTTCTGGAGAAAAAGATAAAAATTCCAGCTCTCTTGGGCTTCTGCTTCTGGATAAGAAGATGAAAATAAGTTTTAAGGGCGTGGCCCCTGTGGGCCTAAATTGGAGTCACAGGGTCACCAAAGTTACAAATCAGAATCCCCACATGCCAAGGTACCTGTACACACAATTTCAGCTCTCTAGTCTAGAGTCATTGGTTCTGGAGAAGAAGACGAACTTAAGTTTTAAGGGTGTGGCCCCTGTGGCCCTTAATTGGGGTCACAGGGTCACAAAAATTACAAATTAGAATCCCCACATGCCAAGGCACCTGTACACAAAATATCAGCTCTCTAGAGTCATTGGTTCTGGAGAAGAAGGCGAACATTGGGTTTAAGGGCGTGGACCCTGTGGCCCTTAATTGGGGTCACAGGGTCACAAAAGCTACAAATTAGAATCCCCACATGCCAAGGCACCTGCACACAAAATATCAGCTCTCTAGAGTCAATGGTTCTTGAGAAGAAGACGAACATAGGTTTTAAGGGCGTGGCGCCTGTGGCCCTTAATTGGGGTCACAGGGTCACAAAAGTTACCAATTAGAATCCCCACATGCCAAGGTGCCTGTACATAAAATTTCAGCTCTCTGGGGCTTCTGCTTCTGGAGAAGAAGACGAACATAGGTTTTAAGGGCGTTGCCCCTATGACCCTTAATCAGGGTCACAGGGTCACAAAAGTTACAAATTAGAATTCCCACATGCCAAGGTACATGTACACACAATTTCAGCTCTCTAGTGTAAATGGTTTATGAGGAGAAGTCGAAAGTGTCAAAAGTGTCATCTGGTCTTTCAGGCCTGATGAGCTAAAAATAAAACTTATTTACGTCGTAAAGCGACAACAGGGAGGTTTGAAGTCGTGGTGATGATCGAAAACCGGTCAAATAATTTATTATTTAGTAAGTCAAACGCAGTTTTGGAAACTTATCTAAGCAGTAAAATAACGGTTACGAGTAGATCATATTTGATAGGTGGACTAGTATTCATTTATATAGGACCTAGCTGCGAGTTTGGCTTCCGCGAATATATATATTACTGTTTTAAGTTTAGTTTCAGTTGTAAACCAGTGTTAACCATATAATTGCCATATCGAATATGTGAGATTCTTTGAATTGGTATATAGAATTATGTCATTATGCTTTCGTATCAAAATAAACAATATGTGATGAACATCACGGAGTGGCTCTATAAGCTTTACAACAACGCTCTTCCTTCTATGTCCCAACACGGAGAGCGTGTTCCGGCTTTTGTTCCTTCATCTAATTAACGCATTTATCAACGCTCATCACACTTCCACTATAGACAACTTACACGGTAAATTGGTGAACCCGGATGTAGAAATAGAGTATATAACTGATTGCGACTTACAGCCTATCCTTTGATGCAAATATCTTCCCATCATTTGAAGCATTTCCAAGAAATCGTCACTTTTGTTTTTATTTTTATTTTATCAAGCCAATTGATGAAAGCTCAGTTGAATTCAATGGCTGAATATGATAATATATAAACTACAAGAATTGAATTGAAATGCACCTGTCTCTTTCAACATTGTTTTATTCGGTTCGTGACTTCTTTCGTGTACGAGAGCAAACTAATGTCAATATCAATATCAAGAAATTTCATAAAAATGAATAAAGATAGAAATATTAACAAACAATGATAACTAGATTTAAAAGTTATATATAGTTGACAAGGTTAACAGCAATAATGACAAAAGCGAGCGCTCCTAGTAGTTTATTACCATGCAAAGGCACTGGAGTGTTACAAATCTGCCACGCTAACTTAGAGCTCCAATTATACACTTGCACATATTCCCATTTCTATCGTTATTTGTTCCGAAAATGTAACCTTGGCTATGAAATATATCAAAGTATTTCGAGAATAAAACCTAATGACCGATCTGCTCACAAAAACGTATTAAAGTAATTCATATGCAGAGAAGGTAGAGCTCAGCGGCGGTCTTGTACCTGGACAGGGAGCAGCGTTCACGCCAGGTGAACATTGCTTAATTCATGTAACACGATCAAGGTGATACCAGGGTAATACAACCTTCACTGACGTCATACTATTGTTTTGGAGGGCCTCTGATTCCTGTTATTCCTCATAATCCTATTAACAGTCATCGAGTCGCTGACGTCACGCTAATAGTCTAGAGGGAAGTGTTTCTTATATCCTTAAAGTTCACTATCCTACTATCCAGGTCAAAGTTCATTGGATTTGAAGAAAATATCCTTACTCGAAGTAACTTCTTTCGGGCATTTCTTCATCCAATACCAGGGGTCGAAACTAGTATCATCACAGTACTAGTCATTCGGACTAGAGTATTTCTGGAACTAATAGACCAAATGCAATTTCAGTTAGCCCGAAACATTGAAATGACCTTGTTATCCAAGAAAGTTAAGCACCCCAACGTGTTTCACGAACGCAATCACACGTGAATCCCGCTACCTTTGTGTTGCACAAACAAGTTTCAAACAATCACAAGTATTGGGTATTTTAGGATTGGTTTCGACTTAATTACCACTTATTTCGCTTCTCATTGACAATGGCACGAAGGAGAACTTCAAATGCATTGAGATGGCAAATCATTGGGCTTCATCGGGCAGGACTTTCTTACAAGGAAATTGCCAGAAGAACTCACTTCCACTACACCGTCATAAGCCGTCTGTCAGGAAGTATGCACAAACAAATGATGTGAGGGAACTTCAACGACCAGAAGCTACCACGCCCCAGGAAGATAGAGCTCTGGTACGACATGTTAGACGTCCGCCGTTTGCTTCAAGCGCCCATCTGAAATCTGAGAAATCGCATCAAAGCTGCCGGTTTAAGGGCCAGAAGGGTCATCAGGCGTCCAATTGCTCACAAATCACCACAGACGTGAGCGTAGGTTATGGTATGTGGACAGGCAGAGGTGGAACCTGAGATTATGGAGGAGAGTACACTGAACCTACGAAAGTCGTTTCCTCCTGTATGCTGTTGATGGCCGAGCCTGCGTTTGGACGACCAGGAATACACGTCTTGCCCCAAGGAACATTTTGCCAAGGGTACCATATGACGGGGGATCCGTGATGCTTCGGGGAGACTTCTCCTACGACTGTCGACTCGATTAGGTGACTATACAGGGTTCACTCACAGGCACTCGCTACATTCAGGAGGTTCTGGATCCTGTAATTATTGATCATTTCGATGAGCCCAGACTTGCCACAAGACCCTTGTTTTATGGACGACAATGCCAGACCCCATCGTTCACTTGCTGTAAACCAACATCTGGAAAATAATGGTATTAGCATTCCATGGCCAGCAATGTCACCTGATTTGAACCCAATCGAGCATGTTTGGGACATTTTGGGTCTTTGGATACAAAGAAGGGATCCTCCTGTACAAAACCTGAGGGAACTGAAGGTCACTCTTCACTATGAGTGGCAGCGAATACCGATGGAACAATAAAAGAACCTGGTTAGGGGTATGCCAAGAAGAGTGCCTGCAGTTATTCGCGCAAGTGCTGGATCCACACGTAACTGATGTTTTGTGATTCTTGAAACACTGATTCACTTTATTTAAGCTGCTTTGATCGGGTGGCACACACCAAGAGCATGTAGTGACAATACTTAAACATCCATGTGTTTGGGATGAAATTCCATGTCCATTTCCCTCTTTATTTTCATGCACTTTTAGTGCCCACATGATTATAAAATTTCTCTAGCAAATGACCAAATGATTGTTCTCTCAATAAAAATTGGTTTTGATTATGTTCTTTTTCTGTCTCACAGCATACTTCAACGAAGTACACCCCTGTGTGAACAATCAGGGGGTGCTTAATTTTGGTGTGTATATGTCAGTAGTCCTTCGGACTACCAGTTGATACATTTTACTAGCCTTGCAAGTTTTTGACTAGCGGACTAGAGCTATTTTTATCCTGAATACTCTACATACCATCTTGACAGAAACGTTCCAAGCATTAGACTTGTATTGATTTTTAATTCTGAATACTTTACATACCATCTTGACAGAAACGTTCCAAGCATTAGATTTGTATTGATTTTTAATCCTTAATACTTTACATACCAAGTTGACAGAAACGTTCCAAGCATAAGACTTGTATCGAGCCGAAAGGGTTTGATGGTGAAATGCTGTACTAAAAGGGACCATTTGTACTGGAGCTAAATCTTCAAGGAGTTGTTTGGTGAGCTTATATATATGCGTACATGTATCAGGGCAGTTACAATTTCGTATCCACCTTGGTCAAAGCCTCTGTACACACAAGTTCAGATACCTATGGACTATGGTTCTTGAGAAAGGAGACAAATGATTTTCTGGGTACTCATCACTCATCTGCCATTCGTCTTTACTCTTTAGGAAGATCTTGTGATAAGCATTAGGTTTATGGATGGAGGAACTGATAGCCATTTGCCCTTCAGCGATGTCTTTGTCTTAGTTCAATAGGGTAACAAATGAGGCCCCTGACAATTTGGTGGAAAGAAATATTCAAGCTCATGAAAATGAATAGAAACAAAGTAACAGTCTATCTTCGGAAGATTAAAACTATATGTGTGTACCTTAGATGATAAACTCAGTGAAAGAAGCATCTACATATCAACAAGTTCACTAATATAAATTGTTTGGCAAAGTCTGTTTTCTCGCCCGAAATGTAACTTTGTTAAATTGTCATATTCTGGAGCATTGTTTATATGAACTGGACCGATGACCTTTATACTGAAACATTCTGACAACTCATAAAACGAGAGACTCTAGATACAGATGTTCTATAATGTCGCTGATAAAACTGAAAACACTGAAAGAAGACAAGAACCAGAGGAGAAGATAAAATGATGCTTTATTGTGGACGGTGTGTTGAGACCGATAGGACTGATGTCTGATCTCCACCAGACAGGTAGGTATGTAGGTAGGTATGTAGGTATATGTACAGGGTACAGCAGGCTGCTAACTCAATACATCTCATATCATCTACAGTTGCGAGTTGGAAGAAACGAACCGGCTCTCACATAGAGTGGTGTTCAAGGGGAGAGCACTCTCACTGACGGTTTCAAGATGTAACCAACAGAAGAGGCTGATCAAAACAGTTACAAGGCTTGTAGATACAGTACAAGATATACCGGTACATGTTTGGAACAATGTACATTTTGGCACAATTATTCTATACTTAATTAAATTGAAGGTTATTTTTGTTTATTTCTGGATGAGAATTTGACTTTAATTTATATTTTTCTAAATAAGTAATATTTTCTCATGTCTAATCATTTCATGTATTACCATAATCAAACTTGATTGTTAGAGATTAAAGAAAAGAAAACGAACAATAAACCATAAAATATAAATAGATATATAGATAAAAGAAAATGCTACTGAGCTGTTCATAAAAAAACAAGTATGATGCAGTAAATAAGACAAGAAAACCTGGACGGAAGGTCAAAGTTCATAGTAGATTAGATAGACGTAAACAATTCAACGATACCATGATTTGTAATAGAACAGTAAAATAAAACAAACCCACAAGGACTGAATGTTTGCTGGATCATAGGAGACTTCTTACTGCTCGCTCTCTCGCTTCAGTTCTTTGGTTCAATAGTTTAGTGCAATGTTGTACAATTGAGTACAATAAAGTTGAATATTTCACAATAAAGTACATTGTTGTACAATAAAGTTGAATATTTCACAATAAAGTACATTGTTGTACAATAAAGTTGAATATTTCACAATAAAGAACATTGTTGTACAATAAAGTAGAATATTGTGCAATGTTGTACAATAATGTACAGTAAAGAATAATCTAGTACAGAAAGGTTCAATTTTGTACAACAATGTTGAATTCAGTATAATATTAGTGCAAAATAGTACCATTGTTTGGTACAACGTAGAATTGTATCGCATACTAGAGTGCAATCTAGAATGATAATATTAAGGTACAATAACCTTCACTATAATAGTATATAGCACAAGAAACATATGAGTGCTGGAGTGATTAAATTCTAAGTGTCTCTGCAATTACTGCTTCGAGTCTTTGATTGACCACAATGATTGTACAATGAACAAGCAATCTCCTCCCCACTCCCCCTTCCCTCCCTCCCCCCAAAACAATTAGCAATGATAATGCTCCCCACCACCCTTGATGTTTATGACCCCCACAACAATATCAACAACTCCCAGGAAGATCCACGACAGAGATCCAAGCAGGATCCAGCATAGAGACCCAAGCAAGATCCACCAGAGATCCCAGCAAGATCCACCAGAGATCCCAGCAAGATCCACCAGAGATCCCAGCAAGATCCACCAGAGATCCCAGCAAGATCCACCAGAGATCCCAGCAAGATCCACCAGAACCCAGGCAGTGACTCTGTACTCTTGTCTACTGAGTCCACATACACTCCACTAGACACTCCGGAGAATGTCCACAAACATCTCACAACTCCTCCTATCCTGGAACCCACAAGTATAACTCCTGCCCAATGTCTGACCGTCCCTGTCCGCTCCTTGGCTGAAAAGTCTACAAGTGAGAGACAGTTACGGTACACAGACAGACAGAGGGCCGATATCACAGTTGACTCTCTGTATTAACAAGGCGGCAAACGGCACAGTCTCTCCCTCTCACACCCTCCTCATGACTTCAGGTATCTGAAACAGTCAACATAACTTGCTTAGAATACACACCATGTAAAGGAAGACCTAACCATAAAAAACAACTGATATTAGAACGACATATTCTTGTTATAAACCACTGCCAGCCTGCTACTTGCTTATTAACATTTTTTTTAAAAAGGGCCATCTTTACAAATATTAGAATTTTGACAGTTAACACTATTCTAAATGAAGGGTTTGCATGACACAGAAAAAGAAATATTTGAATATACTATTTACACTATTTGCACTCCTGAAAGGTTTGACTTGACACAACACATCTTACTCATGCTTGTGCTTCAGTGATGTACACATTAGGTTCCTAAGGTTTTGAGTGATTAAATGCACTTAATCCAATGACATTATAATCTACGTTCATCAATCAAACCAAACTGAAACCTTCACCTGTGAGAGTAACTAGAGAGTCAAGCAAGCGCAGAGAAGAAACTGAGGCAGGTCAAGTCACCCGCCATGTTTGATAACAGGGTCTAAAGGTCAGCGTAATAAAGTGGAATAATGACACACATAACAGACATGCAAACTGGGTCCCGTCCCACAAAGCAGTTGTACATTTAGAATCTATTGTAGCCCATCTTATACAGTGATTACAGTCCATTGTTGACTTAAGATCAACTGTAAGTGTTTTATGGAACAGGACCCACATATACAAAGCCTCCACCAACATAGATCTGAACATCTGAAACAGAATCATTCTCAACAAACTCCAGTGTAAGGTCGCTCGGACAGTCTCAGACATTGAGTGAGCTAAGAGAAGGAGACGTACTTGGCAGCCCAGTCAGTGCGGCCAGGCACGGGGCCGGCGAGCGGTTGATGCATGTTGGTCCCGGAGTTCTTGCTGAGTGGTCCGGGCTGTGCTCGCTTCCAGCTGCCCATATTGGAGCCGTAACCTGGAGACAGAGACGTGGACACTAACAGACTCACCGGTACTTGGACACACAGACAGACAGACAGAAAAAAAATCTACAGTGACATGTGCTCAAACTAGCTTAAAGAGTTGTGACCATAAATATTCATTGCATAATCTGTTGTGATTGTTTTAAACAAAAAGTCAAATCTCATCATTTTGGAATATCCTAATATTGATAATTTTTTTTAAATGTCTGTATGGTTACAACTCTACAATATACTTATGTACACAATGACTAACTTTGCATTGCAAGCTGATATGGTGAGAGTGCTGTGTCGTGTTTACAACTTGTCAACCAGTGAGATGTACATTGAGTCTACATTGACTCACAATGACGTGAATATTCTGAATCATTCCCAACTATACAGTTTCACACATGAACATAGTGTCAATCATTCACTGGTTTAAATATTCAATAGAACCATAGCCATTTTGATCTCTCAGAGATGAGGAAATAGAATAGACACTGTCATAATATTTTAGGTGAATGATACTGACAGCATAAAGCTCCCATTCCCATTGATTTATCATTATTCATTGATTCATGGCCAAGAAGAAGCGTAACCCTCACCCATCTATACAACATGAAAGTAAGCACGATATCAAAGGCAAGGACTCAGCACCGAGAGATATAGTTAACTGATTAGTACGTACTAGGTTTGCTGGAGATCCCGAAGGAAGGAACGTACGCACCGCCGGACCCGCTGTCCTTGCCCGCAGGGGAGTTGAAGCTTCTCAATCCACTGTCTGTAAGTACAGAGGGTTAATTTAAAGAAAGGCAGTTTGTTACTTGTCATGCCCGTTTAAGTCAATTATATTATGAAGGCCAAATCAACCAATCAGAGTCTTACAGCATATCGCCTCTAGCTTACTTATAGATATCTGGTAATCTTTACTGAGAAAAGTTTGGCACCAGTCTGATGAAAATTGACAAGCCTAATCGCATGTTGCTGTAGCCAGATTAGCGAAGACAAAACCCAGTCATATTCTATCACATCACTTCATAGCGATCATGTATACCCAAAGGTACACTAGAGTTACCAGCCTCTTGCATTAATTCAAAAGCTGTTGTTGCAGTGCTTGCGATTGGTTAGATGAGCCTTTGTCAGAAACAGGTGACAAAGATGGGTGCATTCAGACCGTGGTCGATAGCATATCTCGGCTGGTCCGAACCCAGATAGAGAATATTTTTATTTTCGCACGGTTGATTTAATATTTTCATTTTTATTTTCGCACAGTTGATTTAATCAGACTGATTTTGGCAGTTAACAGAAAGTTTTGAATAAGCCAGATCATAAGATTATCACAGGGCAAGCCTTGTGAGGTCAGTTGTTTTTTTATAACCAAATCAAGCATTTGGCCTGTATACAAGAATAAGTTTGCTACTGACCTAGATTTGGACGAGAGATTCCTCCCAAAGCGTTCCTCTTCAGTCCACTGTTGAGAGGGTTCAGACCTGAAGCAGTTGTAATGTCTCAATAAGTGTCCATAGATTATCTTATCTAGGATTAACAATCTTCTACAATTACCATGATGGGAAAGACATCAACAATAACACAAAATCCCCATTAAAGAATAGATGTACAGTTATTTATCGGTATCCTTGCTTTATAGACATTACTGACAAACGAGGCAATATTGAAAATATGAATGACAATTATACACAATAATAAAGAAGCACATCTATGGTGTAAATACCAACAGTATAATGACTTGACTTATCACACCAACTCTCAATTAATCAATCATTAATTATCGAGATAAGTACTGAACCGTCACCTGGGTGATATCGTGATGAGTTCAGGTAGTGCTGTTTTGCCGACCGGTTAGCGGACGATCTCCCGGAGTTCATCCGTCGACCCGCCGTTGGGACCGCAGGCTTGCTTGGTGACTTGCCCAGGATTGATCTGTAACAGGGAGAAGGTGGTCACATGTGATTGTATAGACAGGACAATGTTGTACATTAGATTTTCTTACACATCTAGATGTAATTTCAATAATGTTGTCACTTAATTGTATGAAAAAGGACCCAGGACATCAGGGAGGCATGGTTTTCTCACATATTTGGCAATAGTAACAACAACTGATTGTTCTCGTCGTCTCACCTAAGACTTGTGCATCTGGATTTAGATCAGGATTGATAATGATGTAAATGTACATAACAATCAACAATGTCTAAAATATAGCCCGTCTGCCAGTCCTTTACTGCCTACTTTTTGGTCAGGACTGGTTACTTTTTGGTCAGGACTGGTTACTTATTATAAAATTAATTTCAGGACAGGCTAGGTTTCCAATCTATTTTGTACACTGCTATCAATGATGCAAGTAACTATGTGTGTTGATTTTCACCATTAATATAAGAGTAGAAAATACAGTTATTGCCATATGGACTGAATACAAACTGCTATGAATTAACATTAAAATAGGAAATATGAGATAGCAAGTAAACCTACTGGAAGAAATCATCGTCATCAAAATCATCTTTGGGTTTTTCTATTTCCCTGTTTCTGCTTTTAATTGCAGCAATGGGTTTCTTGCTCGGCAGAGAGAGGTCAAGGTCATCCCAATCGTCCCACTTCTCCGAGATGTTTGTTGTGCCCCAACGCTTCCGCTCCGGCTGCTTGCGGGGCACTGTCATCGCTATGGGAACCTGGGATATAAAAAAGAACATGAATCACTTTACTACTCTTTTTGCTCTTCAGGAAATTAGGCTTAATATCTGAAGGAAAATTTACCTTGACCCTTTTGCTAACACTAGTATCAGAGAAACAAGAGATCAATTTGTAACTGTAGGTAATGAGGTTGCTAATGTCAACAAAAACCTTCTATAGTTTACATCAAGTTGCAGACAGATATTCTCACACAGGTCAAATGTTCAGATATGTTTAGTATTAAATGGAAGGTCGTTGTTCTCTACATCTCCACTCACCGGTGACTGTTTCTCGGGTAGCTCCAGTGGTTTGTAGGAAGGGATGCCGGCCAGACTGTCTATGGAGGGTTTGCGGGGTGCGGGGTGCTGTGTGTGGACCGGCTGGGGTGCGGGGCGAACAGACTGGGTGGAGGGCGCCACCTGGGGGCGACTAGAGGCCATCGACACACCCATCGTCTGGTCAACTTGGAAGTAGGCGTGCCGTAAACACTGGAATTTGGCATCATTTATTAATAGCAAGTCTTTACAATAATCATCATTACCTTGTCATATTTGCACACTTTAGAGAAAAAAAAAAACTTGTGAAAATTTACTTTGATTTATTTTAGCAGAAACCAAAACCTTGTAAATTGTTTCTTTTAACAGCATCAGCAAAAGTATTTGAGAGGTTGGAAACAAAGGGAATAAATTCTAAATATTCTATGGAGTCTTTGTATACTTAAACACAGTATAAGAATCGACCGGTTTACCAAAAATAATTGTAAAAGAAAAAGATTTGGTCATCCACAGAATATTCTTGTCATCAATAACTAGTAGTCACCCTTGTTCTTGTCATCAATAACTAGTAGTCACCCTTGTTTTACTATTCTACTGTCAGCTTTCTATTATTTACAGCGGTCCTGGACTTCATTCAAGAACCAAGTTACTCCTTTTCCCATTCCATAACAGACTAGACAGCTCACAAGACCTATCAAGAACCCGGCCCCTGCCACTAACCTGTCCGGCGCCGGGCCGATGTCCAGGGTTCCAGAGCATCATGCGTCTCATGAGGTCCAGCCCGTCCTTGTCGGCGCTTGGGATGAGGGACTTGAGACTGACCGGCACGGTCTGGGGGAAGCGGTAGTTCATGCTGCTAGCCAGCTTGTAGCCCTCGCCCCACTCGTCTTTAGACGGGGTGCCCAGACACGCGCAGATCTTGAAGATCTGGTCTATCTCCGAGCTGCCCGGGAAGAGAGGCCGCAGCGTGTAGAGCTCTGCCATGATGCAGCCCAGCGCCCAGATGTCGAGGGGCGAGCTGTAGTTGGTGGACCGCAGCAACACCTCCGGAGCTCGGTACCTGCAGGAGAACGGGACACATGCATGCATTGTCTGACAGCGTACCACACACAATATTCACTTCTGTCTCTCACCTATATACCTACATAAAGAGTTTTGGGGACTACCCTGTCAATACATTTCTAGAAATGTGATGCAAAACTTTTGTATACATACAGAATATTTCTGTAGCATTTTCATCTCTAAACCATATACATTGATATAGAAATCATTGGAACTCAATGTCAATCCGAATGATTAGGAAACAACTCTTTGCTCACTATAAACAAACATTCTTGTTTATTACACTGCTATAACAATTTCCTGGAAACACAATAGAGTAAGAAGGGAGAGGGTAATGTTCTTAACTATACAGTATGAGGTGATTCCTGCTATTATCAACAGCAGCTCCTTAATCTAATAATCCATCCTTGAAATGTCTCTGACTGGTAGTCAAGGCTTCCATCACAAAACACTTACCAGCGTGTGGACACATAGTCTGTGTATGGGGGCCGAGATCGAATCTCTCTCGCCAGTCCGAAGTCAGCAATCTTCACCAACTCTGGTCCGGCACACAATAAATTCTCGGGCTTCAAATCTCGATGGAAGAAACCTGAAACATACATCATTAAACTTTGAAATAAAGATGTGACTGGTTATTTTAGAGTACAAATATCCTAATATCTTATATACGACTCAAAATCAACATACTAGAAAAGTTATAATGGAGAGGAACATATGGGCGACAACTTCCTCAAGCTTGAAAACGACACAAGAACCTGGGTCAAAACGTCGCATATGCCATGAATAAAGAAGTTGTCATCAATATATTCCTCTGCATTATTGTCAATTGGCATATTAGCATAGATAAATACCTAAATTTTCCTTTCCATGAGATATGTACTTAATAAAAATAGAGCCATTGGCTCTGTAGCTCATCAGGCATCATATCAAGTTTGCTTTATACAGGCCAGATGAGCTAAAAATGAAACTGATGTTACCTATTACAAGAAAACCTATAAAAAAATTACAAAACAAATGTATTATTATTCAACACTTTCTAGATCGCCAGTATCAGACAGTGAAAGAAGTCCACACTAAAATATCCAAGGAGAAATAAATTTGTCATAGACTGTCATCTAATGGAGAAAAATAGGTTTTTAAGATTGTGACCCCTGTGACCCTATTTGGGGTCATGGGGTCACAAAACCTACAGTTTAGAATCCCAATTGACCAAGGAGTCTACATGCAGTCTTTCAGCTCAATAGACCTTTAGGAGCTAAAGGTGATGATGAAAATAAGTTTTTTAAGGTTGTGACCCCTGTGACCCTATTTGGGGTCATGGGGTCACGAAATCTACAATTTAGAATCCCCATTGACCAAGGGGTCTGCACATATAATTTCAGCTCTCTAGACCTTTTGGAACTTGAGAAGAAGATGAAAATAGTTTTTTAAGGTTGTGACCCCTGTGACCCTATTTGGGGTCACAGGGTCAACAAAGTTACAAATTAGAATCCCCATTGTCCAAGGAGTCTGCACATATCAATATTAACTCTCTAGACCTTTTGGAACTGGAGAAGAAGATGAGAATTGGTTTTTAAGGTTGTGACCCCTGTGACCCTATTTTGGGTCATGGGGTCACGAAATCTACAATTTAGAATCCCGATTGGCCAAGGAGTCTGCACATATCATTTTCAACTCTATAGTCATTTTAGTACTGGAGAAGAAGATGAAAATAGGTTTTTAAGGTTGTGACCCCTGTGACCCTATTTGGGGTCACAGGGTCACCAAAGTTACAAATTAGAATCTCCATTGTCCAAGGAGTCTGCACATATAATTTTTAACTCTCTACTCCTTTTGGAACTGGAGAAGAAGATGAAAATAGGTATTTAAGGTTGTGACCCCTGTGACCCTATTTGGGGTCACAGGGTCACCAAAGTTACAAATTAGAATCCCCATTGGCCAAGGAGTCTGCACATATCATTTTTAACTCTCTAGTCCTTCTTGAACTGGAGAAGAAGATGAAAATAGGTTTTTAAAGTTGTGACCCCTGTGACCCTATTTGAGGTCACAGGGTCACCAAAGTTACAAATTAGAATCTCCATATGCTAAGGTACTTGTACACAAAATTTCAGCTCTCTAATGTGTATGGTTCATGAGGAGAAGTCGAAAGTGTCAAAAGTTTACGGACGGACGGACGACGGACGACGGACGGACGACGGACGGACGCCGGACGACGGGCCATGCCATAAGCCCATCTGGACTTTCAGTCCTGATGAGCTAAAAAGTTAGGAGCATATGTTAAAATCATGGCAAGTGGGATTGTAGGACTCCAGCACTTAAAAGATGGGCCATTTATAAAAATCATGAGTGAATGGCCCGGGCCAATCGTCTATCTGAAGCTCTGAAGAAGGTATAAAGTTACGATCTGCTGGTACAGAGACCCACCTTGTTTGTGCATGTACGCGAGACCCACCTTGTTTGTGCATGTACGCAGACCCACCTTGTTTGTGCATGTACGCAGACCCACCTTGTTTGTGCATGTACGCGAGACCCACCTTGTTTGTGCATGTACACAGACCCACCTTGTTTGTGCATGTACGCGAGACCCACCTTGTTTGTGCATGTACGCAGACCCACCTTGTTTGTGCATGTACGCGAGACCCACCTTGTTTGTGCATGTACGCGAGACCCACCTTGTTTGTGCATGTACACAGACCCACCTTGTTTGTGCATGTACACAGACCCACCTTGTTTGTGCATGTACGCGAGATCCACCTTGTTTGTGCATGTACACAGACCCACCTTGTTTGTGCATGTACGCGAGACCCACCTTGTTTGTGCATGTACGCGAGACCCACCTTGTTTGTGCATGTACGCAGACCCACCTTGTTTGTGCATGTACGTGAGACCCACCTTGTTTGTGCATGTACGCGAGACCCACCTTGTTTGTGCATGTACGCAGACCCACCTTGTTTGTGCATGTACGCAGACCCACCTTGTTTGTGCATGTATGCGAGACCCACCTTGTTTGTGCATGTACGCGCGACCCACCTTGTTTGTGCATGTACACAGACCCACCTTGTTTGTGCATGTACGCAGACCCACCTTGTTTGTGCATGTACGCAGACCCACCTTGTTTGTGCATGTACGCAGACCCACCTTGTTTGTGCATGTACGCAGACCCACCTTGTTTGTGCATGTACGCGAGACCCACCTTGTTTGTGCATGTACGCGAGACCCACCTTGTTTGTGCATGTACGCGAGACCCACCTTGTTTGTGCATGTACGCGAGACCCACCTTGTTTGTGCATGTACGCGAGACCCACCTTGTTTGTGCATGTACCCGAGACCCACCTTGTTTGTGCATGTACGCGAGACCCACCTTGTTTGTGCATGTACGCGAGACCCACCTTGTTTGTGCATGTACACAGACCCACCTTGTTTGTGCATGTACACAGACCCACCTTGTTTGTGCATGTATCAGACCCACCTTGTTTGTGCATGTACGCGAGACCCACCTTGTTTGTGCATGTACACAGACCCACCTTGTTTGTGCATGTACGCAGACCCACCTTGTTTGTGCATGTACGTGAGACCCACCTTGTTTGTGCATGTACGCCAGACCCACCTTGTTTGTGCATGTACGCAGACCCACCTTGTTTGTGCATGTACGCAGACCCACCTTGTTTGTGCATGTATGTGAGACCCACCTTGTTTGTGCATGTACGCGAGACCCACCTTGTTTGTGCATGTACACAGACCCACCTTGTTTGTGCATGTACACAGACCCACCTTGTTTGTGCATGTACGCAGACCCACCTTGTTTGTGCATGTACGCAGACCCACCTTGTTTGTGCATGTACGCAGACCCACCTTGTTTGTGCATGTACGCGAGACCCACCTTGTTTGTGCATGTACGCGAGACCAACCTTGTTTGTGCATGTACGCGAGACCAACCTTGTTTGTGCATGGACACAGACCCACCTTGTTTGTGCATGTACGCGAGACCCACCTTGTTTGTGCATGTACGCGAGACCCACCTTGTTTGTGCATGTACGCGAGACCCACCTTGTTTGTGCATGTACGCGAGACCCACCTTGTTTGTGCATGTACGCGAGACCCACCTTGTTTGTGCATGTACACAGACCCACCTTGTTTGTGCATGTACACAGACCCACCTTGTTTGTGCATGTACACAGACCCACCTTGTTTGTGCATGTATCAGACCCACCTTGTTTGTGCATGTACGCGAGACCCACCTTGTTTGTGCATGTACACAGACCCACCTTGTTTGTGCATGTACGCGAGACCCACCTTGTTTGTGCATGTACGCGAGACCCACCTTGTTTGTGCATGTACACAGACCCACCTTGTTTGTGCATGTACGCAGACCCACCTTGTTTGTGCATGTACGCGAGACCCACCTTGTTTGTGCATGTACGCGAGACCCACCTTGTTTGTGCATGTACACAGACCCACCTTGTTTGTGCATGTACACAGACCCACCTTGTTTGTGCATGTACGCGAGACCCACCTTGTTTGTGCATGTACGCGAGACCCACCTTGTTTGTGCATGTACGCGAGACCCACCTTGTTTGTGCATGTACACAGACCCACCTTGTTTGTGCATGTACGCGAGACCCACCTTGTTTGTGCATGTACGCGAGACCCACCTTGTTTGTGCATGTACGCGAGACCCACCTTGTTTGTGCATGTACACAGACCCACCTTGTTTGTGCATGTACGCGAGACCCACCTTGTTTGTGCATGTACACAGACCCACCTTGTTTGTGCATGTACGCGAGACCCACCTTGTTTGTGCATGTACACAGACCCACCTTGTTTGTGCATGTACACAGACCCACCTTGTTTGTGCATGTACACAGACCCACCTTGTTTGTGCATGTACGCGAGACCAACCTTGTTTGTGCATGTACACAGACCCACCTTGTTTGTGCATGTACGCGAGACCCACCTTGTTTGTGCATGTACACAGACCCACCTTGTTTGTGCATGTACGCGAGACCCACCTTGTTTGTGCATGTACACAGACCCACCTTGTTTGTGCATGTACACAGACCCACCTTGTTTGTGCATGTACGCGAGACCAACCTTGTTTGTGCATGTACACAGACCCACCTTGTTTGTGCATGTACGCGAGACCCACCTTGTTTGTGCATGTACACAGACCCACCTTGTTTGTGCATGTACGCGAGACCCACCTTGTTTGTGCATGTACGCAGACCCACCTTGTTTGTGCATGTACGGAGACCCACCTTGTTTGTGCATGTACGCAGACCCACCTTGTTTGTGCATGTACGCAGACCCACCTTGTTTGTGCATGTACGGAGACCCACCTTGTTTGTGCATGTACACAGACCCACCTTGTTTGTGCATGTACGCAGACCCACCTTGTTTGTGCATGTACGCGAGACCCACCTTGTTTGTGCATGTACGCGAGACCCACCTTGTTTGTGCATGTACACAGACCCACCTTGTTTGTGCATGTACGCGAGACCCACCTTGTTTGTGCATGTACGCGAGACCCACCTTGTTTGTGCATGTACGCGAGACCCACCTTGTTTGTGCATGTACGCGAGACCCACCTTGTTTGTGCATGTATGCGAGACCCACCTTGTTTGTGCATGTACGCAGACCCACCTTGTTTGTGCATGTACGCAGACCCACCTTGTTTGTGCATGTACGCGAGACCCACCTTGTTTGTGCATGTACGCGAGACCTACCTTGTTTGTGCATGTAAGCGAGACCCACCTTGTTTGTGCATGTACGCGAGACCCACCTTGTTTGTGCATGTACGCGAGCCCCTGCAGCACCTGGTAGATGATGTTCCTCACCACAGAGCCCGGCAGCAGCTTCTCTCTGTAACATCCATATTAGCTTATAGTCTCTCACCTCTCAAAGTGCTGAGTTTGGTACTGAATTATTTGTCTCACTAGTGAATACTCAATCATTTGTTTGGCTAGTAAATACTCAATCATTTGTTTGGCAAGTAAATATTGAGTTTGGCAAGTGAATACTGAATCATTTGTTTGGCTAGTGAATACTGAATCATTCGTTTGCCTAGAGAATACTGAATCATTTGTTTGGTAAAGTAAATATCGACATATGACATACTTTAATATTACAAACACTTCAATATCTCTCTGTTACAGTCTATGTCTCATATTAACTAATAAAACAAGTATGGGGGAAACATTGCGTAATGTGTTAAGATTTATTCCAAATTTTACTCCTCACAAAAATGGATTTCGTGTTAATAGTACACAAATGGCATCTGCAGGACCATCACTGCTCAACAAGGGAGATAACTCTTACCTGTCTTTCATCATTTGGTAGAGATTCTCCTTCATAAACTCAAACACGAAGTACAAGAGGTCGTTCTCTCGAATCACTTCCTTTAGTTTCACAATGTTTGGGTGGTTTAGTTTGCGTAATGACTGAAACAAGACCGAGCAAACAATATGATTTTTAATGTGAATATAATTAGTTCATGAATAAACTATAAAATTTATGTGCATTCTCGTGCCATGCTCATAACTGTTTTCATTCTTGTTTACTAATCAAAATGTCAGTAAATAACAGCATGTTTCTTATGCTACAATTGTAAAATTTCTCTCAAAAAAAGATTTGTTTCTTATTTAACGAGAGTAGGTGAGATACTGACCTTGACCTCTCTCAGACTGAGACACTCGTCCCACGAGAAGTACTTCTTCTTCATCCTAGGAGAGAGAAACGGGGGTGAGAAAGAGACGTGTCGAGGGTCTTATTCATTCACAGATCCATCTAGTGAAGCTTCACTTGATAGTAGGTATTGGGAAAGACAGGGGCCATCGGCAATTTTGCACATTGGATGCCTATTAATTTTTTAGGTTTTCTATTGAAATGGTCCCTTTGAAGTTGCAGAAATTACATAAAAGTCTAGAAATGGCCCTAAGTCAAAGACGTCTTTTCCAATACCTGCAGGGATTGGGAAAGACATCTTTGATAATGAGCCATTTTCAGGGTTTTAAGTAAATTTCTGAATTTCAAATGGGCCAATGCCAATTGAGTCAATAGTAAACTTCAAAATTTTAATGGGCCATTTTTTCATCCAATGTGCAAAATGGCCCATGACCCCTGCCTTTCCCAATCACTGTACCTGTCTGATAGTTTTCATTTCTCTACTTCCTAGTCAGTTGCAAGTGCTGGCTAATATTTACGTCACTGCTTAGCGTCAAACTTCATACTCTACATCCAATACCCTCTTTTGCAATAAGGTGCAATCTTCATACCATTTCTCATTGGACTATAAAGTCGCTTAGAGAGTTGGCACTAAAAGTTGGGTAAATGTTATTCAGATTAAAATAGGCAGAGATTTTCTCAAATTGTCTCCCAAATCAGAAGGTAGGAAAAAGCTGACCAATATTCCCTCAATACTTTTTCATTTTTTTAAATTACTGACAAACCCAACTTTCAGGTTTACAATCCCACCTGAGGACTGTTTTAACATACGATCCTTTCAGTATCATTAAATCAAAAGGTAAAAAAAATTCTTAGGCTAGTACCAGAATAATTTTGCACTTTTAAATATAACATATCAAACACTCACTTTTTGACGGCGACCTTCTCCCCTGTCTCGATGTGGGTGGCGAGCAAGACACTGCCGTACGTGCCGTCACCCAGCTGTTTCGTCAGTTGGTACCGGTTCATGATGTCTGTCTGTGTGTCCGTCCGTCCGTCCACTGGTCGCTACTTGTACTAGAGGTTCTAGTCTAGGCTTGTGTTATAGTTAGGCCCCAAACTGGGACGAATCCTCTTTCTGGCTTCACCATACACCTGTTAAAATTAAATACATTTCAGAAATTATTTGAAGTTTGATGAAGTTTATACAAAAAGTAAAGTACCCGGTAAAACAGTGGCAATAGTCATTCCTAGTTGACTAGATTAGGAGGTCGCTTTGGCCAATTTTGAAACAGACACTTCTTATGATAAAGGATTTATACTTCTCAGAAATTGTGACAGGCCAAAAGGAGTAATTTGAATTTCAACGGAGCCCTCTGGGGCATAATATTGTGAGAAGACAAATATAAGCATTGTCACCTTAGAAAGGTCATAGCAAATAAACATCAAATTAATTTGATCCAAGTTTATATATATATGATGATTATTTTATATACTTCCATGAATTCTCATTGGGTAGCTAGGCAAATCAATTTTCAATGAAGCTGACATTTTATTATTTTGTAAAAATTATTTAAATCAAAAACAGAAATTCCTTTAGCTATAGTTAACGTAAGATTATTATTTGGCATGCACAGTTATGTACTATTCTTATTGAAGCCTGAAGGAATGTCCATCGTGTTGCAAATCATGCAAATCATGCCAAATGACATCATGTCTGTTGACAAATGACAAATATATGGCAACTCTTGAAATATGAAAATCAACATATTAATGTCAAGAATTATGTATAATGACCTATTAGGAACATGGTCGACGAAACTGACATCAAAACGATTCATTTCTAACAGTAAGATCAAAAGAAATATGATCAGAGATTTCTATCACCCAGTGTACAAATGTCAACATTGTACTTTTATCCACCAAAAGGCAAATGATCAACAGTAATTGAACATTTAAACTTTCCGTTATCTAAATAACCAATTTGGATGACATAATAAGAAGCGACAATTACCTAATTCAACACGGTATTCAGTGAATTATTGCATATCCTATGTCAAGTAACACTTGCCGCTTCTCTCGCCGCCATGTTTGTAGTTGCTATTTGGCTGCTGCTAGTCACGTGACCGCCTTACTAGCAACAATGGTTGATCAATGAACTAGCTTTCTCTGGGGCTTATTCAAACACAGTCGATATTTACTTGTTTTAGTGACATGAAAATACGGAAAGATCTATATCTGTCATTGAAAACATCCCAGGTTAGGGTGGAGTTGTTGACGTCATAACTGACATGTTTTTGAATGCCTCAATAGACATAGGCCTATTGTGCTCTTCCTGGTTTCGATTTCTTGTCGACTTCAAAGGCATTTTCGATGGGATTTGCTGATATCTATCATAATAGCCTATCAAGTGTGGTTTGACATATGAAAATCAAAAAAAATAATATCACACAACAATAGAAGTCTTTGTTTAATGCCTACAAAAAAAATAATTTGTTTCTGGTTGCCGCCCGCGTCAGTTTCAAATCCCCGCACCAAGAAAAAATTTTCCGGGGATAAAAATGAAGATGTAGTCCTGTGGCCTAGAAAAAAAAAAACATGAACTGTTAAAGTGTAACTCGTTTCCTTTCGTGAAGACCCTCAAGGAAGCAGTGATAAAGTGATCCAAAGTTTATACTTTGGCCTATAAACGCCACGAGGTAGGCCTATGTGATCTTAAGAAACCATCAAAGATAGGTGCTAGACTAGTGTTGCCACTATACAATATTATTATTTATTACTCTCCCGTTGATATATCGCCGTTTAATAAATCTACAATGGTATGACATCGCGCGGTGACCCAATGACGTGACGTCATAATGACATTACAATTGTTATATATGACGTCACAATGTCAGCGGGCCGGCCACGATGGTCATGTCGGCGAATTTCTTTTTATTACCCATATGGTTGAAAATAAGTAGTGACATATTTACAATATGAGCACTAGTGCACATATCACTTTTGCCTAGCAACGATTGTTGTAGCGCGAGTTCCCGTATTTTTTCGCCTGTGACGTCATAACACCATGGTTCGTGACGTCACTGTTGCCGGCCGTCGCAAGGGAAGCGGCCCGTTTCTTGGATATTTCTAATGCCGTTAAAAGGAATAGAATCGGTAATAAAGAAATTATTACCCTCAGAAGTGTGTCATATGACTTTTACGAAACTCGTGCAAATTTGTGTATAACACCTCGCTCTCGCTCGGGTAATACAAAAATTCACACTCGTTTCGTAAAAGTCATATGACCCACTTCCTCGGGTAATAATCTCTATTTATTACTCGCCTGTGTAAGATATCGCAGTGTAATATTTATACGGCAATATTAAACTAGTGTAATGACTCAAATTGAAATTTGACGTCACAGTAGTGTGTGGTTGTGACGTCATTGTGGAAGCGCGCCGTCACAATGGCTGCCTTGTCAAGCAAATGTTCGTTTCAGCAAACTGTCGCCGGTTTTGCTTACTTTTGAGGGCAACAATCATTAACTCGTTAAATAAAAATAGTATAAATGGAAGGTCGTTTAGTAGGCCTATACTCTATATATTTTTACAATGAAGACCTAATTAAGCCAGTAGGCCTACTAATAAAATACTAAACTCGGTCGCGTTTCATAACATTTTTATGAAACTCGTGAATGGTAGGCCTATAGGTATTTAATTCGCTTTCGCTCGATAAATACCAATCCATTTACTCACTCGTTTCATAAAAATGTTATGAAACGGGACGTCGTTCATTTGACCACCGGCACTATTGTCTATGTGAGCGTATTTCCCCGGAAATCAGATTGGTCGAGAACCGGTCACATGATAGTTGACAGAAAGTGATATTGACTTGACCCCCTTGACCCCTATTCCGACCAAAAGTGATAGAGTAGAGCCGTGGTTTTCCGTACACCCGAGGAAAAGAACACTCGTGGCGCTATTGCAAATTATATAAACCTTACTATTAATTGATTTAACGAAGCTGAATGAACTAAAGATTAGATTCTCCTTTTAGTATTAACAGGGGGATTTATTTATTTAGTGTATCAACGAATATATCAGATATATCACTGTTCGAAAATTCCGCACACTTGGCTGGTAATTCCGTACACGAAAGCTGCCTATTCCGTACACTTGTCGAAACATGTGATAATTTTATTAAATATACATAGATTGTTAAAGGTAATTGATCTAAACGAATCTTGAAGATGCATGCAACAATGTTTTTGTTTGTAAATATCTGACGAAACAGCAACTTTGTCTCAAAGACATATGTACTATACCATATAGTAAACTAACAGTGATGATTTATCTCATTTTCTTGATTACTGTAAACATAGAACGTCAATGACAAGGTATTAAAGTCATCCTTACTAAAAGTTTGCCTTTTTTCGGTCTGAAAACATAATCCCCATGTATCACAAGCAACTGAGAAACATTTTTTGCATCTTTTGACAATTTCAACTCGTTATTTGTAGCGGAATAATTAAATGTTGAATATGCTCCCAGACTAACGGATGGTTATTAACCTCTATTTATTGCGGTTTTTATAAGATATATTCAATTTTAATCATCATATGTGACAATATACACGAATAGAATCAAAATCAGATGTCATAACTGATTTCTTTAAGTTTTGATACGAAATGGCTAACAAGGGAAAAGCTATAAAGTTTGCATTTTCCTTTTAAAATTCTTAAACTGATACTATCCTGTCATTAATGTATGTTGTAAAGCAAATCAAACTTATTCAAAGGGGCACACTTAGAAATAACATTTAAAAATGAAAGTTTTAAAAAGTGTTATCGGTGAAAATCATTTTCTGATTGGTGGCATTGAGGGTTAAACCGAAAATCGGTGTACGGAATAACAAGCACCCTGCTAAAGCAGCAAATTCAGCTGCGTGCTATTCCGTACACTTTTGTTAGGTCTTATTTCGTCTTTAAAATACAGTGTTTTGAGTCAGGTATGATTTAAGATTGTTTATCAAGTTCCAAACATGTTATTTCAATGATTTTATTCTATATAAAAGTTTTAATTGATTATGGAATGACCCGAATAGCGTAAAGTAATGAACGACCTTGAATGACAATAACTATGAAGGTCAGGGTAAAAAAATGGGCGTGGTCAACCTCATTCAACCAATCATCGTTTTTATTAAATTTTTGACAGAAAACGACAACTTGAAAAAGTAATAAATTTTTCAAAACTGTTTTGGCTTTGGCGGGAATTAATTTTTACACTTTTCAAAACAAACCAGAGACTTTACAAAGCAAAATATCGAGGTGTACGGAATTAGCCGACCGTACGGAATAGCACGGCTCTACTCTATTGATTTGGGTTACTAAAAATAGAAACGATGACGTCAAACCGTTGTTCCATGACGTCATGCTATTGTTACCATGACGTCATTGATCCGTTCTTTGCCAACAATCGAGTCGAAAAGCCGCTCATTGCTGTATATTTCTATTCTCTTTTCGCAATAAACGTAGACATAATAAAACAATTATGGACTGGTGAAGTCGGTCAATACCTGTTTTTATAGACCCGAGGAAAACAATATTGACCGAGAACCACACACCAGTCCATAATTGTTTTATTATGTGTTGGTCAAAAAAACGAAAACAGAATAGAAAAAAACAGCAATGAGCGGCATTTGGGCTCGATTGTTGGCCAGGACAGGTCAATGACGTCATGATCATTAATAAAAGCATGACGTAATGAAACAAAGTTTTGACCTAATCGACTCTATTTTTATTAACTCAAGTTAATATCAGTTTTGGTCGGACTCGAGGTCAAGTCAATATATCTATATTTCACATGAAATAAAAACCAATCGTCTGATAATTTATTACTTGGTCAGACTGTGTTGGTGATAAGATAAGATAATCTATTTGCACAGAGAACGCCTTCATCGGGAAAAGGCCTAAACAAATTCCATGGCATACAAAATATGTAGGCCTACCTTTTAAACAACAAAGATATACAAATGTACACTATGCCATTTAGCATAATCAACATTGATATAAATCATATGGTGCATGGTGTTTTATAAACTTTTAGGAGCTATTTCCTTGACAATCCCACATTTGTCAGGCCAATTGAAGATCAATCTACATAACTTTAGATTATTAGTTTTAATATTTGGTCATATTGTATATTGATCAATTTTATTTAGGTTTAGGTTTAGATTATAGGTTGAACACATGGGGTCAGAGCGTTGTTCACAGACTAACATATAGTCCCTGAAAATAGAGTTCATGACTAATTTATTATTTTATTTATATAAAATAAAACAAAAGGAACCCTGAATAATACTTATATAAAGGAGGTGGTTAAGTTTTGTTTTCCCCTTTTTTCGCAATGGGCAGAATGTTTGCAACATGACAACAGTCGAGTGTAAGTCGAATGCTGAAACGATTCAACCAAGTAATGTCATTTATGCCGCAAACAACTGCTCATGTGCAAATTTGCTCATAAATTTACTCACGTGAGCAAATTCAAATTTCTATGCGTTTATGGTTCGTTTAAAGAACCCTAAGTATATCCGTAGCAAGGAGACAGAACCTGGCCTTCCATCAATACCCAGGAGGTGATGAGAACACTTCGCAGATTCAGGAAATTGCCGTATTTCTATCGTTTTGGTGTTTGTATACTCACTGTGCGTTTATACGACATATCTGCTTCGGGGAGCATAAACATGCTTTACCTACCCGTAGCTCATGAATTTGCACCTATTTATAGCCACCTACCCTGTACTAGCTTTCTGTCCTATTGGATGATTTACGGTATATGTCAGTAAGTAGTGATAGGGTTGAATGATCGTACTCTAATGTAGCAGTAATCAAATCAAATCTCACAAGAGCAAGAGAATGCCACGCATTCATTTCAAATCAAATATTCAGTTGCATCTTCAGCGATCGATTGTAATAATTGTATAACTATGTTCTCAGTTTTTTTAAAGTGTATGTAAATAATCGATATCACGGACACTTTTTTCAAAGGTAAATATTAGATGACATTAGTAGTGATTGAAACCTTTATAAAAATTAATTTATCTCTCTGTTGTGGTTCGGATAAGTCGTGAGAATTGATTATCTTATATCGATCCAAGTAAGTAAACACGACGTTTTACAGTGGAGATTGATGTGTATCGTCTACCTAGTATATAAATGTTGATATTACACCTTGCCTATACACATACTGGGGGTATTACATACTGTTTCCATACATTATATGACCATCAAAAGACTCACTCTGCAAATAATGGGCGTATAACTGAAGCATATAGATACACACCATTATCGAATGCAGAAACAAAGCGCATGATATTTACCTTGAGGGTGTGTGGTTCGTGTTTTCCCTTAGGATAAGGCGGTTAGACGCGTTTGTTTACTGCATTAATTAATAATGACGAAGACAAAGGAATATCTACTAGATATACAATAACCTACCTGTAGATGCATCTTAGATATATATATATATATTGATATAGATATATGTGAACATGGTGCTGACTAAAATTAGCTTCGTTAAAGGGCATGCTATAAGTCTGAATTATAAGAATCGATAGCAACCCATGTCTCCATGAAGCCAAGTTTATCACAACTTCTGGTTTCGTTATAGATCAAATAACTATTGTTGCCTGTCAATATATACTCCTCACGAAAATGTAAGCACCAAGAATAATTCTCAGCAAAATATGTTTATCATTCTATGTAGCCATTGTCATGTATAGGTTGAGAAATCTTTAAGATAATTAAACGTAATTCATTATTGATCATATTGTGTGTATACTCAACTGCATGCATGCAAAGCTCGTGCTATAGAGATGTAACAATTGTGTGTATACTCAACTGCATGCATGCAAATCTCGTGCTATAGAGATGTAACAATTGTGTGTATACTCAACTGCACTCATGCAAATCTCGTGCTATAGAGATGTACCAATTGTGTGTATACTCAACTGCATGCATGCAAAGCTCGTGCTATAGAGATGTAACAACTGTGTGTATACTCAACTGCATGCATGCAAAGCTCGTGCTATAGAGATGTAACAACTGTGTGTATACTCAACTGCATGCATGCAAAGCTCGTGCTATAGAGATGTAACAACTGTGTGTATACTCAACTGCATGCATTCAAGCTCGTGCTATAGAGATGTAACAATTGTGTGTATACTCAACTGCATGCATGCAAAGCTCGTGCTATAGAGATGTAACAACTGTGTGTATACTCAACTGCATGCATGCAAATCTCGTGCTATAGAGATGAAACAATTGTGTGTATACTCAACTGCATGCATGCAAAGCTCGTGCTATAGAGATGTAACAATTGTGTTAACGATAAGGACAAGGATTGTCGGCATGTACCAATTAACATTTTTGAGCTTACACGTGCATGAACACGCGAACACGTGTAACGCCTCATATGACATGCCAGGAACAAAGCTGGCATTCCACAAAGTAAAGAAGAACATGCGACGATGCAATAAAGAAGTTGATTATCCATAAGAACTTGTTTTCTTCATCAACAAGCATCTACATGCCTCTCAAAGAAGTTCCCAAAATAGGCTTAGGGTCAATATTTGCAAATTCGGTTTTCTTCTTTTTAAAAGAACTTTTGATTAAACACATTTACGGATAAATAGTCAATCTTTCTCTTCATGCATTCAAAACATATCGTTTGGTACAGTGATGATTAATTTAAATGAACTTAAGCCAACACCATAATTCATGGTATAAAATTCAAAGGCGATAAAACAAATATTTGTCAAGCAGCTGTAAACTTTGCATAACGAAGCGATATCAGATTAACATTTTTGTGTCCTTCTCACACATTACTCATTACTCATCATTACATTCCATATTGCACATGCACAAAGTTTTAACTTGAAATCATTAACTTGACAATTATATGTATATCGAATCTGTTTACAGCAAAGACCAACACAACATATTAAAATAATGAAAATGAAAATTTCCACTCCTATGAATACACAATGGGACCACATGTCTCCACATTTCAAGACACAGACAGCAAAGTTATCACACGGACACAAATACATATGTACCACAGACAATAACGGTAACATGTATATGTCAATGTAAATTTGCTGTCATGTAATATTTTTTTCTTTCGAAGAAACAAACGCAGAATTAACCATTTAATGCATTAACAGAATGGGTTTCATGAAACACGGAAGGGAATAAACCAAAATATTAAACCAAGTTCGTTGCGGGAATTTTTGTTCATGAAACCCAAGTTTTAAAGGGGCAGTAGCACCTTTTAGGGTGAATATAAGGTGATGTCAGGAAAATTAAAATTAATGGTTCCAATTGAAAGACAATGTATCTAAAGTAAATGGAGCAGTAATAATTCAAATATATAACATAAAGTTTAGCCATGCGATTCCCTTTTCTTACACAAAATGAATTAAAGGTGTTAAAAAAAAATGGCCGCCAATAGATTTTATGTGAATATTCATACTTTGTCCTCTATGGATGATTGGTTTGTGTAATGAGATTGTAACACTGTCAAAATAACACATTTAGCATTTACTTACAATTTTCAGTGAATATTTTAAAATATTAAATTATCAAAAAACGTGCTACTACCCCTTTAACTAAGTTTCTTGTGAGAAGTCTTCATGAAACCCAAAGTATATTAAACAAAGTTTATTGATTGAAGGTTTCATGGAACCCAAGTTTTAACATATACATAGTTTCATAATCTCACCAGACAAAGTCCATATCCGCACCTGGGTCCGTCCATGTACATGTATATCCTCTCCATATTGACTAATACTTTCAAGTAGATTAAGTACTAAATCTAACTAAAAGAAACCAAAGATAAAAAAAGATTTGCCCCACAGTTCGTTTCGATTTAGACAGTTTTTGTATTTGATAATACCCAATCACTATTGAAAATTTATCGAGAAGGTGACGAGAAATGATTTGATTGGCTGCATCCCAAGTCGGGCCGCACGAGCTAATCTAGCTTCTGAGCCAAGGATACAGATTAGTGGAGTAAGCGTAACGTTCGTACCCTGAGACAGGGTGAATTTGGCGAAGATTGGTCAAGTAGATTCAGAGTTATGCTCCGGAAACGAATGGGACCGCGATCGCGGACGGGATTTTGGCCAAAACCAATATGTCTCCCGACCCTTCAGGGGGAGACATAATCAAAAAGTAAAGCTAGCAAAGTGTGAAATGAAAAAGAGGTATTTGAAATTTTAGATGAGTTGGATCCACGTGGATTTTGAAACTGTGCAGATAAATCTATGACAGAAACGTTCTTGTGCAAAATGAAAAAAAGGTATTTGATGTTCATATATACTGGAATCCTGTTAGACTATTAAAAGTGTGCGAAAATTTGGAGAGAAAAAAAGATGTTGTTAATCCAAAAAGATGGATTTCTTTTAAATAATTATCAAAATCAGGAAAATAATGAATTTTAAAAGGCCACCTGAAAATAGAATTTGAAAACATTTCAAGGATGGATATTGAAAACACAAACATAATCAGTTACTATTACTTTAACTCCTTGTATACCAGGAAGCATTATATCTCTGTGCGAAAAACTCGAATTAGGGTATATCCCTCTTATTCTATCATGTTTCAGTCTATCACTTATAATACACAAATATTTAAATCATTTGAAAAAGTTTTTGAGATTGTATTTCTATTGTGGTGTTGTGTATAGGCAGTAGTTTTGACATAACCACAAACATATTTCACTTTGAACGAAATCGAGAAGGGATAAAGTCGAGGTTAGCGAGAGAGCCACATGACGTTGTAATGAGATCGCACTATGACCCAGTCTTCCACTCTATATAGCGAGCAGTCGGGTCGAACCGAAGCAATATTCTCAGGCGGGATATCCCATTGTAACAAACATGGAAATGAATTTGATGAATTAATTCAAATTTGTATAAGACTTATTCATATAATTTCATATATGCTTGATTTTTAAAAAGCAATTATATGATGAAAACAACGTTATTTCAAGCACTTTTACTGTAAAGACCATGCATGAGACTTTGTCGGTATAGTGCGATGTGCGATTTTGTATTGGTAGGTTCTTGTCTTTCTATCGGACGGACAATGATTTATTGTAACAAACAATCAAAAAGGTAACTTCTTTCTTTGACAGTAGCGACGTTTCCGTATACATTGTATAGATCCTCATGTACAGTTTTCAAGCATCAGTATAAGGATCTATACCGAAACGTCGCTACTATCAACTAATCATTCATTGAATTTGCTGTGTCTTCCTTATACGACCAACTTCTGGAATGCTACTCAAACAGTTACATGGAAGATCAACAATGAAACACCTAGCAGTTTAGCAGTGACAAAGCTTGTAGACTCTATAGAACAGTGGAACCCAACGAGACCTTTGGATGTACTCATATTTAGGGCAGGTTTGTAACTTACCCTTGATGTGTATGTATCATGAATCTTTATAAACTGAGATGATGGGTAGTAAATATAAGGACCTTCCAAGGTTTTTAGTCATTTCCATGCTTTTTTAGACTAAAATAGTTTTTAAGAGCTTTTTATGACCAGGTTTCCACTTCCGGTCTCTATTCAGGCTTGTACAAACCCTGCTAATGTTTACAGCCTCCATATGTGGATGAGAGGTAGGGTGAGGTGAATTAGCCGCTTTCAAGGGTACCACAGCTACAAGGGTATTTCACTTCTACAGCTACTAGTATAACGGCAGTGAGAACACACAACACAGTTGTAGCTGGGAGCATGGGCTGGAACAAGTGAACCAAGCCTGATACTGCACAGTGTAGCATTGCACCCAAACCTTACCACCCGGGATGAACGCCGCCACTGACTTTCAGTCATTTCCAGACTTCAAAGGCTAAAATGGTTTCTAGGACCAAGTGTCCACTCCCCAGTCTCTGTTGAGGCTTGTACAAAGCCTGCACATGTTCAGAGCCTCCACCACTTGCTACACCACTCAACTCAATACATGTGACACACAACAAACTCCAGACTCAAGTTAACAGTGTTTATTAGTATGGTTGAATCAGAACTTCTGTTTGATAAAACTGTTCCAGTTTTTACTATTCTTCAAAGATAAGTTTTCTAGAGAAACTACTGGGATATCATCAATATCAGCACCCCGGTAACCATGGTAACCCTCAATATACCATAACACAACCAGTGTTCTATACACCAATCAATGTGATAGATAACCCATAAACAAGTTAAAATCCAAATATCAATCTACATGGTTTTTGTGGATTCTGATCATTTATTAAGAAATATTAAAACAATTCAATGATGTAGCCAAACACTCAACTCCTACTACATACCAAATCAAGTGTTGATATATTAGGTATACAAACTATAACATTCATTCAAACATACATTCATCTAACATTCCAATCAGGCCCAAAACAAATTAAAGTGTTTCTGGTTACTGCCCACTTAAGTTGCAAACCTATGCATCTACCGGTAGTCTTTTTAAATAATTTAATTTGTTTCTGTTGCTGTAGGCCTTTAAAGGTGCACTGATATCAAAATTTATATACATTTTTTCTATTTCTGTCAATAAGTTTTCATGTTCAATAAAAAAAATTGGAAATGAAACACAATCTGTGTCATCACAATACCAATAAAGACCAGGAACATTGTTTTGGTCCGATGACCTATGTTTACCATAACAGCATCTCTCCTTGCTCAGTGGTCATATCTTACATCCACAATTACTCGTAATATCACACCCGCTGCATACAGACATACAGACTTATTCCCAGTGTACAACTACAATGTATCACAATTCATTCACATCACTCGCAGAAAGATACAAAGTTCATATCACATGCTACAGGACTAAACAAACTATCAGCAGATATTAGGAAAGGCAAAACAGTAACATTGTAGTAATTAGCACACCAACACAGTTTCATTCATAATCATCATCATCCTTCAACAATCATCACAATTAGAGTCATGATTTTAGTTGTCCTCTTCATGAATATCATCACCATTCAACGATCATAATAATAAGTCATGATTTTAGCTATCATCACCAACCTCAACATGACACATGGTGTATGGAGTTGTCTCCTATATAAAACTACATTGAGCAATCACTAACAACAACCTACAAGTCAGACAAATTGGCACTTGTATTCTATAACAGTTTAAAAGTCACTAACAAAATGAACATTTTCAGATGTTTAAGGAAATTTAAGGAAATTTATATTTAACCATCTTCAGTTGCAGAATTGTTGAATTTCTAAAAGTTCTTCTAAAATGGTTTTATCATTTTATTGAAAGTGCATTTAGTAATTTGTTTTGACTCAAGATAAAAAATTGACAGCAACTTTAGCTGATGTTAGTTATTTCCTTGAGAAAACATTGTGAGCAGATAGGAGTGGTTTTCTTATGTCAAGAGGCCTGTTCCATATTGTTGTCTGTTCCTTGTGAGTGTCACTTGTGCACAAGTATATTAACAAATGTTACAGTGAGGTTCTGATGAAAATCATGTAAAGAAGTTTCATATAATTGTTCCTATTAAAAGTCCCTAAGCAATTGTGCATTTAGACAGAGTATGGCAAGTTGTTAATATACAAAGAAATATTATGCAAGTTTATTTGAAGAATATATTTCCTGAATCAGTTTACCCTGTGTCACGTAGGACGATATCAATTATGTAACCCAGAGTCATAACTACCGGTTATATAGCCCAATCTTCGTGCACAGAATTAAGATATATCAAACTTTTCTCGTTATCAATTATCAATGAATATTGAGGATGAGTGTGATAAGACAATCCAACACTTGGAGCAAGAAATACATGTCAGGAGAGAAGAGAATGGAGAATAATCTCCCGTAATGGTGTCTGTTAGATAAGCACTACAGTTGGTAGTAAAACATGGTAATCAATCTAGCGTTTATATCCACATACACAACAGAGTAGCACTAGTCATATCAGTGTCATATCTACAGAACAACCCTCACACGGGCAATATGCTTCAATATCTGCTTATATTCCCCAGCAGGATTGTACTTTATGCACCAGTATTAAATGCACTGTGTGAGCATGTTACACATTGTTAAACAATGTAAACTAGAAGTTAAACATAATATCCATGTCTCTCATTGTTCATTATGCAGGGAGGTTTTATAACATAAACACTGATTTCAACTCTTCTGAAATAACACAGGAGTTCATCTTCCTCTGAATAAGAGTTCTCTCCCTTGAGCTTGTATAGCGCACTATCTCGAATTACATCTTCTCAACACAAGAAGTAGGAGAGGGATAAATAACACAGTCTCTACAAGATGTTCCTTGTCAATTCAATATAGACGAGTCACCCCTCACAACACGACTCTAGTAAGCAGATGCGGTCTCCAGTGAGTGAGATAAGTCGCCTTCCTCTCTATATTATCTGTGTTTCCTCCCGGATGTAAGAGACGTCCTACACTTCGGTGCCATTCTTGAACATGAGAATGCTGTTGAAGATCTTCAGAGCTGGACCCAGTTTGATGTTCATTATCTTCACAATGTCTGTTTGATTCAACAGCAGAAACGCCTCACCATCAATTTGCTGAGGATAAAAATTATGTAAAATTATTAATGGTAAAATTATTGTTGAGCTGCATATGCAATATCTAACAGGACAAAACATACAGTGATCAAGAGTTGAATTCTAAATAAGCAGAATTCAACAGTGACCCAAATATTTTCTAACCTAAAGTCCAACATAGAGCAGGAGTCCCAATATTCAAATTGGGCGCTCTGAAAACAGACCCTGTAAAGTACTGTAACTCTATAGTCAAAAAGCAAACAGCTGAGAACTATAGAAATATTTGCTCACAAAACCTCCTCAGAACACCTATATCCCTCAACAAGCGTCAAGTCGGTACAAACATACAAGTGAAGTACAAGAGTTATCCCTCAACAAGCGTCAAGTCGGTACAAACATACAAGAGAAGTACAAGAGTTATCCCTCAACAAGCGTAAAGTCAGTACAAGTATACAAGAGTTACCTCCTCCTGAAAGACCTTCCCCTGCTCCTCGCACCCCGGTAACGTCTGTACGAACTGTGACACGTCGGAGATGGTCCACTTGGAGACGGAGCCCGGTTGGATCTGGCCGACGCCCGGCAACAGCTTGGAGTGTTGCTCCCAGCACAGTGGGAGATCCTGGGCGGGGTTCGGAACCATCGCGGACATGAACACCGACTGGTGGATCACCTGGTGGGCCGACTCGCTCTCGTCTGATGAATAATGGTTACCTTGGTTACGTTAATGATGACAAGGAGATGAACATACTGTGTTTGATAATGGTTGGTAGGTATTATTCCTCATTTCCAAATGGCAATATATTGTGTCACAGTAAAGTACTGCATGTATCATACAATGGATGGTGCTCTTGGCAGATGAATAATGATTATGGGTGTTATGTTTCCAAATTGTAATATATTGTGTTACAGTAAAGTATTGTTCTCAGCAGGATAACATCTACAAAGATGATTTAATATTTAACGACTGTGAAAATATAAAATGCAAAGATGAAAAGTTAAGTAAGGAACTCCTCTTGAAAATTCTAGTGACATCACAAGTGTACATATTTAATGGTCTTTAGAGAAATACAACAAAATGGTATTTTTATTTTGTCAAAAAGTAAGACCAAGCAGAGCCCTAACACTATATAATCTTAATAATAATCTCTAATTCATAGAATGATAAATCATTCACTGGAAAAACAAGGCAAAAGTGAGCGCGGCTCACATACCCCCGCTTGAGTTTGACCGCCTTCACGTAACATTAATTTGAAAATTTATGATTATGACTTAGAACACAATGATCTTGCAACCCTAAAAACTATTTCACTTCAAAACATCCCTGGCCATGTAGTTTTTGAATAAAATTCTGGGAACCCTGGAATTACCCCTAAAGGGCACAACAGCACTATACAGTCGAACCTTGTTTTGGTTACAGGTGAAAATCGTCCGGATAGCAAATCGTCCGGTTAACTGGGTCATTTTTCTTAAGAAATATAGACACATTGTTTGAAAAATCTTTGTCCGTAAGGTGAGATTTATGGATATATGGAGTCTGGGTTGAAGTGTGCAAGTCATTTGGTATTTATATATGCTCCGGAAACAAGACAAAGTAAGAATTTTTGACCGTTTTTGGTCAAAATTTCAAAAATTATTTGGACCATTGAGTTGAAACCCCTAAAAGGCACAACAGCACCATATAGGCTACTTCCATACCAAATTTGAAGTTTCTAAGTGGTATAGTTTTTCAGTTATGCTCCGGAAACGAGACAAAGTCCAAAAATCGGACCGTTTTTGGTCAAAATTTCAAAAATTATTTGGACCATTGAGCTGAAACCCCTAAAAGGCACCACAGCACCATATAGGCTACTTCCATACCAAATTTGAAGTTTCTAAGTGGTATACATTTTCAGTTATGCTCCGGAAACGAGACAAAGTCCAAAAATCGGACCGTTTTTGGTCAAAATTTCAAAAATTATTTGGACCATTGAGCTGAAACCCCTAAAAGGCACCACAGCACCATATAGGCTACTTCCATACCAAATTTGAAGTTTCTAAGTGGTATAGTTTTTCAGTTATGCTCCGGAAACGAGACAAAGTCCAAAAATCGGACCGTTTTTGGTCAAAATTTCAAAAATTATTAGGACCATTGAGCTGAAACCCCTAAAAGGCACCACAGCACCATATAGGCTACTTCCATACAAAATTTGAAGTTTCTAATTGGAATAGTTTTTGAGTAATGCTCCGGAACAATTTCGGACGGACGGACGCACGCACGCACGCACGGACGGACGGACACGCGGAGCGCTATATACCCCCGACTACGTCGTAGCGGGGGTATAATAAATTTTGTTAGCAGCTTAGTAAAGACGTTGTAGAATTAAGGAATAGTTATACAGTTTGCCAATATTACATCAATCAAACAAGCATATTTGGCTAACTAACTGACGCTGATATGCTACCACATGAAGCAGCGCCACCTACCGATATCATCCTCCTCCTCCTCCTCCTTCACTCGACGCACCGGGTTGTTCACTCGCTCCCCGAACCTCAGGAACTTGTGTCTGAAGGACATAAGGACATTAACTAGTTCTATGTCTTATGTTCAGTGGTATTACAGATGTTCAATATCGCCAATTAACTATTACAAAGTCTTAGGAATGTTACTGACAAAATCATCATTTGTACGAGTTTTTGACTGTCAGATACCAAAACAAAACAGCTCTATGGAGGTAACCAGGCTCAATACCCGAGCAATCAATGGGGGATCCAGGGGAGTGCATCAAGAGGGCTCCCAAATATTTGCAGTCGTATGATAACAGAATGAGCAGTGTAAAGCACAGGACTCGAAATTAATAAGCGTATATTTCTGTGAAGACATATTATCCACTTCAAGGCAATCACATCTATTATTTTGCATCTGACATCCCTCTAAAGGTCCCTGGGAAGGGAGGACATTTTTGCAGATATAAGGTAGCAACCATAAAATATCATTAAATTCATCGATATTATCAAGATACTCCCTATTCTCCCTCTAAACCCCACCCACACTTCTGCAAAGAATGACATCCCCCCCACCCCCCAGCTACAAAAAGGAATGTTCAGACCCCCTCTTGAAAGTTGTGTTACTTTACTTCTTTATTTAACATAACCACTCTCACCTCTTGCGACCACGCTTTGCTCCGAAGTAAGGCCGAGGAGACGTTTCCTCCTTCAGTTTAAACTTGATGATGTTTTTCTCTGCCAGGGGGCAGCCCGACAGTTTGTGGTGAGCGGTGAACTTCCCCGTGATGTGACCGGACCCGTCGCATCCTGGTGTCGGACATCGTCTGGGGGGCGAGATTCTTGGTTTAGAAATTATCGTCCTTCTTTACATTGTCTTAGTTTAGAGGTGAATAGAAGTTATCTTGTAACCATACATGTTTCATGTTTTTGTAACCATACTTGATTCATGTATTTGTAACCATACATGTTTAATGTATTTGTAACCATACATGTTTCATGAATTTGTAACCAGACGATGATTTCAGACGAATTAGTAATGAGGGATATTTACAGAATCATCAAGAATAGATTTGGCATAAAGTTGTTCGATATATATTATTTCGCTTCCAAATTTTCCGGGAGACTTAAAAGCATATTTATCAACTGTTAATCAAATTCAAATTTCTCCCTCTCATGCACGTGTACGGCAATGCTTTGGTGAACCGTGACAGGAGAGGGCAGCAAAGTATTTGAGTCAGGAAGGAGAGATTGAACACTCACTTGGTCTCTGGGGAGGAGGGGTAGTCCAGTTTGCGGGAGGAGATGGGGGTGGGGATGGCGTCCTCGGAGCGGGTGGAGCCGAGTCGGTCCTGGAGCGTTGTCTCCCGGTTCATGTTGGTGGTGGAGTAGGGGCACCCGAATGCACTGGGGGGTAAACAGCGATGATGTATTGAATAGTTTCTAAAGGTGGTAAACAGCGGTAATATATTGAATTGTTAATTTGGTGGCATATTGAAGTTGATAGTCAAACAAGGACATCTTTTTATGGAACTTCTCTAAATTGAAAACATTACATTTCATTACAGTTTCTTATATTGTTTTCAAGCAAATCATTATGCTGCTTGCTTAATTTCTACTCTACTGAAATGTAAAATATCCTCTTTTATATCAGTGGCAGTCATATGATAAAAGAAAGAAAGGTGGAGGAAAGCAAGCACAGACCTGTGATGTCCGACGTACTTGGCCCCCTTGATGTGGCCGACTCCTCGACACCCCGGGGTCGGACAACCTCCCTGACTGGGCGACCCCGCGAAGTCAGACGGACCTGAAAGGTTCCAATTAACTTATCAATATGAAATAAATAAACAAATATATGTCTTCCATATGGGAATATGAAAGCAGTATTGTTTTAGATAGTAGCTTTATACATAATAGCTTCACTACTTTACACTACTATATGTAAAACAGATGCAGTACTTTCCCACTGTGATTCTTACACATTATTAACCAGATAAATTTATCATAAAGGAATTAAAACAAAACTAGTTGCAGTTAGGGATGTTTTCTGAATCAACTCTCCCACATGTCACTCACACAGTGGTGCTTCTAGCACGTGCCCAGTCTTGCGGCACCAGTTGATTGGTCGGATGTCGGGGCTGTCGTCCTCGAGGAAGTAGTCGTACATGTCGGACCAGCCGTCGAAGTGGACCTTCACCTGATACTGCTCCGTCTCCGATATCGTTGCTACGCGCATCAGTCGCGGGTTCCTGCGGTCCACCACCTCCACCTTCTGTCCGGGTTCGAATCCAACCGGGGGGCGCTACGAGAACAGAGATTACTTCGTATGGAGAGAAACAACATTAACTCTTTCATCCCTGGAAACCGGATAAATACGATTTGAGTCAGACTAATTGCTTGTTGATGTGAAAGGATTAAAAGTGTTTAGATCTTACTAATAGAATTATCAAAACAATAAGCCTTCCATCCGTTTAAAACCAGATGATACATATTATAGCAGATTTTTGGCTCGTATAAGTGAAAGGTTAAGGGCGTTCAAACTTAACCCAGATGCAGAGCAACTTTTCAACTTCAGTATTAACTTTCAAGCTTGCTGGTGAGCACAAAACTTTATTGATTTTGGGCAGTGTCCAATTCAGCAGTGACACGCAACCTTGGCACTGGGAGAGAATTGTCAGCGAAATGTGAGTTAGTTGTATCATTACAAGTAATGAAGTATTGATAAATAAGAAGTATGGAATGAAGAACTCGCATATAATAAGGGAAAAGAGAAAAATACCAGGACAAAGATTTACAAATTAAAATTTCTGATGCTCTTTCAAATGGCGACTTGTTGATATATAATGTTGATAATAATTACAAATTCTAAACCTGATGTGCAATCGACAGTCTTTATTCTCCTTTCTTCCAAGGCAACCTTTAGTGCCAATTACAGATATCAACTTGACAGTCGATAAGACACAATACAATCTGAGAGATGAGACAGCTCTAGACGTACCGGTTTGAAGGCGCGAGCAGGAACCATGGAGGACTTGGTCTGCTGGAGATAATCCTCCCACGTGAACTTCTCTATCTCCTTCCAGTCTGCAAACATATCACATGAAACATCAGTCTCATACAGGACCAGTTACTGTCTCAACTAGACCTATGACCCCATCACTAAATTAGATGTAAGGGAAATTAAGATAAGAACTGTCTACAGCAATCTAAAGAAATCACATAACACAAGACAAATATTATGGATAACAACAGTAAAGCAGTTGTTATCCATAATATTTGTCTCGTATTTCAGCAATCATATTAACCTGTTAAGGATGGAACAAAGATTGAAAGAAACTAATGACGGGAGCGAGAGAGGTAGCCCATTCTCTTTACGCCAGCTATAGCGCTCGTATCTATCTAGTCAGCTACTGAGAGAAGCCTACCGAAGGGGGGAGAGAGCGGGCGCCCGTTCTCCTGACACCAGCCGACGGGGTGTATGTAGGGGGAGGAGATGTCGGCCCAGTAGTCGTAGCTGTCCTCCCAGCCGTCGAAGTGGATGAGGACCTTCTCCCCGAGGGTGTCGACGACGGTGGCCACGCACACCAGGTTCAGGTTCTTCTTGTCCACCGCCTCCAGCTTCATCCCGACACGGAACGCCGTTGGCGTCACCAGCTGCAACATGAGCGGATCGTTTCTTATTGATAAATTGAAATGTTGCGAAAGGAAAGAAGACTTTGAACTCTACTGGGTCAGAGGTCTTTAAAAGGATAAGAGGTAACATCACATAATTCAGCCTTAAGCCCACCCAGAATGCTGTCCGCGTCGCCAGCTAGCTGCAACATGGGCAGAGGTTATTGGGGGACTGAGGTCATGGAGGGTCTGAGGTCATTGAGGGTCTGAGGTCATGGAGGGTCTGAGGTCATGGAGGGTCTGAGGTCATGGAGGGTCTGAGTTCATGGAGGGTCTGAGGTCATGGAGGGTCTGAGGTCATGGAGGGTCTGAGGTCATTGAGGGTCTGAGGTCATGGAGGGTCTGAGGTCATGGAGGGTCTGAGGTCATGGAGGGTCTGAGGTCATAGAGGGTCTGAGGTCATGGAGGGTCTGAGGTCATGGAGGGTCTGAGGTCATTGAGGGTCTGAGGTCATGGAGGGTCTGAGGTCATGGAGGGTCTGAGGTCATGGAGGGTCTGAGGTCATGGCAGGTCTGAGGTCATGGAGGGCAGGGTCATATTATGTAACTCATAAAGTAATATCAATGTAACATAAAGTAATACGCTATCAATGTTACTACTCCACAAATTACCAGCTGGAACACTAGATTAATGTTTTTTTTATTGAATTACCCCTTTTAGGAATTGACATATTGAGAGAATAAAAAAGACTTGGTGCTCTAACTACTCTTCTACTGCCCTTGAGAGTTGTAACAAGGTTTGAGGTCATATATCTCATATTCTGCTACGTCACAGCGGAACAACTCACATTAGTGGGCAGGTTGACGAAGAGAGACTTGGGGGCGGCGGGAGCTCGGCACGTCTTCAGGTAGTTGGTCCAGGAGAACTCATCGATAGTCACATCTGCAGGAACAACAGAGAGAGAGGGGGGTAGAGGGGAACTCATCGATAGTCACATCTGCAGGAACAACAGAGAGAGAGGGGGGTAGAGGGGAACTCATCGATAGTCACATCTGCAGGAACAACAGAGAGAGAGGGGGGGTAGAGGGGAACTCATCGATAGTCACATCTGCAGGAACAACAGAGAGAGAGGGGGGTAGAGGGGAACTCATCGATAGTCACATCTGCAGGAACAACAGAGAGAGAGGGGGGTAGAGGGGAACTCATCGATAGTCACATCTGCAGGAACAACAGAGAGAGAGGGGGGTAGAGGGGAACTCATCGATAGTCACATCTGCAGGAACAACAGAGAGAGAGGGGGGTAGAGGGGAACTCATCGATAGTCACATCTGCAGGAACAACAGAGAGAGAGGGGGGTAGAGGGGAACTCATCGATAGTCACATCTGCAGGAACAACAGAGAGAGAGGGGGGTAGAGGGGAACTCATCGATAGTCACATCTGCAGGAACAACAGAGAGAGAGGGGGGTAGAGGGGAACTCATCGATAGTCACATCTGCAGGAACAACAGAGAGAGGGGGGGTAGAGGGGAACTCATCGATAGTCACATCTGCAGGAACAACAGAGAGAGAGGGGGGTAGAGGGGAACTCATCGATAGTCACATCTGCAGGAACAACAGAGAGAGAGGGGGGTAGAGGGGAACTCATCGATAGTCACATCTGCAGGAACAACAGAGAGAGAGGGGGGTAGAGGGGAACTCATCGATAGTCACATCTGCAGGAACAACAGAGAGAGAGGGGGGTAGAGGGGAACTCATCGATAGTCACATCTGCAGGAACAACAGAGAGAGAGGGGGGTAGAGGGGAACTCATCGATAGTCACATCTGCAGTAACAACAGAGAGAGAGGGGGGTAGAGGGGAACTCATCGATAGTCACATCTGCAGGAACAACAGAGAGAGGGGGGGGGGTAGAGGGGAACTCATCGATAGTCACATCTGCAGGAACAACAGAGAGAGGGGGGGGGTAGAGGGGAACTCATCGATAGTCACATCTGCAGGAACAACAGAGAGAGGGGGGGGGGGTAGAGGGGAACTCATCGATAGTCACATCTGCAGGAACAACAGAGAGAGGGGGGGGGTAGAGGGGAACTCATTGATAGTCACATCTGCAGGAACAACAGAGAGAGAGGGGGGTAGAGGGGAACTCATCGATAGTCACATCTGCAGGAACAACAGAGAGAGAGGGGGGTAGAGGGGAACTCATCGATAGTCACATCTGCAGGAACAACAGAGAGAGGGGGGGGGTAGAGGGGAACTCATCGATAGTCACATCTGCAGGAACAACAGAGAGAGAGGGGGGTAGAGGGGAACTCATCGATAGTCACATCTGCAGGAACAACAGAGAGAGAGGGGGGTAGAGGGGAACTCATCGATAGTCACATCTGCAGGAACAACAGAGAGAGAGGGGGGTAGAGGGGAACTCATCGATAGTCACATCTGCAGGAACAACAGAGAGAGAGGGGGGTAGAGGGGAACTCATCGATAGTCACATCTGCAGGAACAACAGAGAGAGGGGGGGGTAGAGGGGAACTCATCGATAGTCACATCTGCAGGAACAACAGAGAGAGAGGGGGGTAGAGGGGAACTCATTGATAGTCACATCTGCAGGAACAACAGAGAGAGAGGGGGGTAGAGGGGAACTCATCGATAGTCACATCTGCAGGAACAACAGAGAGAGGGGGGGGTAGAGGGGAACTCATCGATAGTCACATCTGCAGGAACAACAGAGAGAGGGGGGGGGTAGAGGGGAACTCATCGATAGTCACATCTGCAGGAACAACAGAGAGAGGGGGGGGGGGTAGAGGGGAACTCATCGATAGTCACATCTGCAGGAACAACAGAGAGGGGGGGGGGGTAGAGGGGAACTCATTGATAGTCACATCTGCAGGAACAACAGAGAGAGAGGGGGGTAGAGGGGAACTCATCGATAGTCACATCTGCAGGAACAACAGAGAGAGAGGGGGGTAGAGGGGAACTCATCGATAGTCACATCTGCAGGAACAACAGAGAGAGGGGGGGGTAGAGGGGAACTCATCGATAGTCACATCTGCAGGAACAACAGAGAGAGGGGGGGGGGGTAGAGGGGAACTCATCGATAGTCACATCTGCAGGAACAACAGAGAGAGGGGGGGGGTAGAGGGGAACTCATTGATAGTCACATCTGCAGGAACAACAGAGAGAGAGGGGGGTAGAGGGGAACTCATCGATAGTCACATCTGCAGGAACAACAGAGAGAGAGGGGGGGTAGAGGGGAACTCATCGATAGTCACATCTGCAGGAACAACAGAGAGAGGGGGGGGTGGGGGTAGAGGGGAACTCATCGATAGTCACATCTGCAGGAACAACAGAGAGAGAGGGGGGTAGAGGGGAACTCATCGATAGTCACATCTGCAGGAACAACAGAGAGAGGGGGGGGTAGAGGGGAACTCATCGATAGTCACATCTGCAGGAACAACAGAGAGAGAGGGGGGGTAGAGGGGAACTCATCGATAGTCACATCTGCAGGAACAACAGAGAGAGAGGGGGGGTGGGGGTAGAGGGGAACTCATCGATAGTCACATCTGCAGGAACAACAGAGAGAGAGGGGGGTAGAGGGGAACTCATCGATAGTCACATCTGCAGGAACAACAGAGAGAGGGGGGGGTAGAGGGGAACTCATCGATAGTCACATCTGCAGGAACAACAGAGAGAGAGGGGGGTAGAGGGGAACTCATCGATAGTCACATCTGCAGGAACAACAGAGAGAGAGGGGGGTAGAGGGGAACTCATCGATAGTCACATCTGCAGGAACAACAGAGAGAGAGGGGGGTAGAGGGGAACTCATCGATAGTCACATCTGCAGGAACAACAGAGAGAGAGGGGGGTAGAGGGGAACTCATCGATAGGCACATCTGCAGGAACAACAGAGAGAGGGGGGGGGGGGGGGGTAGAGGGGAACTCATCGATAGTCACATCTGCAGGAACAACAGAGAGAGGGGGGGGGGTAGAGGGGAACTCATTGATAGTCACATCTGCAGGAACAACAGAGAGAGAGGGGGGTAGAGGGGAACTCATCGATAGTCACATCTGCAGGAACAACAGAGAGAGGGGGGGGGTAGAGGGGAACTCATCGATAGTCACATCTGCAGGAACAACAGAGAGAGGGGGGGGTAGAGGGGAACTCATCGATAGTCACATCTGCAGGAACAACAGAGAGAGGGGGGGGGGGGGGTAGAGGGGAACTCATCGATAGTCACATCTGCAGGAACAACAGAGAGAGGGGGGGGGGTAGAGGGGAACTCATTGATAGTCACATCTGCAGGAACAACAGAGAGAGAGGGGGGTAGAGGGGAACTCATCGATAGTCACATCTGCAGGAACAACAGAGAGAGAGGGGGGTAGAGGGGAACTCATCGATAGTCACATCTGCAGGAACAACAGAGAGAGGGGGGGGTAGAGGGGAACTCATCGATAGTCACATCTGCAGGAACAACAGAGAGAGAGGGGGGTAGAGGGGAACTCATCGATAGTCACATCTGCAGGAACAACAGAGAGAGAGGGGGGGTAGAGGGGAACTCATCGATAGTCACATCTGCAGGAACAACAGAGAGAGAGGGGGGGTAGAGGGGAACTCATCGATAGTCACATCTGCAGGAACAACAGAGAGAGGGGGGGTGGGGGTAGAGGGGAACTCATCGATAGTCACATCTGCAGGAACAACAGAGAGAGAGGGGGGTAGAGGGGAACTCATCGATAGTCACATCTGCAGGAACAACAGAGAGAGGGGGGGGTAGAGGGGAACTCATCGATAGTCACATCTGCAGGAACAACAGAGAGAGAGGGGGGTAGAGGGGAACTCATCGATAGTCACATCTGCAGGAACAACAGAGAGAGAGGGGGGTAGAGGGGAACTCATCGATAGTCACATCTGCAGGAACAACAGAGAGAGAGGGGGGTAGAGGGGAACTCATCGATAGTCACATCTGCAGGAACAACAGAGAGAGAGGGGGGTAGAGGGGAACTCATCGATAGTCACATCTGCAGGAACAACAGAGAGAGAGGGGGGTAGAGGGGAACTCATCGATAGTCACATCTGCAGGAACAACAGAGAGAGAGGGGGGTAGAGGGGAACAACAGAGAGAGAGGGGGGGGGGGGGGGGGGGGGGGGGTAGAGGGGAACAACAGAGAGAGAGGGGGGGGGGGGGGGGGGGGTAGAGGGGAACAACAGAGAGAGGGGGGGGGGGGTAGAGGGGAACAACAGAGAGAGAGGGGGGTAGAGGGGGGTAGAGGGGAACTCATCGATAGTCACATCTGCAGGAACAACAGAGAGAGAGGGGGGGGGGGGTAGAGGGGAACTCATCGATAGTCACATCTGCAGGAACAACAGAGAGAGAGGGGGGGGGGGGTAGAGGGGAACTCATATGTCCTGGTGAGAGATTTACCGACAGAAACAAGATGGTGTCAATCTAAACAATCCACATTCCAGGATAATTTCGTTTCTTAAAGTCATGAAGAGGATTTGTATGAGTAGAAAACTCCATTTCATTAACTGGTGAGAACTTGACAAAGAACAAAAACTCATTGTCAAGTAAATTTGATTTGATGACCATTCTTCAGGGTTGATAATGATGTGACTTTAACCTGTAAAAGTTAACCAGTAGCTTGAAGGAGAACATGTAACTAAAGGCATCATTTTTTTAAGTCAATTAAAACTAATTAAAAACATTAAAAGTGGGAGTTCCCCAAATCCTTGTCTCAAATGTTTACAGTCAAGCACCATCACTCTGGAAAACTAATCAGAACCACCCCTAATCTCGAGGCTGAAACGAACCTGATGAATTTTAATGCCATCACAAAATATTACAAACAATTTCAACAAACTAGAGTACAATATTTACTTTTAGGGAGCTGCAAGACTTTTCCGTTCTTCTCGCACCACCCCGGGGGGAAGAGGAACGGAGAGTCAGACATCGTCCAGAAGTCGTAGCACTCTGAGTAGCCGTCAAAATGGAGTCGCAGCCGGTGACCTTGAACTTCAGCCACGGAGAGCACGCAGTAGAGAGACTGATGCCGGGGGTCGACGCCCTCCAGCTTCATACCGAACTTGAACCCTGACCTCTGGGTGGACGGGAACGGCTGGAGGGAACAAGCAGAAATATTCCTTACATCATTTACTGATTATCTTTGTTTTCTATCTTGATTTAGTTTCAGCAAGCTTCATATGATATTGGGGTTCGTGTTTGGTTACGGTAGTATAATCATATCTCTTGATAAGGTATGGTTCTGATATGGTACGTAAAAACTTACTTTCAGTTACCATAGCAACAGTTGACATGGTCATTAAGGTCATACATTGTGTCAGCGGTGAAATTATATATAGTTTATGGGAACCTTCATACATCTTGACAACCATATTCTTCAATCAGCATAATGAGTCTAAATATGTATAAGTATCAACAAGATATATTTGGTAATGGGGATAATCTGTCAAGATAGTGAACCTCTGACAAGTTAAGGAATCATCAAACCGTTCTTTATCACTTCCTGAACTGACTGAATGAACCTTAATAAACTTGAAATCTCTGTAGGGTACTCATCCTCCGACATGAAACATAATCAGATAGTTGTTATCCCACTTTCTTGACTCACCGACTTGAAGAGTTTGACGGGGGCAGCAGACGCTTTCTCTTCCTCCAGGTACGACGTCCATGAGAAGGTTCGGGATTTCCGACCTGGGTCAAAGGTCAAAGGTTAGGCCGAGTCAATGAACACAACTTAACTTCGATATTTTGCTATGTAAGGTGCAGATCAGTTTGGTCATTTAAATCAAATCACCATTTGTCACCACTTGACTTTTGGAATAACCATTTTGTACTTGTTACCATTTTGACTTTTTGTGGCCGTTTTATAGATGTGGCCATTTTGACTGTTATAAAACTTGCAGATGATGATTGGGACTGACCGGACTGAGACGGCAGCTTGGTCAGTCCGTCCTCCTCCGTCCCTCCCCCCGGTCCCTCCTCCGACCCTCCGGGGATCGACAGCTTCAGTCTCGCTTCCTCCATCAACTTCCTCTTCTTCTTCTTCATCCCCATCAGTAACCGGGGGCGACCAGGCCCCGGCCGTATCTTAGCAACACTTGATTCACTTCCTGCCTCCAATCCTGGCTCTATCTTCACAGAAGTCCTGGAAAGGTTGAAATAAAGCACAAATACTCTTTAAAGATATATTTTCCTCATGATATTGAATGAATAATTGCAATGTTTTCCAAAACAATAGCTTAGCTTACAATGTTTGAAATTTCAAATTTACATGTCATATTGAGATTACTCTTTTTTGATATTGACAGTAAATTTTGCTGAAGACAGTCTCTTGAAGAAACATAAAAGTCACTTAAACTATGTATTTTAGGGGGAAGGAAAAATTAGATGAACGGGCCCCCCTCACCTGAGATTCCGATTTACAATTTTTTTTAAATAGAGCCATGGGCTCTGTAGCTCATCAGGCATCATATCAAGTTTGCTTTATACAGGCCAGATGAGCTAAAAATGAAACTGATGTTTTCTATTGCAAGAAAACCTATAAAAAAAATGACAAAACAAATGTAACGATTTCGGAATAAATTTCCTTATCCAAATGATTTATTATTATTCAACACTTTCTAGATCGCCAATATTAGACAGTGAAAGAAGGCCACACTAAAATATCCAAGGAGAAATAAATTTGCCATAGACTGTCATCTAATGGAGAAAAATAGGTTTTTAAAATTGTGACCCCTGTGACCCTATTTGGGGTCATGGGGTCACAAAACCTATATTTTAGAATCCCAATTGGCCAAGGAGTCTACATGCAGTCTTTCAGCTCAATAGACCTTTTGGAACTGAAGATGATGAAAATAAGTTTTTACGGTTGTGACTCCTGTGACCCTAATTTGGGTCATGGGGTCACAAAATCTACAGTTTAGAATCCCCATTGGCCAAGGAGTCTGCACATATAATTTCAGCTCTCTAGACCTTTTAGAACTGGATAAGAAGATGAAAATAGGTTTTTAATGTTGTGACCCCTGTGACCCTATTTTGGGTCATGGGGTCACGAAATCTACAATTGAGGATCCCCATTGGCCAAGGAGTCTGCACATATCATTTTTAACTCTCTAGTCCTTTTAGAACTGGAGAAGAAGATTAAAATAGGTTTTAAAGGTTGTGACCCCTGTTTCCCTATTTGGGGTCACAGGGTCACCAAAGTTACAAATTAGAATCCCCATTGTCCAAGGAGTCTGCACATATCATTTTTAACTCTCTACTCTTTTTGGAACAGGAGAAGAAGATGAAAATAGGTTTTTAAAGTTGTGACTCCTGTGACCCTATTTGGGGTCACAGGGTCACCAAAGTTACAAATTAGAATCTCCATATGCTAAGGTACCTGTACACAAAATTTCAGCTCTCTAATGTGTATGGTTCATGAGAAGAAGTCGAAAGTGTCAAAAGTTTACGGACGGACGACGGACGGACGACGGACGGACGGACGGACGCCGGACGACAGGCCATGCCATAAGCCCATCTGGACTTTCAGTCCTGATGAGCTAAAAAGGGAGCAGAGGGGCAGGGGGCAGGGGGGCAGGGGGGCAGGGGGTGGGTTGGAGGGTGAGCGAGGGAATTTTGATTTGGAGAAAAGGATACCCCAAACCTTGTGTCATTTTGTAGGGATCTACTCTGTTAATAGAATGGTCAATAAGAAAGGGTTGTTATTTTATTTACCTCGAGCATTTGAGGAAATTTAGCTATTACCCTAACCTGCCCAGGGGGTGGGGTATAAAAGCTCAGGGGTAAGGGAAAGTGAAAAGAAAGGCCTACCCCATCACCCACCACCACTGAAATGGACATAGGGGCAGGAATGTCCCCTAAATACTTAGACCACTTTTCCTAAAAAAATCATTTGATCTTAAACATCATTTACATATGTGTGTTTCAACTTTGTAGGAAAGAGACTTTGAATAATTCACTTCGTCGCCACCCTGTTAAATAATATGACTTTTGAGAGAGAGTAGTTTTTTCTGCAACTTATCTTATGATACTGGTCTTTTCATTAGCAGCAATGTGTCTGTCTGCCTGTCTATACCTGTCAGTTTGTCTTTGACTTATTTTTCAGATATAATTTTGAAATATAAATTCAAAACATACATGACCTATAAAGTTTATTAATGGTGATTTTTACTTTTTCACGTGACTGAAAATACCTGATACATCAATGCTGTTATGAATATTTAAGCTATTAAATCATATTTGATCCATTCACAGAGTAAAGTTGATATTTGAGCTTATCTAAGATTCTGAGACCAAAGGACTTTATGAAAAACAAGAAGAAATGATGGAGAAAAACTTAGTTTTTAGAAAATGCTTGCTATTCATTTCAAGGTCTAAAGGTCAAAATTCATTATGTCAACAATACCAACAACAACATCATCATTATCATCATTTATCATTCATCATAAATCATCCATGAATCACTTATAAGTCAATCATTCATCACTCACCTTTGAGTCATAAATCATTAATCATCAATCATTAATAACCAATTTTAAATCATTCATCATCAAACAAACACTAAAACAATCATTTATCAATCATCTATAATCAACCACTCAACACTAAAGATTATCATTAAACAATCATTTATCAAACATTTAACAATTAACAAACATACACCAATCATCCATCATCGACTCGTCAATCAATTCAATCCTTCGTCAATTGTTGTTAATAATTCAACACTAATCGATCATTCAACACTAAATCACCAATCATTCAACACAATCATCAATCATTCATCACTTAATCGTCAATCATACATCTTAACAATCATTCAACAATCATATAACCATAAAATTCACATATTCAATCATTCAATCATCGACTGATCAATCAACCTCCGCTCTCAGAAACAAAATGTGGGCCCCCCACTCAGCAATCCAAATGTAAATTTTTTTTATTTTTTTTAAAGGAAACCCAAGATATGAAGTAATAACTACCAATGAGATATGAAGTAATAACTACCAATGAGATACCATGTTGTAACTACCAATGAGATATGAAGTTATAACTACCAATGAGATATCATGTTGTAACTACCAATGAGATATGAAGTTATAACTACCAATGAGATACCATGTTGAAACTGCCAATGAGATATGAAGTAATAACTACAAATGAGATACCATATTGTAACTGCCAATGAGATATGAAGTAATAACTACCAATGAGATACCATGTTGTAACTACCAATGAGATATGTAGTAATTACTACCAATGAGATATCATGTTGTAACTGCCAATGAGATATGTAGTAATTACTACCAATGAGATATCATATTGTAACTGCCAATGAGATATGAAGTAATAACTACCAATGAGATACCATGTTGTAACTACCAATGAGATATGAAGTAATAACTACCAATGAGATATCATGTTGTAACTGCCAATGAGATATGAAGTAATAACTACCAATGAGATACCATGTTGTAACTACCAATGAGATATGAAGTAATAACTACCAATGAGATATCATGTTGTAACTGCCAATGAGATATCATGTTGTAACTACCAATGAGATATGAAGTAATAACTACCAATGAGATATCATGTTGTAACTACCAATGAGATACGAAGTAATAACTACCAATGAGATACCATGTTGTAACTGCCAATGAGATATGAAGTAATTACTACCAATGAGATACCATGTTGTAACTGCCAATGGGATATCATGTTGTAACTACCAATGAGATATGAAGTAATAACTACCAATGAGATATCATGTTGTAACTACCAATGAGATATCATGTTGTAACTACCAATGAGATACGAAGTAATAACTACCAATGAGATATCATGTTGTAACTGCCAATGAGATATGAAGTAATAACTACCAATGAGATATCATGTTGTAACTGCCAATGAGATATCATGTTGTAACTGCCAATGAGATATGAAGTAATAACTACCAATGAGATACCATGTTGTAACTGCCAATGAGATATGAAGTAATTACTACCAATGAGATACCATGTTGTAACTGCCAATGAGATATCATGTTGTAACTACCAATGAGATATGAAGTAATAACTACCAATGAGATATCATGTTGTAACTACCAATGAGATACGAAGTAATAACTACCAATGAGATATCATGTTGTAACTGCCAATGAGATATGAAGTAATAACTACCAATGAGATATCATGTTGTAACTGCCAATGAGATATGAAGTAATAACTACCAATGAGATATCATGTTGTAACTGCCAATGAGATATCATGTTGTAACTACCAATGAGATATGAAGTAATAACTACCAATGAGATATCATGTTGTAACTACCAATGAGATACGAAGTAATAACTACCAATGAGATATCATGTTGTAACTGCCAATAAGATATGAAGTAATAACTACCAATGAGATATCATGTTGTAACTGCCAATGAGATATGAAGTAATAACTACCAATGAGAATGAAGTAATAACTACCAATGAGATATCATGTTGTAACTGCCAATGAGATATGAAGTAATAACTACCAATGAGATACCATGTTGTAACTACCAATGAGATATGAAGTAATAACTACCAATGAGAATGAAGTAATAACTACCAATGAGATACCATGTTGTAACTACCAATGAGAATGAAGTTATAATACCAATGAGATACCATGTTGTAACTACCAATGAGAAAGAAGTAATAACTACCAATGAGATATCATGTTGTAACTGCCAATGAGATATGAAGTAATAACTACCAATGAGATACCATGTTGTAACTACCAATGAGATATGAAGTAATAACTACCAATGAGAATGAAGTAATAACTACCAATGAGATACCATGTTGTAACTACCAATGAGAAAGAAGTAATAACTACCAATGAGATACCATGTTGTAACTACCAATGAGAAAGAAGTAATAACTACCAATGAGATACCAATTCAATACTAAAACCCAAAGGTCAAGGTATCCTCACTACACATGAGATACGAGCAGTAACTCACTCGCTAGGGGCGGAGTCCGCACATGCCTGACTACAGAAAGCTCCTTGAATCATCTCCTGGTCACATGACTTGTGACACGTCTCACACGAACCTGGCATCGGCGTCACGTCCTCTGCATTTGCTGAAAAGTAATTGTGGGTAAGTAGTTTAAATAAGGAGAGCTAATCTATATCTTGAAAGCTTTCAATTCTATGATGAATATGAAATCAAAACAGCTGTATCAAAGGCACCATAAAACGACTTTCTATTTTCATGTCTTCCTGTTTTAGTACAAGTTAAAATTCTTCAGAGGATGAAACATCTCAGTGCTCAAACATTTAAGTCAATGAAAACAGTGCTACAAATAAAACAAAAACTAGCTGAGGCCATTACAGCGTGAACACCTCTTTTTACTCAGTGGTATTATTCAAGAAGCTAAACAAATAAAGCACAATAATCTTACTTGAATGATCAATGGATTACAACTCTGAATATAGTTGGAGATATGATAATATCTATGTATGCTGTAATATTGTAATACTGTATAACAATGTGATGATTGGAACAATAAAAACATTTAAAAAAAAAAAAAAATCTTACTTGTTTGAATTAACAGAGAATGTCTTATAATTGCTAAAATTTGGTCTTTATCCTATTATATCCCCTTGTTATCAAGAAAACATGCTCGATTGCCTTCAATGATTCTCCTTGGAGATAAGCAATGGTGATTATTGCAAATTATTGCAAATAGAACAAGTGTTTGCCACTGATGTTGCAATGTTCTCCGCCGCTTAGATATTGCGATAGAATTGTCACAATAAGCAAATGCTATATTCCCATTGACAATAAGTGCAATGGTTCAAGAGATATGGCTTTAACAAGAGTTTCAAAAGTGGTCAAAGTGCCATTGTGACCTTGAAAATGAGGTCAAGGTCATCCAAAGTAACTGGTGTCTTCGTAATCCTCCAATATAGGCTGTGACTAAATTTGAAGACATTAGGTGCAACAGTTCACAAGATAACGCGTTAACAAGACTAACAACAGTGGCCAAAGTGCCGTAGTGACCTTGAAAATAATGTCAAGGTCACTCGAAGTGACTGGTGTCTGCGTAATCCCCCAAGTGAGGCTTTGACCAAATTTGAAGACTTTGGGTGCAAAGGTTCTTGAGATATCGCATTAACAAGTTTCAAGAATGGTCAAAGTGCCGTAGTGACCTTGAAAATAATGTCAAGGTCACCAAAAGTGACTGGTCTCTGCATAATCCCCCAAGTGAGGCTGTGACCAAATTTGAAGACTTTGGGTGCAATGGTTCATGAGATATCGCGTTAACAAGGATCCGGACATACGTATGTATGTACAGACGCCGATGAATACAATGTCCCCCGTTCCGCGTTGCGGCGGGGGACAATAAACCTTTTGAGTAGTGCTGGTGTGTTTAAGCTCTCTAGCCTATCAGTAATATATAGATTTCAACACTTCCCCTACCTGCCACATTGTTGTTGTTGTTGTTGTTGGCTGATGAAGCTTCTGCCTTGTCTTCCGTGATCAGTTCCATAGCACCAAACTCGTTTATCTTGAACTGAAACAGAAACACAAGTTCAACATCATAGCTACAGTAATCTGAAAGATACGAGAATGAAAAATGTGCCAATGATAGGGTTCATAAGAGCTCAAAAATTCAGTTTTGCAAGTAAAATGTTTACTTACATGATAAAACAACTTACAAATGGACTTTACAAAAGAAGAATAAAATGTTTAAGGGCAGGACACCAGCCTGTAAAATACCTTGAAGTTGCTGCCAGGCAGTGCCGCCACTCCATTATCCCAGACCATCTCCTCTAGGGGATCTGCCGGGTCCCCCTCCCCCCCTCGTCGTGGGGATGCCTTCCCTCCCCCACCCCCTGGGGACTTCCCCGGAGTCTCGCTGGACTTGAGAGGTTTGGGCTCCGTGACCTTCACCTTCTCAGCTGACCCAGTATGAGGTTCACGAGCCTCTGGTTTTGCTTCTCCATCACCAGACTTAGTGGCCGAGACTTTAACGCTCTCACTGTTGGAGGCGGTGAGAGACACTGGGGGTGTTCTCATCCCGGGCCCTGGGGCAGACTGCATGGCAGACGGAGAGCTGACCACCGCCAGCATCTGGGAGGAGACCATGATTCCTGCCATGCTTTGTCTGGGGTCGGAGGTCACAGGGGGCCCAGTCGAGGTCGGGGGCTGTGCCTGCAGGATGACCTGAGGTCCAGGGGTGTCCTGCTTAAGCCCAGGGTAAGGGGGCGGCTCTTTCAGCAGGATCGGGGTTGTGTGGACCATGGCAGGCTGCTGCAGGGGGTCCTTAAGGAGAATGGGGGTCTGGACCAGGGGTGTGGCACCTGACGACCCGGGGACGAGGGGACGGGCATGCTGGATCAACAACTGTTGACGGATCTGAGGTCGCTGAGCTATCATCTGCTGCCCCGGGGCAACCGACTGGACCGCGGCGGAGGATGGTGCAATTTGGAAGGTTATCTGCTGGGGAGCAGACACTGGTCTGAGTCCGGGCTGGGAGGTTGGGAGGCGGGTCAGCTGAGTGAATGGTGTAGCTGCGAGACGGGCGGGTCGCTGCATGAGTTGATGGCGCTGTGGCAGGGTGGGCTGGCGGGGGAGGAACGCCACCGGATGGATGGTGAGGTGGGGGTGGGGGGAGCGGGGAACACCCGGCTGTAGGGGGAGGGTCTGGAATTGGGGGAGAGTCTGACCAGTTCCGTCTGGAGACAGTGTCTTCACTGCTACCCCGCCAGCCGTGATTGGTTGAGCTGGAGACAGTGTCTTCACTGCTACCCCTGCAGCCATGATTGGTTGAGCTGTAGTCAGGTTGGTTGCGTCAAGGGTCTTCAACGCCATCTGTCCTATCTGTGATGAAGTTGCTGGCTGTACCGGGACTGGAGTGCGACAAGGCAAGGTCACGGTCAAGGTCGTGGTCTGACCTGACGACCCTGCCACACTGCTTGGCAATATAGGCGTCGCCCCGTGGAGGACTGGGAATGAGGCTGGGTTTGGAATCTTGAGGGGAGTCCCTGACTGGACCATCCCTTGTGCTGGCTGAACCTTCATCGGCATCCGGCTCCGGGGGGCACCTGCAAGTTCAAGGTCATCTGTAGGGGGTGGATACAGCCCTTTACTGATTATCAAATATTACAAAAACAAAAATCATTTATCAGATGAAATGTTTCAAAATATATTTATATTGTCTATATCAACTTTTTATAATTGAATTAACATAATGATAATAAAAACAGCCTTCAGGGAAGTGTGCCCATCATAAAATCTCCACATAACAACAGGTTTTATAACTTATCAGTGTGGACAGCATCAACTATCACAGAGTTAATTATAACAAATAAAACAACAACACTCAAATGAAAATAATGACATACAATGAAACTGCCAAGTGTTAGTTGAGCAAGCCACATGTATCTACACAGTAGACTACAGACTACACTGTACTACTTGCTGGATACATCTATACCGAGATTCACTAAGAATGAGGCATGAAATATGGCTGAATGTTTCTTGAGCCCTTGTGACAGTTTATTACAGCAAAGATCTGTTCAAAGGATTAATGTGAGTGGATGTCGACACAAACAAGTCAGTATTAAAGGGGCAGTAGCACACTTTTAGGGGCAATAAAAGGTGACGTCTGGAAAATGAGATTAAATTATTCAAATTGAAAGACGATGTACTAAAAACTAAATGAAGCAGTAATAAATCAATATAAGAAAAAAATATAAGTTCAGCCATGAGATTCCTTTTTCTGACTCAAAATGAATTAAAGGTGTACACACGAAAATGGCCGCCAATGGACTTAATGTTAATCTTCATAATTTATTCTCTGACTATGGTTGATTGGTTGGTGTAATTAATTATTTGACACTATCAAAATTATTTATTGGGCATCAACGTACAAAATTGAAAATATTAATTTTAAAAAAACGTGCTACTTCCCCTTTAATAGAACAACAAACTTGTCTAAGTGGATATGAGCGCTATATCTTCATCATATGATTTCTGTTTGGGTATCAATACACCAAGATTCATGAATAATGGTAATGAAATATGGCTGAATCTTTCCAAAACCCTTTGTGACAATGTTCTACAACAAAGAAGTTTTGTGTTTGGTTAAAAGTGCAGGAGAGTGATATAAAGTATTGCACTTACCAGCGGGTTAAATAAGTCTGACATGATTACTGGATGATTCAAGAGAACATGAAAATGATTCAGAATTTAATTTTTTTTTATAACAAGGTTTATCTTTCTTGAACCAGTCAAGGAAATGAAACGAAAAAGGTCCGGCCTCTGTAAAAGTCTGTTTGTGACTCCCTGACAAAGGTACCTACACATTCTTCACACTGCATCCTCTCGTTCTACCTGTTATATAACTCCTCATGTATTGATACTAAGATCTGCTACGTTCAACAGTTGAACAGACTCTTTAAAGATGTTGAAACTCAGCAGAGTCCCTCTCAACATCTGCTTAATCTCTGAGAGTTGAATGCCTGCAAATCGATCAAGTTAACTACCATTCATGCAACAAGAAACTCACAATATCAAATAAAGAAACTAAAAGTTTTCATGCAAGAGCTCAAAGAATAAACCGTACCATGCAAGAAGTCATTGATTTACCTTTATCACCAAAGAACTATTTGACTAAACCGTATCATGCAAATGCTCCAAGATATCTGTGTCATGCAAAACTCGTGAATAAACAATATCATGCAAGAACACAGGGACTAAACTTAATGCAAGAACTCAAGACGAAACGGTATCCCACAAGAACTCCTAGACTAAAGCACACATGCAACTGAGAAAGATAAAGCACCGTTACCCTTCACCATGTTCCCTGCTAACCCCGTGAGCACCGAGTGACCCCTAGGGGAGGGACTGTGACCCCGCCCTGCAGACCCCTGACCCCCGCTCAGGCGACCTTGAACTCCTGCCCCAGGGGTCGCGACCCTTTGGGCATTCAGGTTGATCATGCCTGTAGGAGAAATAGTTTGAAGTCAGAGGGAAAATCTGGATTACAGTACAAGATGGTTTCCCTTCTATCCTCCATCAAAAAGGCCTTGTGCAGTTTTATAATCTCTTGCAGAACAAGTCACCCTTCAGAAGTAACAATGGAAGTTAAATCAACAGTTCAAATAACTGCTTAGAATTTGATTTTTTAAATTTCATTTATGAAAGGTCGCTAGATGTTTTTGTGTAGTCTAATATTAGGTATATTGCCTTTAAACGGTCAATTTTGAGATTCTTAAAAAGATGATTTTAGTATATTAGTCAAAACTAATAACTCTGACAATCAAATCTTAAGAAATTGCAGCACATGAAAATTTCCCCCACTTTTTACAAATTTTTCCTCTTAAACCACTGCACCTCCAAATTCCCTTCAAACAGCATACTATACTAGGCTAAGATATAGACAATGAGACAGACCTATGAATAGTTAATTGTTGATGACAGACGAGACTGTTAATGAATACGGATACATCTAGGTAAGCAAATGATACAGTTAGATGATTGAAACCATGTGAGCAGTTTGTGAAAGCTTTGAAGTGAAAAAAAGTAACCGACTGTCCAAACTCCGAACTCACCATTAGTAATTGTGAGACTTATACTTCCTGGAGCAAAGGTCGGGCTGCTGGCGGTGGAGGTCACACAGGTCAACATCGGTGTGGAGACGGACGTTGGTCCGCTGCCCATGTTTGAGATGGCAACAGGCACGGAGCTATTGGGGGGGACGGTGGACGGGGGGACGGTGGACGCGGCTCCGGGAGGAGAGTTGATCCTAACAGTACCATTTTCCAGATCTGCAAGTTTTATCTTCTTGTTGGGTGGTTGAGATGCTTCTGTGGTTGGCGTGGTAACCGGGGCCAGCCCAGCAACACTAGTAACTACGGGTGGCGTTGTCATCCTTCCTGCTGCCAAATTAGATATATGGAAAAATTCAAATGTTTATCTGGATCAGTAAAAAGGTTAGGTATGATAGAAAGTTTAACACATCAGACACAGTTAAAAGGATTGCAGGTTTTGTCACCCCTGGAGGGCATGGGAGGTGAAACTGGGAGCAACATTTCATCAAGATGGATATACCCAAGCAGGACAATATCTGCAAGCCAAGATTCATACAATTTGATTAACTATCAGGCTATCTCATCCTAGTTTATGCAGAGTATTTATGGGTACTGTACAGGGATGCAGATTCAAATTTTTGCCAATCGGACATTCCACGTATAAGTCGACGAATAATGATATTTTAAAATAAATTTTGGTGCTTTATCTCACGTAAATACACGATTGAACATGTGCAAATACTTCATAGACTAAATTTAAGTCTAAAATTATTACTCAGTAATTTACTTATTACTATAATGTTTAGGCCTAGGTATATGAATATGTTTATAATTTAAATTAATGATCAAGTTTCAATAGTGTCATTTATTCAGTAAATAAATGCCAGGTGCTTAGAATCTAATATTAACTGGAAAGCAGACGATGTACAGATCTATTTATAGCAACGCATGCAATGCAGTGCAAAAGTACTTCTGTATATATATCACTAAACCCTCATTTATATAGATAATTCTCCTACTTTGAAAAATTGTTTGAATAAAGTTAAATTTTAACAAACTAGAAAGTGTTTTAATTGTTAAAAGAGTTGTCTCCCACATGCATGTTTTGTTTTCATTAACTCAATAAAACAACATAAACTTTATGTTTTGGTCATATTTATGGGAATTGTTAATCAACATGTCCACATTTTGTCATGCAAACTTACCCTTCCCTTCAAAATGTCCAAACTGTTGCCACGTAAATGAAGATATAAAATTGAAAAATAGTTGAAACCCCCAAAAGGCATATCTACATGATATGAAGAGGAAATGTGGTCAAGTAGTTTCAGAGTTCTGTTCTAATGGAAGAGCCAACTCGGACGCGGACGACAAGGGAAAGAAAATGGGTCTCCCGACCCTTCGGGGGGAAACAAAAATATCTCCCCTTAGCTCCGGCAGCTCAGTATATTCATCTGATGGTCAGTTTTATATGAACTTCAGTTACAATGTTCAAAACAAGAAATTTCTCTAAATGAAGCTTTTGAGTCAATCACATTTTTGGCATTCAAGAATGAAAATATTTGTCTGCCCTGAAAAGTTGCCTTTTTTAATCATTGAGTGCTTGTAAAAATAACTGGATCAAATAAATTATTGATTGATTGACAGTAAAAGTAAGAGTAAAAGTTTCATTCCTAACTTGTTTCATAAAGTCATATTTGTCATTTGTCCTAATCCTTAAAAAAAATTATTTATAGAAAATAATTTTCTCACAAAATATTTGAAAATATCTGTTATGGATGATTTAAAGTCATACATAATTAACTTGAGATATTCTAATTCTAACAATGAAATTTGTCAACAGAATTTTAAGATAGTTCTTATAAAATCATTTCAGTACACAATTTCAAAGTTTTGCTTGAATTGCAACAATATGATTTCAAAATTTCTGGAGTTGAAAATGTATAGTGGAGCACTGTGGTGTAGTGGTTAGGGTGCTGACCTCTCACGCCAAACCAAGATCTCATACTGTGTTGTGTACCTGGGCAAGGCACTACATCCACATTGCACTCAGTAGAAACTGCTTTCATTAATGGGTACATGAAAACAGGATGTACGGACCTACAATAGGGCTTAGTGCTTGGTAGCTGCTTGAAAGTACAATTCAGGGAATGAGAACAGCTTAAATAATTATATGCTAGTGTATATAGACTGTGTGCGAATATATATTGATCATTCATTTAGGTGACATAATAGATTTGTTGTATACTTGTCAAAAAGGAAAGATAACAGCTGACTATGGATAATTGGTTTGTGTTATGTGTATATAGTCTGTCATCTTCCTACGCAGAGCCTAAAAGGCCAGTTTCCAAACTGTCATTTTATGCCTTGCTGCAGAGACTTTACTTTTCTGTGCTGCTATAGTGCCCCTACAGAGTAGAGAGCAAGCACAGAAAAGTAAAGTCTCTGCAGCAAGGCATAAAATGACAGTTTGGAAACTGGCCTTTTAGGCTCTGCGTAGGAAGATGATAGACTGTGTGCGAATACATGTATATATATTATACCCACAATATTATCATCATCATTATTTTGATAATTCATTTAGGTGACATAATAGATTTGTTGTATACTCGTCAAAAAGGAAAGATATCAGCATCATATTGATTTAAAATGATTGAAAGTTGAAAACAGTTTCACAGTTAAGTAATAAAGCTTAAAGGGGCAGTAGCAAGTTTTTTAACACACAATACTAAGTGACTGTAGTCACGATTTAAACACTTTAAAGGGGCAGTAGCGCGCTTTTAGGGGGATACAAGATGATGTCAGGAAAATGAAAATTAATGGTTCCAATTGACAGACAATGCATTTAAACTAATTGACCAGTAATAATTCAAATAAATAATGTAAAGTTTAGCCATGCGATTCCTTTTTCTTACCAAAATGAATAAAAGGTGTTCACACAAAAAAAACGCCAATGGATCTTATGTGAATCTTCATAATTTGTCCTCTGACTATGGATAATTGGTTTGTGTTATGAGATTTTTGACACTATCAAAATAATACTTTTATCATTAACATACAATTATCAGTGAAAATTTTAAAACATAAAATTATCATAAAACATGCTACTGCCTAACTCATATCATTCACTTGCAAATTGACATCATTACTAAGAGTTGGAAATGTATTCTTCATGTTATCCACTAAAGTAAACTGACATAATACATTTGAAATCACATTACCAAAAAGTTAATTTTTTAACAAATTGATTCCCTTTTAAGTGTTGAATTATTCTCTATAGTTAATTCATAAAGCTTAAATAATTCACTTGTCATATCCTTGTCAAAACAGATTGATTCAAGATTTTGACTTCTATTTTTTATTGTTGAAAAAAAAAAATTCACAAGAATATTCACAAATTTGATAGCATTTTGCAGTTTCTTTGACCATGCAAATGTTCACGCAACCTTCATCATTAAAAGTGTCACTTTACTGATTACCAATTGTGATGAGGGTAATGGCATGAGATAAAACTGACCATGATTTAAGATAAAATAATAGAACTTTTTATTCAACATTCATAAAAAAATGTTTACAAGAATAAGCTTTCAATTTTTTATTCTTTATCAAATCTTTGAGCAAAAACATTAAAGTATCAAACACTTTAATGAAATTTAAAAATGTTGCTTTACAAAAAAAACATTGAAGGGAAAAATATAAACAAGTTAGTTGAAATATACTTTAGGGTATATAGATTATACATTTTTATCTGATTAACCCTAATATCAAGTCTAGTATGAAATCAATATCAACCCAACAACAGAAGTTTATTAATTCAACATTAATACAACGATTACCAAAAATATGTTTTCATTAACAAATATTTTCTAAAATCTCAGGGCCCTCAACACTTTGCAGAGTTAGCTAATGTTAACTTGTTGATTGTTCACCATTTCTCATTAACCGGTAGTTTAGTTTAAGAAAACATTACTTCCTAAACAAATAATAATAGGGGGTCTCCCATCAGCTACAGCCAGATAACAGACCAGGAATAAAACACAGTCACTGCAATCAGGTTAATATTCTTCAAAAACAACATGTATGTTTTATTGGTTTACTAAATGTGTTTTTAAAGTTTTTCTTAAACTAAATAAAACATTCTTACATAACAAAAAGTATGATATAAGATTAAACTTGATGATTTGTTGCTCTTTTTTTATCCTTCATAAATATATAATTCAAAACGGTTTATGTATAATCCATGGTAAGAAAATGTATTTAGTTATCTCAGTAAAACTTTCAATGGAATTCTTCTCATCTTTGGATACTGGAAAAAAAATTCAGAGACAAAAGAAAATAAAAGACTAAAAGAGTGTCAACAATTAAGCGTGTTTGATTTAATGAGGTCATCCTGTGTTCAGATTAGACCCTGGTTTATATAGCAACTCCATTAAAATACATATACATGTGGTATGCTTAATATTTGGCCATTTCAGGCGAAGCATTTCCATATTAATTCTATTGGAACCAGTATGTACTTTAAGCAACTATATATATAGTTAAAAAATAAATTATATATTTTTGGTGACTTATTTTCAATTCTATTTGTTTTGCTGAGCCATCTGGCTATATTTGTGAAGCGAGGGCGGCAACTCATTTAATGGAACGGCAATGGCGGAAACACTGCCGCTACAATAAAGTTGATGAAATACATTGGGAAAACATATGATTACAATTAAATCAATTCAACAAAGTTTCAAATTGAATCCATTGATGATTTAATTTGTATTTCATTCGCTATAACATTTTGTTGAATTAATGAAATCGAAAGAACAGACGAAAAACAGAAACCCGGCAAGAGCCTCGTTTTGGTCATGAACATTATGCGTCGGCAAAAACTGACTTTCATCGGAAACATGATAAATGAAATTAAATAAAACTAACAGTCGACATAATGTCTGATCATTGAGTAAAGCGATATTGGCATAAAAAACACTTTTGTTTACTTTGACATGACAATAAAATGATAAATATGTCTTTTTCACATAAAATAAAGCAAATAAGTTCAACCTACAAGCGCAAACGAGTCGTGAAACTTATCGCTAGCCAAACCGAAATATCGGATTTTGTTGGATAAATAACGGTAAAAATCATGTTAAACAAGACAAAAGTTAAGAACAAGTGGTTCCCTAAATTTGGAAGGAGATGTCTCTTCTCATGAACAAGTTTATATCGAGAAAAACTTAATTTTCTCACCCTTGCTTCACTTTCACAAACGCCATTTAACAGGATCAAAACGACGAGGGAGGTTAATCGAACAGCCACCAGGAACGGCGATGTTTGGCCTAGATAGCACAGGAAGCTTATTGCAAGGTTCACCTGTTGACATTTCACTAGTTTTCCGTTGCCAAGGGAGGCAACTGCAATAGGTATGCATAGACTGTGAAAGTTACTTGAGAAAATAACTAAACATAATGAAAATATACATGACGCGAGATAAACATAAATTTACTATTGAACCATCGCTCTGTTTTTCTTGAAACATTTATTTTCACATATCGTCATTATCCTACGAGTTAAAAATCATTCACTATTTCCCAGGATTCTTTACTGCTTATAATATGTGACGTCATCGTGTTGTTGTTTTGGTCCGCAGGACAGCTGAAGTGGAGAAGGTAGAGTCAATCTCGGCATTGTAGCTTAGCACTAGCTGTGTAGCAGTTACTCACAGTTCTGCAGGACGCGTGGTTTAGGGTTGATGAGCACTGGACGCAACATTATAACACATCAATTGACTTGTTATGCGTTATTTAGCAGGTGCGAGATCGTCTGACGGTCGACTCGACTCGGCTATCGGCCAGTGAGGTCGTAGGCTGTCGAGACGAAATTGTAGAAAAAATACAATTCTCTCCAACTTTTTCACTTTTAGTCTTTGTGCTTGTAACGTTTCCACTTCCCCTGTTATTTTGCAAGTACTTATTCTTCAAGTTGATGCCTTGCTTGGCTCAATGAACAAAGAAACAATCTTTGTTTACATGTAGTATGTATGCCCAAAGACCACAGACACACTCGGTCGGTCGGGTGTCGGACAGTGCAAGCTCGCTTCCCTATTGCGTCATAGATATAAATGGTAGCATTTCAGGGTGGTGAATTGAACAATAAGAACATGCTTGTTTTATGCAGAAACTGAAAATGTTCAATGACATTGACTAATTTATTTTTGAAAAAATAGTGCATGTAATTATATATATTTGAGTGAAATCAGTTATTATTTATATATAAATATTGCCTTTCCTTTCTTTTCTCCAGAGTAAAGATGTTTGTAATTATGACATTATCTGACTAACAATTCACCAATTAACCCGTGCCACTAGCATGGACAGGTTTTTGGTCTGATGACAATGTCAAGAGCATCATGTGAATTACAATATCATACAGTGTAGAGGTTGGGGTTGATGATGCAGTGTAGAGGGTTGGGGTTGAAGATGCAGTGTAGAGGGTTGGGGTTGATGATGCAGTGTAGAGGGTTGGGGTTGATGATGCAGTGTAGAGGGTTGGGGTTGATGATGCAGTGTAGAGGGTTGGGGTTGATGATGCAGTGTAGAGGGTTGGGGTTGATGATGCAGTGTAGAGGGTTGGGGTTGAAGATGCAGTGTAGAGGGTTGGGGTTGATGATGCAGTGTAGAGGGTTGGGGTTGATGATGCAGTGTAGAGGGTTGGGGTTGATGATGCAGTGTAGAGGGTTAGTGTTGATGATGCAGTGTAGAGGGTTGAGGTTGATGATGCAGTGTAGAGGGTTGGGGTTGAAGATACAGTGTAGAGGGTTGGGGTTGATGATACAGTGTAGAGGGTTGGGGTTGATGATACAGTGTAGAGGGTTGGGGTTGATGATGCAGTTTAGAGGGTTGGGGTTAATGATGCAGTTTAGAGGTTGGGGTTGATGATGCAGTGTAGAGGGTTGGGGTTGATGATACAGTGTAGAGGGTTGGTGTTGATGATGCAGTGTAGAGGGTTGGGGTTGATGATGCAGTGTAGAGGATTGGGGTTGATGATGCAGTGTAGAGGGTTGGGGTTGATGATGCAGTGTAGAGGGTTGGGGTTGATGATGCAGTGTAGAGGGTTGAGGTTGATGATGCAGTGTAGAGGGTTGGGGTTGATGATACAGTGTAGAGGGTTGGGGTTGATGATACAGTGTAGAGGGTTGGGGTTGAAGATGCAGTGTAGAGGGTTGGGGTTGATGATGCAGTGTAGAGGGTTGGGGTTGATGATACAGTGTAGAGGGTTGGGGTTGATGATACAGTGTAGAGGGTTGGTGTTGATGATGCAGTGTAGAGGGTTGGGGTTGATGATGCAGTGTAGAGGGTTGGGGTTGATGATGCAGTGTAGAGGGTTGGGGTTGATGATACAGTGTAGAGGGTTGGGGTTGATGATCCAGTGTAGAGGGTTGGGGTTGATGATCCAGTGTAGAGGGTTGGGGTTAATGATGCAGTTTAGAGGTTGGGGTTGATGATGCAGTGTAGAGGGTTGGGGTTGATGATACAGTGTAGAGGGTTGGGGTTGAAGATGCAGTGTAGAGGGTTGGGGTTGATGATGCAGTGTAGAGGGTTGGGGTTGATGATGCAGTGTAGAGGGTTGGGGTTGATGATGCAATGTAGAGGGTTGGGGTTGATGATACAGTTTAGAGGGTTGGGGTTGATGATGCAGTGTAGAGGGTTGGGGTTGATGATGCAGTGTAGAGGGTTGAGGTTGATGATGCAGTGTAGAGGGTTGGGGTTGATGATGCAGTGTAGAGGGTTGGGGTTGATGATGCAGTGTAGAGGGTTGAGGTTGATGATACAGTGTAGAGGGTTGGGGTTGATGATGCAGTGTAGAGGGTTGGGGTTGATTATACAGTGTAGAGGGTTGGGGTTGATGATACAGTTTAGAGGGTTGGGGTTGATGATGCAGTTTAGAGGTTGGGGTTGATGATGCAGTGTAGAGGGTTGGGGTTGATGATACAGTGTAGAGGGTTGAGGTTGATGATACAGTGTAGATGGTTGGGGTTAATGATGCAGTGTAGAGGGTTGGGGTTGATGATGCAGTGTAAAGGGTTGGGGTTGATGATACAGTGTAGAGGGTTGGGGTTGATGATACAGTGTAGAGGGTTGGGGTTGAAGATACAATATAAAGGATTGGGGTTGATGATGCAGTGTAGAGGGTTGGGGTTGAAGGTAGAGGGTTGGGGTTGATGATGCAGTGTAGAGGTAAACCCTATTTTCATCTTCTGCTCCAGTTCCAAAATGTCTAGAGAGCTGAAAAGTTGTGTGTAGACTCCTAGGCCAATGGGGATTCTAAATTCAAATTTTGTGACCCAATGACCCCAAATGGGGTCACAGAGGTCAAAACCCAAAAACCGAAGTCCATCAAAAGTCTGATGAGCTACAGAGCCCATGGCTCTATTTTTGGATGCTTATTTCAAAGAATGATCTTATTTTATGACTATGCATACATACTGCTCAAGGTGCTCCTACTTCAGTTACAGATCACCTCTGATGATTTAACCCCTGATTACTCCAGTCGAGTTCCTCTACATCAAGACACGATGGGAGGAGCGGTGAGCACTGGCGCAGACAATGACGAACTTGTCGACAACTTGGTCGAGGCTGACTACATCAAAAGCCCCCTGGTGGAGAAAGTGTTCCGAGCGGTGGATCGAGCGGACTACTACCTGGACGGACATCGAGAGAGCGCGTACAAGGACCTGGCGTGGAAGCACGGGCACCTGCACCTGTCCGCCCCGTGTATCTACTCCGAGGTTCTGGAGTCTCTGCAGCTGCAGGACGCACTCTCCTTCCTGAACCTGGGCAGTGGCACCGGCTATCTCTCAACCATGGTCGGACTCATACTCGGTCAGTTGTGCTTTGAGTTCTGAGCACTTTGTATACTTGTAGTAACAGTATTAGGTGCCTCAACCTTTTTGGGTGTTGATAGTTGGTGAGTTGGGACAGCTCATCCTGGCTGAGTTGTGCCTTATACTTTTTGGGGGATGATAGTTACTACTTTGGGTCAGCTTATCCATAGTGAGTTGTAATTATACCCCCGCTACGACGTAGTCGGGGGTATATAGCGCTCTGCGTGTCCGTCTGTCCGTGCGTGTGTGCGTCCGTCCGAAATCGTTTCCGGAGCATTACTCTAAAACTATACCACTTACAAACTTCAAATTTGGGATGGCAGTAGCCTATATGATGCTGTTGTGCCTTTAAGGGGTTTCATCTCAATGGTTCAAATAATTTTTGAAATTTTGACCAAAAACCGTCCAATTTCTGGACTTTGTCTCGTTTCCGGAGCATAATTAAAAAACTATACCACTTGGAAAATTCAAATTTAGTATGGCAGTAGCCTATATGATGCTGTTGTGCCTTTTAGGGGTTTCATCTCAATGGTTCAAATAATTTTTGAAATTTTGACCAAAAACCGTCCGATTTCTGGACTTTGTCTCGTTTCCGGAGCATAATTAAAAAACTATACCACTTGGAAAATTCAAATTTGGTATGGCAGTAGCCTATATGATGCTGTTGTGCCTTTTAGGGGTTTCACCTCCAACGTTCAAATAATTTTTGAAATTTTGACCAAAAACGGTCAGATATTCAGACTTTGTGTCGTTTCCGGATCATAATTTAAAAACTATACCACTTGGAATTTTCAAACTTGGTATGGCAGTAACCTATATGATGCTGTTGTGCCTTTTTGGGGTTTTAATTCCAAAGTTCTAATAATTTTTGAAATTTTGAACCAAAACAGTCCGAAAACAGTAGGTTGAGGATCAAGCTTGTAAATATATTTCCTAATGACAAACACATACCGTATAAACATTGTAAATGTGACTGTTTTGCCTTCAAGTTATCTTTTGGTAAGTAGAATTTTCAAACTTGGTATGGCAGTAACCTATATGATGCTGTTGTGCCTTTTAGAGGTTTTAATTCCAAAGTTCAAATAATATTTGAAATTTTTACCACTGCAAAGAATACATATATTGGAATGTTGATACCACTGCAAAGATTACATACCGTATTCGTCCTATTAAGCGCCCCGGGCGCTTACCTTAAAAAATCCAAAGGGGGCGCTTATTAGGATACCCCAGAAAGGGGGGCGCTTATTAGGAATACGTTATAGACAAGCTAAACTAGCACTTGTCGGGATTCGGAACGAGAATGAAAGTAGGTCGATCGTTGAAATTCAGTGCAACTACACATTCACAGGCCCGGATAAATATAAACTATTGGAAAAGCAGTAGAGTTAGGCCATTTTACGTATGAAGTGGGGGGGGGGGGGGGCTCTGTTGTATGGAAATTTGTAATAGGGGGCGCTTATTAGGGAGGGGGCGCTTAATAGGACGAATACGGTATATTGGAATATAAATTGACCTACATGGAACTGAATGGAAGGTGAGAGTTTGTTGAAAAACATTTATTATCATAGTTATACCAGTTCACACCTATTCAGACAAACTAAATTTTAATGTTATTGTCTATATCATGTGATAGAAAAATACGGTAACAATCCTAGGACTTATCAGAACATATGACTTTTCACTATTTTCCTCAAGGAAAGGCGGTCAAACTACAGACGGGGGTATGTGAGCTGTGCTCACTGTTGCCTTGTTATCCTCTGTGAATTGAGCCTGTCTGAGTGTTGGTGTCCTGAGCACTGGATGAACTACTTTGTTCAACAGGTTATGAACTACTTTTCTCACAAGCATGTTTGTCAATCCCAATCAGTGCTGACTTTCAAGTGTCACTTCCTCCCCACAGGAGCGTACGGCGTGAACCACGGAGTGGAGCTGTACGATGACGTCGTCGAGTACGCCCAGGAGCGCCTCGAGGACTTCAAGAAAAACTGTGATGCCTTTGATGAGTTTGACTTCTGTGAGCCGACATTTGTGGTGGGGAACTGTCTGCAGATCAACTCATGCTGCCGGCAGTACGACCGCGTGTACTGTGGCGCGGCCTGTCCCAAGGAACACGAGAACTATATGAAGAACCTCATCACCGTGGGCGGTCTGCTCGTCATGCCGCTTAACGATCAGGTAGGTTTGGGAGTCAGAGGAATTTATGTCACTTCTTGGGGGTTAATATTTATTGGATAAAAGGATATTGTGTCTATTTTGAATTTATGAATTTCAGTATTGAACCTGTCGGTGTTTGTCCTGATATGAAGAACTTTTACATTCAACCTCAATAAAACTTACAATATCAATCAATATCAATTTAGTTCTGAAAGAAATAATTACGAAATAATAGAAAAATATACATATCATGGATCGGTTACAATTTAATTTCATAATAGGTTGAAGAGTTTTTTGATAGGTTAACTTCAGGGATGTTTCCTAGGTTAGTTTCTGTGAATCAATGCTTGAAACACCTGACACCTGTACAATTAACAATCCGTTACCACCTGCCAACAGTTGCTGCAGATCCGCCGCACCTCGGAGACCACCTGGGACACCCGCAACGTTCTCCCCGTCTCCTTCGCGACCCTGGTGTCCCCCGGCAAGGAGGAGGACATGTTCGAACTACGTACGTATCTTAGCAACTTCTCTGTTTGTACGTATTCTAGCAGCTAATGTATGTGTAGGATTCTAGGAACTTTCTTTATGTAGGATTCTAGCAACTTTCTCTATGTATGTATCGTAGCAAGCCTGTATTCAAACATATCTTGGCAAAAGTCTGTAAGTCTGTATTTGAACATGTAAAATTGAGGTTTTTGTGTTTGATTACCTTTAGTCTACTTTAGTATTGTCAAAATACTGGGTAAAATGTGGAATCATTCTTTTTACAATTCTTATTGCAATTTTTTTTCTAACAACAAATAAGTATTATTTTCATGTGATAAACCGTTAAGTAAAATCTCTTCTGATAAACAGGTGGTAACATGATGTGATAAACCGTTAAGTAAAATCTCTTCTGATAAACAGGTGGTAACATGATGTGATAAACCGTTAAGCAACATCTCTTCTGATAAACAGGTGGTAACATGATGTGATAAACCGTTAAGCAACATCTCTTCTGATAAACAGGTGGTAACATGATGGTCGCTCCAAACCAGTCCAACAAGCTGTGTGCTATTTCATTTATTTCCCTGTTGAGTATTTTGTGTATTTCCCTGTTGACTATTACATTTATTTCCCTGCAGCGGAGCTGGAGCTCCCCATCCTGCAAGACGTCTGTCGTATCAACATCCGGCAGATCCTGCGCACAAACATCCTGCAGTCCTACCCACACCTGAAGAATGTGAGGAAGAAGAAGAAGACTGCTATCAAGAAGCGACGAGGGAAGCAGAGGAGGATCAACATCGTCCCGATGAGTATGGGGATGATGATCCTGGGGCAGTTTGAGGACAGCGATGAGGAGGACGGCGAGAGGAACAGGTTACTACGGCGACGGCGTCATCTCCGCAGTCTCGCAGATGCTGCAGAGGAAGAGGAGGAGGAAGAAGAGGAAGAGGAAGAAGATGGGGAAATGGAAGAAGAAGAAGAAGGGGAGGAGGAGGACGGTGACGGGGACGGGGAGGGAGAGGAGCAGAAGGAGGAGTCAACTGAAGGGGAAGACGGGGAGGAGAAGGAAAAGGAGACGAAAGATGAAGTACCGAGACTAAATGGCTCTGAAAGGAAACCAAATGGAGATAGGCGCCGGATCAATACCAGACAGTTCCTGGCCACTGCAGAATCTTCCGATGACTCAGACAACGATGAAGGAATAGACATTGTGGAGATGTTGCGGCAGAACTCTGTGGCTGTCTCCGGACTCTCACCTCCCCGAAAGATTCGCTGTTCCTCCAACACGAGTGCAGACACATCAGAGACGTCCGGTATGGGCTCTCTGGGAGAGGATCCGCTGGAGGGAGCTGATATATTACAGGAGAACAGTGAAAAGATCTCCCCGGGAAGCAGTTTTGACGGGGTGTCGCCGTCATCAGCCGTATCCGCAGCCATGGAGTGCAGCGAGATGGAGGCTCCACGTGAAGCGATGGGGTCGATACTGCGAGAGAGGATAGGTCTGCTCCCTCTTCCCATTGCTCTGAAGGCCTATCTCACGTACTATCGCAAGTAGCAACCACACACAGGAGAGAGTTTTCTGTTTGGAGCTTTGTGACAACAAGACAGAGGTCACTCAACTCATTCCACAAGCTATACACAACAGCACCATGGCAACCAGAAACAGCCAATGAGCAGACATTTGTGGTATTCTCGACCAATTGCCTGTGATACGTTGCGTTGATGATTTGACCCAACACCTTGACGTGTAAATATGTGTGTACATAGGATATATTACTGAATTTTTGTGAGATTTTTCCATGTGTGTACATAGGATATTATAATTGTGCCATGTTTTCACTCCAAGTGCTAAGGTTTTGCTTGGGTATGAGAAGAGCCTTTTCTATGGGATTTGAGACATTTTTGCTTGAACCTGAACAGTGTGAAGGTAGAAGTCAGGCCTTGACTGTGGAACCTGAACAGTGTGAAGGTAGAAGTCAGGCCTTGACTGTGGAACCTGAACAGTGTGAAGGTAGAAGTCAGGCCTTGACTGTGGAACCTGAACAGTGTGAAGGTAGAAGTCAGGCCTTGACTGTGGAACCTGAACAGTGTGAAGGTAGAAGTCAGGCCTTGACTGTGGAACCTGAACAGTGTGAAGGTAGAAGTCAGGCCTTGACTGTGGAACCTGAACAGTGTGAAGGTAGAAGTCAGGCCTTGACTGTGGAACCTGAACAGTGTGAAGGTAGAAGTCAGGCCTTGACTGTGGAACTCTTGAACCAGATTAGAAATGTCAGAACTACAAAGATTGATTGCTGTAAATGAAGACTTCTGACTAACAGCTATTTTATGAACATCTACCACGAAACCTGAGTCTAACCCAGATGTGTTGTGTTTGGCCTACCTGCTATTTCTGTGTATTTGTATTCATGAACTCCTACGATGCGTTCCAAGACATATGTGATGTAATACTTTTATGAAATCAGCAAATGAAAGACTTCCCTCAAGCAACGAAAGGGCGAAGGGGTCCAGATATTTTGCTTCAGCTTCCTTGAATACAAATTTCATGAGGTCTTTTTCATAGCAAATATCATAAGTTGATAGCGATACAAGTCGTTTTCCTTTATCAATTTCAGGAAATTGTAATTGGTTTGTGGTTACAAATATGTTGATGTAGCAGGATGTCTGGAACCAAGTTAAGATATCTTCTGTCTGACATTGAGCCACATTGAGGCATGCCCTAGTTTAAGATTAAGTGTAATTCAATGAGTTTTAGTCTTCACAATGAGACATTTGCTATGGTCTTTGTCCAAATGATGATGCATTTGTCAATGATGTCAATATTCCATCAGAAGTGGATTGATGCAAGGATTGCTGTTGTTTGGAACCTTTTTAGATTGAAAAGTTGTCTGATTTGAGATTTATATTTGTGATGTAACTGACTTTGTGACGATGAATCAAACATAAAGTTGATTGAGAGCCAGCCCTTGAGGTCAACAGATCCTTCAGATTGCCAGTGGTAGACCTTTAGCCCATTGTTGAGTGTCCAACCAGAAATCAGGATACTGAATAGATTTGCATTTAAGTGCTAATTTCATGGAACAGTCAGCATTATGATAAAATGGACCAATGTTGACATGAATTTGAAAATTGAAACTAACTCTGTCACTTTACTTGCCTCAACCCTGTTTTTTATGGTCAATTTGATAACCATTTTTAGGTCTTCAGGCATGTGAAGCCTTTAAGGCTGATGGCATGGCATGGTGTCTGATGTCCGTCCGTCCGTCCATCTGTCTGTCGCTCCATAAACTTAGAGCATTTTTTACTTGATCTCCAAAAGCATAAGGCCTAGAAAGCTGAAACCTTGTGTACAGACTCCTTGACTAGTAAGGATTATAATTTACAATTTTGGTGACCCTCAAAAAGTGCTGTTCTGTTGCAACATTTTACAATTCCTTCGACTATTTGACCACATTCCATTTCTGAAATGATTGCCAGTATCTGAAATCATATCTCCTACATACTAATGTTTAGAATTGGTGACCCCGTGGCCCCTACAAAGGTGGGAACCACATTGGCCATACCCTATAGCTAAATTGAATATGGAACCTGATGAGCTGCAGAGCCATTGGCTCTATTTTTCAAGACAAACATTCTTGGACCTCTTTTAAAGAGTCACTTCGTTTTGTACAGTTACAGAATGATTTTGCCACAATTGGTCAAACACAATGGAAACAATGGCTGTTTTTATATTTTCTTTAAAAACCTGTGTTTATACTTAGTTGTTATTTGCGTATGAACAAAATTAAATGCCGTGAAATGATGACATCGCAAATGCTATTTAGGTTTTGTAAAGTCAAACAGTATATGATGTAAATCACGGAGTGGCTCTTTAATAGAACAGTTCCAAGGATGTTTGTTACAATCAAAATGGTCTGTGCTATGTGAATCTGATACAGAAGAACTTTGTTGGTGTCTGACACTGTAACCATATACACATATATATGATTGTTTGAGACATATATGTGTACCCTTTGTTTGATTTGTGCTCCAATAAGTATATTCCCCATCAATTACAGAGATGGAACTCTCTTCTGTTTCCTGTCAATGTGATACAGTTAAACTTATGTTAAATATCAAAATGTCATACCCTTGAAGCATTGTGATATTTCTTCACTAAATTGCATATACTTCTTATTCAGTTACTACACAATTCTCAGCATCCTAACTGGCTGTTGGCAGGGGGAGGGTTGATCTAAACAAAAAGCAAGTTTATGAAAATTCAAATGGTCAAATACAGAAGTGCTCTATTCATGTTTACAATATTGGTCAGTTCAGAAAGTAATGTGACACTTTGAGTAATATGTTAAGTTAAATGTCAATGTTACATGTGAAGTTATTCAGTATTTATTTGTTATGCAAAGTCCATTCCTTCCTTCAAATCAATTATGATCAAATGTTATTAAAATTTAGTAATTGCATTTCTGGTAAAAATCTATTGTTTTTATATCCTGCTACATCAGCATATTTGTATCTGTGAAGCTCGTACAATACCCTGCTATATTTTTATCTGTGAAGCTCGTACAATACCCTGCTATTTTTCAGGCAAATACCTTGAAATGACTAGTGAGTGTTTATTCATGCTCTATGTGGCAAGTTTTGATGCCAACAAATTGTCAATATTCTAGAGTCGAAAGAAATGTAACACTTTTGTCTTCTTCTCCTTCTCCATTGGCGGTAAATATTGAATATTAATATGAGGGTATGATATGAGCTCAAGGCTACAAGATGGCTGATGTAGCACAACAGTTTTGGTTTCCTGACTTTCAATACACCTGTGCTAACAATAAGTATGTGAGACACATTTTGGAAGTTGGAAATATCAAGAAGACAAGGAATTTTATGGATGATCAACTTCTTTATTGTAGAACATAGTGATGTAACTGTATAGATCCTTGTAACTGATATAAAGATCTATGTTGAAACATTGCTACTTTCTACAATAAAGAAGTTGATCATCCATAACATTTCTTGTGTTCTTGTGCTTACAATGTCTTCCTACAGACCAACTTCCTGCAAGGTTTTCCTTTGTAGTAACCTTCAAGCTGACACACAGTAAAGTTGAAGCATGCTGCAAGTCTTATATAAGTCACCGACTGCAACTGGTGTTAGTCATGCCTTGCCTGGATGTCCACAGACTGGGTTTGGAGAAGGAAAATACTTTGATACTTAATCTTATTGAAAATTCATCTTGTGTCTCTTTGTAGAGAAATTGCCTGTGGTATTTTATGTAAATATTAAGTAGTTGCTTTTATGTTTGGTTAGCTTGGTCTTTTTATGTACAGAGATTTTGTTTAGTTCTTTTCCATGGTACATGCTATTAATTTCTATGATGTCTTCAACTCGAATCCTCCCATGATCTTCTGGATCTTTCCCAATACAAACATGCTTCCACGAGACTTGAGATTCCTTGTCCTTCAGGCTTCTGCAAAACTTCATCTCAAATTCTCTTGTATTATGTTCCAACATTGTTAAAGAATTCTGCTTATTTGTAATCTTTTTGCAACATTTGGAAACATTGTTGTTAACACTAGGTTGATATAATGCATAGTAAAGCATCCTCATCACAAAAAGGGTTGAAATGTCTTTATAAGAAGTAACAAAACAGGAGTGTTGACTTGTTTTACAAAGTGAGGGCATAGAAATCTGTCCTTTGCAGTGACAGTCAGGAAAACTTGGAACATTGAAGGCTGTTTCATTGGCACAACAAAACTGTTGTATGTGAACAGATAGCATGGGAAGATAAAAGTTGAGCTAGAGATTGATACTTTAGTCCCTTTAAGTTATTTCCAAGATTGAACGACTGTTATGCATTTTACTGAGCGACAGAACCATGTTTGTCAAAACTAGAGAGCCATCTGTATACCCAACAGCTAAAGTTAAGGAACACCTCCATACATATATACTCCACACAAAATATTAGGCAACATGCGTAACATTAGTGTTATCAAATTTCCATGTTTTTTTAGTTGTCTTGATGTGATCAAACATCATTCTACATTATTTCTTTTTTCAGAATGATAAACATATTTTGTTAACAAATATCCTCATTGCTATTATTGTGAGGAGTATATATGACATGGACTATTGATGGCCTCTACCATTACAGCTGATCATGGATGAAGCTTGTCAGAGCACTCAATATTACAAGGCTGGTCCTTAACTTATTTACTGGAGTATACCCTGTTGTCACATCAATATGTCCTTGAGCAGAAGTAGATGTGTAATTGACTGGTTCCCAATGCAAAAGTTATTATTTGAATAATTGCAAAAAAATGATTGTAAATATGAAGTGGAATAAAATTTTCTTAAAACCTAGGTATTTTTGTTGTGTGTTTATTTTGCTAACCAATTAAGATGTAAAATAAAAAGGTCCAGGCTGATTAATTGTGCCATTGTCACCTTCGAATAACAGCGGACATTCTTTAGAGTAGAGTAATAAGCAGTAATCATAGCAATCATTCTTTTTGTAAACTGAGGCATCAGGGGAGGGATAGTGCAGTGGTTAGCGTTCAGCTTTGGATCATCAGTTCGTGGTTCGAATCCCGTTAGGGGCTTTTCAACTTTGTCTGCAGTAGAGAACTGTTCTACACGCATTAAGGTTTGGGTGCAATGCTAAACTGCATTTCAGCGCATGGTTGCTAGTTCCAGCCACCATAGTGTTTCGGGCTTTTTCCCTGCAATAATACTATCAGAGATACTCAAAGGTCCAGTTCAAGTCCCAGCAGTGAGAACAGACTCTCTATTTGGCGGTACATCTTTATTAGCAATCGTACATGTACATGCGTGGAAGTGCAGGTACGAGCGGCAGCAGCTGCGGTGCATGTGCGCTGCGGACAAACTGCACTGAGCACTGCGCATATCACTATCAAGCCTCTTCTGTAAACATAGCTCTTTAAAAAACTTACATAAATACATAAATAGTGCCCACCCAATAGGGCGGGGCTTCGAGTAAAAAGCTGAATATAAGTATTGCACAAAATCAACATCGGTCAAACCAAAAGGGTTGGAATGAGAAATATAATAAAACATTATGACAATGAAGACTAGTGATATAAATACAATCAAATTATGATCGTTACTTCTTCAAACCAAAGTCAACTTTCCATCACCACTTAAAGCCTAGCGAACTTGTCACAAATATTTAACATGGTGTCAAGCAAAGATCTTTAGAAGGAGGCAAATTGATAACATTAGTTATCGTAAGATCTAGACAAGCGTTCAAAACCATGGCAACCAGACAATAGTGAAGAGACAAAAGTTGACTCCAGTTGGAATGGAATACAAGACAAATATAAAACAATTGTATAAGAAATGCATTGCACTAAATTCAACAAGAATAAGTTAAGAATAAATAGGAATGTAAATGACACAAACAGAATGCAGTACTGACAAGTACATGACAAAACAAGATGATATAAATAATAACAATGATATGTCAAAGTTTGGTCAATGGGGAGAGTTACCTCCCTTGGTCTAGCTTGGCTAGTGCAGGATGTCGTCTCGTCTATAAAACAATGGATGGCAATGTCGGAGTGAGGCAAGGCGTACTGACTAGAAGCACCAGATAACGTAACGTTCATTCCGCTCCACTTTCAAACTTCCATCATTCCGTCCAACCGTACACAAGCAACATCTACTGCAACCGTTGTCATGGTTGCCAAGCTCGTTGCTACACAGGGTACGCACTAGGTGCATGTTTGACAATATTGTTGATAACTCGTCACCATGGAAACATGACTTGAGTTCGAGAGATATACTTTTGGGTGGAGTAACAAGATACAAAATCTAGCCAAGCCGTCACTAACCTTCATCAAGACCTACAACAGGGAGTGGTCACATGACTTGTTACCATAGCAACTGTTACCACGGCTGCTCAAGTAGCTGCTAGCTGCTGCGGCGACACAACCACAAGAAGCTAATTTAGACTTTATTCACACTTCTATCTCGGCCATGGCTGCCACGACTTTTGTTACCATAGCAATTGTTACCATGACCACAAGGAACTAAGTAGGCGTTATTCACACTTCTATCTCGGCCATGGCTGCCTTGATGGCGCTGAAGAGCAAGTTGGAGTCTCCGTTCCTCTCGGCAACCAGATCCTGGATCTTGCCGATGTACAGGTCCAGCGTGTCCTCACAGACGACCGGTTCCATCGGGGGCGGGAGGGGCACGCGCTGCAGGCAGTTCACGACCTTTGACCTGAGGGACTGGAGGTAGTCCTGCATGCCCTGGCTGCGTTGTTCCAGCATGTCGTTCTCCACTTCCTTCTGGCGCAGTCGGGTATCGAGGCAAGTCACCTCCGCCCGAAGCTTCGTCATCTGCAGCTCCGATGTGATCGTCGACGACTTGAGCATCTCGATCTCGGCATCGATCTGACGCAGCTCCTCATCACTGTCCAGGTCCACTGGAACAATAGCTTCGATTTTATACTGGTAAGATATTGATAATATATCACTGGAACAATAGCTTCGATTTTATACTGGTAAGATATTGATAATATATAAGTGAAAAAGGATGTGACAATAATGGTCATGTCAATGAAACAGGATGGTGATATTTAATAGGGAGTTACAACAATGGTAAAATTTATGAAAAGGGGAGTTAAACAAACACTTATATATATAAATATATTTAACAAAGATAGTCAATCTTAATTTTCAATATCAAAGAATATAAGTTTCTCTGCGGCTGTGAATCAGTTGATCACCCACCTTCCCCGAGAGCGATCTTCTGTTGGAGCATGGAGAGTTCGTGGGGGCTCAGTCGAGCCTTCTTCATAGCCAGGGTGGCCCGCGGACACCCGGACAGACTGCGATGGGACAGAAAGCTGCCGTTTGAGTGGCCGGACCCGTCACATCCCAACGTGGGGCAGCTGTGGGAAGAAGGGGAGACATGAGTATGACTTTGGTTCTTGAAATATGCAATATGACATAAGTGCCATTACACAAAGCACTGAGGTGACCTGAATTAAGTCTTAGGGTTGTTTTGTGCAACGACCACAAATGTCAAATCAGCTGGACTCGGCACCTGCTTTGTGAACAAAAGGAAGTGAGAGGCAGCTCAGGATAAGAAGAGGACAGGAGTTCTGATTCCCTTGCTATACTTCTTGAGATGTTGAACACTTCAAAGCTTTATTGTGAGCTCCTGATGAACAGATGATACTGTGATCTATATGCTACCATAGTGAAGCAATATAGACCCTAATAGACGTTTCACTCAACATCGGACAACTACAGGCAACACTGAAATAAAGGATGATGTTTTAACCCAATTGCCTCTCATACATATCTGTTATGTCTTATACCTTTTCCCCACCAAATTCTTGCAACATTTATTAGAAAGCAAACGAAAAAAGTAAAAATAGAGCCATTGGCTCTGTAGCTCATCAGGCATCATATCAAGTTTGCTTTATACAGGCCAGATGAGGTAAAAATGAAACTGATGTTACCTATTGCAAGAAAACCTATAAACAAATTACAAAACAAATGTAACAATTTCGGAATAAATTTCCTTACCCAAATGATTTATTATTATTCAACACTTTCTAGATCGCCAATATCAGACAGTGAAAGAAGTCCACACTAAAATATCCAAGGAGAAATAAAGACTGTCATCTAATGGAGAAAAATAGGTTTTTAAGATTGTGACCCCTGTGACCCTATTTGGGGTCATGGGGTCACGAAACCTACAGTTTAAAATCCCAATTGGCCAAGGAGTCTACATGCAGTCTTTCAGCTCAATAGACCTTTAGGAGCTAAAGATGATGATGAAAATAAGTTTTTAAGGTTGTGACCCCTGTGACCCTATTTGGGGTCATGGGGTCACGAAATCTTCAATTTAGAATCCCCATTGGCCAAGGAGTCTGCACATATAATTTCAGCTCTCTAGACCTTTTGGAACTTGAGAAGAAGATGAAAATAGTTTTTTAAGGTTGTGACCCCTGTGACCCTATTTGGGGTCACAGGGTCAACAAAGTTACAAATTAGAATCCCCATTGTCCAAGGAGTCTGCACACATCAATATTAACTATCTACTCCTTTTGGAACTGGAGAAGAAGATGAGAATTGGTTTTTAAGGTTGTGACCCCTGTGACCCTATTTGTGGTCATGGGGTCACGAAATCTATAATTAAGAATCCCCATAGGCCAAGGAGTCTGCACATATTACTTTCAACTCTCTAGTCCTTTTGGAACTGGAGAAGAAGATGAGAATTGGTTTTTAAGGTTGTGACCCCTGTGACCCTATTTGTGGTCATGGGGTCACGAAATCTATAATTAAGAATCCCCATAGGCCAAGGAGTCTGCACATATTACTTTCAACTCTCTAGTCCTTTTAGAACTGGAGAAGAAGATGAAAATAGGTTTTTAAGGTTGTGACCCCTGTGACCCTATATGGGGTCACAGGGTCACTAAAGTTACAAATTAGAATCCCCATTGTCCAAGGAGTCTGCACATATCATTTTAACTCTCTAGTCCTTTTAGAACTGGAGAAGAAGATGAGAATTGGTTTTTAAGGTTGTGACCCCTGTGACCCTATTTGGGGTCATGGGGTCACGAAATCTACAATTAAGAATCCCCATAGGCCAAGGAGTCTGCACATATTACTTTCAACTCTCTAGTCCTTTTAGAACTGGAGAAGAAGATGAAAATAGGTTTTTAAGGTTGTGACCCCTGTGACCCTATTTGGGGTCACAGGGTCATCAAAGTTACAAATTAGAATCCCCATTGTCCAAGGAGTCTGCACATGTCATTTTTAACTCTCTATTTCTTTTGGAACTGGAGAAGAAGATGAAAATAGGTTTTTAAGGTTGTGACCCCTGTGACCCTATTTGGGCTCACAGGGTCACCAAAGTTACAAATTAGAATCCCCATTGTCCAAGGAGTTTGCACATATCATTTTTAACTCTCTAGTCCTTTTGGAACTGGAGAAGAAGATGAAAATAGGTTTTTAAGGTTGTGACCCCTGTGACCCTATTTGGGCTCACAGGGTCACCAAAGTTACAAATTAGAATCTCCATATGCTAAGGTACCTGTACACAAAATTTCAGCTCTCTAATGTATATGGTTCATGAGGAGAAGTCGAAAGTGTCAAAAGTTTACGGACGGACGACGGACGGACGGACGCCGGACGACGGGCCATGCCATAAGCCCATCTGGACTTTCAGTCCTGATGAGCTAAAAAAGTAACCGACCAATGATCATGGCTCAACAACACACCATTAGCTGGAGATTGAAATAAACAACAAGAAAATAGGAATAAGTGTGTTGGGAGGGAGAGAATCTCTGAAACAGTAACTTTTATGGGAACACAACATCAAAACTAAATTTTAAAAAAAAAACACAAAAAGGAAACTCAAAAACATATAAGAGGAAATAAGTGTTTGTCCCCCGCCGTTGAGATATTATGTTAGAATTGTCACAAGGATAAAGTGTTAACGAGTTTGGACTAAGTGCCATGGTGACTAAGTCAAGGTCACTTTAAATGACTGGTGTCTGCGTTATCATCAGGCTTAGGTGCTGACAAAAACAAGGCAAAAGTGAGCGCAGCTCACATACCCCCGCCTGTAGTTTTACCGCCTTTCTTTGACGAAAATAGTGAAAAGTCATATGTTCTGATAAGTCCTAGGATTGTTACCGTATTTTTCCATCACATGATATAGAAAATAACATTAAACTTTAATTTGTCTGAATAGGTGTGAACTGGTATAACTATGATAATAAATGTTTTTCAACAAACTCTCACCTTCCATTCAGTTTTTGTAGGTCTATGTATATTCCAATATATGTATTCTTTGCAGTGGTATCAACATTCCAATATATGTATTCTTTGCAGTGGTACAAATTAACATTCCAATATATGTATTCTTTGCAGTGGTACAAATTAACATTCCAATATATGTATTCTTTGCAGTGGTACAAATTAACATTCCAATATATGTATTCTTTGCAGTGGTACAAATTAACATTCCAATATATGTATTCTTTGCAGTGGTAACAACATCAGTCATGTTCTATGTTCATACAGTGTCCATATGAGTATCACAATAGGTCACAATCCCTTTCTTTTGGTTACTTACCAAAAGATAACTTGAAGGCAAAACAGTCACATTTACAATGTTTATATTTACAAGCTTGATCCTCAACCTACTGTTTTCGGACTGTTTTGGTTCAAAATTTCAAAAATTATTTGAACTTTGGAATTAAAACCCCAAAAAGGCACAACAGCATCATATAGGTTACTGCCATACCAAGTTTGAAAATTCCAAGTGGTATAGTTTTTAAATTATGATGCGGAAACGACACAAAGTTCGAATATCTGACCGTTTTTGGTCAAAATTTCAAAAAATATTTGAACGTTGGAGATGAAACCCCTAAAAGGCACAACAGCATCATATAGGCTACTGCCATACCAAATTTGAAGTTTCTAAGTGGTACAGTTTTTTTAATTATGCTCCGGAAACGAGACAAAGTCTAGAAATCGGATGGTTTTTGGTCAAAATTTCAAAAATTATTTGAACCATTGAGATGAAACCCCTAAAAGGCACAACAGCATCATATAGGCTACTGCCATACCAAATTTGAAGTTTGTAAGTGGTATTGTTTTAGAGTAATGCTCCGGAAACGATTTCGGACGGACGGACGGACGGAAACGAGGAGCGCTATATACCCTAGACTACGTCGTAGCTGGGGTATAATTATAGACATTCTGTTCATAGGTTCACCTGGCTGTAATTACGGGTGGACGTTGCTGAATACATGGTCCCCTGTTAACGAAACTGGGATCACCACATCAAAACCCAAACCAGAGAACGGAAACATAAAATAGATACCACAACCAAACAATGACATGAGACAATCAAGCATTCCAACAACAAAGACAGTAATCAACAGAACAAAGAACACTCAAGGAGTTGGTACAAACAGTTTTAAACAGCCGGATTAAAATCAGTAATGTTCCAAGGAATTTAACTTTCATTGTTCCAATGAATTAAAGGGGGTCTGCAACCCGAATTTTTAACTTCCAGAGTTTTATTAGCAGGGCCCCGAAATAGTCGTAAATACTCAGTAGGGACGAAATCCTTGACACAAACTTGGTACTAGTCTTGTTGTCAGCTGTAAGCGGTACGTAACCAAATAATGTTGTCCCTACCGAGCATTTACGACTCTTTCGGGGCCCTGCTAATAAAACTGGAAATTAAAAATTCGGGTTGCAGACCCCCTTTAAACTTTCATTGTTGCAATGAATTTAACTTTTATTGTTCCAAGGAATTAAAATTTTATTGTTCCAAGGAATTAAAATTTCACAATGTTCCAAGGAATTAAACTTTTATTGTTCCAAGGAATTAAACTTTCATTGTTCCAAGGAATTAAAATTTCACAATGTTCCAAGAAATTAAACTTTCATTGTTCCAAGGAATTAAACTTTCATTGTTCCAAGGAATTAAACTTTCATTGTTCCAAGGAATTAAAATTTCACAATGTTCCAAGAAATTAAACTTTCATTGTTCCAAGGAATTAAACTTTCATTGTTCCAAGGAATTAAACTTTCATTGTTCCAAGGAATTAAACTTTCATTGTTTCAATGAATTAAACATGCATTGTTCCAAAGAATTGAAATTTCACAATGTTCAAAGAAATTAAACTTTTATTGTTCCAAGGAATTAAAATTTCACAATGTTCCAAGAAATTAAACTTTCATTGTTCCAAGGAATTAAACTTTCATTGTTCCAAGGAATTAAACTTTCATTGTTTCAATGAATTAAACTTTCATTGTTCCAAGGAATTAATCTTTCATTGTTTCAATGAATTAAACTTTCATTGTTCCAAGGAATTAATCTTTCACAATGTTCAGAGGAAGCTGTTATGCTGGTTCCTATCCTGGTCAAGGAATTATTTTGTAACTTTTATTCCTTTGAACATGGTGGATATTAATCCGACTGAGGAATATTGAACAGAGTTGGTGGTAGGAATCACAAACCCAAAACAAAGATGGGTTAGACAACGAGGAGGGAAAAGGAAATCACAACTTCTACCATCAAACAAAACAAGGCTGACATGACACCAACAAGAAACAAAGGCAGGACAAAGAACTGAAGGAAACACTAACAGACGAGAGTTACACTGATCATTGTACCTATTTGCGTTTCTCATTGACTGAATGATACTTACTCTACGCTACAAGACTTGGAACATTTTAGGAGAATATTAGTTTCAGTTGGACTCGGTAAGAATCTAAGGAAGGTGAAAGTCAGACTAACAGGACCCTTTGGGCGTAGTCCTCACTTCAGAACACAGCAAGGATTGGTTTTATCTGAATCAATTTGGATTTGGACAAAACTAAATCCACCCAAAGCAAAACAGGTTCACAAGGCAAAAGTGTTGGTGTGGAAAACAATAAGGAACAGAAAGCAAAGGGGAAACAACAAAACTGGAGTGACGACAACATTGAGGACAACATCAAGGGACTGACGATAAACCCACTGACCAGATGTTGTCCATTTTGATGGAATTCGAGAGCTTGTCCATACGGAGTTGCGGGTCCTGGTTCTCGATGCCTGGCAACATCGGCCTTAGTGGCGCCACCTTGTGGCGGTTTGCGATCGGACACCCTGACGCGCTGAAACATCCCCATGTCACAATGAGCCTCGGTCTCACCATACTTACCATTGGATGTAGCTTCTCTCTCGCTCGTTCCTGTACTCAATTCTTAGGGTTTGCATCGTTTGAACAATGTCAACTTATCTCCATGAGATTAGAAGATTTATAATTGTTTTTATAAGGAAGAAAATATTTAGAGATAATTCAGTTAACAGGATTTTTTTGGTAAATATTTTTATATCTATTAAGGTAGCAGAATTAAGACTGTTGATGAAAAATCTTGTATTCAGTTATCATAAATAATTAATGAAATATTTTATTTAGAAATCAACAAAAGCCAGTTTACAGGTATTCTCATGTTGCTTGACGGAGACAATGCCAGGGCTATGGGAACTAGGGCGACACTCCACAACAGATACAACTTACGGAAACTAGGGCGACACTCCACAACACAGGAAACAACTCAACAAAATACACAACACACACCAATATTGAATGGCTGAAATGAATCTTCTCTGTCAGAAACTAAACCAAGGGAGGTAATAGTGCTAAGATGTGCCGTGTAGAAGACCATTAAACAAAATTGATCTCACAAGACAAACATTGTGCTGAACATTGACTTTCAACAAAATAAGACAGAAAAAAACTTTGCACTACACCAATGGGTAATTATTATTATGTCTTAACTGTTTATTCAAAATAAAGTGTGCAAAATATGAACTATCACTAAACCAAACTGGCTCAGCAGGGACAACCACTTGGAATAATACTATTCTCTGTCTCTGCAACGCAAAAATGGAAAATAAATAAACTGAATCACACTGACAGAGAAACTACACGACAGGGTGAATGATACAACACGCGGATCTGGTGAGACAAATTGTGCGCCCTGATTGGTCGACAACACAGACTCTAATACCTTCGATGTGACAAGTATTTCCCAGTCACGTGACCCGATCCATCGCAACCCGGCACTGGGCATCTAGAATCACATTAGACAGTCCTCAACAACTCAAAAACTCAACTACACTGCGTACACACTGCGTACATACAGACTCTGTATTACAGGGTCTCACCCGTCTGAGCTGGACTACACTGCGTACATACAGACTCTGTATTACAGGGTCTCACCCGTCTGAGCTGGACTACACTGCGTACATACAGACTCTGTATTACAGGGTCTCACCCGTCTGGGCTGGACTACACTGCGTACATACAGACTCTGTATTACAGGGTCTCACCCGTCTGAGCTGGACTACACTGCGTACATACAGACTCTGTATTACAGGGTCTCACCCGTCTGAGCTGGACTACACTGCGTACATACAGACTCTGTATTACAGGGTCTCACCCGTCTGAGCTGGACTACACTGCGTACATACAGACTCTGTATTACAGGGTCTCACCCGTCTGAGCTGGACTACACTGCGTACATACAGACTCTGTATTACAGGGTCTCACCCGTCTGAGCTGGACTACACTGCGTACATACAGACTCTGTATTACAGGGTCTCACCCGTCGGAGCTGAACTACACAACCTGTTAGTTCAAGCTGGGGTAAAAGGAATACTTTCATAAATCTAACAATGTCAAGCTCACTTGTTGGAAAAATGTTGCGGAAAGATCTTCAGATCAGTAGGTAGGGGAGTTTCAACTCTTTTACAATCTGTGACATCATGTCAATAAATAACTGGTTGAAGTCAAATCAGACAAATCAGTAGAGGGGATTGACCAGACTCTGACAACCTTGAGACCAAACTACCCCACTTCACACACAAGAGTCAGGATAACCCATGCTACCCCACACTCCCCCACTTCACACACAAGAGTCAGGATACCCATCCACAACACATATGAACTCCCCCACTTCACACATAAGAGTCATTTCACCCCCATGCTACCCCACACTCTCGCACCCATCCATCCACTCCCTTATCCATCTATGGAACAGGATACCCATCCACAACACATATGCACTCCCCCACTTCACACATAAGAGTCATTTCACCCCCATGCTACCCCACACTCTCCCACCCATCCATCCACTCCCTTATCCACCTGTGGAACATGATACCCATCCACAACACATATGCACTCACCCACTTCACACATAAGAGTCATTTCACTCCCATGCTACCCCACACTCTCCCACCCATCCATCCACTCCCTTATCCACCTGTGGAACATGATACCCATCCACAACACATATGCACTCCCCCACTTCACACATAAGAGTCATTTCACTCCCATGCTATCCCACACTCTCCCACCCATCCATCCACTCCCTTATCCACCTATGGAACATGATACCCATCCACAACACATATGCACTCCCCCACTTCACACATAAGAGTCATTTCACTCCCATGCTACCCCACACTCACTCACCCACCCATCTCCCCAACTTCACATCATTTCACCCCAATGCTACCCCACACTCTCCCACCCATCCATCCACTCCCTTATCCACCTATGGAACAGGATACCCATCCACAACACATATGCACTCCCCCACTTCACACATAAAGAGTCATTTCTACCCCATGCTACCCCACACACACCCACCCACCCATCCACTACCTTATCCACCTATGGAACAGGATACCCATCCACAACACATAGGCACTCCCCCACTTCACACAAAGAGTCATTTCTACCCCATGCTACCCCACACCCACCCACCGATCCACTCCCTTTTCCTCCACGATTTTGCTGTATCCACCTATGGAACAGAAGACCCATCCACAACACATATGCACTAGCTAGAGTGGTTTGCCCAGTCATACCCCATAGCCTTCCATAACTTTCCAAGTTATCATATTTTCAAGGAATTTTTTGATTTTACAACTCATGACCTTGACTTTTTATCTTTAATATGAACGTGTCAATGTGAACACCAGAGGTACATAAGTTCTGAAAAGTTAAATGGGATAAATCTTAACTAAAGTTTGGTATACATCGCAATAACTCATATCTTGTGACCTTGACCTTTGACATTCAAGGTCACACAAACACTTTTTATTGGTTACAACAATTACGTAAAAAAAAGTATTAAAAGTGTTAATAGTTCAAATTAAGCAATTTCGCTAAACCATGCTTAAGTTGCGACCTTGCTGTGACCTTGACATTTGATTGATTGTAATAGAAACGTTCTAAAAATTTAGTTTTTCACCAAAGATGATATTTACCAAGTTAGAGCTTCGTAGAACAAAAACTTTTCAAGTTATCATGTTTACATAAAAGAATTTTTAAGCGATTTTATAACCTGTGACCTTAACCTTGAAAGTGAACTTATCAAAATAGTTCCCCCAAGGAATAAGCGGTAATATTTGCATGTAGGGTCTCAAAAAGTTATAGCTATTAATGTGAGTGTGGCGGTGGAAACTGCAAATACATTGATAGCAATCCCAGACCTAGTCAGGACTGCTTATAACATCCTAGCATTCAGAGCTGTTAATCAAGTCACAATCCCCGACCCTACAAGAGACGTGCACTCACCGTAGTGGTTCGTCAAGTTCCTTCTTCTCTCCTTCCTTCCCAGCCAGCGTCTTCTTGAACTTGGCTGCGCGGGGACAGCCTGAGAGACTCCGGTGAGACGCGTAGTTGCCGGTCACATGACCAGACCCATCGCAACCTGGCGTAGGACATCTGTTTTACGGAATCAGAGAACATGCTATAGCAGCTGCCACGAGTTCACATCATGTCAGTGTATGGAGTTTACAATCGTGTAAGTGTATGGAGTTTACAATCATGTAAGTGTCTGGAGTTTACAATCATGTAAGTGTATTCCAATTGCAATCAATATGTGGCCAATATGCTCTATGAGTTTATACAGATTGTGTCTGTGTTTACTTATCACATTGACAATTTGAAAATGGGGAATCATTTGAGCGAAACCGTTCAAAGAATCAATTCTGGATTAACAGGCCAGGGTTTCCTTTTCCAGATGAGCATCCTTGCTGAACTACTCCAGATAGAGTATTGATTAGACGTTTCTCTCATGTTTAACAGGGCTGATACATTTGCTTAGTGCGACCCGACACAGGTCAGTTATGTCGTAAACATCTTAGGCTAGACAGTAGAAGGAGAACAAAAACATGACAAGCGTAAAACAATAGATTGTGCCATTAAGAGTAGGTGATAGTTTCAAACAATTAGCAAAATAATTTACAATAAAATGCTGGAATCTTTTTACAAAGAAAGGAAATGAATTAAGATTCTTTACGCATCCATATAAACAAAGAAATGTATACATACATCCACAGACCCAACCAGCGGAGGAGAGGAAGGATGGGTGGTCTCCCCTTCCAACATGGAGGAAGGATTCAACACCAACAAAACATACCCAAAATGAAATTACATTGAAACAAAACCATGCTCACAACATCAAGTTGCTACAATGAACTGACTATTCTTACCAATAAAAGCTGTTTTTGTTCACAAAAATTTATATATAAATTAATAATTTTGTAGAGGACAAATGTACCATGTTTTGTAGACAGTTGTTGTTAGCAAGATTTACCTTTCTAATTTTTAGTAAATTTTATTCGAGGTCAGTTCACTGTAGGTCAAACATCGATCTACTCTGAAAACTTAAAAAGTTAATGCTGAAGATAAGATCATGCACACAATAAAAACTCAAAATAAAATAAAAATCATACAGAAATATAAAAACAAAAATTGCAAAATGATAAACAAAACAAAAAGTGAAAGGAATGCAGAACCAAAAGAAACAAGGCTGACACAGGTTGTGAACACACTGAGACCGAGGCTGGTTCACGGTAGGCGAGAGATGTCTACCACAGCAGCCTACATAGGAGTTAGTCTCCACTTGACTTACTTCTGCTCGATCTGATTGGCTTGCACCATGGCCCGGTCAGCCAATGGGCAGCCAGACAGGCTCCGATGGGAGGAGTAATTGCCGGTCACATGACCAGATCCGTCACAACCAGGGGTTGGGCAGGTCAGCAGGTCGCGACCTTCACCTCGCAGTTTGGGCGAGAGAGGTTTACCGAGCTGCGTGAGCTCAACAGTTTCAGGAGGGGAGCTGTGGGAGAGAGAGCACCGGGTTAAAGGTCGAAGGTCAGGGTGGGCCGGGGAGGGGAGGTCGTCTCGTTTAGTATCGTTAGCGCGCTTGTTATTTCATGCATATTACTTGAGAATGCAACGAGCCATGCAGCGTGCATGACAGAAGAACAACGCGTCATTACAAAAACAATTCTTTAATAGTCACATCCATCTCAATCTTACACAATTTTTTATTTTGACATTTAACATCAATATAAGTTCACAGAGTTATTTCATTATTATAAAGTCTTCAACAGAGAACACTGTGCCGTCTGCGGCACAATCAAGTCTGTCTGTCTGTCTGTGAGTCCTGCCCGGCAGGGTCACCAGGAACAGCTCAACAGATCGTCCAATCAGAGACAAGCTGCCAACAGAGGTCGGGCAGGGAGGTCACCTACCCGTTGCTGTGAGTCGACGTTGTAGAAATGCTGTTGTCTTGGTAGCCATTACAGATGTTGATGTTGAGGTTGGTGAGGTTGGTGCTGTTGGGGGGCATGTTGTTGATGTTGTTGATGTTGTTGATGTTGTGGGAGGTGATGATCTGTGTTGGTTGCAACGGCGTGGGCACAGCAATGGAGATCTGCGGGGCACTGACGACCACAGGGTTGGCGGGGAGACTAGATGTCTTGCTGACCACCGGTTGCGGAATGTTGAGTGCGGTTCCCCTGCCAGACAGCAGCAGACTTGCACTAGCACTAGCCGGGGGTCGCTGGGCCGCCAGCTGCACCGTCACCGGCATGTTGAGGTCGACCGTTGGCCCCGCCACACTCACTGACCCCGCCCGACTGAGGGAAGCAGACGCGGTAAGAGCGCTGGGTGTTGGGGCGGGGACTGTGGTAGATGCGGTGGAGGTGGGGCGACTCGGGTCGTACCGGTACTGAGGCTTGTAGTGCGGCCGCCGACTCAGGATGTTGGGGCGGTCAGGAGCTATGTCCTTGACCTTGGCAACCGGTTTGGGTTTAGGGAGCGGCTTGGCTGCTGCGGCCTGTGCCTCGGTGGTGGGCCGGTTGTATTTCTCCAGCTCCTTGGCGAGGTTGTTGCGAGGCGTGGAGGTGGAGACCACCGGGGGGTACTCGAAGGTGTTCAGATCAAGCTGCTTGGTGAGGATCATCGGGCGAAGAACTCGGTCAGAACCTGGTGAATAGACAAGCAGCTGTAGCCATGTTCAGTGGGACATATGCAATAGTCATACTTCAAGAGTTCTACTTACTTTGTAGGTGTTTAATTCAAAAGAGTGAATCCATTTTCATCTTTAATATTAGACAAATCTTTGGCAATATGTAAATAAGAAACCAAAAAGATTGATCAATTCCTTGTTGTCTAAACAAATGTTGGATATTGGTGAATACTATATCTAAATTTGTATCTTGAATACATTGATCTTTGAGTTACATAATCAAACAGCTTGCTCATCAAACTAATACTAATATTTTAAATCAGATTGCATTTTTAAAAATGAATTAAAATGAACAAGAAATACATAAAGTGAGCAACTGAATACACAAAGATGAACAGACACCGAACACAGGAGTAACTGACTGACAGCAAGGGAGGTAACTCAAAATAACCATCTGACACCAAGGGAGGTAACTCAAGTGAGAGAGAGGCTGACCAGGTTCACAGTACTGCTTGGCTGCGATCTTGATAAGCTCGGACTCGGAGCAGGCTGCCAGCACCGCTCGGTTTGGGTCTCCATTCTTCGGCAACACAACCAGGTGGAGTCCTAGTAGCAAACAAACAGGTCACATGACTTCCGGTCACTATGGCAACCTCAGCAGCTGTCAACATGGCCTGACGACTTCTGGCAAGTCCACAAAGGGAGATAACAAACAAACAATAAACAACAAACGTAAGAGGCACCAACAAACGTAAGAAGCAGAGAGAGAGAGAGAGAGAGAGAGAGCAGAGAACAAAAGATGAGAAGAGAGTTGGGCGAACAACATGCAACAACACGAGGGATGGCTGACCTTCGTTGATTGGTCCCCCTACAGGCGGGGCCGGGGTCGGCGGAAGGTCAAGGGTCGGCGGCGGGGCACACGCAATGCTAACTTCACCTGTAAACGAGCTCAAGTTATCAGCATATGTCACATCACACTACAAACCCTCGCTTCTGTCGATGCCTCGTGGTTTGGTGCCGCTTGATGAAATACCGGACAATGAGAGTTAGGTGAGAGTACGCATGAGACGCCGTGTGGTCAGTTGACCGATGGAGAGGGAAAAGGGGAGGGCAGAGAACATACATACAAGACTTGCCAGATAGCTAACGCCGGGAGCCAACACGGCCCTTACAATAGGTCACGTTGGCAGCCGCTGATGTCTTATTATGGATACAAACAATCAATGCAATCAACTACAGAACATCAGTTAGTAAATCATGTTAGTGTGTATCATTCCAGTTACCTCTACTGAGTCAACACAAAGAGTATATATATATATAGAGAAGTAAGAGATCCGAGACTTTACCTTGTTTCTTCTGGTTCTGAGTGTTGATCAGTTTACCCATGGCTGCTATCGGGCATCCAGACAGGCTGAAATAGAAACTCACTCAGTCACTGGCTGTATTGTCTCTGTCTACAATACACTAAATCTACAATCTACAATCACTAGGTTCTTCAAGAGGATAAAGAAAATTTAGGGCCTAAACAAAGAATATCTTTATTGATCTAATACAAGCACAACTTCACTGACGAAGAAGACTCTAGGTAAGATAAGATAAGATAAGATAAGATAAGATAAGATAAGATAAGATAAGATAAGATAAGATAAGATAAGATAAGATAAGATAAGATAAGATAAGATAAGATAAGATAAGATAAGATAAGATTTATTGTCCCATTGTTATGATTGTATAATTCCAGGTGGAAGAGATTGTGAGATTACAAAAAGCAGGACGAACGTACAGACCAAAGAACAGAATACTATGTCCCCAGCTCGGTGCCTCGCGGTGGCAGGGGACAATGGCAATGAAAACTGAGTGCAAGGGTTTACGAGCTATCACTCTTATAAGGTTTATTACTGGTCAAACTGTTGTGACCTTGATAATTAGGTCATGGTCACAAAAACCAACTGGAGGCTGCATATCTACCCACTGAAGGCCAATTTGAAAGGGTTTTGGGAGATACTGCTCTAACAAGAAGCGGGACGGATGGACGCACTGAGGTTGGATTTATAACGTAAAGCAATATAGATCCGAATTTATTGACATTCCAAATATATCTAACTGATGGTGCTTGGTACCCTCAATGTGACATGACCTACGTACCTGCGATGTGAGTTGCGGTTGCTGTTGATGTGACCTCGTCCATTACACCCCGTCGTCGGACATCGTAGAACTTGTTCCTGCATCGCCAGCACTGAACAGATGGAGAGATCATTAGGACTTTTATTACCCATATTGTTGAAAATAAGGAATCACATATTATCAATATGAGCACAAAAATGTCATGTATAAATATCGCTTTAGCCTGTGACGTCATAATACCATTGTTCACTATGTCACTGTAGCTGATGTCTATCTGATGTTTCTAAGAGAGTAAAAGAAATTATCAACCTCGGAAACGTTTCATATGACTTTTACCAAACTCATGCTCTTGCTCAGGTACTACAAAAATTCACACTCATTTTCAAAACAGTCGTTTGACACACTTCGTCGGGTAATAATCTCTTATCTATCCTTCATTGTGAAATGTAATTAGTGAAACCTATCATACATGCAAATGAGTACATAACCTAAATGCACTCTATGTAAGAGTCAACACAAGTCAGGGAAAATATATTCTCAATAGGTTTGATTATCATTTGCAAAATATGCATTCTCAAGATAAACCAGGAAACTAGAAACATTGTCATCAGTGACAGAAGTTGGACAGTTGATAAAGAGGCTCAAAAGATGGAAAGTTGATAAAGAGGCTCAAAAGATGGAGAGTTGATAAAGAGGCTGCTAATGTTTCCTCAAAAGAAACTCACTTTCAGCTGTTACTTTGTCTTTCCTCGGACACCCGGACAAACTGTAAAATACATCATAGCATGAACTTCATGGTATTGAATAAAGAAAAACTGTACAATATCAAAGGTTCAAATTAAGCAACTGAAATACTCTTAATTAGGATAAGGCTTTCATGGGTCCAAAACATTGGTCTTGAGTGCTCGAATGTTCAGACTCGTCTTGGACCTGTAACCTGAAATTCTTTTCTCTAGATGAAAGGTCAAATAAATGTTGTTCATCCATAATGTTAAACACATATATGTTGTACGGTATATTTTGCCATATTTTGACTTGACATGATCATCTTATTTCACAGTCTTAAATCACATAAGTAATAATAGTTTCTTTTTGAGTTGTAGTCCAGGAAGTGGATTTGAGTAAAGCTGGACTGACAGGTCCTCGAGAACCCGTGAAGCATCTTCAGGTAAACTTTCAATCGTTATCAACAGACTATAGACAAGACTTTTTCTCACCTCCGATGGTGAGAGTAGAGACCTGTCACATGACCGGATCCATCACAGTTGGGGGTCGGACATTTGCTTTCTAAAATTTGAAGAAAAAAACATTGTCAATTTTGACAAAATATCGTTTATTTACCTAGGCTATTTTTCATCATTTAAAACAGTCCGGAAGATTAATTGTCCAATATGTTACTCTGAACGAAATCATATTTATTTTAACGAAACAAATGGACAAGAAAAATGACACCATTCTAACATTTTTAAAATTAAAATATGACCTTGATTAATGTGACCTTGAAATCAAGGTCAAAGAAACGCAAAATATAAAGTGACTGTAGTATTTTTTTAACAAATATAAACATTTCACAGCCAGAAGTTCTGCAAAAACCAAGCAGACAAGGGCCTCCTTTCAAAAGCAATCGCTCTACTTCATGCCTCAAGAAAGGAGGCCCTGGGCAAGGAGCTAGAAGAAACCACTGATCAACCTTTCTTGCCTGACTCCTCCCCCCCTGAGTCGGACTCGTCATCGCTGGAGGAGTTGCTCACACTGCCTGAGTTCCCGTCTCGGCCCCTAGAGGGCGCCATGCCCGTGCTCCACTCAGCTAGAACTGTGAAGGCAGGAGTTGTCTCCCCTTCCCCGGCCTCGCTCAAACTGTCCAGCTGTGCCGCAGCCTCATTCAGAGACTTGCTTCCTGAACTCTCATTTGTCCTTTTCTCACTTTCCTTAGAGCTCCGCACATTTGAGCTTGAACCTGACTGGGTTGCCTCCCTTGGCACTGAGGTTGCCGTGGTTACTGTCTGAGACTGGATACTCGCGCACTGTTCCTGAATTTTCAGCAGAATGTCAGCATCATCAGCTGACCCTGTTTCGGAGGTGGCCCCCTCCCCCTCGCTACTGTTTGACTCGGTCCGACCTTCCTCGTGTTTGACCTTCACCTCTGTGATCGCCTCGCCAGGCGACTTGCCGCCTGCATTTGATTCAGAGTTCTCCCCACCTTCACAATCTGACGAGGCCGAATAAATGTACTGGAAGGGAGCTGAGTCATCCCCCGACAAACTGCGTAGTGCTCGCTCCGCCTCGCGGAAACACTTCTGTTCTTCGTCTATCGCCTCGTCTTTCTTCCCTGATCCTTCAACCTCAACTGCTTCATCTTTGACCTTGACCTCTTCAGGTTCTGTTTTGACCTCAATGTCTGTGTCCATATCACATTTCACATCACCCTTGTCCCCCGCGTCACTAGACGTGGCTGTTTTGCGACTTTTCTTCTGTGCCGGACCTTCCTCCTTGTCTTGTTTGCGCTTCTTCGCTGCCAGCGGACACGCCATGATTCTGGGAGGAAAAGAGTCATTTATCAAAAAGGTTTTACTTGTCTTACATAGTTCTGATTGTTCTTCCTCCTAGCGTTGTATTAGTAAATAGCAGTGATTGAAAAAAATTCATTTTCAGTTTATGATATAATTTTTTTGTCCACAAAAGAGTGACAATCAGTTTTGCCTATTGCTCCACTTAGCCAATATCTCAATTAAACTGAAAAACTTGATGAGTTGACAACATCTTTACAACATTATTTCACAACATCTTACACTTACTTGAAAGAAAAATTTTCCCCTCAGTATTCAAAAGACATTAAGTGATAAGTATTTCTAATAAGTTAATGATGCCGCTAATGGCTGAAATATTTCCCGAGCGGCGTAAAACAATAACGCACTAACTCACTAATAACTTAATGGGCCAACAGCAACAGTGAATCTCACTACCGGTACATAATTTCCGACTTCAATACTCACGTTCTATGTCGTGCAAATTTCCCGGTCACATGACCCTGCCCAGAGCACCCTGGGAATGAACAGTGGACTAGAGATTTGTTCTGCTCCGAGCTGGAAGCAACAAACAACATTTACTCAATCTTGTTGTTAAAAGGAAAAATTTTTTTTACATCGTGACATACAGTTATTTGCCAAATTCTAGTTTCTTGAGATTCCACTGAAAGATGTACATGTAGGTTCTTTTTCAGAAGAATTCAGACATGATATTGAATAAGAAGTAGGGTCACCAAAACAAAGAGCTTGGTGCGAGATAGGAAGAGCTTCAAGTATGTTGAAAAGTAAAAACTTGTTGTTTATGTGGTTTTAAGTTGATTTGAAGGTAAAGTAAGGGGGGGGGGGGGGGGGGGGAGGGTGTTGTCTATGTGGTTATTGGTTGACTTGAAGGTAAAGTAAGGGGGGGGGGGGCTGGGAGGAGGGTGTTGTCTATGTTGTTATTAGTTGATTTGAAGGTAAAGTAAGGGGGGGGGGGGGGGGGGAGGGTGTTGTGTATGTGGTTATTGGTTGATTTGAAGGTAAAGTAAGGGGGGGGGGGAGGAGGGTGTTGTCTATGTGGTTATTAGTTGATTTGAAGGTAAAGTAAGGGGGGGGGGGGGGGGGAGGGTGTTGTCTATGTGGTTATTAGTTGATTTGAAGGTAAAGTAAGGGGGGGGGGGGGAGGAGGGTGTTGTCTATGTGGTTATTGGTTGATTTGAAGGTAAAGTAAGGGGGGGGGGGGGGGAGGAGGGTGTTGTCTATGTGGTTATTAGTTGATTTGAAGGTAAAGTAAGGGGGGGGGGAGGAGGGTGTTGTCTATGTGGTTATTGGTTGACTTGAAGGAATGTCCCTATCCACAGCACGTGCATGTAAGCTTAATGTTATGAAGAACTATTTGTGTGGGGATGTACAGGAGAATCTAAGAGAGAGAAGAAATAAGTAACAAGTTTTCCCTACCTGGATGTTTCGGCAGACTCTGGTTGACCTGAAAAGTTTAGAATAAAAAAAGTTTTTCAAAATCATTCGTAAGTAACATAATGCTTACATAGTCAACCTCATAACATGCGACCGTAGAGGCTGTTATCAGACAGTTTTGCGGACAAGATATCAACTCTACAAAGTATGAAAGTTTTATAATTGTGAATTTTTTTTCTAAAACATGTTAGCTTTCCAGTGTTTAATATGAATTCATGACACTAGCAACAGTTGTATTGACATGAAATTTGATGTAATTTTTTAACAGCAAAGTCATATCAAAATAAATTGATAAATATAGTGAAATTATCAAAGTAGAGCTGTCATAAGAGAGAGACAATAATCAGATTAAACAAAGCTGATAAAGGTAGGGAAGTGACAGGATATGAAATGACAAACACTCACCAGATTTTACAGACTCCTTACTGTTTGATTCTCCATTTTCAGCCTGAAACATCAATTATACATTTTATCATATGATACAAATTGTTCTGTTCTATCCTTGAAATAAACCCTTTATTGGCTACACTGACGATAACCTTTATATATCAAGTGACGTCATGTTCAAGGTTAGATGCCATGACATAATGTTCTTACATAACGTAATGATGACACTGTTACCACAGCAAGGGCTCTTCAAGTAGCCACTCAATATGAAATTGGCCCTATTTTGTAAATAATATTGATTTCTTAATAAATAGAATATGTATCAATTCTAGACAATTGCCATATTTATCTCATCTCGTGAAAATATAAACATTGACCTCACTAGATAAGAAAATAAGGGTATTAGTACAAAAAAGACCGATATTGAGATTTGAAGTTTACATGATTAAGATAAGATGATTAAAACGAAAATCTTTTGCAATGATTTAATTTTTAAAAAACCCACACATCACATTCACTTACTTTGATTTCGGTGAGAACTGTTTGTTTGGCGTTGTTATCTGAATTTCCTGAAAATAATAAAAGTAGAAATAAAAATTTTGTGAATTGTTGAATTGAATTTCAATTATACATTTCCATATTGCCAATAGAAATCACAGCTTACGAGTAAAGAATTTCCTTGAAAAATAAGAAATAGTTTTTGTATTTTCTCTTGAGGATCTTAATAATAAAGAAATAACGGAAGTAAATAAGTTAGGTGTACTGGACAAGTTACAACTGCAAATGACTCCGATGGCTGCTTTGGTTTAGTAAACACCTAAGATTAAACACGTTCTTTTAAACATTCTTTTAAGATTTTACCTATTGAGATAAACAACTTGATTAAATCGATCTTCTAAATGGTGAGAACGTCATGTAGATTTGACAAGATTGAGACGAGTCCATTAGAAAAACAACCGCTGTGCAAAACAAACCAATTAACTACAGAAATTTAATGACAACTATACGTCTCTAATGTGTGTCATTGCTCGGCTGAAAAATAAAAAGATATTGTGGTTCTTTGTTTTTATCAGTAACTGATTCACTCAAGGCTACCGAGACACTTCTGAGACACTTGATAGCTTCTGTCCTTGTCAGAGTCCGTGGAATAGCAACACTGTTTTCAACTTCTTGTGTTGATTTTTCAAAGAAAGATTTCTTGACCTTGGATTTGCTTTGTATGTCTCGATCGTGTTACATTAAAAATCTTGAAAAACAAACTTGATTGAAGGACAGTTAATTTATGAATCAAAATATTTGTATTTGGACATTTGGACAAGAAAAAAATCTTTGGTTTTCATTTCTCATCACATTTTGTGGACGGTTGAATATTAGATACATTAATTTGTATCAGATCATATTTTCACAACTTGTACATATCCTTGCATAAATCATCAAAATAAAACTTAAATGTATCGCCATGATGTCAAATTCCATTAAATAGTCATTCAGACATAGCAAAAATCCCTATTTAACTGATATGGAGCAACTTTCCTAACATGAAATACCAACATTCATTGATGAAATATCGACGTCCCTTCCAGTCCTAACTGCAGCCAGCCTTAATCCCTGGCTAATGTCTAAGCCTTGCAGTGTAAAATCATCTTCTGACTGATCTAAAATCTAGTGCACCTGATGTGAAAAGCCCAATGAGAAATCTATGAAGGTCGTAACAGTGAGATGCACTACAATCCAAAAACACTGCTGCTTAGGAGCAGGGTTGAGTATTATATATTGCCATAAACATCTCATGTATTGCAATAAGGGTCAACCAAGTTATAATCCTCACTAGTCAAGGAGTCTGTACACAAGATTTCAGCTTTCCAGGCTGCTTATGGAGAAAGCTTTCCAGGCTGCTTATGGAGACTAAAATGGGCTTAAAGGGCTTAAAGGGTGTCGACGCTGTGGCCCTTTTTAGGGATCACAGGGTCACCAAAGCTACAAATTATTATCCTCACTAGTCAAGGAATCTGTTGACAAGATTTCAAATTTCTACACCTTCTGTTTCTGGAGAAGAAGCGGAAAATAGGTCTTAAAGGGGCACAATGCGCTCGCGGGTTAATTAATTATTTGTTGGAAAAGCTTAATTAGCCAAGCGTAACGAGGTCGGAAATCTCAATCAGCGTGACCACTACTCAGCGATGTTTGTTTTGCGCAGCGCCCTACTCGCGCGGTACTCAACCGGATACGAGATTGTTTATAAGTCCAAACAATATGGCCGAATAAAATCATCCTTATGTCCAATCAAACTTCAATACTAGGCATACCCAGTAACACCTGCAAACTTATTACGTACCAAAAATTAAAACATTCACTAATATATCTTCGTGAGTTTATCATGAGGTAATAGACAAATTTTTGAGTTCAATATCACATGCCAAATATTAATGTGATTCAGAAATGTCACAAATATCACGATATCATAAATGTATGTTGAATCATATACAAAGTACATGTAAATGAACTTTTTAATCAAAATCTTTGGGTTTTACAAATAGGACTTAGGACCGAGAAGTTATTTCCTAGGCAAAATTAGGACTTTTTACCGGGACTTTTTTTTACCGAACACCGATTATAACCTTTCATAAAGATTTTTTTTATGAATGTGCGTTGCTGTTGTTAAATTGAGTTAAGATTTAATCTTTGTCTAAATGTTTCAAATAGATCAAATATTTATCATCTTTCTTTAACAGGTATCATAAACAGTAATGTCTCCTTGGATTTCAGGCAGTGAAATAAACAGGACTATTTTTACTTGTTTAATTGTGAGGATAATAAAATACATCGCTGATATTTGTAATCACTGTAATCACACCCAATACATTGATAAAATATACATCTTGTTAGTACCACCTTATCTATCTCTGTAATTTTCTTTTATGACGACCGGACACCTGTCATTTTATACGTTCTATAGCAATGAAAGTGCGAAATGTCTAGTCGTATGACGTAAACAGTGACATAACTGTCCGGGCACTAACTAACTTGTCATCACAATAGGCGACAGATTGTCTGGCCAAGTGACCAACGAATTTGTACATAACAGTGACCGCCGACTGTCTTGGTATCTTACTGCAGACCGAATGTCTAGACTAGTGACTAACGTATTCGTACATGGCAGGGACCGCCAATTGTCCTGGCACCTTTCTGCAGACAAAATGTTAACCAATGATATTGAAGAATATAATCCGACCAATGAAAAGCAGAAAAAGAATGTAAATTTATTTCATAGGACTCCCCTTCATCACTATATGTTAAACCTTGATGGATAATGTATGATGTTAACAAATACAGTGGATCATATACATGCATGGATGCTTCTAGCAGGTATGTTTTTATCGTGTTTAATACGAGTTAAGGAAATACCCCCCCCCCCCTCATTCAATATTTCGTAAAAAAAATATGATAAGATGAAAGAGAAGCAACCATACCTTTGTGTAGGTTTATTCGTAGAGGAAACGGGTTCGTAGATGGGATTTTTACAGGTTCGTAATGAAAAACAGTGTTTCGTATAGAGTGACAAATTGTGAAATAAGTTCATATAAGCAATACATTATCATTGTAAATGATAGTATACAAATTCAAAGGAGAATAATTGTACATCCAATGTATAAATACGATCGATGTTATGTCTTGTATAAATAAACTGAGTAGATACTTTGTAAATATTACATCAAACTATATAATATATATTCACAATATTAAATGAAAATTTAAAAAACTCCACGAAGCTTTTTTCCCTGAAAAAAATCGGTCATGAAGGGGATTCCCCTGTCAAAACTACGACCGCATCTCGCTGGGCCAGTGCCCAGTCTTCACCACATGACCTTGCTACCCGCTAAATCAATTACGTAACGGTCTCATTAACGGTGGTCAATTCGCCTTGACCCGCGAGCGCATTGTGCCCCTTTAAGGATGTGGCCCCTGTGGCCCTTACTTGGGGGTCGAGGGTTACCAAAGTTACAATTTATAATCCTCGCTAGTCAAGGAGTCTATACACAAAGTTTCAGCTTTCCAGGCCTTATGGAGAAGAAGTCTAAAATGCACAAAGTTTACGGAAGGACGGACGTATGGACAGACCGATGGATGCCGAACAACACACTATATCAAAAGCCCATTGGTCCTTACAGGTCAGATGAGCTAAACATCTGTTGGCTCGTCTTCAAGTAAATCTTGACGCTTAGCAGCAAGGCATATGTCGGTCAGTGGTTGAAATAGGTGTGAGTTATGCCATGCCCATCTCACAACCGTCCTCCATTTGACACAAGTATAGAGTTTTAAAAATTTGTTCTGAACAAAACCACCTTTCAGAAGCTTTGTTGGTTCTCTTTACAATTCTTGAAAACATCAAAGTATGTTATGGTCTGGTCATTCAATATCATGCAGTGTAAGATAAATCCTTAGAGACCAACCATAGCTCTCAAATCATAATTTAGATACGATGCTGATTATAAATTAGAAAACTCACATAAAAAAAATCAATTTAGCCAGAGTGTCCCTGATTGACATAAGTATGTCAGGTTGATTTAGGAATTGGCTGGTGCAATGATAAAATACCTTGTCCATCTTCTGAACTCACACAAAATCAACAATCTCACATAATCAATTTATGTAATTACTTGAACTCAAGCCAATACATACTAAACCTACATATGTAAAATGCAGACATAAATTTAATTTTTAATTTATGTGCAGTTTAAATGCACAAGAATTGTTTCTAGACTTTCAGAAATAATTTGACAACCTGAGAATGCTAAGAAAGCATTTTTCAACTGGAGGATATCTAATTAACAGAGTGAGATGGCATGAATATTGAATTACTCCGAAGCGAGTGCACTTCTAGAAGCAAGCGAGAGACAGGCGATGCACTGCACTGCAATGTCGGGCAAGAGAGCAGGCCAGCGAGGAACGAGACGGCGGCATGGCGCTATAGCCGAGTGACTGGTTATTGCAACCATTGATCTCCTTATTACATAAGTGTAAACACTAAGCACTACGAGCCCATGTGCTCCCCGCATCACACTATCTCAACCAGCCACTGACATCTAACACTACATCAATATCTGTGGAGAAAAAATGCAAAAACATGCATAAAACCAAGAATTGATTTTTTTTTAAAGTTGAGAAGATTTAAATTACCTTTTTTCCTGGCAGACATCACTGTGGCTGGACTAAGTGGAGGGATCTCGGGACCGGCCGGGGTGGTGCGACGTCCTGAAACATAGCGGACATCCACAGGGTGAGGGGTGGTCTACGCAGGGTGGTATCGGGTGTGGCGGCGAGACGGGTGCAGTTCAGCAACCTCGTCTACCGACCAGACTCGACTGACATAAATAATTCATCACGTGGCTTCATCGACTGCAGAGGCTGCGTCGGGATGAACTAGGGTCGTCACACACAACATTAACATAATGGCCGAGAGTTGAGACCGGGTAGGGGTGAGACGGGTGGTTCTAGGGTGGGGCAGTGACGATCGACACTCGGCAACACTCTCTCAACTTAGCTACAGGCTCCAGTGATTATGAAAATGACCATTGTCTGGTATACTGGGAACTGATTGGTCGGACTATGGAGGGAGCAGGGATCATCTCAGTAGCCAGGTTAGGATCTTAACGAGCTGGACAGGTGACACCAGGTGTGTATTGGAGGGGAGGAGGGGGAATGGGGACACCTGCCTTACGAGACAAAGAGGGCGAGGGAGCACGACTTCATCGCCGTGGCGATACGAGTATTGATCGACGTCTGAGCCAGACAGACCTCGCTAACAGTACATGGAGGAGAGCTTGAAGACTCTCACAGTCTCTATGACTGGGCTGTACAGGGAACAGGGTTGGATCTAACAACTACCACGCTTGCTGCACTTCACATACATCTTCATCTGATATTCTCAATATTAACACTAATCAGAGAGGTAACCAAAGCACCTGCCAAGCAGTGAATGTCAAGTCTATTTTTACTGCAGTGGAAGCTGCCTGCAGACATGTTACCAGCCAATTTTCAATATTTCAACTTACACTGAAGCGATCAATGACCTGGCCTGCCATCAAGAGTCCAACCAGTTAGACACAACCAGTCCATGCTGCGGTGAGGGAGTCAACCACAATACCATACATCAATCTTACAAGAATATCTTAAATATGAAAATGACTTTCAAAAGTGTCGGTGACAATGAAGATGCATTCATCTTAGAAAATTGATATTTTCAGTTTAAAAAGGCACCATAGATTTTGTACATGAATTTTAGCTGTTCATTTCATAATATTAAAAAAAAGTTTCAAAGGTGATGGTGACAAAATAGATGTATTCAAATTCATATACATATTGACATTTTCAAATCATATATTTTGTACAAGAACTAATGCAGTTTATTTCGAAATGTCAAAATATGTTTCAAAAGCAATGGTTACATTGGATGCATTAATTTTATATCCAAATAAAATGCATATTGATATAGATTTAACACTTCCATAGATTTGATACTATAAAGTGTATTTCAAAGTATTGACAGTAAATTCCAGTGTGATATTAAAATGAGGATGCATTCATTATACATGTAGTCTAATTTAGAACCAGATAAAAAAATGTATACATGTTTTGATATCTATTATCTATATTGAAAACTACCACCAATTTTGTACAAGAATTCAACATTCACTGTAAAATGTCACAATAAGGTGATGGTGACAACAACTATTCATTCTTTATCTTCAGATTAGGTACAATACATGATATTCACAGATTAGAAAAGGGAAAAATATTTTAAAAATTAATGATTGTTTTGCATATTTTCAAGCAAATCAGGACCTATTAATCCCCAGATATGGTCATCGGACAATGCACCCAGCATGATGTTCAGGTTTTGTTGGTATCCGTTCCCTTATTAGTTAGTTATTGTTGCCATCAGCAGCGGTCTGTTCCCTTAATGAGCATAATAAATTGTGACCTTCTGATTTTGTTATGTTATCTTGTCAGGGGTCCAATTGATCATGAAATACAAACAAAATATCTCATGACCCAAATTTTGATTTTTAAAGCCTTTTTCAAGTTTTTGGGGGGTAATTTAAGCCAGTGAGAAAAAGCGTGATTCCCAAATGATTTGTTAGAGAGATGAAGTACCATTGAATGAACAGTGGACCTGTCAATATTCGGTATCAACAGAATCACACAAACATTTCTGAATTTACTATATGAGCAGAATTACTCTCAAACTGTACTGCATTAGACACAGGCAGTGAGATTTTAAATTTGTATGCTTCTTATAGTGAATTTAATGATTTTTCCAGGCTTTTTAGGCTAAAATTGGTTTTTAACTCTTCTTAAGGCCAAATGTCGAAATTTCAGGCTTGTATGAACCCTGCCATATTGATTATAAATTAGAAATGTGTATAGCAACAACAGTATAACTAAACAAGATTCAATACCATCTCTGTCTCTCTACTACATCATTTACCCATAACTTTGAATGATTATTTCTACTTGCGTATCTACCCGATCGACAGTGATCTGTGTTGTATTGAGCACACAAGCATCAATGTACGTCAAGCTAGTCATCTGTACCTGCATGCATCAATACAAATAAGCTGACTTGAGTTTTTGTATTTGTTCCAATACTGAGCATAATAGTTGACAAACCTATCTTGTTAGGTCTTGTCAAGGAACAGATTGGTTAAACTAATTATTTGATGAAACTGATTATTTGTTAGTTATTTGTTGAAAAATGGTTATATTTGTTAATTACTTGTTGAAAACTGATTATTTGTTGAAAACAGATTATTTGTTGAAGTTCTTCATAAGCACAGTGACACCATGCAGCAGCAGTTCTTTAATAGCGACCTTATCAATTTTATTTCCCTCACTCTACTGTAACTTATCTTAACTCTGGAGTACAACATCATTCTCATACAGGGATCATCCTGCTTCAAAGTATGAAAGGGAGAAAAATCTTTCCTTGGCTGAATAAAATGTTATTTTCAGAAGAAGCAATGGGATGTTTGAGTAGAAAAATAATAGTTTTGTTTTTCTGCAATGAGACTTTCTCCCCTCATTAGTATTGATAATGGGATATCTTGATATATCAATGGGTAAATATCCAAAAATCCCTGGGATGGGGATGGAGGTTTTGAAAAACAGCTGAAATGCATTGAATTAAGGTTACAGAATGGTAATTTATGACAAAAACTACCAAAACTGACTCAAAATTACCATTCCTGCTAATTATAGGGAACTATGAAATCAAGCATTGTTGTTGATGTGATGTCACTACTATATGAAAAACAAACCTAAAAGTTTAGTGGTTTTAGGAAATACAGAGTCAAAACTAAGTGGGGGTAGCAAAAATGTTTTTGTTGTCTGTAATTCTCATTTCAACTAAAGATTACTTTTTTCCCCCATCAAACATAACCGAAAAAGATGGAAACAGAACTTGATTCTCAGCATCGGGAAAGACATTTGATATCACAGTTATATGTTTAGGGAAATTGTTAGGGATTATATTGATAAACATTAATGATATAAAAATAACTTTAATATCTTTAATGTTGGCGTAAATATGAGTGTTGTGATTGGCAAACATAACCTATCCTACATTTTAGTTTTTCATTTTATCAATGAGAATTCTAAAAAAATATTTTTACTTTAACTATTTGAAAAATAATATTTTGTAAAAGACCAAATACATGTACTTTCCCTTTTAATAGAAAATATTAAAATACCAGTTTAACAGCTAAAAGCAAATGACAATACTAACAAAGTTACATTGACACCAGTGTTGAGATACACGATTGTTGATGTCAATATTATGATCACGTGACCTGTCTCTCGTGCAGCGCGTGCAGAGCACTGACAGTGGTTGATACATCTCGCTACCACACAACACAGTGAACTCTCGGCTACTCAGCTGGCGCGCTGTTATTGTTCATATCCACGCTGGTCTAAGGGAAATAACTAGAGCAGCAACGCGCCGCGGAATGAAAACGTAACAAGAAAACTTTATGATAGTTTCACACAAGTGGACACGCGAGAGATGAGATGCTCACGAACTTGTAAAGTTGCTACTTATAGCAGAACTGGCAATGCCAACCACTGTCACTGTCACGGAGCCGAGTTCGCTTCGATTATCCTCGGAATAATTAATAAACATAGAGTATACCTAAGCAATTGCCAGGTCGAGCCCAATGAGACAAATATCGGGGTTTACCTGTGTGGTCGTGTGTTGCATCAAAGCCCGCTGCAGATAGGTAATCCTGTTTTTAGCGGTAGTTCAAAGGGAGACATTTCAGCCCGCGCACCAAAGTTTCGACAATGCTTCTTTCTTGGCTACATCCCATAATTGTTTGTGGAGTGCGCATGCCCAGTAATCAAGTTGCAAGGCTGGAAGTTCGAACTAAATGGCGGCTGATTGTTAAGCGCGTGTCACCAACCATCTGTCGCGTGCTTGAATCGATAGCGGCCACGCGGGTAGCTCTTTGTGTCCAGTAACTGTGAATATCACTAGTTAACAAGTAGCAGTATTAGGGGCGACTCATCTCCGCCGGGCGATATAACAGTTAAACTGCAACATAGTTGTACACGCGAAACAATGTTCAACCTTGTTCTGATATATTAATTATAAAGCGCACCTGTCACAGTGGACACATGCCTGGTCCGCGATCACATTGTTTCTAAAAGTGTCACAAAGTTTTTGTTGTTCAGTTATTACCGAGACTGCCACAAACACCCTACTGCTAATGAATAATTAACGTTTTATTAGAAAATGAAAATTTACCAGAAATATTAGACGAAACAGTTTAAAAAACACTTGTTAATTTTTCATCGTCTATGTTGTCCTTGTAACTTCCATAAAAAGATTTGTTAAATCATTGCAGTGCAACAGTTAGGCCAAAACAAAGTAATTAGCAGCCCCGTCTATCAGTTTTTGTGAAGTTTCCATCGCCGCCGCCGCCGCCGCCGCCGCACTCGTACTACTAGCTATAACTTTTTTCCCCTAAGCTTTTCTCTTATTCATACCTTACTACTCATACCTCGGGGGAACGATTTTGACACGTTCACTTTCAAGGTCAAAGGTCAAGGTCACGAGCTATGTATTCACTCTAAGAATTCCTTTTAAACGCGATAACTTGAAAAGTTTTTGTGCTATGAAGCTCTAACTTGGTATATATCATCCTTGGAAAAGTAAAAAATTTTGAAAAGGTTTTGGCTACAATCCGTCAAAGGTCAAGGTCACAGCAAGGTCATGACGTAAGCATGTTTTAGCGAAAATGCTTTATTTTAACTATGAACACTTTTAATCAATACATGATTGTTATACTCAATGAAAAGTGTTCAATGATTGTGTGACCTTGAAGGTCAAAGGTCAAGGTCATGAGATATGAGTTATTACAAAATGCACTTAATTGGGGTATAACTTTATCCCATTTAGCTTTTCAGAACTCATGAACATGTCTAAATGTTAATACTTCCAGGGAATCATTATGACATGTTCACTTTCAAGTTCAAAGGTCAAGGTCACGAGTTATAAAATCACCACAAAATTCTTTGTAAACACGGTAACTTGAAAAGTTTTTGTGCTATGAAGCTCTAACTTGGTATATATCATCCTTGGAAAAGTAAAAAAGTTTGAAAAGGTTTTGGCTACAATCTGACAACGGTTAAGGTCACAGCAAGGTCATGATTTAAGCATGGATTAGCGAAAATGCTTAATTTTAACTATGATCACTTTTAATCAATACATGATTGTTATACTCAATAAAAAGTGTTCAATTATTGTGTGACCTTGAAGGTCAAAGGTCAAGGTCATGAGATATGAGTTATTGCAATTCCTTGTAAACACAATAACTTGAAAAGTTTTTGTGCTATGAAGTTTAGATTTTGTATATATTATCTCTTGAGAAGTACAACATTTTAAAAAAGTTTTGGGTACGAACTGTCGAAGGTCAAGGTCACAGCAAGGTCAACATATATGGAGAAAATGGATTAATTTAATGTTTAACACTTTATTTCATTACAATAATGTTATACTCAATGAAATGTGTTCATTGATTGTGTGACCTTGAGTGTCAAAGGTCAAGGTCACGAGAAAATTCCCAATTTGGTGAGGCCTGTAAAAGGCGGAACAGGGTAAGGCGAAACCCAAAGTTCCGGGGCTGCTCTGCTTTTGCGGTATCCCGCAAACGCTAATCTAGTTTGTTTCTGGTTTCCAGTCCGCATCAGTTTCAAAACCCTGCATCCAGCATTTTCTTCAATATGTTGATAAGGGTAAATAATGGAAGTTTAGTATTGGCCTAGAAAATCAACGTAAACGCAGGCTCTTAAAATGTTATTCTTTTTTATATTCTTGAATTTATTCAAAGAAGCAGTGATACACTGATTCAAAGGTTATAGTTATTTCTTTTGTCTTTGTGTTCAATAAAAAAAAAAAATGGAAATAAGATAAAATAAAAACTGTGTCATCGAATCCTTTTTGCCTCAATGTAAAGACCAGAGTATTTTTCGGGGGGTTAGTAAGCCAAACAATATATTTCATGTAGTATTTTCAAAAGTGGTTCTTTTTGAAAAGTTATTCCAAAACCACAATTTACATGATTTTTTTGTAATATGACAAATGAATTCATCATTGTGCTGAATAAATGTTATCAATCCCTCAGCCTGCACATCTCTTTTCAATGATATTTTCTAATTGATTAACTGTCTGATAAATCTTTAATTCAACAAATTCTTATATCGGTTTCGCTATAGCAGATCCCCATTTATGATAATAATCTGCATTACCCTCCCTTAAGATAAATTTTCATCTTCTGTATAATTGCTAACTTCACTATGTATTTTGTTGTTTGACTGTTTGAGAATGATTTATGATATTTATAGACTACTTTAACACTGCAAGAAAAGTTTTGCTTGTTACTGAAGTCACAAGTTTTTGCTCGATAGGAGTTAAATAAAGAATCAATATCATTTACTTTAGTCGTCTTGTGGAACTGCTAAAAGTACAGGTTTCTTTCATGTCCTTTCCCTAAAAAAAACATGGTGGATTGCACACTGAAAGGCTGAGCTTAATTTAAGTCAATTTATGATCACGTTACAATATAGTAACAATCGGGTAACAATCGGCCCTGTGAATCGGGTAACAATCAAGTTAGGATCCAGGTATCACACCCTGATATAGTTGAAGGTTTGCCTCTGGAATTGTAGGGTAAATATGAAAACTTCTTTGCCATTGTGAAATAAAGATGCATTGTAGATTTCACAATCTCTCAATATCAATCCCAAAAAGATTTGTTATAATTTACCTAATATATACATCAAAATCGTTTTCATGATATTGCGTGAAGATGTTATTACAACATATCAAATCCTTCTTAGTCAAGATATTTGATAGATCTCCATGGCAACCAGTATCTCACTTGTCTGATCTGAAGTTGTTGCTAGTATGGGTGTAAAGTTACAGTCAGATGATATACGCTTAGTAGAAGCTATAAACTAATAGTCGCTGCACAGTGATGTCTACACAGAACTTAATGAGAGGATTCTATTTCAACGAGTTTCATTTCTATGATGGATCACAAGTTTGTGTTAGACTTGCTTTTTCTTATAGGGTAATCGCAGAAACATTATAACCTGCCACGTAGTGGGAGGGGGACATAGATTTTGGCTCCATTGTCAGGGTTAAAGGAGACAGATTTTCTCAAAAACTATTAACGATAGATAATCAAATTTGCTGTGTATCTTCAGGGCATTTATACCTTGGAGTTAAAAAAATCCGGACTGCACAATTATTTTTACCGAGTTATTGCCTGTTAGACTATTTGTTCCATGTTTTTGGACTCTGTCATCAAAAGGGAAAAATTTTCTCAGAAACTATTTAAACTTGCTGTGTGTCTTCAGGGCATCATTACCTTGATGAGTTCGAAAATCAGAACCGTGCAAATATTTTGTACGGAAATATTGCCCTTGTTTTGTGTTTTTGGACTCTGTTGAGATTTATGCAATTACATATACTGAACCGCAAAAGAAACGTCACCATACGTAAATTATGTACCGATAATATTTTCCTCAGTAAAAAATCGAAAATTAACTTGTATCTCAATTTTAACACTTGTTCGAATCCAGATTTCTTGAAAACCCAATGAAAGTGTGATTTTGTGAGCACAAACAGATTCGCCAAAACGCAACTCTATAGTTGACAATGGTATAGGGTTTAACTTGACGCTCAAGAAAATGGAAATGCGCGTGCATATCGTGTGGACCTCTCCAATAAAAGGCACCCAAAAAATTGAATCCAGACATTCACGTTTTGATAGCAGCACAATGCCAAGATTGACAAGGGATGAAAGGAGCAATTGGAAGACTGGAGGCTGGACAGACTGCACGGCGGGTCGCAACTCATTTCAACGTTCATGTTCGAACAATCTATAGGCTGCAGCAACGCTTCCTGGCTACCAACAACATAAACGACCGTCCGCAAAGTGGCAGACCGCCGATAACAACACCCAGACAGGACCGCCGTATTGCCCGCCATCATCTTCAAGATCGCTTCGCCCCTGCTACACAAACGGCCCGGCAGACCATTGGGACCAATCAAAGACCAATAAGTGCTGACACTGTGCGTCGCCGTTTAGCCAGAAGAAACCTTTACTGCCACAGACCATACCGTGGACCCATACTCACAGCTCGGCACAGACAACATCGACTACAGTGGGCAAGACAACATCAGAACTGGCGGTACAGACAGTAGAGAACTGTGGTCTTCTCTGATGAAAGTCGATACTGTATTTCTACAGCTGATGGGAGAGTGAGAGTCTGGCGTAGACGTGGTGAACGTCATTCAGATGCATGTGTCGTGCAAAGAGACCCATGGGGTGGTGCTAGCATCATGGTGTGGGGTGCGATCGGCCTCAATCACAAGATTGGCCCTGTAGTCTTCCAGAATATTGGCCCAGGAAGAGGAAATGGTGTAACGGCAGCTCGGTACATCGACCAAGTCATCAGACCCCACGTTGTACCTCACTTTGCACGTCACAGAAACAATCTCTTCCAGCATGATAATGCTCGTGCCCACACTGCTAGAGCAATTGGGGACTTCCTTAGACAAAATGGCATCCAAACACTGGAGTGGCCGGCCCTCAGTCCAGATTTTAATCCTATCGAACATCTGTGGGATGAAATTCAAAGGAAACTGAATACAGTCCGACCAAGGCCGACAACTCGAGATGAACTTAGTCAGGCGTATCTTAGAGTATGGGCCCAGATCCCCATGGCCTTCATCAATCGTTTGATTCACTCAATGTACCGACGATGCACTGCCGTTGTCAACGCAAATGGTGGCCATACCAGCTACTGACTTTCACACTTCAGGAAATCCAACATTAATGTGTTCTGTGCCTGTAAATGTTACACATCCTACCTTGAACATTGCTTATCACTATTGTAAAAGTTCATTACGATTGTGTCTTCAAATCTGTTTCTATCACATTTTCAAATAAAACGTATTTATGCTCTATAGGAGAGTGACGTTTCTTTTGCGGTTCAGTGTATTACAGAGTGATTTCCCATGTAGGAAAATGGTGAAAATTAATTTTGTGGGGATGTTGATGACCATGTCTTTTTATATATAATACTGTTAATAACTTAACTAAATAACAAAGGTGGATATATTCATTAGACATGAAATATGTTACTCCAAAAAATCTAATGAACATGTATATACTTTCCCTTACATACTTTATAAATAAGGGCATATATGAAGTTACATATTTCATGAAATAAATAATATCATACTGACATATTGAAATCAATTACTAAGAGTGATGCAGTTTCTTGCAAATCTTGACAGTTTGGAAATAAGTCGTCCGAGATCAAGTATACATATGGGTATGGACAAAACTTTTAAATTTGGTGTAAATGATAGATACCACCATTCTCTCCCCACAGATGCAGATCAAATCATGTTGATTTAGCCTCTGTTCTATTACACCGAAATCCGTGGGTTCCGGCAGTTTCCCCTGGCGGAAAAAACCTGCATCACAATCCATTTGAATTCCTTTATCAAATGACAACGCTTCTCGCATGGAAAGGGTGGTTGATATCACAATGCTTTCGTCTTTATTCAGTTACCAAAACAATGATTTAAGAAAGCGTCGCTGATTGCACAACTAACTGTGATTGCCTCCAATCAGGCATCTCCCATTCTATCCCACAAAGTTGGCGTAATATAACAGAGGCTGAATCAACATGACTTGATCTGCCTGTTGGGAGAGAATGAGTTACAAAAGCTACAAAGATATCATTTGTCATCTATTCACATTGAATTTGAGGGTTAGTTTTCATTTCTGGAAAGTGACAATGAACTTGGAACAAGAACCCTGAATATTATGAACTTCTTTCTGCAGTAATAAATGTGGTCTTTTCTTGCAATAAGATTTCAAGATTGTTTCAGATTGTTTTCAGCATTTCCCTCAAAATCTATACTTGCTAGTGATGAATTCTTCCCAAAGGATTCAAACCTTTAACACTGGAAGAGTTTCAACCAAAGGATTCAAACCTTTAACACTGGAAGAGTTTCAACCAAAGGATTCAAACCTTTAACACAGGGAGAGTTTCAACCAAAGGATTCAAACCTTTAACACTGGAAGAGTTTCAACCAAAGGATTCAAACCTTTAACAAAGGGAAGGTTTCAACCAAAGGATTCAAACCTTTAACACTGGAAGAGTTTCAACCAAAGGATTCAAACCTTTAACACAGGAAGAGTTTCAACCAAAGGATTCAAACCTTTAACACTGGAAGAGTTTCAACCAAAGGATTCAAACCTTTAACACTGGAAGAGTTTCAACCAAAGGATTCAAACCTTTAACACTGGAAGAGTTTCAACCAAAGGATTCAAACCTTTAACACAGGGAGGGTTTCAACCAAAGGATTCAAACCTTTAACACAGGGAGGGTTTCAACCAAAGGATTCAAACCTTTAACACAGGAAGAGTTTCAACCAAAGGATTCAAACCTTTAACACAGGGAGAGTTTCAACCAAAGGATTCAAACCTTTAACACAGGAAGAGTTTCAACCAAAGGATTCAAACCTTTAACACAGGGAGAGTTTCAACCAAAGGATTCAAACCTTTAACACTGGAAGAGTTTCAACCAAAGGATTCAAACCTTTAACACAGGAAGAGTTTCAACCAAAGGATTCAAACCTTTAACACTGGGAGGGTTTCAACCAAAGGATTCAAACCTTTAACACTGGGAGGGTTTCAACCAAAGGATTCAAACCTTTAACACAGGGAGGGTTTCAACCAAAGGATTCAAACCTTTAACACTGGGAAGGTTTCAACCAAAGGATTCAAACCTTTAACACTGGAAGAGTTTCAACCAAAGGATTCAAACCTTTAACACAGGGAGGGTTTCAACCAAAGGATTCAAACCTTTAACACAGGGAGGGTTTCAACCAAAGGATTCAAACCTTTAACACAGGAAGAGTTTCAACCAAAGGATTCAAACCTTTAACACAGGGAGAGTTTCAACCAAAGGATTCAAACCTTTAACACTGGAAGAGTTTCAACCAAAGGATTCAAACCTTTAACACAGGAAGAGTTTCAACCAAAGGATTCAAACCTTTAACACTGGGAGGGTTTCAACCAAAGGATTCAAACCTTTAACACTGGGAGGGTTTCAACCAAAGGATTCAAACCTTTAACACAGGGAGGGTTTCAACCAAAGGATTCAAACCTTTAACACTGGGAAGGTTTCAACCAAAGGATTCAAACCTTTAACACTAAAGCATTCAAACCTCTGTGTTTACCAGGTGAATCCTTCAAGAGCCACTAGAGTTGCTGGAGTCTCATATGCAACACTTTCTTGGTAGCGTTATAAGATCAATAAGTATCGACTGCTGCAGGAAAATATCATTTAAAGCTAATCAACATCATACAGTGACATAGCAAGGTTTGAAGTCTTGATTATGATTGAAAACTAGACAATGACTAGCGTGAATCAGTACAGTCTAAGTAAACCTAGCCTCAATATTATCCGCTTCTCTCTTATACTGAGTCTTGAAAGACCTAGTAAAGGGTCGCGTCAGCCCACGTATCGAATTGTAGTCAGAACTCATCTTACCAAGCCACAATAGTCTGCCTTCACACGTATAACGTTGGAGGGTCATAGGTCGCAGAAAGGTCGGCTGACATGACCCTCTTTTAGGCCTTTCTTGACTCAGAGTGAAACGGATAATATTGAGGCTAGGTTTACTTAGACTGGAATCACTCAAAGTATCTATTTCGAAACTTTATCGAAAGCAGACAGACTAACAGTAACCAGCCGATAATGTTTAAAGGCTTTATGTATCATGGAAGTGTGAATGTAATGACTTTTAAAATGTTCATTAGGAGATTAATATGAGATTTGTATTTGTATATCAAAGTGACTAAAAAAACAACCCACAACTAATCATATTTAATCAATTTATTCATTCAATATATATGTACACAATAAATAGTTGACAAGTCCTCACTTTGTGAGAAACAACATTACAGATAAGCAATAAGACTATACATGGAATGAAGATGTGATGGAACCAACTTGGTTACACAAGGGCATCGTCACATGAATCTCTTGTCTCAAATCATCACAACATAACACAGAACAATTAGTCAACAGAACAAACTCGTATCTCATCTTCTTCCACACCAATGCTGTTTACTAACAAACTTAACTTAAGAGTAAAATTACAGAATTATTTTCCTCTCTTGCATTCATTCATTCATTCATTTGTTCATCTATTTCATTAATATTCAACTATCACCCAGAAGCACATGCACTTGACCCAACAGATCACCATGACAACTGAGACCATGAATGCATCAAATATCTGAAGTAATTGTAAATCTATAGTGCATAAGCTCACAATCAAAATAACTTTGTTTTTTAGCCCTTGCCACAATATATAATTTTGAGTTTTTGATTGAAGTAAAAGGCATACAGCATTATCCTTAATTAAACCTGAAGTAAAAGGCATACAGCATTATCCTTAATTAAACCCAAGTCAGCTTATCAACCCCTCAATGTCAGCTCTTGTCAATTCCTGAAGTCCTCACAGTGTACCTGTGTCACTTTATCCCTGGGAGCGGCATTAACATAAGCACTGATGTCTAAACCATATTCTATATCAGTTCAGGATTTACAGACAGCATCTGTTGTTGCCCCGGATGTCCTTTTGATGAGATGAGAATCTGTATGCATTACTCTTGTTACTTGGAATGACAACCAGTTTTTACTAACTGAAAGGTGACCTAGGAACGCTGTCACCAAGTATATGAGGAGCAGCTGGACACCATCTGGGATCTTGTACCATTTGTAGATCCTGACAGGATCGGAGATGTGAGGATGCGCACCACTCCTAAGATAGTTCAAATATGGTAGATGTTCAGAGTTGTATTTCCCATTCGTGAAAAATGAATACAAATAATAATTTGTACTGGTGATTCCTAAACGATTTCTTATATCCACCAGACTGAGAACATTTACATGATATGAGGAATGCACGGTTGTCATAGGAATGTCACAGCCGACCGATGAATTCTGTCTATGCTGACCAATTGATGAGTATATAGGCCAGCACCAGCAGGATTACAGCAGTATCTTGTACTTCTCTGTGCGCGGCACCCGGTTGATGATGAGTCTCCCGTCGTAGCTGAGCGAGGCGAACACCCAGGGGTCAGAGGTCGACCAATCTACCGCATACACGCTGTCCTCGTGTTCCTCGTAGGTGGCGATCACTCCGTCCTTCGGGGGCTCACTTGGTCTGCAATGAAGAATAGAGTGAATTTGACTTAAGTGAGGTTGATCCAGTAACTTCAACCTTTGACATGCAACATGCAAAATGCACCTGAATACTAGTACCAGATGTCAAAGTCGTTGGGAGCAGATCCTTCCCCTGTGTCCTGACTGCCATGTACACATTAACCAACACAATCTTTTCAATGGAGGCTTGTTTAACTGCCTATATTTATCATGAAGGGAGAGTAGTTAGAAAGAGGCTAACTTTCTATTGAGTTCATATCATATAAAGAATGATAAAGAAAACGACTTAAATCAAAACCTCCCACCTCTCGTCCTCCTCCTCCTCCTCCTCGCTATCGTCCTCGTCCCTCTCCGTGAGGCGGCCGAACGGTTCGGAGGAGAGCGACACCACGTTGTTGAGGACCACACGGCTGTCACTGCTGGAGCTCAGGACCAGCTGGTCGTGGAAGTGGTTGTAGCGGACCGCCCACACCCTGCAGGTGGAGGTCAAAACATGATGTAGGTAGAATAGATAGAAGATAATATGGACCAGATGGTCGTGGAAGTGGTTGTAGCGGACCGCCCACACCCTGCAGGTGGAGGTCAAAACATGATGTAGGTAGAATAGATAGAAGATAATATGGACCAGCTGGTCGTGGAAATGCTGCACAGTTAGTAATAAGATGACTTCTATGGTTTCAACTAGTGGCAAAAGTTCACACCATTAATTATCTGAAAAATTTCAGATGATGAAAACACTGCTCACATTCAGCTTGTTTTGTTGTCACTTGCCGGGTAAGTGTAAGATATGTATGCAAATTACAACAGGATGAGTATTTCCTGACTTAAGCTGCCTGTTTGGGCAGAGAATGGTCCAATTCCTGACATAAAGACAAGGGAGACAATCGTACTACTACTAGACATTAACATAACATGAATAGGTTACAAATATGATACTACATAGGGAAACAACTCAGATAATACATTTACTAAGAAAGTCCAACAATAATAATAACAAACAATAAAAGGGGAGAAATCTGATTGACACCATTACAAAAACTGAAGGTAGACAATACAACGTGATATCTTCAAGGAGAGACCACCATCAAACCAGGAACAGTTAAAGGGAGACAACCCACCAGTGCGAGTGTTCTGCGAGGACCATGAGGGGCTCTGTCGTGTTGCGCGTGTCCCAGAACTTGACCTTGCAGTCGTCCCCGCAGGTGGCCAGGTAGTACTGCTTGTTGGGGTTGAAGTCCAGGTCGCGTACCAACTGCGCGTGGGCATTCTCGATCACATACACCTGTCTGAACACACACCTCGCTCGTTAGTCCCAGGTCAAAATCGGTTTCAATATTTCCTCTGCTACTTCAGTATGCTATATTAGCATCAGCAAATTTAATCAAAAATAAATTTATGCATTTCGGCATTTTCCTGTAGGTTACACGATAGTTGTGAAGATTATGTCAAGAATAAAGCATTGCGCATTTTTAAAACCTCTATAAGAAACTATAAACTATGTTTCATATCGCATTGACAGGAATCTGTAAGTTTTTGTAAGTACGTACAGACAAACACTACTGAATTGCGTGTTAGGGAAATTTCATAAATTGTGGGTTTCTGAGAAGCTCTCACTTCATTGACTGTAGAATATAATGTTGATTAGTTTCTACTGAAGAGTATTTGAGAGATGATAAGTGTATATATCAAAGAGAGGCTCTCACTTCATAGAGCGGAGGTCCCAGCCCCTGATGGCCGTGTCGTTAGCCGTAGCGATCTGCGAGCAGTTGTGGTGCGGATTCCACCTCCCACAGGTCAGCTTGGGGTGACCACGCCCCTCCACCGCCGTCGAACCAATCATCTGAAATTGAATCAATCTTTATTTTACTGTTGCATTTAAAACAAGTGTTTGTCACTGAGGTGACATAATCCCCCGCCGCAAATTATCAATCAATTATTGGCTGTGACCTCTTATTTGTTGTCAGAGGGTCACGAAATCAATAAACTGAGACCTTGAAAATAATTTGAAGGTCACCAAAATCGACTGGGCCCGGCACCTTCCCAATAAGATGCTTTGTGTAAATTATGAAGAGAATGCAGTCAATGGTTCTTGAGATATCCTGCTGACAAGCCTAAAATGTAGGTTTCAATGCTGAAATTTTCAAAGTCTCGCTGTGACCTTGAAAATAATGTGAAGGTCACCAAAATCGACTGGACCCTGCGCCATCCCAATAAGACGCATTGTGTAAGCTATGAAGAGAATCCAGTATATGGTTCTTGAAATATCCCGCTGACAAGGGTAAAATGTCAAAGTGTCCTTGTGATCTTGAAATGAAGGTCAAGGTCACGAAACCCATTTGGACAATTACTCTCACTGAGGTGAACCTATATGCAAAATATGAGAAGGATGTAGAGAATAGTACTTATGTTATTTCATTTCGTACGTACGGACGTACGTACGTACGGATGGACGCTGCCGAATACTATATCCCCCGCTTCGCGCTAATCGCGCGGCGGGGGATAATAATATTCACAGTTAAATCTACACAATAATTGTTTTGAAAACATGTTAATATGAAACATTTTTATTCTTTCATAACATTTTCCTTTTTTCATAAAATATTCCCCTCTTTCATAACATTTTTCATTCTCTCCCGACACAACATCTACTATCTAATCTACACTAGGCTATCTACTATCTAATCTACACTAGTATTTCTACTATCTACAGATCTACACTAGGCTATCTACTAACTACAGATCTACACTAGGCTATCTACTATCTGCAGATCTACACTAGGCTATCTACTATCTGCAGATCTACACTAGGCTATCTACTATCTGCAGATCTACACTAGGCTATCTACTATCTACAGATCTACACTGGGCTATCTACTATCTACAGTTCTACACTAGGCTATCTACTATCTGCAGATCTACACTAGGCTATCTACTATCTGCAGATGTACATTAGGCTATCTACTATCTACAGATCTACACTAGGCTATCTACTATCTACAGTTCTACACTAGGCTATCTACTATCTGCAGATCTACACTAGGCTATCTACTATCTGCAGATCTACACTAGGCTATCTACTATCTACAGATCTACACTAGGCTATCTACTATCTGCAGATCTACACTAGGCTATCTACTATCTGCAGATCTACTTTAGGCTATCTACTATCTACAGATCTACACTAAGCTATCTACTATCTAATCTACACTAGGCTATCTACTATAACAGATCTACACTAGGCTATCTACTATCTACAGATCTACACTAAGCTATCTACTATCTAATCTACACTAAGCTATCTACTATCTACAGATCAACTCTAGGCTGTCTACTATCTACAGATATACACCAGGCTATCTACTATCTACAGATCTACACAAAGCTATCTACTATCTACAGATCTACACTAGGCTATCTACTATCTACAGATCTACACTAGGCTATCTACTATCTGCAGATGTACACTAGACTATCTACTATCTACAGATCTACACTAGGCTATCTACTATCTACAGATCTACACTAAGCTATCTACTATCTACAGATCAACTCTAGGCTGTCTACTATCTACAGATATACACCAGGCTATCTACTATCTACAGACTACGTACCCGAGCGGAGGAAGACCCAGTATCGAGGTCCCACTGAACTACGTGACACTCTGTTACCCCGACAACCGTCTGACTCTCGCCTGTGGGCTGCCACAACACACTGTAACATGGAACACAGCAACATCATGTCTCAACATTCAGGATTCTAGCATTGTTTTCTTTCAACACCCATCATTCACTGAACATATAACAATACATCATGTCTCAACATTCAGGATTCCAGCATTGTTTTCTTTCAACACCCATCATACACTGAACATATAACAATACATCAGGTCCAACCAAGATTTTTAAGCAGTGTATTTGCTGTGTCCTACACTTACCCGTTGATGTCTCCGAACTGACCAGTGGTATTTCTCAAGCATTGTTGTCTTTAAACATTTCCTGCCTGAGAGTCAAGACTGAACATTAAAATACAAGACTCCTAACAAAAATACTGTATTTGCATCCTAGTACATCAGTGTATATGTCTCCGTGTTATGCTACAACCTATCCCCTGATATCTTTCTATGGTGTTCTGCCGTATCGCTGACGGTCGGTTACTTAACACTATTCATAGCCTGTCTTCTTTCAGTCAAACTATTTTGAACTCCATACACTGTTGTCTAGCGATGTCGCTCGTAGAAATCAAAGAGAATGCGATTTAGAGCTTAGCGGGAGCCTGCAATGACACATCAGATTTACTATCTAATAGCACTCCCATTGGTTAATTTGAATCATGCATTGAGCACACAGAACAAAGCCAGAAACCAGTTTGCTGCTATCGCTGAAAGGGCATTCTTTGATTTGCTTGCTATATATATCGATACAGCAGAATACGATAGAAGGATATCAGGGGATAGGTTGTAGCATAACGCGGAGACATATACGACAATGAAGCAGCGTGCTGTAAAATGATGCAGTTTAAAACAATCATGTTCAGAGGAAAAATGGTTTCAAATATTGATGCTACATGGATACAATCACGAAAACTGACCTAGCAGTATCAATATCTAATATAGAATTTTACACAGTCAATCAGAATTTAATGACGCTGGTATTTTGCTGAAACTGAAGACTAACCCTTTTATGTCTCCAAACTGACCGGTGTCCAGTCGGCACATGAGTCGAAGAGCTTCGTGCGTGTTGGTCTGGTCGTCCATTATACTGCTGTTATCAAAGTTCTCCGGAAGCTGCCATATTGCGGCTCTCAACTCGGCCTTGGCGTCAGCCGCTGTTAACACAATCAATGCATTTAAATGTTACTGGGTGAAAATATGTCATTTTAATCTATTATAAATACCTCTCTTTGATACAACCAAGCATTGAGTCATAGTCAGCCATTTGATATTCTCTTCTTCAATGCTATCAAATAGTAACCTTACAGATTATTAACAGTTCACCTCTATGATCTAGAAGAAGATAGAGCATTCAAAGTTCAGAGCGTTGTTCAGTTAGGGTAAGTATTTCATTGTTGTCTAGGGTAAGGGTTAGGGTTGGAATAGGGTTATTATTATTTAGGGATATGGTTATGGTTAGGATTATAGTTAAGTTTAGGGTTACAGTTGGGTTAGGTTGGGCTGGGTTAGGTAAGGGTTGATCATAATTTAGGGTTAGAATAAGGGTTAAGATTAGGGTTAGAGTAGGCTTCAATTGCTGTCAAGGGTTACGTCTCTATTACTATTAAAGGTTGACAGAGGAAACTTGTAAAAGGGTTAGAGTAAGGGTAAGGAAAAGGATTCAATCCTGTTTAAGGTCGGGTCTGTATTCCTGTTCTACTCACTGCTATTGTAGCACGTAGAGAGGAGAGACTTGTCGAAGGTCGACGCCCCAATCTGCCACACCTCCCCGTCTCGGTGCAGGTACACATTCTTCGAGATCAGATTGTTCTCGTCGTCAAAATCTATGTGATGAATCTGAAATCAGGGAAACAACTGCCTTGAAAACAATACTTCCCTGTTAAACATTTAATTTGAATTTCCATTTGAAACAATGAAGGTAGAGAAAATATTACCACAACTAGTTTTAAGTAAATTGAGTTAATCTTGTCCCTATTCAAAGATTCATTTTTCATTTTCCTGAAATATATTTATCTTTTCACTTCATATTATTTTGTTAACATTTTCATCCTTAATAATGAGAACAATTTACTGAACAGATCATATTACAAAACTAGTAGATGGTATAGAAACAATGAATTATCAAGTCAAGAATTAATTTGTCAAGTTTTCATGGATAATGTAATGAATAACAACAAGTTCTTAGATAAACAACATGATGACAGGTATTTAATTTTCTGTCGATGTGGTAACTTGAAACAAGTGAGAGGTCAACACAAACCTGGTTCTCTGCTCGAAGTGACTGAGTTCCAACAAGGAAACGGATGCTGTCTGTTTCTGCAGTCTGGGCTGTCAGTGACCGCGCCTTCAATGATAAGATAAGATTAGATAAGATACGGATACTGTCTGTTTCTGCAGTCTGGGCTGTCAGTGACCGCGCCTTCAATGATAGAGTAAGACAGTGCAGTTTATTATTGTGATGAATTCAGAATTCATCTTTTAAAAAATCGTTTTTAACCATAAGCTATTATCTTTGTGCGACAAAATTCTATGTAGCATATGATGAGTTTATAGATTCAACTGTTTCATTCGTAACCTTGATAATGAAATTTAGTTATAAAAGTTAATATGCTGTTCAAGTTTTTGTTAGGTTATAGTTAGCTACTGTATATGCCCACAAAATTCCTGTTTTATTTGATACATATTTTGGCTTTGTTCTATCACAGTCATTCTTCACTAGAATATCTGTTACAAGCGTAACACTTTCTGTACTGGCAATACATCCTGAAGATATGAGAAATATAAGATAAGATAAGATAAGATAAGATAACACTTTATTACCCAAAAGGGAATTCTTCTTGAATCAAATAGAGCTCATGGCATGAAATACATATGGACATTTATATAATAAGTTAAATATTAATAAACAGTCTATTTACATAAAATACACACACACACATTCACATAAATACACGTAATTTGAGGCCTTCAGGAATATAATAAGGAGCACAGTCAATGTTTATCTGACATTTTGTTGAGAAGTGAAATACTTGAAGGTACGAAGGACTTCTTAGTTCTGTTAGATCTGTGGAAAGGCATATTAAACCGTTTACCGGATGGCAAAAGTGAATATTCTGAGTGCAGGACATGTGATGGATCTGAAATAATCTTTCGAGCGTGTGATAATACTTTGTCGTCATTTATGGACGCCGGGTGATCTAAAATGGTACCAGCAATTTTTGAACTTATATTAACAATTTTGATTAATTTGTTTTTATCTTGAAGACTAAGAGAGCCGTACCAACATTGCATGCTAAATGATAAAACGCTTTGAACAAAACATGTGTAGAAAACTTTCATTAATTTCACATCAACATCAAATGATTTCAATTTCCTCATGATATATAGTCTCTGTTGGCACTTCCTGTACAGAGCTTGTATATTGTTATTCCAGTTCAATTTGTTATCGATAATAGTACCAAGGTACTTGTATTCTGGCACACTTTCTACAGGAGTATCACTTATTTTGATGGGTTCTAACTGCTTTCTCCCCATATGGGCCATTTGATACAGCTATGGAAAATATCATAGATGTTTGACTATTTTGTAATCTTTTCATCCAAATTTGCCAAAATAAAGAAACACTTCGAATTGAAAAATGTGTACAGAAATGTACGAAACAGAGACATCCCTTTGAACAGCACTCTTGACTCTTTTCGTCTTGAAACACCGGCCTGCAATCTTTTCAGGAATTGGAATGTGCTAGCAAATAATTGCACTGCCATCAAATTTAAACCATTTATTTGAAGGTTCAAAGAGGTTTTGAAGTCGAGACATTTACTATTCAGACAATAGTTATTGACAACTGACAACGTACTTGAAATTCCAGGCCGTAGATGACGGGAGCTTCGTCTTCCATTTTGAGAAATAATTTGGCAAACGGTTGTCGTTAAAATTAATTATTTACTTTTCTCATCTAAAATTAATGATTAATTAAAATTAATAATATTTACAAATATTTACAATGGCTTTATCAAAAAGATATTATGCTATATATCCTTTAAAATCTTCTTTGATCAAAGAACTCGACGAAGATGATGTCGTTATTAGCAGACGATGGAAACGAAACGATTTACGTCATTAAGTACGGTTTGCTTTACTTGCAGCGCAAACGCAAATCATCAAACAGAAATATTGAGTGTATAAATGTAAGATCAGTGGTTTGTATAAATTTAAGGTTTAGAACAACACTTTTACCTATATCAGCTCAGTTTATTCTACCGTTAAGATATAATTTTATGCTGTGCTATTTTATGTTTCCACAATGATGTGATAAATTCCTGTCATCATTGAGGAGGAGGGGCACTTTATCAGCATGTTTCTATAATGTGAATTTGAGTTGATGTATTAAAACCAAAAAACTAGTTGTGTCATTGATTCATTTTGTTCATGTCCACTGTAGTGTTATAGTTCTGAACCTACCATGATTGATGAAGTGACTTAATAATCAAGACTAAATTATTCCCAAAGTCTATTATAAATTGTTGTTTATTACGACTGCATATTTAAGTCTTCGTATTTTGTTACAGCCTGATATACATCTTCAATCATGGCTGAACAGCCATCTGACATGACAGACATTTTGGAAGACGATGTAGACCAATCGCTTCACATTGAAGGACTCTGTGTCCCCGCTCGAGTTGCCACTCTTGTGAATTCCCCGACTACAGACACTCTTGATTCTGTCGCGCTTGAGCCGTCTCCAACAGATGAAGATGATGAGAAGCAGGACAAGGAGAAAGAGGCTGGGAGTAGGGAGGAAGATACCGAGAGTCAAGGACCAATCACATTCCAGGCAACAACACCAGTCAGCGGAGATTCCCAGAGTGATGGGATGACCACTCAACAAGTGACAGACCCCAATGTCACCGATTCCTTCTCTAAGATATCTGTGTCGGAGAATTCTGACCAGAAGGCACCACCATCGTTAAGCAGTTATTTTGACGCTCCATCCACTGATAACCCTGCGACTGATTTCTTTGATTCGATATCTGGTTCTTCTAAAGATAATGAAAATCAGACTAAAATTGAGAGTTTACCAGAAGCTGAGAGCTCTGGTATGCAGGCCTTGACCGAGAGTCAGTTTGACAGTTTGACAGGAGACATGCCAGGGGAGGCAACTACGCCGGTCGATGTAATGGAGGTCCAAAGGATCAACAGTAACGAGATGGTCCTGGAGATAGCACAGCCGGACCTTCATGATAACCATGACAACGAGCCAGAAAGCATCCAATTTGAGGGGGAGTCGCTCTTGGCATCTCGAGAGCTGCAGGGAAGTAGCGAGGATCTGCTGAACAAGAGCTCATTCGAATCATTCACAGCTCAGGGGGAAGAAGAGGTCCTTGGTCCAAGCGGTGATGGGACTGAGATGAGGAAATCGTCAAGTCAAGATGTTTCCCAGAAGGGATCTGAACAATCCATGTTATATCCAGGATTTCAGCAAGTTCATCAAACTCCAAGTGTAGGCACAACACCAACACAGTTATCTCCCTTGACGACTCCGGTTCATCAGCCTTCTCACCTACAGCAGTCCCCCGGAGCGTATTCCTACGCCCAACCTCCTGGCATTGATCGACAGACCTCCGTAACTTCTGGTCCACCTAGTCCCTTCAGACAGCCGGACAACACGACCCCCTTCTCCGCCTTCTCGGATACCTCCGAGGATCCCTTTACGTCAAGTCTTTCCACAAGTGATTCTGACCGTAGATACGATGCTTGGCTGCCATCAGACGCCACAAGGCATATTCTGGTTACCATGGCCACAAGTCCTCCTGGAACTTATGAACCACCAATCGAGCAACTCAGCTGTCCGAAAGTAATGACCAGTGAACCACAGGTACGATAGACAATAATGATGGGAAATAACAGATTATCATCTTGAGAGTTTGGCAATAATAAATTATAGCAGTGAATGACAGGTTGTCTTTGCCGACTTGTTGTTATCTCCTAGTTCACTAGTGACTGAGTGATTGGAAGTATCAGTTTATTGGTCAGGGTTGTATATTAAACAATAACTTACTTATGAGTGTCAGATTACCTTGCCGAGTTAAAATTTGATAATGACGTGAATGACAGGAGTTAATTGAGTTGATATATTGACAATAACTAACAAGTGGCAGGAAATTAGAGATTATCTTTCTGTGTGATCATGAGACAATAACCAATGAGTTATATTGAATATTAAAATGTTCTTATCACTGAACTAACTAATCTGCTTCATCGTAGCGACCACTAAACTTTGAATTAAAAGTATATTTATCCTATACATGCTTGTAATGTGACCTTTTGCCTACCACCAGGGTGACCCCGTGCGTGACCTGGTGTATCGCTACATGGGGGAGACGGAGGCCGTCAAACGGAAGGTTCTCTCTTCATCCGCAGTGTCGCAGGACTTCGCCGGACTGGAACAACTCATAGTGAGGATTTACTAAACTTTTTTTGTGGAATGGGCTCAGTCTGTGTGTTGATATTATGTTATATAACTTTATTAAACTGGGCTCAGTCTCTATAGAAAGTTTAGTTGAGATACTGGGCTCTTTCTCTGTTAAGACTGTTTCAGTTTATCAATATGTATCACGCTACGTGTATCTTCAGATTAAGTATAACAATTCACGACTACTACGATATTTTGTCACATCTCTATTATATATCACCATCTCTTAATAGGATACAACTTCTTGAATCGCAATTCTTTAAAACTCCCAAGAAAACTGGAACATTTGTCAGGTTTGGATATGGTCGTCAAGTGACGTAAATAGACACGCTTTTGTTTTTATAGTCATTATGATATTAGGCTTAACTCTGCACTTGAGTAATCTCAATCCAATACATTATTTTAAAAAAGATACGCTATTTAGTCTGCAGGTTGTCTGAGAGCGGCAGTGGACCTGACTGGCAAGCTACTGGCGGACGCTGGACAAGGGGAGGCAACTGGTGGGGAGCCAACTCAACAGTCTCAGTACACACTGCAGGTTAGTTAAGTAAACTCTGGCAAGTAATCGCCTCACCTTTAATAACTTGGATATTCTATGTATTTTCTGCTTGTAAATTTTGCATGCAACCTCTGTCCCAAAGATTCTCTCTAAGTGAGATCTATGACCGTCTGACGTGCTATCTTGATGTTTCATGCTTTTGGTTGAGTAAAACCTGATAAAGCTAGCTAAAGAATGTACAAATGTCCTCCCAGGTGTGTTTCTGTCGTCTCTCCCTCCTGACAAAGCTAGCTAAAGAATGTACAAATGTCCTCCCAGGTGTGTTTCTGTCGTCTCTCCCTCCTGACAAAGCTAGCTAAAGAATGTACAAATGTCCTCCCAGGTGTGTTTCTGTCGTCTCTCCCTCCTGACAAAGCTAGATAAAGAATGTACAAATCTCCTCCCAGGTGTGGTTCTGTCGTCTCTCCCTCCTGACAAAGCTAGATAAAGAATGTACAAATCTCCTCCCAGGTGTGGTTCTGTCGTCTCTCCCTCCTGGTCCGCCTGCGTCTCTACGAGGTGGCCAACTCCGAGCTGCGAGGGTTCCACACGCTGGACAGTCCCGATCTGTACTACGAGTTCTATCCTCACCTGTACCCCGGCCGCAGAGGTACGTGGAGAGGGAGCGTCATATAGTGTAGAGAGTTTATGATCTAACCTAAACATTTAGCACTGGAGAACATGAACATGAGGGAGCGTCATAAAGAATTTAAGATTTAATTGTAACATTTAGCACTGGAGAACATGAACATGAGGGAGCGTCATAAAGAATTTAAGATTTAATTGTAACATTTAGCACTGGAGAACATGAACATGAGGGAGCGTCATAAAGAATTTAAGATTTAATTGTAACATTTAGCACTGGAGAACATGAACATGAGGGAGCGTCATAAAGAATTTAAGATTTAATTGTAACATTTAGCACTGGAGAACAGCAGTTATCACAAAACTTGATGCAGCACTGTACGTTACAAAAACAAATGTGACCAAACTCGTGGTTAATCTACTGTTATGTTCTGGTGTATAACATCACAGAATTTGAACATTTAATTCAATACCTTTTAAAAAAAACAGAAAACTTACCGATATATTTTATTTCGATATACAAGATTTGGTGATCCTTAGATTCCCCAGTTGGTCACTCTGACAATTTGCAAAGGAATTATAGATAGCATGATGAGCTACAGAACCAATGGCTCTCTTTTATTCAATACAACACCAGGATTATTTTGATCATTGGTTCTAGTTAAGGGCATTTATATCAGCAATTTCAGCAAAATGGGTCCCCTAGTTTACTCCATGGCAGGTTCTAGATCTCTTTTTAGATCTACTCAACTTGTCCACCTGGTTATACCGGTATGTAGTTGTGAAGCCCATGTTGATCCCTTGAACTGTTACTCCATGGCAGGCTCTCCGACTTAGATCTAAGCAACTTGTCCACCTGGTTATATATAAATGTCTTTATTTATCCCTGGACCTGTTCACTCTACAGGTTCGATGGTTCCCTTCGGGATGCGTCTCCTCCACGCGGAGCTGCCCAGTTTCCTCGGACGAAGTCAGGAGGCGCTCGACAAACTCTACTACGTGCTCGCTGTCGTGGATAAGGTAGGAATGTTCAATCTTTTGTTTAAAAATTAAATGACTAAATGCCTCAAGGGTTACCCTGAAGTCGTACAATCACATTCGAGGTTGGTGAGAGAAGACCCTGGGTTGTTCATCTTTCTTGTGATGATGAAGCCACAAACCTAGATTTGAATATAATGTCATTTGATAACCAATCCAATTGACATAGAATGACCTGTACCTTGTTTCTAATGTTAAAACTTTCCCACGGAGGTTTAGTAAGGTGACCTTTGCACTTTGTAGCAATAAGATATTTTATCTTTCTATATTATCATTTTATTGTTTGAAATCCCTCTAAAAAATTGCCTAAACAAATTTTTATACCAAAAGGGTGATTTGCCTTTTTAAAGGTGAATCCCCTTTAAAATTCCTTGATCCACTGTTAAGGAAGGTGACAGGTTACAGATATGTGCACATGTGCAACCTCTGTTGCATTACTCAGATGAGAAACAGTAAGGTACGAGAGATAAGTATTGAGAGATAAAGTTGTATGAAGGACAGTTAACGGCCTTCAATTAATACTATTTTTATTAAACGAGTTAAAAGATTTTGTATAATACAAATGAAAGCATGTTTGATACCAAATCATTCACAAGTTTAGCAAAAAGAGTATAAAATGGAAGGAAGTTTAGTATTCTGATTATTACTTGCCCTAAAATTCAAGCAAAATTGCCGACAGTGTGCTGACACTTACATTTCTGCAACTCCGCAGTCATTGTGATAGCACGCTTACACTGTGACGTAATAGCAACACACTACTGTGACGTCATACTTGAACTGTGCTATTACACTAGGTTAATCTTGCTGTATAAATATTACACTGCAGTATCTTACAGGGGCGAGTAATAACGGATGATAACCTCTGCACTGAGGTCAGATGGTATTACATGGGGGAGTAATAATGGATGATAACCTCTGCACTGAGGTCAGATGGTATTACATGGGGGAGTAAAAACGGATGATAACCTCTGCACTGAGGTCAGATGGTATTACACGGGGGAGTAATAATGGATGATAACCTCTGCACTGAGGTCAGATGGTATTACACGGGGGAGTAATAATGGATGATAACCTCTGCACTGAGGTCAGATGGTATTACACGGGGGAGTAATAATGGATGATAACCTCTGCACTGAGGTCAGATGGTATTACACGGGGGAGTAATAATGGATGATAACCTCTGCACTGAGGTCAGATGGTATTACACGGGGGAGTAATAATGGATGATAACCTCTGCACTGAGGTCAGATGGTATTACACGGGGGAGTAATAATGGATGATAACCTCTGCACTGAGGTCAGATGGTATTACACGGGGGAGTAATAATGGATGATAACCTCTGCACTGAGGTCAGATGGTATTACTCAGGGGAGTAATAACAGATGATAACCTCTATGTTCATGTTCTGCAGATGCTGGTGAACCTCAGCTCGAGTCTGGCGGAGGACGGCACTTCCTGGGAGATGTCCGCGGAGAGCAGGACTAGTGAGTCTCACAAGACACTGAAGCTTTATCAGTCTTCAGCTCACAATACTCTCCTCTGTGGCTTTCATCAAGAAACTCTCCATTATAGCACTGTAGCCATGCTAGTCAGCTTTATAGTATTTGTTGAGAAAACTCCTCAATAGCTTGGTAGCATTTCCAGTCGGACATCCAGGCACTGGGAAAGACAGGAACTATGGGCAGTTTGCACATTGGAGGAAAAAAAGGCGGATTATGATTTGGAAGTTTGCTTATTGATATAAGGGCAATGACCCAAATTGAATTCAGAAATGATTTAAAAGCCTGAAAATGGCTCATTGTTGAATGTATTTTTCCCAATAACTTGATATCGAAGTATTCAGTAAGAGTCACTCTCCTTTATTATGAGTACGATAAATATCTAGAGGATACTAAACAACCATTTGTGTAATATCTTATACATTCCTTAATATGGTAGCAAGTTTATCAAGTAAACTTTTTGACAGATTGCTTACTCTTTCACACTTTAGAAACATACAGGTTTTAGCCTTCATTTCTTAAATCTAGTGCAATTGTGACAGCGGAGCACAGATTGTGAAGTCATTTGTGCTGTAGTGCATTAGTTTGTTATTGCATGAAAATATTTCACTGCAGTGTCTTATCATATCCTTCTTTCAAATCAAAGGTTTGGCATATATTAATGAAATGTAAGCAGATTATACGAGAAGTCTCCACATTGTTGTAGAGTCCCTTGAGCTGTGGACGCGGCGTCGTAGCGAGACTCTCTACAAGATCGCCGGTGTCATGGTCTTCATTAAGGTAACTTAACGTTTTTATCTTTCATACTAACTAAATGTCGTAACTGATTTTATGAATTCAAATAATTGCACATGTTTATTCATTGAATTGCAAATAAATGATAAATAATTGTTTTAAATGAAAATATTAAAACAGTGACATCTGAAGAGTAAGGTCAGATGTAGATTGCCAACTGTTTGTCCTCTATAAACTGAGCTGTTTGAGTGGCACTCTAGAAGTTTATGGTACATGTATAAGGAAGACAAGAGTAATTCTATGGATGAACAACTTCTTTATTTGACAGTAAGAATGTTTTAGTATAGATTCTACTGTAATGAAAGCAGACTTTCACTCCTTTAGCACCAACATTTCAAAGTTTATAAATTCCAAAAATTAGTTATAAAGCTAGAAATGATTAATAAAAAGTCTGAACCTCGGTGTTGCTAGGATTATGAGGCGGGTCTGTCGGTCTACGAGGGTCTGATGAAGGAAGACCCAGACCGCGAGGAGGCGTTGAGGAGCGGGATTGGTCGCATTCATCTCCAGGTAAGCTGCCTACTCTTGATGAAAGATGTGAAGTATTATCGGTAGGTATATCAGTATATTGCGTACAGAAACAACAGGATTCGAATCAATACACCCTCCTCAATATATCCCCAAAATCGGACGTTTAGGAGATAAACCTACTGTGTTTTTTAATTTTCTTGGTCTAACGTAGATTCGATACCTGTTGATGTCATTCGGAGCCGAACGCGTTAGACCACGAAAATTAAAAAACACAGTAGGTTTATCTCAATTCTACCATGATGAGTTTTTTAGCATTTTAAATGTCATTTCTTTTCTACCGCATAACGTCAGTTGTGCTTTGGTCAACACTGTGACGTCACAATGTCTTGCGCTTATGACGTCAAAGGTTGACATCACTGAACCGAAACCGGTTTCGGCAGCTCCATGAACTAGATCTACACTCAGCCTTTCGCTTGAAAATACACTTTTTCCTGGACATAAACCGGCGTGATATCGATGCGAATCAAACTATTTCTATAAAAGTACTGGTAGTACAAAGATAAAATACTTTTAGTTAGTATTCAGACGAAGCAACTTCCGAAACGTACGGTGACTGTATGCATGTCTACTCGTGTCATAAAGTTTGTTTCTATGGCAATGTGTATCAAACCGCGGTGAATCGGCCGTCATAAAAATCGTGTTTGAACGTAGGTTCGACCATAGAAATAAACCAATGAAAGTTGAGGATTTTGAAAAGTCATGGTAGAATTTAAAATAAACAATTACAAATTAAGATTTCAGAAAAACAGTACACAAAAACATGATTATACAGATTCATGTTGTGAAAATGGAACAAATATGAAAAATGTTATAACCACATATTGAAAAATATCCTTTTCCAAACTGATGAACAGCTGAGCAATGACTGTTTGTATTGTCGGAAATTATAAATTCTAGAAGCAGTAATATTTTGCAATACGTATCGCATTACGCTCATCAGTAACGCAATTTCTTGCAATAAAAAATCAGGAACACTAGATTATACCCATCCTACTCTACATTCATTGGTCTAAGATCCATTCTCTCTCTGAGGGGGTATCAGTTTGGGAGTGAAGAAGATTTTGCCATTTTGTATGCTTTAATCTGTGTCTAGAGTTTTGTAGAATGACAATGATCTAGTGAGTAGTATAGTGTATGCTATTGTATTTGGACTAGTTTAAAAAAAATTCTTTTTGTTTCAAAATTTGGTTGTTGGTAAGAAGAAGAAATGAAACCATCAATGATGATTTCGTAAACTTTCAAAATATTAAAATGTAAGATTGTTGTAGTTTGCTTCTACTCTTTCTGAGCTCACTTCCTCTTATTTGCAGATGGGGAACGTTCCTGATGCGTTGGCGCTATTCACCGAGCTGGAGAACTCGTCCAAGAAGGGAGACAACTCCGTCAGCTGCAGGAATGCAATAAACAGGTCACCTTTCTCTTCAGTATCATACAAATTATCTCGACTTGCACAGCAATGTCGGCTTACCATTTGTCAAAACCGGTCATATGCCATAGGTTTAATATTTAGCTATGTTAAACTGGGCCGAGGACCAATCAGAAGGCAGTATTTTCAAACTAGTTTTGGGTCACGTTAGAATGAAGATTTGATTTGGTTTCACAGATTTTTCAGTTTCTGTAACTATTGATAATTTTCTTCCCAAGTACCTCTGGCAATTTATTATATTGGAACATTACTGAACATTCCTTTGACTATGAGTGTTGACTTTGTAACTTTATTTTCTTAACTCTCCATTACAGAGGGCTGCTGGCCATGTGTCAGAACAACTTCTCCGAGTCGTACACCCACTTCAAGCTGGCGGTCCAGCTCGAACCTCACAACACGTGTGTAAGTATCCTTGACAAAAGAACAACATTCAGACATGTTCTTCATATGATATTTATTGAAGACCCATGCCGCCTTGGGGGAGTTAATTCATCAATGAAACAAAACACAACATTTTAGATGAATGTAAGATACTGATAATTGACAATGTGCCACATCATATTAAAAACAGATTAATAAGTTAAATATGTTATCAAATAATCAGCAATGAAATACTGGGTTTTGTCGGTGAAATAAAATGTCTATCAGGCTACAGTGACGAAATATATTGTCACTTGTCAGGTACCAGAACTACTGTCAGCTATTTGAACAAATCAGAACAATTCATGGAATAGTATTGTGGATCTATTCCGAGAGAGGGAAAAGAGGATACGTGCCAGAGCTACCTAGCTGATGCACGATCTAACTCAATAATATTTGAACAAATTTGGGCAATGATTTGTTAGTGATAATGACAATGTGCCACATCATATGGAAAACACAATAATGTGTTGAATATGAGTTTGCATTAATAAAACAAATATGCACTGTCATACATGTGAGAAACATCGCTACACAACATCTCTATACTGATGCACTCAATACCAAAGCAGCCAACTTACATACGTCAATACTCGATCACATCATTATCGCAATGACATTGCTTCAATAGTAAATGAACAGATGATATGACTTCACTCATACCTCACAGTGTTTCTGATCTTCCTAATCTCCATCCAATGGTCTAAGATACTTTTAAAATTAAATTGATCATGAACTGGGAGCACTGTCTGTATTGCAGGCGGTGAACAACATGGCGGTGTGCTCGCTGTACCTGGGTCGTCTGAAGGACGCGCTCAACACGCTCGAGTCCCTCGTGCACCGAGACCCCGCCAACAATCTGCACGAGGGGATCCTCTTCAACCTCTGCACTCTCTACGAGCTCGAGTCGTCCCGCGCCCTCCACAAGAAACAAACCATGCTTGATCTCGTCAGCAGGCACAAAGGAGACGGCTTCCCTATCGTCTGTCTCAAGATGACGTAAAGTCAGACTCGGCTCTGTCTGAATAGACTGTATTCACGGCCTGGTACTGGGTTACACGTGACCGATAAACACATGACTGATTTCTGCAAGATATGTTTGAAAGGCCTGCTTCATTAAACAAAAGAGAGTTCACGAATCACACCGTGACTCCATCTTGATCACTTATCATGAGATACTGTGAGCTGGGTATGTTCAATCTTCATGTCATGTTGTTCTAGACGGAGCCCAGTTACACCAGAACTTGTAGAAGTCCATCGGATCTTCATGTCATGTTGGTCTAGACGGAGCCCAGTTACACCAGAACTTGTAGAAGTCCATCGCATCTTCTAACTGGCAATGCTGCAATCAGATTGTGACTCGATTATGTGATACTTTAAGACGCAAACAATGAAATTTCACAATTTTGTTAGTTCCAATAATCAGGTCAAAAGACTTTTCTTCATCTCTGTATTTATCTTGTATTTATACAAAGACATAGTTAGTCAAAAGATGTCAAATGATTTTTGTTTTAGATAATGTCGATATCAATATTTTGCGAGCCAAAAATGGTCTCATGGTAGGCATCAGTTGACAAAGGTCTGTCGAAAAAGAATGTAGCATTATTGCAACCATAATTTATTAAGAGTAAAAAATGAGTATTGTTATATTATTTCTTTGTTATATTTTGTTGTGTATGTGAAATAGCGTCTTATTATGATCCCTGCTTATATTTTCAAACGGATGTTCTATAATATATAATTCATCATGAGTCTTCAATCAATCCCTGGCCTGATTACTATTGATTCCAAAAATCTGATTTATATCTGGGATAAGGTTCCTAGTGAAAATTACCCTTGAGCTAGATTTTGAAGCCCCCTCTGCCTGCTGGGTTTGGTCCCTGTCCCCTTCCCAGTCCGTTTGGTCCTCTCGGTCAAGCTTCAGATCAAACCGCAGACCCTACAATGGACAACACAATGGTTTATAACGTATACATGCTCTTTATGGGGTTTTTACTACAAATTAGGCAAATATCCACCAGTGAGAAGCATCAAGAAAAACAAAATGTCTTAATTATGAAACTGATTTATTTTCATTGTGTGATGTCATCTAGGGGTCATAATATCATTATGCAATGAAAGTTTGAAAACCATAGAATGGCTCTGGCTCTGTGAGAAAGGAATTATAAAAGGCAGGGCCCATTTGCTCTTTTTCAATTTTAGTGTTTGTATAAGGACAATGGCTCATTCTAATATCAGAAAATAACTAAAACGCTAAAGGCCTAATTGTCAAAGATGTTTTTCTCAATCCTTGGTGAGAAAACATACCAGGAGTCTAGTCAGACATTTATAAAGATGATGACAATTGTAAACATTCCATATGAAACTGTTGAAGAAAGTACAATACAAGTCCTGTTGCATATATGTATGATACTCACAATAAAGTACCGGTAATAGAAATAATTCACCCTCAGAGTTTGTCATGTTTGTAAGGATTATCTTGCACATTAAAGGGGCAGTAGCACACTTTTAGATCGAATAAGAGGTGATGACAGGAAAATGAGAAATGGTATCAATTGAAAGAATTTATATAAAGTCAATGAAACCGTAAGTAATAAATCAAATATATAATGTTAAGTTCAGCCATGCAATCCTTTTCCTTGCACAATCATCTGTTCTCTGATGATTGGTTTGTGTAATAAGATTTTTTACACTATCAAAATAATACATTAAACATTAACGTACAATTATCTGTAAAAAATCTAAAAAATTCAATTTAAAAAAAACTTGCTACTGCCCCTTTAAGAAGATGAAAGAGAACAAAGACAAACCAAGCGAAGAGGACACAACGTCACACAAGTTCTGAGGATGTTTTAACATTTCCTCTTATGTCCCTGTCAATTGATAGAGGAGTTGCCCTTCCATAATGTCTTTATCACTCAATACAAATTGCCTTGATATCAACAGACTATTGAAATGTGGTACAGACAGATTCATCATGCTGCTTACCAATTAAAGCAACTTCATTCTCTATCAATCCAAATTTCAAAATATCAACCCAAGCAAAACACTTCACGGAAAAGCATAACTCAGCAGCCAAAACCATGCTTCGTTCCAATAACTCATCTTTGCCAGCTCTCTCAGGTTACGTGGCTGAATTTGATGATCCTTTCTAATTCTTATCAACGTTGCAAAAGGACGCCACACAGTATTTTGTGCTAAGCAGCAAGGGTTAAAGTAGGCCAAGATAGACTGACATAAGTGATGTCATAGGTGATCACAGCAGTCAAAAGAACGAGTCAAGTGTCAACCCAACTAAAGACCTGAAGAGAACTGAGAAGAGAAGACCGGACACTGACCTCCTTGGCTTGTTGCAGCAGCTCGGGACTCACACCGAGGTCCTGCAGTCGTCTCTCCACCTGCAGGGGACGAACAGAACATTGATACATCTCGTGGATATAGGTGAAATAATGATAAGCCCTTAAAACCTATTTTCATCTTCTTCTCCAGAAGCATAAGGCCTAGAAAGCTTAAACATAGTGTACAGACTCCTTGACTAGTGAAGATTAATAATTGTAGATTTTGTGACCCTGTAGCCCCTACTAAGGGGGGAAACACATTGGCCACACCCTAAAGCAAAATCAAATATACAGCCTGATGAGCTACTGAACCAATGGCTCTATTGTTTTTCACTATATTCGATTGTTCGCTATATCTGCGTTCTACTGTAGTTGTTTAGTATACCAAGGCTTTGGACAGCGGGCAGTCTTTCACAGAAAGCCATCATGAGAGGTCTTCCTTTCCTACATAATGACAGGGGATATCATCAATACAGTCCTTAATCTCATGCTAATGACTCTCACTCAGCCCTAGGAGCTGTGTTCCGACAATTGATCTTGATATTGTGAACTAAGAGTGCTGGATGATCCAATACCTTGTGTTCCGTGATGATAATTATGTCACTCAAATGCCATCACTATCACTATCACTATCACAAAGGTACCCTCTTCAAAAACAAGGACAATTTCATCTAAATGTCCAGTAGGGAAGTTTGTCTCCTAGCACAATCAGCAAGCTAGCTGTGGCTGTTATTTTACAACTTTGCATAATATCTTACCCGATTCCAGTTGTCCTAAAATCCCAAAACTATCAACCCCTCCCCCCCCCCCCCCCCCCCCCCCCTGTTGAATTTTGTCATCCCCCTCCACAAACCATAACTACAGTGACTGTGTCTCCACGTTCCGATCGATGCTGAAAACTCATTTATTCAGACAATCTTACAACTAGAAATCCATGTTGTTTGTAGAGCTCAAACAGCGCTTTTGAGCAGTGACTCTGTTTTTTAACTAGCTGGATACCAGCGCTTTATAAATTTTTAGTTATTAGGTCTTCAAGACAAGGTCTGAAGACCTATTGTTATTATCCGTGTTTTTCTTATTATTTTTATTATTTGCACTTTTTTTGTGGCAAAGATTCTGAAGAAACGGTTCGATCGAATATCATGAAATTTTGAGGGATGGTAGTCCGTATCATGAACTCGTTTTGTACGAGCCGGATTTTTGAATTTCAATTTCGTTTTTGAGTTATCTCCCCTTAAAGGAAAAACTTCAAACCTCGATTTCTCAGTTACTATGGGAGATAATTTTCTAAAACTTTCACCAAAATTTGGGCAACAACATTCCCCATCGATTGCGCCCTATGCCGTTTTCGGCCGTAATAATAGATTTTTTGCTATTTTCGAAAAACTTAAAATTTTCTTAAATTTCGCGGTTCTGACGGTACGCATCTTTGAAAATCTTCTCCTCACTAACTACAATACATACAGACGCACACTATAGCTCATTTTAAAGCTGAATAAATGCTGTTTAAAGGAACCTCCCACACCTGACCTCTATTTTTAGCGGTTTTTGCGCTACATCGATTTCAAAAACGACCATTGGAAAAAAGGGATTTTTTACGCGTCACTTTCAAAGGGGCGAAACTCGGTTAGGAAATGTCAAATATTAAATCTGTTTGTAGCATTCTGTTTTACAATGATTGTGCAACATATTCACTACAGATCATTAATATATAAAAGTTGATAGTTAACGAAATAATTGGACATAAACAGTGTTTTTACATTTTTATGCGATTTCTACATTTTTAGAGGGTTATTTTCTTTTGAGAATTTTTGTTTCGAAACTGCTCCAGATAGAAATTTTATCTTTGATGTTTTGTGAAGCATATGTAATGAGTAGACAGAAAAAAATATCAACAAGTCATGAAAAAATATTTTCTGTCCATGACCTGTCCTTGAATATTGGGATTTTTGGAAAATCCTCACTTTTGGCATATTTCAATTATCCAGAAGTCCTTTGCTAATTGAGATATCACAGATTTGATTATACCTTCAGAAGCACCATTTAAAGCAAAAGATTTCCTTTATTACATACTATCATATAAAAGTTGATAGTTAAGAAACTAGAAAGACAAACATCGGGTAGGGGTCTAAAAATCTTCATTTTACAGTGTTTTTATTAGCTCACCTTTACAAAGTAAATGTGAGCTTATGTCATGGCGCTTCGTCCGTCGTCCGTCTGTCTGTCCGTCCGTCCGTCTGTCCGTCCGTCCGTCTGTCCGTCCGTAAACTTTCAGGAAAAAGACTACTCCTCCTAAACGAATCCAGATATCATTCTGAAATTGTAGTATGTTATACCCATGGTGATTCCTCACAGAAAGGTAGACGTTTCAGTTTTGAGAATCCAAGATGGCCGCCATGGCAGCCATATTGAATTTTCAATTAGATTTCACGAAAAAGACTACTCCTCCTAAACGAATGCAGATATCATTCTGAAATTGTATTATGTTATACCCATGGTGATTCCTCACAGAAAGGTAGACGTTTCAGTTTTGAGAATCCAAGATGGCCGCAATGGCAGCCATATTGAATTTTCAATTAGATTTCACGAAAAAGACTACTCCTCCTAAACGAATGCAGATATCATTCTGAAATTGTAGTATGTTATACCCATGGTGATTCCTCACAGAAAGGTAGACGTTTCAATTTTGAGAATCCAAGAAGGCCGCTATGGCAGCCATATTGAATTTTCAATTAGATTTCAGGAAAAAGACTACTCCTCCTAAACGAATCCAGATATCATTCTGAAATTGTAGTATGTTATACCCATGGTGATTCCTCACAGAAAGGTAGACGTTTCAATTTTGAGAATCCAAGATGGCCGCCATGGCAGCCATATTGAATTTTCAATTAGATTTCACGAAAAAGACTACTCCTCCTAAACGAATGCAGATATCATTCTGAAATTGTAGTATGTTATACCCATGGTGATTCCTCTCGGAAAGGTAGACGTTTCAGTTTTGAGAATCCAAGATGGCCGCTATGGCAGCCATATTGAATTTTCAATTAGATTTCATGAAAAGACTACTCTTTCTAAACCAATCTAGATATCATTCTGAAATTGTAGTATGTTATAACTATGGTGATTCCGCACAGAAAGGTAGACGTTTCAGTTTTGAGAATCCAAGATGGCCGCGATAGCAGCCATATTGAATTTTCAGCTGCAGATGACACATCATTATTACTAAATTTTAAGCTTTCATCAAGTGATCACTCGCACTATATAAATTCTCTAATTTGAACTTACTAATCATAATATTATCTTGAATATAGAATATTTAAGATTGTCATGCAAGTTGTTCTATATTTTAAGTGTTTCTAAAACGTTAAGATGAAAGACAAACATAATTAATTAATTTGTTTAAAATATTTATGCCAACTAGCTGCAAAAACCCAATGACATTAAACATCATGTTAGATTTTGAACAATGGTATCTCCCTTATATTCCTTTAAATACCACACAGAAGGGGTCAACCAGAGTTCAGATATTTCTGTTGAGAATACTATGCTGTCTAATACACATCCCAATACAGGCTGCTAGCATCATAGTGTGAGCTGCTAGTCTGTTGCATAATCAACCTGACCCAATTGATATGGTAGAGCATTATGCTATATGGCCATGTGTATGCAATAAGAGTTATGGAAATTAGACTTGTATTCTCATGACAGTGATATGTTCTTTCTAAGAATAACAACTTACACAAAACTTGTCACTTGTTTTGTGTTTAGCTATCTACATGATAAGTTGATGTGGAAAGAGTTATTTTGCATCAGGTTCCAGTTCCTTTGTTTTACTCATATTTGTTTCATTTTTATATCTATATACAGAAGTTCTTCTTGACACAAAATCAATTTAGGACATAAGCTAACTATATTTTGTGAAATTATATATGTTTTTACAACAATTCATGTTCTCTCCCGTCAAGTCTTTTAATACCAAACATAAGGGCTTAGCCAGAGTTCAGGTTTACATGCTCAGCACACTAGGATGCTTCTCCAAATATACGTACACAAAGCCAAATACACAAATTGCTACACTCTCCTTAAGGATCTGGGGCTAGCAGCCCTGCCTGCTTGTATATTGCATAGTAATCCTGACCTAATTGATAAATAGAACATAATAGACTTTATGGAAAGTATATAAATTGTCTTTATGAAAAGGATACTTGTATTCTATTAATAGTAATACTTTTTTCAAATAACAATTTAAACAAGTCAAGAATCAGCTTTTGTGTACAACAATCTGCACAATGAGTTAATATTAACAAGTCAAGAATCTGCTTTTATGTTCAGTAATCTACATGATAAGTTAATAATATAGGTATTTTGTATCAGGTTCCAGTTCCAATACCATGTGTTTTATAAATACCTGTAAAAATAAATGATAATTGTATCATGCTGAAGGGGTTCTGGGAACAACATGTCATCATAGAAGTCATTATTTTTCAATTAGATTTCAGGCCAAGTACTACTCCTACTAAATCAATTAAGATATCATTCTGAAAAGTGAGTGTTTTTTTATATAGTGATTCCTGACAAAGACGCATTTATTTTATTATCAAGAATCCAAGATGGTCAATATGTCAATTATATTGAATTTTCAATTAGATTTCATGAAATTCATTGAAAAGAATACATTTCCTGATCAATCAAATCAATGTCATTATATTTGTATTGATACGCTTGTTGTAATATTTATCAACACTATAAATACAGTTACAAAAAACTGTATGAATCATCTTTATCTGCGAACAGCCTGAAGCATGACTGTTTTAATAAATCCTTTCCGTTTTACATAATTCTTGACACTTCATATATGGCAAATAACATAGTCAGTGAGGGATAAATATACATTTTATAATCATCTATATCTGATTACGGTCTGAACAATGATTATCTAGATAATTATAATGATCATTCAATTCAAACAAATCCTTTTCAAAAGCATTTAAAATGATTAAATTTGTTCACTCCCAACACTAACTGTTAGGTTTTTTAGTCCTTTGTTCCCATGCAATTAATTTTTTCCAAATTTAAAATTTTGGTTAATGAATAACAAATTATCTTTTATTTTTTTTGTCATGCTAATAAAAGATATCATTTAATATTCATCTTCAAAACTAATTGAACAGCTGTCTGAACAATTCTTCTTTTACAAAGTCTTTCTCACCAATTCTCTCTGTTAGTTAAGATACTTCAATAAACATATTACTGAGTTGACCTCCAGATTATTTCCATTGCAAACCTCTCTTCTACCCCCACCCCTTCTATCCCCCCCACAACCCCCCACCCCATTTCCCCATCTATCCTTCCAGCCCCTCTCCTGCAACTCTCCTCTAAAGAGTATCTGTATTGCATATTGAAATGAGGGGAGGACACTCACTATAATGGAATAACAGTAACTTACATAAGAGGATAAGTTACATAAGCTACATGCAGGTGCAAGAGGTCATAATAAGGTCATCATATCTAGTAATTAGCATAAACCCCCATGTTGCTAGCCTATTCTGACCAATCAGATTGCACTAACATATGTCAAGATTTAAGATATTCAGAAATTTTCAGTTAGAATTACATGAGACATTGACCTGGACAGTTTACTTTGGCAATTGGACCTATCACTAGCTGAATTTGTGATTTGTGTCAGAGGGATATATTCCAAATGTTTATGTGCATCATCTTTTAGTTCTTTGGAAGTTGAGAGTGTGACTAAATGAATACTCCTAAACCAATCAAGATATCATAATGAAATTAATACAGATGCCCACATAAAAGTAGCATTTTGAAGATTAAAAAGTCCAAGATGGTCACCAATTTAGCCATAGATATACAAAAAAGTTATACAAAAACCTACTGCTTGTTAACAAATCATGATTATATCATTCTTGTATTAATGTTTGTTCAAGCTCTAGTGGTTTTCCAACAGAAGAATAGCATTTTAAAAGATAAAAAAATCATGATGGCAGCCATAATCAATTATCATATAAAAGATGGTTACACAATTAAACCTTATTACCACATCATTCATTTTAAGGTGAGCTTCTGTACCCTCGGTACTTTTATTAAAGTTAACAAAATTATTACTCCCTCAATATCTAAGTTTTCTAAACAAATTATACATCTTTGTATGCGGAAAATCAAGACCAACATTATTTCTGATATGCCTTATCAGTAAAATATCAATAGTTAAAGTGCTACGTTTCATTACATCACACAGGGAGTCTGAAACATTCAATTTTACATTACAGCGTTAAATCCCATGTATCTCGAAAACGGTGACAGATAATTCAACCAAATTTTTTTCTACTTCTAGGAATAATATTCTCTGAAGAATGATGTCATAGCTGACATTGGCCATCATGATGGAATTTTCTGAAAAGTCTTTAACACTGAATATCAAGTGGAATTTGGTCATTTTGATAATGCGTTAGTTACTGTTTACCTCTTAGACAAAAAGTCATGTGAAGGTCAAACACTGTGTGAAGGTCAAACAGGAGTCTTGAAGACCTTAGTATTGACGCGTCAATCCTAGTTATTATTATTATTATTACTGTTTGTTACTTTGGTGAATATAAGATTCTAGCCTATTTCCAGGGAGAATGTTGTAGTTACCATGGTGATAGTCTTCAGGTCCCTCTGCTGCAACTCCCGGCTGACGGCCGACATCGTGCTCTGGAGCAGCAATCTGGAGAAGAGGATGTGAACTGTGAACCTTTGACCTTTTACCTTGCACCCCACTTTATGCAATAACTCGGTAGACCTTCTCGAAAAACTCAGATTTCATTGATTTGAATCGAGCTTGCATTAAACTTGCAATTAACTTCCAATAGTAGTTATAAAATGGAGTCTTCATTTGACTTTGAACCTTTGTCTTTCTACATTGCATCCCTCATTTATGCAACAACTCGGTAGACCTTCTAAAAAAACTTTGATTTCTGTGGTTTAAATCGAGCTTGCAATCAATTTGCAATAAACTTGCAATACTAATAATAAAATGGAGTCTTCATATAATGTTCATTCATGTAGTATAAACATCAATGGATATAAATATCTTATCATTGACAACTGAGCCTTCCAAAATCAACTGGGTGATTATTCTTGCAGTGAAATATAGGCACAGCTCGAAGTTTATTTGCCAAACAGCTTGAAGCTTGAAGCTTGAAGCATATTCAAAGAATTTCTTTACTTTCCTGACATGCATCTGTGACAATATCCTTACCTTGTGTTAAGTTTGCCTTTTGACAATTTACAATTTGAGACTATTTATTTACTTGAGAAGTTCATACCAACAAGGACCAAGGTTTGAATTATTACTGGTCCGATGGCCCGTGACTAGTAGGAAACTTGTTTGGCCGGAAGTCTGACATCGTATCATTTCAATGTTTTGGGCTAGCTGGATTTGTGTTTGGGCTTTTAGTTTAAGAAATCCCAATGGCCAGTACTATCATAAGAATAATTTGACCCCTAAGGACGTCAGGAACTCTCACCTGACCCGCACATAACACGTGACAAGTTTGACCGTGACCTCTGGGTCACTTCCTGTGTCCAGTTTCCTGATGATCTCTGCGAGATGGAGCCAGAGCTGGGAGAGATGAGGCTGTTGACCAATCAGACGGAAGAGACACTGTTCAGTCTCCGCGTGATTGGTCAGAGCTTGTAGCACCTCAAGATGGAGAAGAGCAAATTGTTTTTTCTGGTCTGCGTTCTGGGCCTGCGAGGTCTGGAGAGAGATGTTACCATGACAACATGTACTGAGACAACATAAAAACATCTATAATTTGGTTCCAAGTATAGAAATTGAAGTTTATGTTAGTGTTTAAGTGAAAGATAATTTAACTCTCACTTGACAAGGATGCCTTTATCATTAATCATGCTTTATATAAAAAAAAATCCCTATAAATTCAATGAAAACTTACTGAACTTCTGACAATCAGTTTTGACAAAAATTAAAATTCAGGAAAGAGAAAAGCCTGACCAGGTTCTGTGAGATCTCCTCCGCCTCCGTCACATGACCCAGCTGGAGGTAACACCGACACACAGACTGGTGGATGTCGAGTCTCGTAGCCGCGGAGTTGGTCGGGAGCACCGCTGGGGTAGAAAATAAAATAATGATAATAACTTTACCTTGTTTCAAGGAATAAAAGTATCAATATAATGACTTTGAACTAATGAACTTGATTGATACAGAGCAAGATAGAGAGGTGACCAACCGAAGTGGGGTAAAGTATGAGAAGGATAAACCGCCCAAAATACCAAAATGTTTTTACATGTTTTGTATGAAGTTGAGGGAGTCAACTGACTACAAAACATGTATTATCATACTGGTATTTTGGCAGATAACCACATGTGAATAATAATCAGATAACTAACCAAGAGAACGCATGTAGAACTCTGAGGCTGCCTTGTAATTCCCTTTGTAATACTGAAAGTCTGCGTTCAGCTTGAGGAGCTGGGAGTTGTTGTCGGACACCGTCTCATCTACTGTGGAGACTTCTCTCTCAAACCACTGAAACATTGATTCTTGTTGATTCAAGTTGATAAAGAGAGGAAGGCAAAAGGACAAGTAAATAAGAATTCTCAACATAAATTGTGTTTTCTGAACAGTGATAGAGATAAATGCCATTTTAATACTTGGGATCACACTATCCACACTAGTATTGAAGATACCGTTGTCTAAATATAACAATTTAACGTGCTGAACAGTGGTTGATCCATCTTATATATATATTTGTCATACATTTTTTTATGTTTCCGAGATATCCTCGCAATAATAAAAGAAACACAACCATGCATGTTTCCAAAAGGTTAACTACTACACCCCTTCTACAATTACTGGATACTGAATCGCCACTAAACACCTGAATAAAAACCTGCAATCAAGTTGAGCAGACACAGTTAATGTGTTAATGAAACAAATGAGATCAGTGCCACCTAGTGAGTTAATCAATATTTAGAGCAGCTTGGACAGTATTTCATTGGATAATATCTCAGTACAATTTATTCTTTTTGCATTACATCCAAAATGACACAGACTAGTTTATCCTATCTTGACAACAAATTATAGCAAACATTCACATATTATTTAGAAGCTTTTAACGAAAAAACACTCACCAGAGGCGTGCAGACTTTAGCGTTGAAGGAGGTCAGTATGGTAGCGGCTGATCGGTCACGTGTCTCCCCGAGATCTTCGTCTTCGAAACCCAGACCTAGCTCCATGATGCTTCAGTCTCTGGAATTAGAATAAGAAGGCTGAGGGTAGATGTGAGAGTTCACCTTTTGAAAGAGGGTACATCATTTTATATTTTAAAATCCCCACCATCTTCAACCGTCCCCACCCATCAAGCCCATCCCAGCAATTAACACTGTTTATAACAGGGCAATAAAATATTTCATGGGAGCAAGAGAAACTACACCAGCGCTGTATTAAGAGACATGGGGTGGGAGTCACCGGTCATCCCGATGTAGAAATGTTAACCCAAGCACTCATGTGAGCGGAACCAGGCAGCAACACCAGCCCTTTTATATACTCCTTGTTATCCACAAGGATTGAGACAAGAACAAGGAATTTTCACACGTTGTGGGATTACGTCAATATTAACGAAAACCGACAATTTTTTTTGCTTCGGAAATACATAAAAGTTCTTCGTGATGTATAGTATAGAGGAGTAAAGGAGGTTGAATAACTAGAGGGAACTTCAGGAAGTAAATATGGAACCAGTATAGGACAAACTTTGATCATATCGCCATTTAAGTCTGTCTACGAAGCTGAAGAGTATGAACAGGGTCGTAAGCTCTAGCCTTCATTCTGAGTCATAGTCCGCCATCGTAGCTTTGTGTTCAAACAGGTTGCTACAACAACTAACCACTGAATGTACGGGCGTGTTTTACCAATCGTGCTTGTGTTGAGGGTGATGTTTTATTTCATTGTCCTATATGAATATATTAATTACTTTTATTGTTTTAAGCAAATTTGCTTATTTTTTGTGTGTGATGATAATAAGTATTCTTTTATGATTTATAATGAGGAAATAGTGTTTTTAATAGAATACCGAGTTGTTTTATGTTTTATGTTTGGACTCCAAACATCTCCTAACTTTGGATTGTATATAAAATTATTAATGTGGTTTGTATAAGATTAAAGAGACACAGAGTATGTTGATAGGATCACATATGTCAAATTTTGAATCGATGTTATTACATCGGGAACCACTAACTGTTACTGAAAATAACAAGTTAAAGGTCAATCAGAGCAAAAATACGGCCATTCAAAGTCTGGATTTGATCGAAAACGGACAATGTTGCTCGAGTGGCGCTCGCAAATTCGCCAAACATAATTTTCCTTGTCATAAGCTGACAAGAATATATATACGATTCTATAGTGTTTATTAGGTATTGTAACTAATAGGTAGATTAATTTGATGCATAATTCCGTATATTCAGTTTACGTATTTGAGATGTTTTCTTGATTTATGCATAAATAGAGGTTATCATGCTCGTGTGTTTTGGGATCGTAAATATCCTGCATTAGGAATAAACATTGTATTTTGCGAGCATGATAACTTCTTTATCATACAATGTCATTTTAAATTTTATTCGACAAAAATGCTTGAAAATACCAATTTGATAGTTGACATCGTTTTAAAAGATGCGCGCATTGATATATGCAAATGAACGGCGTAATGGCTGAGACAGTGAATTGACAAAATACAATTCCTCCTTATGAATGCCTTTTAATACCGTGCAAGTTATTAAGTCACAACTCCAACATTTTAACATTTCTAAATACTATAAAAAACGATGATTTTCAAATTAAAAACATTTAAACGTGTCTTTGACGGATTCGAACACACGTATAAATGGATATATTTGCAAGTTCAGTGATGAGATATGAACTTCAATCAGCATATTAGATATTTTGTAGCTTATTAAAGGGAGACTGATTGGATCTGCGAAAAACCTTAAGATTGAGTAAACGCCAGGACGGGCTCTTTGACTTTGTTATTGTTTTGCAGTTGCATGCTGGGAAAAGTTCCACTGGTTATACGACTACAATGCGCTGGAATTAAACGCTCTTCTGCTCAACGGATCATGGAATACTATAGGGAATAAACGCATATTTACCACTATGGGTTTGAAACCAGCAGTAATAAATACCTGTTTCAAGAAAGAAGCTGTATTAATTCACAGTGTAACAAATGATCTGGGTCAGACGAAATCTTACGGGATAATTTTATAACTCATTTTTATAAAGATAAGATAAATTTCTAAACGAAAAGTTTTCGAGGTAGGATTTATTACTCAGAGACAGAGACCATAACAAAATTGGGAAGAAAGATGCTTTCAATGAAACAATGGTAAAATAAAACATAGTACCAGGTTAATTTACATCGGTACCTGGTACAATATAAAACATGTTCAGTGAAAGAAAACAACGAACCTGCTTAGTTTGAGAGTTAGCGAGCGCCTCCAGCAGGGCTAATAACGAACCTGCTCAGATGATCCATGTATATAATCTATGTAATAATGTATAATCTTACAGTTTGGGAGTGTGTCCGGAGGAAAAGCTATCATTCATTTAAAATGTTCATTGGTCATATTTAATGTTCTACAACTTCATTGGTTCATTAAACTAGACATTGTGCCGGAGAAAGAAATAACATTTTCATTGGTCAGATGGTGGCGTTCACTAATGCCTACATGGAAGAACGCCTACAGTCTTATCAAAACATCTTCATGCACCAGTGGCTACAACTTCATTGGTTCATTAAACTAGACATTGTGCCCGAGAAAGAAATAACATTTAATTACACAATAATAAGCGTCGATTGTGTATATTTCTTGTCCACTAAGCCAGACACGACGGCGCCATCAAGCAAAGGCCCGACATTTATATGACCTGTTACGACACATGACTAGACTCACTGGACGTCAATAAACTGACACCTCACACCTGTTATCTGTAACATCCGGCTTTTTGATACACAACTTCAAATGGCAGATTCCTCGTCGTCTTCAAGGCACTTTTTAATGTGTATTAGATGTAACTGCAGACTGTTAAATTTATAACTTCTTTGAGAGGCATTTTAGAAATTGGAATGACAAAGACGGTGTCATCGATATATTCCTCTGCATTATTGTTAAATTTATCATACAAATAAAAAACGATGTCATTTAACAACGAAAAATAACATACAAATTATTAGATGAGAAAATTGCTTTTTTCGTAAACCCCATTATACCAATCACTCAGTTACATGATTTCACTGAATAATGAGACAAACATATGTTCCAGTATATTATACGTATAATTATTTTTGAATAAATGTAAGAGATAGGATGATAGGGGCATATTTTTGTTCATATTTTGTTATATGATTGTTAAATCACAAACCTATTCATACTTAGAACGAAGTTATCATATTCATAGAATGAAGACTAATATCGCATCTATAAATATCTGATTATCCTGCCTCAACGGTGATCGGGGGAAAAGTCACAGTCCTTCATTCACCTCAACTACCTAAAACAATTGACTAAAAGCTCTGTCATAAAAAGCATTCTTGTATTTCTAAAGAAACTGCCTTTTCTTGTGAGATCACCATCCATCAACTGTAACATAACTGTTATATCCCGGAGCGCTATCAACATTTAAACCACTAAAAGCTCAGAGAAAATTCATCCTTTCGGACAATGAAATGAAGAAAGGGGACAAATGCTTGGTAGTAATGTTGCAACAAAAGTATCGAATTTATTTAATCCTGATATCCCAAATAAAGATATACATAACACGGTTTCAAAAATACAAATTACGGACAACTGTGACATTCAATATTTATTAAATTATAAAATGATAAATATTATTAACAAAGACAACATAAGATAAATCATATCATGTGGCCTATCATCAGTTAACTTAATTTCAACACACAGAACTTATTTGAAATACCAAACATTTCAGTAAGCATTACTATCATAAAATATTGTGATTTTCCCCAGGCAAATTCGTGACTTTTTTTCCGTTTACGGTGTCAGATGCGGTCACGGATTTCAAAACGATGTACCGTATTCGCCGTAATAAGCGCCCTGCTCCAATAAGCGCCCCCCAAAGGTTTTTGCAATTAACTCTAATAACCGCCCATGTACCAGCGGTACTAAATAATAAATTCAACTTACCTAACTTCAATCCAACAACCCCTTCAGACGAGAAACTAGTCGCTAAGAGCCCTTGACAAGGAATTTCCGCCCTGCTCCTGTCGAGTGTCTATATATTTATCATCTGTCACCACGCAATTCTGGGAAGTGTGACACAATCGATGTCAGACGATCGAGTTAGCGATGTTTACACCGGAATAAAAAATGCACAAGTTTACATCGATGTCATTTCTTAAAAAATAAAAATACATTGTCCAGTTGTTGTTTTTAATGACTATATGCATTGTAAAATAATAAAAATAAATTAATATATTGTTTTTAAATATTCAGGCATTATAAACGTACTGTTAAATTCAGCAGAAATCAAGATGGATGTGGTTTCACTTGCATCATCGATCGGGAATTGAATTATTTGATTTCCTAAATGTTATCAAGAACTATCGCTTTATAAGGCTTGTTATCCATTCTATATGTTTAATATGTCCATTTCCAAACTTATTTATCGTATTTAATCAAAGTTCAAAGATATTTTTGTCAAATATACTTTCGCGAAAGCACGTTTTTTTACTGCACTTGGAATCTCTATCGTAATTTCTTGACGACAAATAATATTATTAATATTCTTTCGTGCTCATGGTCATAATTTTTGCATGTTTTTCTTCGAATTTTATATAAGTAAATATTTCAAGTAACTACATGTTGTTTTGGAAAATGTAATATATCGAAAATGTTTAACAAATATTTGAATATGTAGACATTTAATAATGTATCGACAATTTGTTGTCATGAATTTATTACAACCACGTTTCAGTTTCATACATCGTTTTCAAATCGACTTGCTGATTGGTTGACCTACATTTCTGGACCAATTAAAAGGCTTGTAACAAAGATCTCTCTCCCGTAAACACATGCAGCAAAAGCTGTCGACTGATTATTCACGTTCGTTTTTCATGAGAATAATATTATGTAATCTGACTAAGACAAACAACAAACAATGTAAGTTAGCATTTGCAATTTCTTTTATCATTCTTTTCAATAATATACGTCTGGAAAAGTGTCACTTGATATTTAAGAAGACTTTAACAATATAGTCAAAAGTATCGATGTAAATTTTCAATGCAACTCGCACAATGATGTTCTTGGTTGGGGTCTCTCGCCGCCATAGGCAATGTGATTTGAACTCGATAATGTGTAAGTATGTTTTGAACACCTGTATCAATCATCAAAGACAACCTAAACACAGTTCCACGTGAGTAGTCTATATTTTTCGTTCGTCACTCACATCATTTTAATAAGCGCCCACCCAAATCAATTTTTTAAGCGCCCTGGGCGCTTATAACGGCGAATACGGTACACTATTTTCAACAAATCATACAAAATAGAAATCATTCTTCTATTTGAAAGGGTTTGTTAAAAGCAATGCAAATATAAAATAATAATATATATAATAATAATAATAATAGATATGAAAATGCAATAACATAAAAAGTTTCATTCGCTACGTTTATCCTCTTTGTAATAAATCATTTTATTAAAATGTAGCCCAATTGGCCATTGAGAATAAAGCTGAGTGTGTTACGACGGATCTTTGACTATGCTGAAGGCTTTATCAAATAATAGTGCTTTCGTTAGAATTCTTTTTGATATTGGGGTAAAAATCATATTTTTTATTTGTACGATCACACTTAGGTTACGAAACCCGAGGTTACGAAATCCTCTACAGCTGCCGGGCGGTGCCTAGTTCGTGTCACGTGACCGCGTTACGCAACTAAAAAAATTTCTCGAACTCTCATTACCTTGGCTGATTAGTGTTGTCAGGCCTGAGTATAGTAGTCCGATCAGTCTCCCTTTAAAACCAAATAAAATTTTAAGAAAGATACTCTGTGTCACTTTACATGTTTAGTTGAGTGTCAGCTCTATCCATACACTGTATTCGTTTTTATAAAGGATCATTCATTGTGTTGATACAAGTTGTTGATTTAAGTACAACACCACCTGCTAAACTAAAGCTACCTAATGATAAACCTTCTCAAACTTGACCGCCGCACGTGCAACTGTTTACCACACAAACTCCTCACAGGGTCTGTACGGAGCTACAAACGGTGTCAACTAAGGTTTGAGCACACAAGACGGTGTCGGACGAAATAATATACCCTAAAATATTATCTGTATCTTTATAAGATAAAGAAGAAAATCAACACTTTAATGTTATACTATTTAATTTTTAAGTACGGGTTACTTGTTGAATTGAAAAAGCTAGTTTAAAACGAAGTTTGACTGGGATACATAGTTTGCTTGATAATAACGCAGTTGTAAATATTAGCCACTTGAATTTTAAATAGAAATAATTAATATTTAAAATCACATAACATTATAGATAACAACCTCATTACCAACGAAAATATCACGTGATAGATCTTATATATCTCTTTGTCAGCCTCTTATGCTGTTTTGCCTTTCAAGTCATCGGATCATGTGATTGTGTATTCTCTGAGATATTCTTTAGGATCGAGACCATGGTGATCTGGATGTGTATATTCTTTTAAGGACAAGATGATGTAGACAACGAGCATACCCTTTGGCTCTGTATGTACACTATCTAATCATGCATACATCGGAAATAAAGTCTCTGTACGGCTTACACCTCAGCGACTTTAAATTGTGGTCCCTTCACTACGCTATATACCCATCTAACGCTGCTACACACTTAATCAAGGACATCTCTGACTTAATTAATCATCTATTATCTATAGTGAAATGAAGAAGATTTTTGTTTCTTCTTATATTTTTGAAAAGGCTTTTAATGTTTCTCTTTGTTTATTTTTTTTGCTCATACATCGACTGATTTTGTAAACACACGCAGAAGCTCTGATGAACAATTTAGGAATGTTAAATGTAAGGTTCGTGCACATGCATATTTCAATGTAGACACATTCCTATTCAGTATTGTGTTACCGTCATACTATAAATGCAGTTCTATAGTCTTCGCTGTATGTCAAACTGCTAATATATATATCGCACGGTTTGACTTGGGATATAGCCAATCAAATCATTTTCTCGCCACCTTCTCGATAAAATTTCAACGAGAAAATGATTTGATTTGCTATATCCCAAGTCGGACCGCGCCAGCGAATCTAGCTTCTGATCCCAGATTAGTGGAGTTAGCGTAACGTTCGTACCCTGAGACAGGATGGTATATATATTCTGAGGGGGAGGGTTTCTTAATTGACACTCGCAACAGAACCTTCTGAAATTGTTAGTTATAAACTGACCATTTAAGAATGACACACACTACCTTCCTGTGAATGTTTCGGGTTTTGTCACTGAATAGGTTTCTCGTTAGCATGTTAATGTGACATTGTTCCTTTACGAGTTAACCTGCTCCACATACCTGCTGTACACAGTCATATTCGTATCATGTGGCTGAAGTAAAAATAAAATTTGCGGAGAGGAAAAAAGGTTTATGTTGTCTTTTTATATCAACATTTTACAACTAGATGTAGTTGCTGTAATATAACCGACGCAATTGACCTAATTTAACCAAATATAGGAGACGAATGCACTAAGACATCAGGCATCATGCAGGCCTCCTATCACTTAGCAACATTTACTAAGGTTGACCTTACTCCCATCCTTTAACATTGCACTAAGGCTTACGATCACCTTAGAGTTCTATACATTTCTGTAAGGCCGAATCGCATATTTCAGTGATCACTTTACTGTTAGGGCTATATGCAAGAAGCAGTGGCAGATCCGGGAAGTAGGGGAGACCAGGGCAAAGCGCCCCCCCCCCCCCCCAAAATAAAACAAACAACATATAAGCGTGTTTTCTGGGCATATCAAAATGTTTAGAATGCAATTTGCAGTATGTCTAATTCTCTTAAGATAAACTTTTGTATGACAAACGCTTTTGAACCTACCATTCATGCATATAGAGATATATATTTCGACAAAGGCGGTGCACAAAGCGCCCAATGCGAAAAAACACACAAATGTTATATGTCAAACACCTATAATAAACAATTGCCATACACGGGCGCCCTTATGAAAACTAAACAAATAACAAAAACCTAGGGTCAGTATGCAAGGAACGGAAAAACATGTTTTTATATGTCATGGACCTATATTTTGGAAGTTCTTATCGAAAAACGTACATGAATTCTATATACTATGACGAATTTTTAAGAACTGTGGGAGTCTTGACAAGTTAACCCATTTACAATCAAACCAGTATATATATTGACTGGTTTGAAGGACAATTTAACATTTTACAAACATTTAATCTTAAATAATTACAAAATGGTTTTGTTACACTAATTTCCGCGATTCTGATTGGACGAGAGCGCTCAAAAACCTGCTGCCATTTCTCGAAAAATGCAGAAAAATTTGCAACCGTACCATGTGCATTCATTCCTTGTGACGTCACAATCACCTGACGCAATAGGCCGGTTTTGACAGTTGCGAGTAACGTTCTGTTGCAAAGCCCGATACAACATATCTTATCACTTCCAACCTGCGTATGTAACAAGTAAATTCATTCTTCTCCCTAATACAATCCATACATTCACCGGAAAGACTATATTTTAATAACTACGAGTCCTCAAGCTTGTTCGCTCTGAGCGTCTCGCAAACGGCGGACATTTTGAACGTCGTATGATATGCTAATTAGGGTTATTCCGAAAATGCGGATTCCGGTTAAGACGAATTGTGATTGCATTGGTGTAAATGGTTGCGAAAACGAAATTAAATCTTCGGCCGTTTTAGTTTATGGAGTTCTCAATTTTGATTCAACTTTGTATTGTTTCGTGTAACACACCACAATTTCACGACATTGATGACAGATTTTTTGAAAATAATTAGGAAAAACTTTGTTAAAATGTTGATTTTGAAATTATAAGGATTGTTTTACATGTTTTGTGCCTCTATCGATGTATAACAGCAACAAATTTTGAATAAAATCGCTACGCTACGCTACGCGATTTTATACAATTTGTTGCTGTTATACATCGATAGAGGCACAAAACATGTAAAACAATCCTTAATTGGGCTTGTCATAAGGCCTATCTTTCTAATCGTTTAGAGATAAACAAAATATATGATGAATATCAAACTTATGTTAAAAAAATAAAAGAAAATATATGTGGTTCTAAATGAAATAAAAATCATATAATATGATTTTATACTTCATTTTAAATATCAATTTTAAAATAAACAGGAAAATTTAGAGTGAAAATTACAATTCAACTTTACGATATTTCCTTTTGAAAACTAATTGATAACTCGGATACCATAATGTTGACCATAAAGAAATATTTTAGATCACTCTGCATGGGCAAATAATAGAAAATAATTAAAGCAATGAATTACAAATTTTCTTATTCAGTGAATAGGTGATATATATTTGTGTAATAGGTGCTCTAGAGTTTTATGTTGCGCTTTGGGCTTATATGAAACATTGGAATTAGAACAAATTCTTTCGTTAAAGAAAAATGCCGTTTTTTTCCAACTTTTTGCAATGGTAAGTCTCCAACTCACGTAAACGATGCAAACGTGGATCACAACGTTTCCTAACTTTTGCTTTCATTGGTTGATAATGACAAACAAAGCCATCTGCATGACGATCGTTTAGGAGAAATAATTGATCACTTTGCCCCGACGGCGCGCTTTGCCCTGGTCTCCCCTACACCTTTTTTAACGAAAAGGAAGTGAGTTCCTCTGGTTCATCTTTTACAGTTTATCTATCAAAGCGTCCTCAATCTATATAAATTTAGATCAACAGGTTTTAGATTATGTCAACAGTATGTCATAATATAAAACCTGTTAATCTTCATTCAAATTGAAGCATCGTAATCACAATGCTACGTGAGGAGTCGGACCCACAACTCTTACTCCAGGCCCAGTCTGTACCCAGCTGTTGTTGATGAAGGTACGACTGAATGAGGGGAATTGAGTTTTCTGAATGTATGCAACAAGACAGGTGTTCTCCGATAATGTAATAAAGCTCGATTGATCTGGGTTTAATCAAGTTCAACAATGAGGAGAATATTCCAGTGGACGACTATAGGCTGGCGTTACAGGAGGTGTAGGCATATGTATCAATGATAAATAGAGCACTAACATTTCCATCTTCCTACGCATAGCCCAACACGCCAGTTTACGAACTGTCAATTTATGCCTTGCTACAGACCCTTAACTTTTCTGTGCTGCTATAGTGCCACTACATGTGGGCTCGAATGCCAGCACAGAAAACTCATGGGTATGCAACAAGGCATAAAACTCACAATTCGGGAACTGGCGTTTTAGGCTTTGCATAGGAAGATGTCACATTTCTGAAGAGGCCAGAAAACCACTCATCAAAATAAATACATGTATAATCATAATTTTGATGACCATATGTTATGTTGATTAGACCTATCTTTGTAAAAAAGATCAACTAACTTGACACTTTACTGTATAGAGACTGGCTGAAGATTTTAAAAAAGATTTTAAAAAATATACTTACTCCGTGAGTCCCTTTCACCAATAAGGGTCATATTTGTTAATTGATAATGACAATAGTGTCTTATCAAGAAGAACCGAATCATTCCTGTTTAAAGGTATCATTTAAAGGGAATCAACAACCTAGCTTGTGAAACCTAATTGACCATCGTTAATGGAAGCCTCCAGACGATTAAGGGGGGTCACGTGACACAAACTTGGTACTGGTTGTCAGCTGTAAGCGGGGCATGTTCCCGATGTGCCTACATCCCAATGTCCCTACACTGCTATCAAACAGAGACATGCATGGGTGGTTTGTGTATTGGGTTCAACCAATCCGTAAGCGGTTCGTAACCAAACGATTGTGTCCCTACCGAGCATAAACGCCTCTTTCGGGGCCCTGCACTGTAAAAAATTACCGTATTTTTAAACGGTGAAAGACCTGGCAGCTGGTTGCCAGCAAGTTACCGTTTCAAAAAACAGTGGTCCTGTAGGTACATTTCAGCCCTGTAGACACAGACATCCCACTGTAACTACGGTAACTTGCTGGCAACTAGCTGCCAGGTGTTGTACCGTAGCTACGGTAACTTGCTGGCAACCAGCTGCCAGGTGTTGTACCGTAGCTACGGTAACTTGCCGGCAACCAGCTGCCAGGTGTTGTACCGTAGCTACGGTAACTTGCTGGCAACCAGCTGCCAGGTGTTGTACTGTAACTACGGTAACTTGCTGGTGACCAGCTGCAAAGTGTTGTACCGTAACTACGGTAACTTAATGGTAACCAGCTGTTGTACTGCATGTACGGTAACTTGGTGGTAACCAGCTGCCAGGTGTTGAAACGACCTACAGGGCAACCTGAAAATAAAGGGTCCAAGGTCTCCTTTGTTCTGCTTGCACAAGTAGCTGCCAGATTTGGTACAGTGCACAGGGATGGGAAGAGATACAAGAAAAGTATGGATCAATCATGAATACTGATAATAAAAAGTATTCAAAGTGTTTGAAAAAAACAGTCAAAACTGATTACAAACACCAAAAACGACTTATTATTGAAGGGTGATGATAAAGAAAATTAAAATCCTAAATCCACATCCCATACAAAACCATACCAAGAAGGCAATAATACAACAACATACAAAAAAATTAAAAAAGATTTTATTCAAGAAATGCCATAAACAGCAATGTTATGGATCAGTTCAAAAAGGTAACAGTGTTGTCAAATTTTAACAAAGTGATTACCAACGAACAATTGTTTTGTTCTGTGTCTAGTAATGCAAACAAAATACATGTTATCTAACAAAAAATAGCGAGCATGGCTCACGTACACCATTCTTTCATCTACAGATAATAGTTTCCGAAAATAATGTGTACCCATTGAAGCATCATAACAATTTGTGAACATAGTTGAGGGCAATAACACAGAAATGGTTTTAAATCCCATGCAGGTAGAAGAGCTAAAAACAGGACATGATTAACAATTGTACAAAGTTTGATTGAGGCCAAACGTTTTTTTACAAAAGTGACAAGACTGGATGACAGCTTTATACTAACCCTGGTTACTTCGTAATGAGGATATGACAATTAAAGTCACAGAGTAATCAAAATAGAAAATGAGAGTACACTTGTACAAAGTTGTTAAACTTAAAGACTACCAAAAGTGAAAAACCAGGTCACTTGCTGGTTTCCTCTCCTTTAGAGATTTCGACCTTTCAAAGATATGTGTGTTTCACAGAACAATACGTCAAAGAAAATAAGTGTTAAACCCTGACCAAAATAATGAAAATTTGAAACAACCTTGGGTTCAATATTTACTGAAAACTTACTCAGTGCCAATTAGATTTTTTACAAATTATTTTAACAAAAGCGTAAATGGTCAAACAGTCTTACAGCTGTATAGACTTCAATAATTTTAAAAAAATAGTAAATCAGATGCATTAAAACAAATTTTAGCAGTTTCCAAATAAACTTTCCAACTATAAAACCTTTGATAATTTGACATTTTTGTGTGTAAAATGTGATTATGATATGGAAACATTTACACTATTTGACAGAAATATGAGTTATCGATGGTAGATAGAGGTAGACAAAAATTGCACAAAAACATCAAGCAATTTTTGGTTTGGTGTCCAAATCGACTCAAAACATTGTAAAGCGTTTAAAAGTGTCAATTAATAAATGGGAGCCAGAAGAAAAAACAGAATCTTTGACAATCATCAAACAATATTTGCGCGATATTATTTAACTTCACAAAACTAATTACTTACATTACACTAAAGTACTCAGTTATCACAAGTGAAACAAAGTTTTCAAAAGGACTTCTGCAATGCCATGCATCAGTCAAGCACAACAAAATCACAATGCTACATAAAGTCAAGATTTTTGTCAACTTAACCTCTCAATATTTATGGAAATACAACAAATGAACCAAAGCAAATCTTTACATGTTTTGCCAAGGAAGATTAACTCAGAATAAACATCATAGAAAATTGAGTTGAGCTGTTACATACAATACATGTAAACAGGAACCACGAGAAAATGGTTTAAATGAAATAAGACATCTTTGGTATGCATGGAACAATATGGGCAAGATATCATGATATAAAACTCCATGAAAATATAAACACTAAGCTATATCACCCTGAAGTATTCAGATTTCACAAGTGATAAAGTGTTCAAGAGGGTTTCTGCAATGTCATGCATCTGCCTATCACAAAAATGTTAACCTAACAATGCAATGAATGCAACATGTTATTAATACTAGTCCTTGTTATTTTATCAAAGCAAACAATTAACATATTTGTCAAGTAAGATTTTCACAACCATAACTTCTCTTAAACTTAAGAGTAACCATCAAGGAAGAATGTGAACCAGAGGTCCTATCAAAAGTGTCACACAATCAGAAAAGAGCTAACAACTGAAGAGAAACTTGCATGAGTTCGAATATTCACACTGTCATTATTGCTCTAGAGGTGTCCACTCGAAGCCAGCAATGCTGTTGATCATTTTCAGCACTTTTGGGTTTACTCCTGTCGATTTTCTTTTTCGGTCCGCTTTGCAGCCCTTGTCAGGGTTGATCTTGCAGAAGCATCTGAAATACAACATTAATATATTTAACATACATCCTTATCAGGAGTACTCTGCCATTCACTGCCATTTTGTTTTATTGATGCTTTTTTGTCTTGTAATGTTACCTTATGGGAGCAGTTAAAATCTTAATCAAAAGGAACTAGCTGTGGATAAAATAAATGATTCATAATGATACAAGAAAGGGGGGGTACCGTCAAAACAGATAAAACTCTTGATTGACTTTGCCGTTTCGGGGGTCGATTGACCCCCTTCAATCTGATCCCCCCCCCCCCCATACTTTGACATAAATTAGGATCCAACAAACACTTCCTAGAGTCTACAACCTTAATTAGACAGACTTTTGACAAGCTTAAAAATATTTATTAAAAAATTTATTAAGAAAACTTGATTTGAGAAGGAAGACAAGAGTGATTCTATGGATGAACAACTTCTTTATTGGATGGTGGCGACGTTTCGGTATAGATTCTTATACCGTTATCAAGCATATGTTGAAAATGAGGAATACAGCAATTTATACAGTTTGGTATGATAATGAGAAAACAATAACAGTAACAACAGGATAAGGTAACAATACATCAAAGGATAATTTACATGAAGTTAAGAAAACGACTGCGGCAGCAACTACATCGGAGAAACATCAAGGCCACTCAACATTCGCATCAAAGAACACAAGACATCCACCATCAAAGCAGACGCAAAATCAGCTATTTCAGAACACATCACCAAATTCCCACAACACAACATCAACTGGGACACTGTCAAAACACTCACAACCAACAAACATGATTACACTCAACGTCGTTTAGCCGAAGCTTTACAAATTTCCCGTTTCCGGCCATCTATGAACAGAGATCAAGGCTATTACATCCCATCAGCTTACAACCATTTAATCCGCCCATAATTAATCCAATCAACTCAACTGGCTTCGCTAATCTGCCTAATTAACTCACTCACAAACTGGTATCCCACTCATCCTATGTTTTCTTAACTTCATGTAAATTATCCTTTGATGTATTGTTACCTTATCCTGTTGTTACTGTTATTGTTTTCTCATTATCATACCAAACTGTATAAATTGCTGTATTCCTCATTTTCAACATATGCTTGATAACGGTATAAGAATCTATACCGAAACGTCGCCACCATCCAATAAAGAAGTTGTTCATCCATAGAATCACTCTTGTCTTCCTTATACCATCAACTTCTAGAATGCCACTCAAACAGTTGATTTGAGAAAGTTAGAAACCTTGAAATTTTATTATCATACCTTTGAAGGAATTCTAAAGTAGCAGCTGCACCGCTTTGGTACTGGATGTTGAACACGTAGAAAGTTGAAAACAACACTGCAACAGCCCTAAGGAAACTGCTAATTCCTGTCCTCACAATCACCTTGTGATCCACAATGATCATGTATTCTTTGGCGGAGAGATAGCTTTCCCCTGAAACATAAGCAATTCATTCATTAAAAGAAGAAGTGTACAAAAAAAGTTTGATTTAATAATAATTCTATGATATTGCTGAACACAATAATGTTATAACGTAGTTTTCCGAGAGGAAGCCCTCTATTTCTACTATTAGAACAAGATGGTTTTGCGAACATGAATATCCCAGACCCTGGATGCATTCTGAGCCAAGGTGGTCAAATATCACGATGTCATCTGAAAGGTATTATCACAAGGGATGCACATGTCAAGTATCCAAGACCAAGCTCTGATCAATCAAAAGTTATAAGCCAAGCCAAAACTTAATGTGGACAGCCGGACGATGAAAAAATATAATCTTGGATTCAGGGGCATAAAAACAATACTTAAGTACTTAGTGAGTTATTGTTCAATGCCGCTTGGGCAGTATTGCAGCCATTAGCGGCGAACTTAAGTACTTAAATACTGAAACAGTAACAACAATCCTTACCTAACATGACCAGACGGGGCCAGCTTTCCTTGTTGTCCCGTTCTACTTCTGCCACTGATGCGGTTTCCTGTAAACAGATGACTTTTTAGTACAGTGTTTTCAAATTTTCAGACCATGACTTATTGAAAACTAATTGATATTGTGCCAATTTCATAAAGAGGCAACGGCCAAGAAACATACAAGCCATGATCATTAAAAAATATATGATTATAAGTGTTGGGAAATTATCTTACAACATAAAACAAGCAGATAAACCATTATCAACTGATCAGTTAAAAAAATAACAGTAACAAATAGATTGTCTTTGTAATGTCGCCTTTCTCAAATACATTGATCAAGTGATATACAATAATATGTATAATACATTTCAGTCAAAACAATAGTCTGATTGTTTTCGAATTAATGATCAAAGTCATACAATATCCAAGTTAAATGGACAGACAGGGCTTATACTTACATCAACGAGTAGAAACAGGGCCTCCGGTTTTTCGTTGAGACATTTCATAATGCATAGAAGATTCGCAGGGATCCAGGCCTTTACGTTATTATTGTCCGCCTCCCTCTTGGCTGCTTGAAATAGGTTGTCCATTTCGCCTCTCATCTCCGAGGTGAAGTATCGCTGCAGTCGTAAGCCTTTTGAGTCACATCCTTCTCTAATCGCTGCTTCACAATCTATTCCCACAAGAGTTTTGAAATGACAAAGTATCCCGACAGGTTCAGATAAAAAAGGCCAATCCTCCAAGAGCTTGCCAATACTTTCTCCATCATTGATAGCTTGTCTTTGGAGACAATATGTTTTGTTCATGAACTCAACGATCTGCTCTGTGACCCAGTCACTTGGAACTTTGTTGTGCATTTCTTTCAGCTGTTTCTTGATTTTGTCGAGTTCATCGTCATCAGCATCAACATCTGGTCCCCAGTTTACACACCCATACGAGTCACGCACTTTCTTGCCTGGAGGTGTTTTTGCTGGTTTCTTTTGATCTGTATCATCATCAAAATTGTCTGACTTTCTTTTGCGAAACAGTTTTCCGGTATTCCTGTTGAGGTTCTCATTCCTGTTGATCATTTGGTAGACAAGGGAATCATAACCAGAACCAACTGTCACACCATCTATTTGATCCTCTAGAGAACTTGGGTACATAGCTACCATTCTCATGGCAATAGTCTCAAACTGTCGCTTGTAAGCATGTGATGTGATCTCTCTGACCTCATCTACGACAACTCGAACTAGCTTCTTTCTACTGTCTGGTTCCAGTTTTTTCTTGCTTTTCAAGTTGAAAGTTATTTCAGGAACTTTGTTCCAAGGGATTGTCATCTTTTGAGGCCAATTAGGGTCCTGGTTGGTTATGCGCACTGATCCTGGAGAAAAAACACTGCCGCAACTACTCGATGAAGGCGAAGGTGATGTGCTCCTTGACGAAGGACCATCTGTAACAAGCGTTATTGATATGATAATAGTTTGATTTTGTCGTAATTAAGTTAGGTAATAAATTGGTCCTGCATCAAATTATATATTCAGTTCTTTAGAAAAGCTCAGTCTTTCCGAAAGGATAAGTTCTCTCTAATAAAAGAAAGTGCCAGGAAAATCTTTGAATACTTCAATTTTATCAGCTTGAACTTTTAATAAAAACAATTAAAAAACTCCATTTATAAAAATAAAAATATGATCTTGTAATTGTTGTATCACTATACTATACTCTTATTTTATACCTTATGGCGAAGCAGGATCCATTTAAATGTGCAAATTAGGTAAAACTGACTGACAATTTTTTTTAGTTGCGCCTTACTAATTGTAGAACATTACATCTACAATCTGGCAAAACCTGATTGAGATATACCATATTTCCTTAATTACATGCCGTGCATAGTAATTTTCAAACAGCCTACATGATAGGCTTCTATTTGAGGCAGGCTTCTATTCCAAGGCAGGCATATATTTCGTAATAAGCTTTTCAGTGGACGTTTGTAACGTTACAAATGGAAGGGAACAGCGATTGTAGATCTATTCGAGGAAGGCGTCTATTTAAGACAGGCATGTAATAATAATTATGGAAATATGTTATATGCAATGTCATACTTAGTATGCAAATTAGGATCAAAGACTATTTTAAAAAACTTATTCAGCAAAAAAAAACATTATTAAATCAACTATTGAAGACACTGAATGCAAAAATCAGAATACATAATTTTTAAGAAATAAAACATACTGATTCAGTGATTCTGACTTATGTCTGTGGGTTACAACATCATTAGGTCTACATGGCAGCAATGACAGCAATAAATTGTGTTACCCAAAGGATGCTGCGAAAGTACACACTCCGACAAGGGATTTCTAAGTTCTTACATAGAAATTTATCAATCTGTTGACATAAAATAGTCCAGTTTCTGACAGTTTAACTGGAATGAGAGTGAAGCTACAAGTCAAGTTTCCAGTGTAAAGGCATCCCTGAACCCTTGTGATGCCTGGGAAATTTCATTCACTTTACCAAATTACGTAAATGAACCAAAAAGTCTCATTTTCAGCAGATCAAGTGTAATGGCTTAATTTAATGGTCGAAATCATGGTAATAACACCAAAGCCTAAGGTCTCGCTATACAGTTTTTTCTTTGTAGAATGGGGCCAATGATTATCACGTTGGAGAGATATTAGCATTCAGAGAGTGTTGGGGAAAATAACATGAGACTTAAGCAGAGATGCCAACCCTATTTTGACCCTAAGTGTAATAATTGTTGAAATGGATGTCAAAAAGTGTAATTTTGACTTCGAAAAGTGTAATACCTGTTAATTGGAGCTAAATCTTAAAAAAGATTAACTTACTTGCACTTTCGATTTTTCTAAACTTTCTGCCGGTTGTTTTGACATTGCAATATTTCTTCAATTACCACGCTCTCAAACGAACATTCTAGACGGAAGTGCACGTGACCATTCATTATGAAGCTCCTAACATCGAAATGTGTTGATCTTTTGACATAAATAGTCTTAATTCCTAACAGTTTACAGGGAATGAGAGCGATGCTACGAGTTTAGCGAATTCTACCGGTGTAATGGCATCTCTAAACCCCGTACCGGTGCCTTTTTGTTCAGTTCCCTGTGAAATTTCATCCATTTTAACGATTTACGTAAATAAGCCAAAAAAAGTAATTTTCAGCATGGTAAGTGTAATAGCGTAATTTAATGGTAAAAATCATAGTAAATACGCCAAAAGCGTAAGGGTTGTCATCTCTGCTTAAAGGTTGGCATCTCTTCGAATAAACTTTTTTACTTTGTGGCGAAGGATAATACATAAGTTAATAAAACATGTGAATGTGAATTCGAACTGATTCAGTTTATACTATGGCTAAGCCAATAAAGCGTTGTATAAAATACCATTAAATAGAAGTTTGTTTAATAGTATCCTTTAATAATAAGCTGCATTTTTTAAAGGATTTAAGAGATTGTTACAATAGGAATTTTACTATACTTGCCTGAATCACATTGAAATCCTCGAAGAAGTTTTCTGGCTTGGACTGGTTTGAGAACTTTCAACAAATCTGATTCTTCAACAAAAGGCAAGTCATCCACGTTATCAGCACCAACTTCACTAAGAAGATCAACAAGTTGGTTCAATATTTCCCCTGTGATGTGAGGCAGGAATGAGCGAATCTTGTCTTCAATCTCACTTGGGAGAGACATGATGCCTTGCACTAGTATTTCAGAGTTACCAAAATTTCAACGAGACGAAATCTTTTCCTGATTGACGATAAACTGTCAATGGAAAAATATTAATTAGTTCCAATTCTTTGATACACATGCATGAATTACTTGTAGAACTATTCTCAATACAGAGCAGACCATAGTTTGGTACTGTGTGGTGTTTAATGCAACTAACAACAAAGAAAAGTTCTCCCTTTCTTTCCAAAACAACACAAATCTGACCAATTCTCAATTCACCTTTTGGATACCTGAACCCAATAACACAACCTTTTGAATAGCTAACTCCCATGAACTGCACACGAAAGAACATTCGGGTATCCTGCTTCATAAATAAGTAGTGTGATACACTGTCTTGAATTTCCTTACTAAACATCTGTACATCAAATTGAAGGCTTTCTTCAAAAAGTAATTTGTTAGGAAAAAGTGAGCCACATGAATAATAAGACTGTAACAGCTGATGTCGCTGACTAAGAGTCTTTGATAAATGCTTGTAGTTTTGAAGTTTCCTTGTACACTGTTTGAAGTATGAGTGTTTGCTTTCGAACCTCATTGTCCATAAATGTATCAGAGGACCAAATAATAATATTAACTGAGGGTAATGGCTCATGAAATGGTGCTTTGGTCTGAGAGGGGTCTCGGGGAAAAGCCTTTTCCTAGAGGTCAAATATTCTGAAATCAGCACCTGAAGGTAGGAAATTTGTGAAGAATCCACATTAGGCGAGCAGACAATTTCGACAATCAACTTCAATGTCAAATACATTTGCCAGACTGCATCTTCGGTGTTGCTTACGAGGCTTGCAATAATAAGAGAAAACAGCCGCAGAAAGACCCAGTTCTGCACAGCATGTCCAGACAACCTAAAAGATGTTGGATTAATCTCAGGTGGCTTATCTAGTGAATCTTTGTCCTCGTAGGGAAATCTCACTATCAATCTGTTGAGTTTGACATGAGTAAACCAGCCCAAATTGACAAAATAATCAATAATAAGTGGCATATCATATGATACAACTCCTTCAAATAAGTCATGTCCAAGACATGGAGGCAAACCTGGATTCTGTACATGAAAGTTGGTCAAAGAATTGAATATGGAATCTTGCTTTATACCATGGCAAGATTTTCCTGCATTTTCAACAGTGAACTCAACACATTCCTGATAAGATTGTTTTGTTCTCAAAGAATGACTAAAATTGGCCTGACTTTTTAAATCAGCCTGTGTGGCTGGACAGTATCTACAGAAATACTGTGCAGAAAAACTCTCTTGAAAACCACCAATCATATGAGACCCAAGATTGTCACCCAGAATGCAAAGAACGGATCCTTTCACATAACACTCACCATCTTCAAAATTTACAATGATTCCTGTGTCTTCAAGTACCTTCAAATCTCTTAACAGTCTATCAAATATTTTATTCTGACCAAACTGTTTAAGATCCACTTCACGACATAACAAAACCAATTGCATATGGTCAATAGCTGATCTCTTAAATGCTTCAAAATTACCAAGCGTAAAATACACACCAATCAGCTTATGTTTTTTTTTTGCTGATCCAAGAGGATTGACAACTTCAAAAGCATCTTGATAGAGTATCAATTGGAAAGTTTTCTCATTGTCAGCAAAAAAACTGTTAAATTGATATACTTTTCCATCACAGATATCAGAGAGAATGTCACAAGTCGTTTTTGAACTTGAACAAAATTTAAAATGTGACTTGAAGTGTTTGAAAAGAGTGTCAATTGTTTCACAGATTGGTACATAATGGTAGGATTTGGGTTTACCATTACAATCATAGCCAAGAAATATTTCTTTCGGTTCTACATTAGCAAAATGCTTTTTGTAAAATGATTTCCTTTTCTGCGATGTCTGCAGTGTCCCATTATTACATGCTGAAAACAAATCTGAACGCACCATTTCAGTTTTCACTTCATTGACAATGTCAGCTTCGACTCCCATAGACTGCATTCTTTCATCTATTTTTTGTGTTTGAATAGAATGACTTATTTCATGCATTTCTTGGAATTCAGTTATCAGTGTCTGAATAACTGATTCTGGAAGAAGATATTTCCCTTGTAATTTCAGATAGAAAGTTGCAAGACTTTTCAAATAATCAGATGATGTACTTTCACTTATTTGAAATGCATTAGGCCTAATAGTTTCAGATTCTGATTCCTCAGATAAACTTAAATGACCAGTTTCTTCCAAATGCAATTCATCAGATTCATTTCTAGAGCTAAACCCTTCATTCCCTGATTCGAATTCCAAATTGATATCTGATGATAAGCGTTTCCAATCATCTGTGCCGAGTCTGTGGAATGTTTTCTTGAAAGATGTGATGAAAAAGATGATTTTTTCCCAAAAAGTGCTTTCCCTTCACATAATTCAAAAGGACACTTGACCTTTTCATGATTAGATATATGTCGTTTTAGATGGCTCACTAAACTTGAACGATTAAAAAAAATATCATGACAATTCACGACTGTGCACCTGAGACCATTTTGCCCGACACCCAAATCACCGATAGCACGTGTTGCATTTCCACCGCCTGTGATATTCCTGTTGGCGTTACTACATCGCCTGTCTGTCTGATGATGAATTCTAAAAACATGCGATTTAAAGGCCGCAAATTTACTAAATGATTTCCCGCAGGTTTTAATACAACATGGAAATAACACGTTAGGTAAATTGCTGTGAAGTTTGTAGTGTGAAACATAACTCAGAGGCCTATTGCATTCATATTTGCAAACGCCGCACTTGAAAGACGACATCAGGTTGACAAACGTACATTGAAGAAGCCAAACAAACACTAAGGAAATATTCACCAGCATGGATACAGCTACTAATACTACAATAAACAATCTAAAACCTTCAAACATCAATCATAACACCACACAGTACCAAAAAACGGTTTACCTAATCTTCAAAACGACCTGCATGGTCCGAAAACATGGCGCCTTCCAACTGCAATGACCCGGATTACATCCCACAATGCACTTCGAAACGGGATTTTACCGTAATCTATCCCACAATTCTATCAAACACTGTAGAGTACCGTCAGGTTTTTATTTTAAACAGTGTTTTACCGTAAACTTCCATACGGTTTCATACCGTTTTGGAATAACGGTAGATTGACTGTGTGATAAATTTATCACGGCATAACGCCGTAAAAAAAGATAACAGTACTTAACCGTAGGAAAAAAACGGTATATTGATCGTGAAATCTACGGTAATTGTTTACAGTGTGCTAATAAAACTCTGGAAGTTAAAAATTCGGGTTGCAGACCCCCTTTAAGTCCAAATCTCGTCACTATAGCAACAGTACATATCCGCTCATGTATCAACCTCAAACTCAAATCTTAGAATTACTAAATGTAGGTGCTGTGATCTCTATACCCCAGAGAACTGAAATCTTGTGTACCAGTACCTCGGCTAATGGGGATTATTGGATGTAGATTCGGTGGCGCTGTGGTCCCTGTACCCTAGAGAACTGAAATCTTGTGTACCAGTACCTCGGCCAATGGGGATTATTGGATGTAGATTCGGTGGCGCTGTGGTCCCTGTACCCTAGAGAACTGAAATCTTGTGTACCGGTACCTCGGCTAATGGGGATTATTGGATGTAGATTCGGTGGCGCTGTGGTCCCTGTACCCTAGAGAACTGAAATCTTGTGTACCAGTGCCTCGGCCAATGGGGATTATTGGATGTAGATTCGGTGGCGCTGTGGTCCCTGTACCCTAGAGAACTGAAATCTTGTGTACCAGTACCTCGGCCAATGGGGATTATTGGATGTAGATTCGGTGGCGCTGTGGTCCCTATACCCCAGAGAACTGAAATCTTGTGTACCAGTACCTCGGCCAATGGGGATTATTGGATGTAGATTCGGTGGCGCTGTGGTCCCTGTACCCTAGAGAACTGAAATCTTGTGTACCAGTACCTCGGCCAATGGGGATTATTGGATGTAGATTCGGTGGCGCTGTGGTCCCTATACCCCAGAGAACTGAAATCTTGTGTACCAGTACCTCGGCCAATGGGGATTATTGGATGTAGATTCGGTGGCGCTGTGGTCCCTATACCCCAGAGAACTGAAATCTTGTGTACCGGTACCTCGGCCAATGGGGATTATTGGATGTAGATTCGGTGGCGCTGTGATCTCTACACCCCAGAGAACTGAAATATTGTGTACCAGTACCTCGGCCATTGGGGATTATTGGATGTAGATTCGGTGGCGCTGTGATCTCTACACCCCAGAGAACTGAAATCTTGTGTACCGGTACCTCGGCCAATGGGGATTATTGGATGTAGATTCAGTGGCGCTGTGGTCCCTGTACCCTAGAGAACTGAAATCTTGTGTACCGGTACCTCGGCCAATGGGGATTATTGGATGTAGATTCGGTGGCGCTGTGGTCCCTGTACCCTAGAGAACTGCTGAAATCTTGTGTACCGGTACCTCGGCCAATGGGGATTAATGGATGAAGATTCGGTAGCGCTGTGATCACTATACCCCAGAGAACTGAAATCTTGTGTACCAGTACCTCGGCCAATGGGGATTATTGGATGTAGATTCGGTGGCGCTGTGGTCCCTGTACCCTAGAGAACTGAAATCTTGTGTACCGGTACCTCGGCCAATGGGGATTATTGGATGTAGATTCGGTGGCGCTGTGGTCCCTGTACCCTAGAGAACTGAAATCTTGTGTACCGGTACCTCGGCCAATGGGGATTATTGGATGTAGATTCGGTGGCGCTGTGGTCCCTGTACCCTAGAGAACTGAAATCTTGTGTACCGGTACCTCGGCCAATGGGGATTATTGGATGTAGATTCGGTGGCGCTGTGGTCCCTGTACCCTAGAGAACTGAAATCTTGTGTACCGGTACCTCGGCTAATGGGGATTATTGGATGTAGATTCAGTGGCGCTGTGGTCCCTGTACCCTAGAGAACTGCTGAAATCTTGTGTACCGGTACCTCGGCCAATTGGGATTATTGGATGTAGATTCGGTGGCGCTGTGGTCCCTGTACCCTAGAGAACTGAAATCTTGTGTACCGGTACCTCGGCTAATGGGGATTATTGGATGTAGATTCAGTGGCGCTACTGGGGGTCACGACCAGAACACTGTGTTCGTCTTGTTACCCAAATCTATACACCTACAAGTCATTATTTTCATCACAAAAATTATCCATACTGAAGAATCTCTCAAGATTTATAACTGTCATTGATTAAAAAAACTTAAGAATTTGTAACAAAATCAACCTTCACCTTTGCTTATATTTATGTTTTTTGCATGTATATATGTATATCATTTCTCTTGTACCACCGATGGTGGCTGAATGAGAATAAAGAAATTGAATTGAATTGTTATCTAGAACAAAAGGCCAAATTTAAGAAATACTGTACCTTAATCCATGTTATTTAATTTCTTTAGGTTTTCCTTTTCTGAGTGGCGAATGAGGACATAGACTGAATTAAGGCTACTAATTATTAATTATAACACAATCAGGCATGGCGACACGTGGCTGTCATGTCATAGAACAGATTATTTGTATTTGAACTAAATTAAGGTGTTTTAGTTTAGAGAGAAACACAAGAATGGGGAACACCTTTCGATCCTTACCAAATAAAATGACTACTATTGGTATTAATTATTACACAATCATCAGGCATGACGACATGTGGCTGTCCATGTCATCGGACAGATTATTTGAAATAAACTAGATTAAAGTGTTTAAATCGTGACTACGGTCACTTAATTGTGTGTAAGAAATGGATCTATTACAGATCTGTTGTCATAAGAAATATTGTGTATTTAACAAATATGACTATTAATTATTACACAGTTATGGACAAGGACAATACGTTGCTTTTCATGTCACAGGACAGATCATTTGAAATAAACTAAATCAATGTGTTTAAGTTTGAAGAGAAATACAAGAATGGGGAACACCTTTCGATCCTTAACAAATAAATCGTGACTACGGTCACTTAGTATTGTGTGTTAAGAAATGGCTGCTACAAAGATATGTTGTCATAAGAAGTATTGTGTATTAAACAAATATGCGAAGCGTGCATGTAGGGAAATATGTAAGTTGGTATATAGATATTCTGAACGATAAATATATTCAAACACGGAAACGCTCGTGAGTACATTGTAAGTAAATAATAAATAGTCGTTATCAGCACCAAGAAGGAGTCAGATCTAGCATTCCTCTCTTATCGACGTGGCAGTCGTAGTCGACTTGCTTTGTCCTGGCTCGGGGTTGGGTTACACTCAACATTTCACTCGCTGCATAATGCATGCATGTATAGAAGAAGCAAATCTTACATTATTACCTCTTTCATTAAAGCTACACTCCCTCGTTCTCATAGCATTATAAGTGGCTCTGTTACTGCCCTACAAGCATAGGGACTATATGCAGATAGCAATAAATGAAATACCTTACATTTAAAACACAAAATATATGACAATTATAAATATTTTCAATGAAAATCGAATGATTGCCTTATGATATATGTAAGAACCGAAATCACATGCGACAAATGTTAAGATAATTATTACATCATCTATCACATAATGAACTGAAATGCGTCTTTCTATATCAAATATTGATAAGCTTCCAAGACACCTTCTGATTGGCAGGTGCGCGCCGTGTAGTCGCGGTCAATCATATAGGCCGAGTTACAACTTACATTGGCTCTCTTTAATGCAGGTATCAAATATATGAAACGTAGCCGACACGGTAAAGTACTGCAACCTGTTTTATTAAGTCGCTTTCTAGACATCATCTGTCGCCAAGGAGCAGAGAACCAAACAAAAGACCCTTTCTGTAAAATCGAAATGTAATTTGGTCGACTCGCTCACACACACTGGTTCATTTACTGACACATTGATTTTAGCTTGCATTAGAATATGAAGAAGTTATGAAAGTATTATTAAGGAAACATGTGAAAGCTAAATGTACAATTTGATTATGAATGGGGTGTTTCTTCAAATTCTTATTCATATTTCATTTGAGGACTGGTTTCAAGAATAAAGCTTGTATTCTAATGAAAATGAAGATAAAGTAAGATCTTTTAAAAACATGTAATGTTAACCAAAAGAGAAAAATCATGAATATGAGTAGAATGAACTCTTAAGTCCTGATCGGGAATAATAAATGTTTCTTATTAAACCCTTCGAAATTATTTTATATAATTTCATGTTTGTTTGTTTTTTTTTCTGTAGAAGTACCTTTTGGAAACCAATTTTTTTAATAAGGTATACTTTCATGAATAAACTGGAATGAAATTTTTTATCTTGCTGTTATTTTACCTATTTTATCTATCATGTACAGTTTACCTATTCTACTTCACTCGTTACACGTGTACCGCTAACGCGGGAACTTTCATCAAGAGGTGGAGAAATCCAATCCACCAATCAGAAATCGACAGCTCTCTCACTTCTACTGTTACTTCCGGTTTAGAGGTTTGTACACGCGAGCACTTGGCACGACTTGGAACCGGAGTTTGTGCAGAACTGGTCGCTTGATACTTTGTAAGTATATTTATCGAACTTACTCTTTAAACACGTTGTATTTCCTATTTTGATCTCCAACATTTATTATCACCCGTTAAACAATTGCAAATAAAATCTGACCTAGCTCTGGACTTTTCTTCAACTGACAGATCACCAGTTCTATCACTGTCAGTGTCAATGCATCATTGTCTGTGATCGACTGCACGGCCCTTTAATCTGTTAATAAAGCTGTTTATGTCTTTGTCAGGTGGAGCGTAACGTCATGGTCCGACTCACGTGGATTGCGTGTGTGTGCGCGCTGGGGGTGCTGGCTGGGGGCACGCTGGGGGAGGAGGAGAAGGTGCATCACGGGGGGCACCATGATCGACACGACCCCCTGGGTGGAGAGAAGGAGGTAGATGGGGAGAGGAACAAACACAGGGACCATGAGGCCATCATCGGTGAGTTGTTACTAAGAGAATTAATGTTTCATTAATTAGTCATAATCATAAATATTATTTAAGTGTGTGTGTAGGGGAGGGGGGTTGTGGATGGAGAGAAGGAGATAGACGGGAGAGGAACAGACAGGGATAATAAGGCCATCATTGGTTAGTTGTTACTTGGAAATTATTTTTTCTTCAATAAGTGGTTATACGAAATATTTAGTGGTCATCGTGTGAGTTTAGATTTATCTATGAATATTTGCAAAATTGAAGGTTTTCCTTCACTCCAGTGTTCCAGTTTTGAGATTGTGTGAATGAGTGGAGAATCTTACATTGTTTTCAAAAGGTTTGGGATTGGGAGGGGTGTGTTTGAATGAGCTTTGGGACATGATAGTTACGGGACGTTGCGGCAGGATTGGATTACTTTTCTGTAATTTCTGCAATTTAAAAAGGTAAATTTCCCATATGAATAGAAAACTTCAAAGTTTAAATGAGCCATTTTTTTCATCCAATGGCTGCCCCTGCCTTTGTTATTGAGTACTTTTAGATTTGATAAAAATAAAAACAATGAAATATTTACTCAGGAAAGATGCCTAATAACCTCTGACAATAACTTACATATAAACATATTTAAAAAAACAAAACACAATTGATATTTTTTTTCAATATGAATTTTGACATGAAATAACAGTGTTGCTAATGGGCGAAATATTGCAGCACTAATTGATAATCTTTCACTTTCATAATATTACACGTTAGAAATGTGTTCATCAGCTGATAACCCTTGTAAGAGATCAGAAGTCATTGTTCAGAAGATAACTGGTTATCAGTGATATCATGCTGATGTGGGGTCATTGAGTGGGGAATAAAAATTTTAACAACCTGTACTCTGAAATAATGTTACACATTGTTGTAGCCATATTGTAACTGAATGTTAAATCCTTTGTACCGGTAGATGAACAATGTTAAACATTGTCAAGCTTTGTGTCAGACTTATTTTATATATATATAATCCTAATAAAATATGACTATCTTAAGTGTTAGATTATAAACAGGCAGCTAGTAAATATAGTAATAGCTATTGTAGCAAAGATATGTATAGTTTCTTTGCATACCATGAATAAATATATATAAATACCATATTATATAAATATATATACTCCTCTTCATTAGTAGCCAAGATAGGTTATATAGAGATCCTTTTACATTTTATGTAAAGTAAATTTAGAGATTGTTTGATGATGTTTAGCAAGCCACATTTATCTTATTTCTTTTGCAACAACTTCTTTAAAGCAATCAACATATCTGGACCGTTTTAAGCCTGTTACCTTCAATTTAGTTTTTCTTTGATTTTTCTGGCCTTGGAACTGATAATAAAGGCTCGTTCGACTTGCTTCAATTTAAAAAAAAACTCTTATGCTGACTCAAACATTATCTTGTATTAAATTTTTGAAACCTTTTGATGATATATGTTGCCTGGCAGACTGAAATTATCAACAAATTTGCTGACTATTGATTTCCATAGAAGCTGAAACTAGATCTGAAATGTTGAATATGAATTATTAAAAGTAACCAAGATGAATAGTGTGGGTTGCCTAGCAACACTTGACTTTTAGTATAGTTTTCCTTTCTGATAGCTTTTGAATTCATTTGAACTATATCTTATTTTTTATTCCTCACATATATCTAGTTCACAGTTCATACTCAGTTTCAATCTCACTTTTATAAGAACACAAAATAAGATGTTTTTATTTATGATTTTTTATATTTTAAATGAAAAAGTTCGAGATGCTCAGTCTGTCCTTTTGAGAATGTTTTGGCCATAATTATTTTTTTTAGAGAATGGTAGCACATTTATGATTCTGATTTTGTAAGGTTTTTCTTATCATTGACAGAATTTGTTGGAAAACAACCAAAATTATTTCACCTTGGATAAAAAAGAACAAGATCATTCAGATCAACAATTAAACAGGACCTTCAACTTTGATAAAGTTTTAATTACCAGTTTGACAAAAACAAAAACAATCAGTATTATATCATTCACTTTATGGAAGTTGAAAACTTTTTTTAAAACCAAAAAGTTGACTGGGTTTACAAAGATCTTGAATAGTGTCTGCCCATCCTCCTTCTTGTGATCAATATAGGACTACAGATAGATTTTATCCTAAAAGTTCTGTCGTGCCATGTGGACTGTTGTTGTATGTCGTGCAACTGTATAGTGCAAACTAATCTAATCTGTCAACGGTCTGAATGAGTCTACCTCTCCATGCAAATAGAGTTCAACACAAGGCTAGTTAAGAAACCCTATATGCACGGTTTGTTTAAGCAAAAATTCAAGCTAATGCACAGTGATTGGGAAAGGCAGGGGCCATGGGCCATTTTGCACATTGGATGAAAAAATGGCCCATAAATTGTTATGAAAATGGCCTATGACTAAGAAGTGTTTCCCAATCCCTGAATGCAGGGCTTGTGTTAGAGACACTTCATAACAGGCCTACCAAACAAAACTGACCATCTGTCCAATTTAAACATAGAAATTGCAACATAAACATATTCTATTGACACCTTGGTTTTCAATTATTTTGCAGTGTTTAATGTTTCTTATGATGATAATGGTGTTGTTTCACTCAAGGCATTATCATTATGCTAAATGATTTCAGCCAGAATCAGTACCAATGGGCCTATTAACGAGTTCTAATTTTCGAACTTTAGCCCATGGGCTTAAATTTGATATTAAATTTCTTCCTTCACAATGTTCAAAACAAGGGCTTTAGATGGAAACACTTTGTCTGTATTAGGCTACAATATCGGTTAAACAGGATTTCAGACGTAGACTAGGCTTGGTCTCCAAATGCAAGTGTCATTTAAGACGCATAACATGGAAGTTTTGATTCATTTGACATACCCATTCAGGAGCTGATGAGAATTTTATTTTGGTTATCAACTTGTTAGAAGGAACTTTTCATCTGCTTTTGCAGAGACTCAGTGTCATATAGCCTAATCTTAACAAACAAATCTTTAACTTCTTATTTGCCACACATGGATTCCTTATATCAAAAGTAAAAAGAAGAAAAGTTCTACTTTATTTCTCCTCGAAATTACGCCCAGGGCTTAATTTAAGAAAATAAATTTCTCTTATCAAATGGATGGAATTAGAAATCAAGCCAAGGGCTTAGATACAAGGATTCCAGGTATCTATTGCATATAATTACCCAAACAGCACATTAAAACTCAGTAAAACACACTGAATAGTCTATATGGTGCATCATACAACTAAACAAAGGGAAATTCACAGGTGGTAGAAAGCTATATCTGTGTCAAAAGCTGAAATGTTTTAGGGGAAATATATGGTGATGCCAGGAAAATGAAAATAAATATTTTCACTTGAAAGACAATGTATTTAAAGTAAATGATGCAGTAATAAATCAAATAAATAATGCAAAGTTCAGCCATATGATTCCTCTTTCTTACAAAAAATGAATTAAAGTTGTTCACACAAAATGTCCGCCAATGGATTTTATGTGAATCTTTACAATTTGTTCTCTGACTATGATTGGTATTTGTATTAAGATTTTTGACACTATCAAAATATTACATTTAGCATTTGACGCTCAATTATCAGTGAAAATTTTAAAATATAAAATTTAAAAAGAAACTTGCAACTGCCCCTTTTAAATGGACACAAATTTTCTAGTCTATAATTTGTTCTCTGATAATGGATGATGGGTTTGTGTATTGAGATTTTTGACACTATCAAAATATTACATTTAGCATTTGACGTTCAATTTTGAGTGAAAAATAAAAAAAATAAAATAATTAAATAAACTTGCAACTGCCCCTTTAAATGGCTATATCCCCGTCCGACAGGGTCAAGGAAGGAGGCGGAGGAAGCGGACGAGATGAGTCCTGAGGAGTCCAGGAAGTTCCTGGAGAAGTTGGCTCGTAGCCACGACAAAAACGGAGACGGCTTCATCGACAAGGACGAGTTCAAGGCCTGGATCCTCGAGTCATTCAAGTGAGTCCACTCATCTCTCGTCAAGGGGCTGGGAGTCTGGGCTCCTAGCTATGTGTATGTTGTAGAAGTCTTAGCTGGGAGTCATAATGAATCATAAGGATCATAAACAACTTCTAGTCATAGTGGTCATAGCAACTTCTAGTCATAAGGATCATAAACAAATCTTAGCCACAAGGTTCGTAACAAATCTTAGCCACAAGGTTCGTAACAAATCTTAGCCACAAGGTTCGTAACAAATCTTAGCAACAAGGTTCGTAACAAATCTTAGCCACAAGGTTCGTAACAAATCTTAGCCACAAGGTTCGTAACAAATCTTAGCCACAAGGTCTTAGGGCCAAGCAAACTCTGTCCTGTGTGTAATAATTAAGGAAAACATATTTATAGATGAATACTTTTTACCATATTTAATGTTGATGATTCTTGTTAACCAATGTTGACGCATGTGTTTCAGGGCTATATATCAGCCTGTTTTTCTAGATTTTATCCCTGATTGTACTTGTCACTAGATACTTATATGTGTGTTTGTGTTGCCAGTTAATTGTATATCTATATTCACGTGTTAATATAATTGCATGGTCGCTCATGTTTTTAGATAGTGGTATGTACATATGTGTTATAAAAACATCGCAAGCATGTTTGTATTTTTTGTCCGCACATGTTAGTAGATAACTGCATTAACATTAATGATACTAGATTATTGTATGTAGGCACGCGTCGTTAGGTATCTGTATATTTATCAATTGTTTTGTCTTGTTGCTAAATGATTGTATGTTATGTACCCGTGTTGCTCGTTACATTTGTGACTGCTCGTGTTGCACGTTGATATGTATGCACGCTTTTGTTGTAACCTTTGTATGCTCTTGCTAGTTAAGTTACATATGATCTTGAAACATATATGTTCTAGTTGTAAAGTGTATGTTTACCCTTTAATTCCAGTTAATTAATTACATGCTCATTAGTTTCTCAATATGTTAATCTTTACTGTTGTGGAACAAATGTATGGATCAGAAATTCTATTCGTTGCGTGTCCTTTAAACATAGTGATGGCAGAAAGAGGACGCGACCTCGTAAAGTTCATGAAAATAGACTTGTGTATGAAAATACATGTCGTTAGGCCCTTCTCTGTGAGAAAAAACATGTTAGGTGCGATTGAATTTGTCATATTTAAGTGTTAAAGACTCGTTGAAAAACAAACTAAGTGAGAAATAAACGGATTAAGCGCGTTAGGAAATATATATCATGCGCGTTGCCGTAAGAAAAAGCGTGTAAGAGCAACACCGTAGTCGAAGACAAGTGTAAGATGGTGATGGGCGGCTGTAAGAAAGCGTGTGTTGCTAGGCGACTGAACGAGGAAGAGGCTCTGGATCGACTGAAGGAGGAGGACATGAACAGCGACGGGAAGATCACGTGGAAGGAGTACCTGCTGCAGTCGTTTGACTTCTCCTTCAGTCAGGTGGAGGAGATGAGGAGCAAGCCCGAGGAACACGACAACAAGCTTATGGTCGAGGTGAGCACACGCACATGCATGCACATGCAGTCACGGGCATTGAGACATCCAGACATGCTCATCTTAATACACACTTGCATGTACAATTACCCACGCACTAGCAGACATGCACATTCACATGCGCATACCTACAAACTTGCACATGCACATGCAAACAGACATGCACACACCTACAAACATCAACACATGCACATGCAGACATACACATGCAAACATACACATGCAAACATACACATGCAAACATACACATGCAGACATACACATGCAAACATGCACATGCAAACATGCACATGCAGACATACACATGCAGACATACACATGCAAACATACACATGCAAACATACACATGCAAACATGCACATGCAGACATACACATGCAAACATACACATGCAAACATACACATGCAAACATACACATGCAGACATACACATGCAAACATGCACATGCAAACATGCACATGCAAACATACACATGCAAACATACACATGCAGACATACACATGCAAACATACACATGCAAACATACACATGCAAACATGCACATGCAAACATGCACATGCAAACATACACATGCAAACATACACATGCAGACATACACATGCAGACATACACATGCAAACATACACATGCAAACATACACATGCAGACATACACATGCAGACATACACATGCAAACATGCACATGCAAACATGCACATGCAAACATGCACATGCAAACATACACATGCAAACATTCACACATGCACATGAATTAATACACATGAACATCCAAACATGCACACGCACATGCAAACACTCATGTACAACAGTTCACAAAGCCTTTCCATAATCTCATATTCCAATCATCAATCTGAAGAACATTTATCTCATATCAACACAAAATTAAAGACAATTTATGATCTCGGCACAGATGGTAGATGAAGACAATCTGAAGTTTGTGTCAGCCGATGTTGACAAGGATGGGTTCCTGGACCGATCTGAGTACGTGGCCTTCTACCACCCGTACGACCACCAACACATGCACGACTTCGAGTTGGAACGGGGACTGAGAGAACACGACAAGGACAATGATAGCACCGTCACTTGGGAGGAGTTCATTCAAGGTACATATGCTTCAGTCTCCACCAGACGAAACATTAATCTCTCAAAATAAGTTCATATTTTTTTATATATTTGAGGTTGAAAAATGGAATATACCTTTGAGTTGGATTTTAGTCTGTATGATATCTTTAGAGACTTGAAAATAAATTAAATTGTTTTCCGTTATTTGTGAAGGTTTCCTGACACAAATTTATCATTTGCCTATCCAAGGGGCAGTAGCAAGGTTTTAGGGGGAATATAAGGTGATGTCAGGAAAATGAAAATTAATGGTTCCAATTAAATGTATTTAAACTCAATGGAGCAGTATTCAAATATTTAACGTATATTCCTTTTTCTAACACAAAATGAAATAAAGATGTTTACTGTTTATTAGTTCGAATAGGGTATATTGGGTTATCGTTCCTCATTTCTGTATTGCAATATATTGCGATACAGAAAACGTATTACAATATGTATTGCAATATATTGGTACTTCTTTAATTCCAGAATGTGCATGCTATCTTGTATAAATATTAGCGTTAAGAACGATCATCATTGGTCAGCTATGAACCGTTTAGGAAAGAGATACTTTTTCAATCACTGTTTTTGATCTGTATATATACTTGAGCTATTTTAACACGTTGTAAAGAACTCTCCGTCAATCATGTTTTATTTCGTTTTTTTATTTGCAATTTTGGATGGACATAGTTCATTTTAAAACGTTTGATATATTGGATATTTTCAGAAGGGTGTACCGATTCGTATCACGTTGTTCATGTATTGCAATATACCGACATATCAATACTACAGTGTATCCTTAGTTCTGATCCATTGTTCATGTATTGCAATATACCGACATATCAATACTACAGTGTATCCTTAGTTCTGATCCATTGTTCATGTATTGCAATATACCGACATATCAATACTACAGTGTATCCTTAGTTCTGATCCATTGTTCATGTATTGCAATATACCGACATATCAATACTACAGTGTATCCTTAGTTCTGATCCATTGTTCATGTATTGCAATATACCGATACATCAATACTACAGTGTATCCTTAGTTCTGATCCATTGTTCATGTATTGCAATATACCGACATATCAATACTACAGTGTATCCTTAGTTCTGATCCATTGTTCATGTATTGCAATATACCGATACATCAATACTACAGTGTATCCTTAGTTCTGATCCATTGTTCATGTATTGCAATATACCGATACATCAATACTACAGTGTATCCTTAGTTCTGATCCATTGCCATCAATACTACAGTGTATCCTTTGTTCTGATCCATTGTTCATGTATTGCCATCAATACTACAGTGTATCCTTAGTTCTGATCCATTGCCATCAATACTACAGTGTATCCTTAGTTCTGATCCATTGCAATCAATACTACAGTGTATCCTTAGTTCTGATCCATTGCAATCAATACTACAGTGTATCCTTAGTTCTGATCTGTTGCTATGTTGCTGTAGATGAGGAGGACGAGGAGGAGTGGCTCACGAAGGAGACGCAGTTCAAGGACCTGGACACGGACGGTGACGGGAAGCTGGCGGGGGCGGAGCTGAGGAAGTGGTTGCTGACGGACCCCGAGGATTACGTGGACGAAGAGGAGGCGGAGCTCCGGAAGATTGCAGACGACGACAAGGACGATAAACTGAGCATTGAGGAGATCCTCGCCCACCAGGCAGACTTCATCGGCAGCTCCGCCACAGACTACGGGGTCACGCTGGAGCGCATGAAGGACGAACTGTAGACATCCGGGATAAGTGGGCAATACGGACTGTATCACTCAGAGAGATGATATGAGCTATAGATGATACCAGAATAGATAGGGGCAATACGGACCGTATCACTCAGAGAGATGATATGAGTTATAGATGATACCAGAATAGATAGGGGCAATACGGACCGTATCACTCAGAGATGATATGAGCTATAGATGATAGCCGAGGCGGGCCGTATCACTCAGAGATGGTATGAGCACAATTAATTCTTTATTGGTTAACAAGTTTACAACTTAAGAGATGCAATGTCCTGATGCTAAAGAAATATTTGAATTGGCTACTGAGTGGAAAGAAGTTTGAGTTTACGATGATAATTCAAGATGATATTTTTAGATGGTTAAGTATGGTCCGTATTCCACTATTTGTTTTCATAACAGGTGCTTTATGACATGTCTTCCCATACAACTTGCCACGGCTTAACATTACTTACATCCTTTAGAACTATGTACAGGGTGACAATCAATTCTGCCTGCCTTTTGGTTTGAAACTATTTTCCTGGATCATTGCAGAACATGGGTTCTCGGCAATTGCTATTTACAACATTGAAGAGTATGCCTATTGCATGATAGTATCTGTTTTATTGAATATTGATGTTCTATACATGCAAATTGGTGAAGACAAAGTATGGCTATTTGTAGATTGGAGTCTATGGAGGTTTTGTGTTTGTCTATTAATATGAAGCAAATTGTCAGTATTTCCTATGCACTCATTTTTAAATTGTCAAAAGTTAAAGCGAGGAGCATTTTTTTGAAACATGACTTAGCAGTTAATGCACATTTAGAGAGAAAATATATTCAGTAAACTTTAAATCAACCACAACATTTTCTGTATATCCTGACCTAAAGTATATAAGCCAATATTCACCACTACAGTAGCAATCTAAATAAATTTGGATCAACAGATTTTTTATTTTGTCATACTGTTAATCTAAGATAGACCAGTGTGAGAGGTCGTCCCGGTGACCTTTCGTATGCAAATAAGGAATTCGCGATTTGATCAATCAAATTCGACGTCACAAACAGTTCACAGTCGCTCATTCAAGGTGTGAACGGAAGAAACATATAATAGCTTATGGCTGTTCTCAATAATAGTGTGCCTTGAGAAAAATAAATCTCGTTTTTGATACTGATAAGAAAAATATCGGTAGGTTGATTTTATTTTGGTTGAATGAAATATATTTAGTCTAGATTGACAAAAAATCAATATTGTTTTAATTAATTGGATGGAAATGAAAGAAATTAGTACAAACGAGTTTGATCAAAAGGAGTTACCTCCCCTTGCATGAGGATTTTCGTAAATATTGACATTTATCATGCTCTAACTTTATGATTATTATTCGCCACGTTAGTATCTGTGCGATGTGCAATCATCATTTGTCATTGACAACTAGCAAATACGCTAAATCATTTTAAAAAGAAAAAATATAATCTATTAATACATCCAAGCAATCGGATAATTCATCGCTCTACTCCGCTCCAAATGACAGAGCTCCGAACATCATCCATTTCAAAAGATGTGCTTCCGAGTTGTTTTGACTTCCAGCGAGCTAGGGCATCTTTTCTGATTGGCCGAGCGGCTGATTTCAGAGGTCACCGGGATGACCCGCCTTACGGGCCAATCTTAGATCAACATGTATGACCAAATATAAAACCTGTTGATCTAAATTTATTTAGATTGCAACAGTAGCATCTTAATATAACTGACACACTGCTCTAAACGACTGCATTAATAGTTCCCAGTCCACACATATTTGGCAAGGGATAATTTTTAGCCATTTCCACATTTTTCTTCTTTTAAAATTTTTTATCCGGTAAATGGAGAAATTTTGGTGTGAGATTTTTATGACCTTTGTTTAACTTGCTTCAGTAGATAGAGAACCTCGATTGTTTGATCGTAGCACAGATGTTTGTCATTTTATTCGCTGTGTGTGAATTTCCCCATAGATCAGTCTTTTTGGTTCTTGAGTGTACATCGTCCGTGAATGAAGCTACGTTTATGCTCATTGTGCACTTATGAAAGTTATGATCTACTTACATTTATCAAGTTTCTTCACATCTTAGTGGGAAACATTTTACAATATTTACAACTCGAGGTATGAAAGAAATGTATGTGGTGCTATCTGAAGATGTATCATTTGCCGACTCTTATTTAAGTTAAGGTTCAATAAACCATTCAGGTGTCATTCCATTGTCCATATTCATCCTATTTATTCTTTTTATCCTATTTATCTGCACGTTATTTTATATTTCATGATGACACAGCGGCAGATGCTTGAACACTTGATACGACTATTCCTATTGAGGCAAAATTTCAGTTGAATCCAAATATGGAGATTTTGTGCTATGCAAGAACTATTCATTATTATTATTATGAAACGTGAGAAATGGAAACAGTTGTATATCAGGGCTTGTCGTCAGTGAACCAGGATATAATTCATTTCTTAGTTTATTTAAGGTTTTAGTTACTCTCCCAAACACAACTGTTTTGTTAAATGTTTGTTTTATTTTATGGCATTGTTATTTAGCCAGAGATCAAGTTTTTCAAGTAGCATTTGATTGAAGTCACCATATTGTAAATTTTGTTGCCATTGTGTTCCAATTCAACATAAGTTTAAACTTTGTCTTCAATTAAAGAACAATGTTGCTGAGTGAATGGAAACAGGTGAAGATGTTTAATTTTACTGAATAAAGTATTTATTTCTTCCTCCATCTTCCTCTCTTTTATGGTGGAACTATTGGTAATGTTTTACCAAGTGTGAGATCTAAATAATATTCCTGAACTCGCCATATGAATGCAGCCACAACACATGGATTGCCTTTGCACTCTATCAACCTTGTTGGTCAACTCTGGGAATTGCTGTGTTTCTAGGCAACCCAGCAATATAATCTTACCGGTACAATATCTGGTATTGCTTGGCAACCGTGCACTATTAACGTGTCGCTTGACAGCTGTACTCTGTTGTTGGTTGCTAGGCAACTGTGCACCCATTGTTTTGTCGCTATGCACCTGTACACTTGAATTGTGCTAGGCAAATGTGAACTACTGTTGGTAGGCAACAGTGCAGTGTTGTGTGTCGCATGTCACCTGTGCACTATTACGTGTTGCTAGTCAGCTGTGCACTGTAATCGTCTTGTTACACCTGTACATCGTTATTGTGTTGCTCGTTAACTGTAAGCTGGTGTCACTTGGCAAGTGTTGCTAGGCAACAGTGAAGCTATGCACCTGAATCATCTTGCTTGGCAACTGTGCATGATCATTGTGTTGATATGCACCTATACATTATTGTGTTGCCAGGAAACTAATCTCATGTTTCTAGGCAACTAATCTCGTGTTGCCAGGCAACTGTAATCTGAAGAGTGTTGTGGTGTTGCTTGGCGACTGAAGAGTGTTGTGGTGTTGCTAGGCAACTGAAGAGTGTTGTGGTGTTGCTAGGCGACTGGACGAGGAAGAGGCTCTGGAGCGTATGAAGGAGGAGGACACAGACAACAACGGGCTGACGTGGAAGGAGTATCTGATGTCCCAGTACGATTACTCTCTCAAACAGCTGGAGGAGATGAAGCAGAAACCTGACGAGGAGGACAACAAGAACATGCTCGAGGTACGCACACGCACACACAGTTGAACTTCTTATATGTGCACTCACATGCATTTACACACTCACTTGCGTGCACATGCATTTGAACGCATTTAAATTCACACATGCACACATACTTGCATACTGACATGCATTAACAAGTGATAACACTCTAACACACAAGCACATGCACACAGAGTCATGCACATGCACACTTGTAAAGGTCATCAGATTCATGGGAAGATTACTTGAGCTATCACTTAAGAATGTTTGTCAGGTTCAACCTCATTCATGTTAATTGCTGCTGCGAATGGTTGAATGCACACAAAATAAAAACATAATTCAAATACTCAAGGTAAACCGTGATTGGTCAATACCCATAAAGATAATCTGGATCCCTGATTGTAAACCGTGATTGGTCAATATTCATAAAGATAATCTGGATCCCTGATTGTAAACCGTGATTGGTCAATATTCATAAAGATAATCTGGATCCCTGATTGTAAACCCTGATTGGTCAATATTCATAAAGATAATCTGGATCTCTGATTGTAAACCCTGATTGGTCAATATTCATAAAGATAATCTGGATCTCTGATTGTAAACCCTGATTGGTCAATATTCATAAAGATAATCTGGATCCCTGATTGTAAACCCTGATTGGTCAATATCCATAAAGATAATCTGGATCTCTGATTGTAAACCCTGATTGGTCAATATCCATAAAGATAATCTGGATCTCTGATTGTAAACCCTGATTGGTCAATATTCATAAAGATAATCTGGATCTCTGATTGTAAACCCTGATTGGTCAATATTCATAAAGATAATCTGGATCTCTGATTGTAAACCCTGATTGGTCAATATCCATAAAGATAATCTGGATCTCTGATTGTAAACCCTGATTGGTCAATATCCATAAAGATAATCTGGATCTCTGATTGTAAACCCTGATTGGTCAATATCCATAAAGATAATCTGGATCTCAGATTGTAAACCCTGATTGGTCAATATCCATAAAGATAATCTGGATCTCTGATTGTAAACCCTGATTGGTCAATATCCATAAAGATAATCTGGATCCCTGATTGTAAACCCTGATTGGTCAATATCCATAAAGATAATCTGGATCCCTGATTGTAAACCCTGATTGGTCAATATTCATAAAGATAATCTGGATCTCTGATTGTAAACCCTGATTGGTCAATATTCATAAAGATAATCTGGATCTCTGATTGTAAACCCTGATTGGTCAATATTCATAATGATAATCTGGATCTCTGATTGTAAACCCTGATTGGTCAATATCCATAAAGATAATCTGGATCACTCATGGTAAGTTATGATTGGTCTAATCTGTCAAATCCTGACGCTAAGCCCTGATTGGTCGATACTTCAAACCCTACTCACTCTCTCATTGGTCAATATTGCCAGATGGTTGAGGAGGACGAGCAGAGATTCGTAGCGGCGGACCTGAACAAAGACGGGATCCTGGACAAGACTGAGTACGTGGCCTTCTATCATCCATATGACTACGAACACATGCACAAGTTCGAGATCGAGCGCGGAATCAAGGACTACGACAAGAACGGTGATGGGGTGGTCACGGTGGAGGAGTTCATTGGAGGTATGGAGACATGATGGCCACTTCTTGAAGCGTTTAAATGTTGGTGATAAACAAGTTCAGTATTGTAACATGACTTCGGTAAATACTCGTTTCTGATTGGTTGATTTGAAGGATTTGCCAGTGTTAAATGGCAATGAACACCCGCAAATTGGCTGAGGCAAATCACCGCGAAATGATACATTATTTGGTCCGCCTCAACACTAAAATGTTCTGATTCTCCCAATATTTGTGACCGATTCACATTTTACTGTTGTTGCTGTCATTTTCTAACTTGCGCATTCCCGTAGATGCCAAAAATCCTTTTCTATTTGCTTTAGTTTTATGTAACCAAACTTTCTTAATTGGCTAAGTTTCTCCTAATTTGCCGCCTTGTGCCATGTGGCCGGTTTCTTTCGAATGCCGTTCCCTTGGCACAACGTCATAAAGGCAAACGGTTATGACGTCATAATTCATTGTTATTCAACACCCGCAAATTTAAGCGTTTAAAACCTCCGGCTAACGCCGTCGGTTTTAAACTAAATTTGCGTGTGTTGAATAACAATGAATCCCGGAAATTTTACAAACGCAACTATTTATCTTCTAATTCATGATATGCAACTATTGGCCCTGATTCTTATGTCATTATTATTCCTAGGGGAAACTGAAATGGGATCGTTCTGTCTGATATTGTTTTATATAGAAGAACTAAAAAACTGTTAGACCTTACTCAACAAAACTTGGTATCAATAAGCATTAGAAATGTATATCTGAGGGGGATATTTGGGATATGTCTCTCTTTGTTTGTCATGCCTTCACATACTTTATCAGTATGCTGCCATATCTGACCTGAAGATCTCTATGGAATAAAATAGATATATATATATTTGTATGATTGTTGTGATATGTGGTTTATATCACCTACTATCTGTATATTGCAGACGAGGATGACGAGGAGACGAGGAACAGCGAGAAGGAGGAGTTTGAGAAGAACGACGCGGACGGGAACGGGAAGCTGGAGGGGGCGGAGCTGAAGAAGTGGCTGGTGCAGGACAATGAGGACTCGGCCAATGAGGAGGTGAACCAGCTGATGGAGACCGCGGACGACGACAAGGACAGTAGGCTGAGCATGAAGGAGATCCTTGACCACCAGGAGGACCTGGTCAACAGTCAGGCCACCGACTACGGGGCCACGCTCGAGAAGATGAGAGATGAGCTGTAGAAGGGGGGCAGTACGGACCGTATCGTCATGGTGGGGGGATGTTCTAGTATGGACTGGATTGCTATTGGATGATATGGAGTTTTTGAGTTGGATACAAGTTTATACTTATTTGCTTCAGGATGATATATGCTGCTGATAAATAAGGCTTAAGGAAATATGATGATATAAGGCTTGTACATGCTGGAATGATGCGAGTGTAGTTAATACAGCCTGCATAAGCTAAAGTTAAAACTGCTCCTACGATTTGTATTCATGAATTAGTACCTTGATAGCCAAATTAGGAAACAGGTAAATTTACCCTGAATTGTGATGTCTCAGCTAAATTGAGATTTGAAAACAAGATCACTTCATTTCAAAACTTGTTGAACTCCTTATTCTTGCTGAATGTTTATTAAGATAAAACATAACATCTGATAGCAATCTCTCTTGAACACAATGTTACTGTATAGTATGCAGGGGTCAAGGTTGATACGGCACGTATCCCTATATAGGATCCAGTAGGAGACGATACGGTCCATATTCCATGTCAGGTGCTTGTTGCCTTCTTCTTCTGACTTGCCAAACTTCTCATGTCTTATGTGTTGTTATCTATCAACTGGGTAAGTTTGCTGTTACAAGTGTTTATAGTATTTTCTTTGAAAGGTAGAATGGAATCACTGATAAATATTGTGTGAGAAATGGAGAGATTCAGTGTTCAATGTATGTAAATCTTCCAAGTGTATTTAGTAGGGTGAATGGAGCTTGCAATATGTGTTGTACCTTATGTACTTACAAGACCTGTTCTCTTCTCAATGTTATGTTATGGAAGTTTTTACTTAACTTAATTTTTTGATAAAGAATATTTACAATTGATAAATAACTGACCACTCCCTGTGAAGACATAACTGACTCTAGTCTCCAGTACTGAGTATTACAAGCCATGCAGCATCTCCCAACCCTTTCTGTGTCTGACAGACTCATAGTTGCATCCAGTCTTAATAAATCACTACGTGAACCAAAGCTTCTGGGATGAACTACCTGATTGGCTGGAGGTCAATCTGCGGGCACGATTAAAGGGAATCAACAACCTAGCTTGTGAAACCTAATTGACCATCGTAATGAGAGCGTCCAGATGGGTAAGAGGGGGTCACATGACACAAACTTGGTACTGGCTGTCAGCTGTAAGCGGTTCGTAACCAAACGATTTACGACTCTTTTGGGGCCCTGCTAATAAAACTCTGCAAGTTAAAAATTTGGGTTGCAGACCCCCTTTAACAGAGCCTGGTAAGATCTATTCGCCAACATAGTGAAGCAACATAGATCTTAATTCTTTTAGATTGTAGTTGCATCAGATATATTTAAAAAACTGTACTCAAAACCATGAATGTTGGTACACAGCTACAATATGTTGATGGAGACGAGAGCTAGTTATGTCTTGTGGGGGAATTCTGGAAACTGAAGGTGTGGAAGCGGCCTCATCAGATCTAACCGCACATACACCTGCTTATGCAAACTCAACTTACCAGGAAGGTCTCATGCCCTTTTTAATTGTTGGCCTTTGATTGGCTGATTTTCAGTCTAAGTAAACCTAGCCTCAATAACACTCGCTATACTCCCATACTGAGTCTAGAGGGATACAGTAAGGTTTTGCGTCAGTCGAACTTTCGGCAACCTATAAACTCCACGTTATTTGGGCCAAAGCAGACTATTGGGGCATGGTAAGCCGAGTCCTGATTGGTCAATTCGATAAGTCTGCTGACACGAGCCGTTACTACAGCTAACTAGACTCAATATGAGAGTATAGCAAGTGTAATTTAGACTAGGTTTACTTTGATTGGCTGATTTTATTAAAGGTGAAGGTCACAGTAAGGGAATGAGACAAGTAGCCTGCTGAATAGTTGAGTGTTGGTGGTGATGAGATAAAAGTTGAAAGTTGTTGATGTTGTCTAATTGTTCTGGCTAACTCTAATGCTGATCCAAGTTTTCAATGTAACACAAATGTCGTTACTTCATGTCCATCTTATTTATTTTATCTTGATGTTGTTACGGACTCACTTTCATCATTACACAAACAAACCACAACCAAAGACTCTGACTATCAGGGCACCTTGTATTTGACTCTTTTGAGCATGTATCAAAGCCAAATATAACCTAAGAGAAAATACTCCATTTGACCTATATGCAGCAGAAAGCTGTTTACCTATACTGTTATGTATATTTATATATCTTTGATCATCTTACTTCAATGTCCGATTGAAAAATCAACAATCATAAGAATAGCAAATACTCAAGTTGTGTTTGCAAGTTATAACAAAACATAACTCATTAACTAACTATTGGCATGTATTAGATCAAAGCCTTGTGTGGGGTCAATACAGAGTGGCAAGAACTATCTTGTCTACATGTATGATTTGTTTCAGGCTTTCTCATAGACAAGGTTGAAAAGCTTCTAGGCCTGGGTGTTGAAAAAATATTTATTTTAGCAAATGAACAATTCAAACCTCTTTTTATTGCAATAAAAGACAGGGTGAATCATTACTGCTATGTATGTTTGAACAACTTGACGTTACATTTGTTTATATTCAACCAATATCATAAGACAGGGTAGAAAGAAGCTGTACTTTATATATAGTATGATAAATAATTGTACCCACAACATCCCCTGCAAAAATTACCAGACACAAAATAATCTAATTATTAGTTCAACAATGTTAAATTTGGTGGTAGGCGACATATATTATTGGATATTGGCTTTTTGAACATCCGATAACGAATGAAATCTAACATAGTGATAAACATTGAAGAACTGCTGACTATAATGAGAGTAAGACTTGCTTGTAGGAGTCCATTAGTAAAAACTTCAAAACTCCTTGAAAGAAACCATGTTTCTTGATTGAATGTTAGGCTTTTCCAATCTACTTTGAGTAACTGACTGTGTGACAAGAGCTTCTCTCCTTCATGTTAGTTTTGTCTCACACATTTTTATCAACCACATTGATGTTACATGTTTATGGTATTTTACAGAATTGTTAATTATTCCAAGAGAAAAGTTATCAAAAGATTCAAACAGCATTAAGAACTGTCTTCAGTTGAGTCACAAGCTAGTCGAGAGTACACTTTGATTATCTGAAGATGTGTGATGTATACCGGTATGTACACCTTGCTATGTGAACAAACGGAAGGTTTTGACTAACTTAAGATCAAATTACTTAGTATGAATGGAAACAGGACAAGATGTGTAATATTTTATTGAATAAAATATTTTATTTCATCTTTCAGTTTTTGTGGTTGTCAACATTTTAAAAGAATTGAGTCAGGTACTGTCGGACATGACCTTTTGCCCAATGTTTCTTGCCTCTCTACGTTCTCCACAGCATTAAAGATAAGCTGCACTGAAGTCTCTGTGAAACTATAAAACCTGGAGTTCTCTAAATACACTTAGTTGATTAACAACTCTTTTCAACAGATCTGAAGATAAACATTAATAAGAAAAGTTGTCCTCTCATATACAGGTCACAGAAGACGAGCTGAAAATGCAAATAAAACCTGCTGTATTGTATCGCTTGTACCTCTGTTGATCATTTGGATTCCTTGACGATCAATTTAAGAGTCTCTCGGTGAATAACAAGCCTGATCTGTCTTTAAATTAATTGATTCAGCCTAGAGAAGAGTCTATTGATGAGTACGAAGGCTGAGAGAAACCATGAAACATGCTGTATTGTATCGCTTGTACTCTGTTGATCGTTGACCATCAATTCAAGAGACTCTTGATGAATAACACCACTGAGGTGCCTCTAAATTGATTCAGCCAAGGGGAGATTGCATGGTCAAGATGAAATTGATTCAGCCAAGGGGAGATTGCATGGTCAAGATGAAATTGATTCAGCCAAGGGGAGATTGCATGGTCAAGATGAAAGGCTGAATAAGCAAGTAAAACATGATATCTTGTATTTGTCCTGATCATTCAGAAGATCTTTGAAGATGAAATCATTCAAATCAAGCCCTCTGGAAGCGTGTCGACCCTCGCTGATAACTGTCCTGTCTGCTGTTGATGCTTCCTGTGTCCTCCAGTCTCTGTGCTTGAAGGGAAAGTCGTCATCCCCGGCAACTCTGTAGCACTTTCTGCAAGAGAATATGACTTAATGAAGATACTGAACATATGCAATCTACTGCCCTTCATATATCATATGTTTGTTTTAGAATGGTCAATGATAGAAATTCTGACATTTGATCTCAATGAGTGGACCCTATTTCCTCAAATACAGCCCACTTTGTCCAGGAGCCCTACCTCCAAGTCAAATTCTACATGTGCATATTTTTTTCCCCACAGCACCCCATGTTTTTTTCAGATACTTTTATTCACCTGATAGGGTACATTTCATGTGAGAGGGTACATTCACACAATGCGTGTTGTTTACTGAAAGAATGCAAATAAGATAAATGTAAAACAGCAAAGCTGCATCTATTGAGTAACATATACAATTGTCTAGTCCAATGAATCCATTCTGCAATGGCAGCCATTTTCTCATGAATGCATTTGATCGTAAGGCCCGATGGGCTTATGGCATGGTGTCCAGCGTCCGTCCGTCCATAACTTTGCACATTTTGTACTTCTTCTCCAGAAGCATAAGGCCTAGAACGCTGAAACTTTTGTGTACAGACTCCTTAAGTAGTGGGGATTATAATTTATAGCTTCTGTGGCCCCTAATAAGGATCACAGGGGCCACGCCCTTAAAACCTATTTTCATCTTTGGTCTGTCGAACACAGATGACCCGGCCATTGAATGGCTCCTGGAAGGGTAAAAGACTACAAAGTATAAAATACCCAAAATTAGGTTAATATTACACTTAAAATAGCAAAATCAAAGACCAAAGAGTTAAAACAACCAACAAAAAGAAACAATTTTAGGAGATATTTTATGACTGCTTCCCTAGAAAATTTCTTACAAGGAGAGGAAAGATATTTTACAGCAGCTTCAATCACTTTCAAGTATGATGTAATGGTTTCCACATGAAGAACACAATGAGCTTACATTGCAAAATAAGCTAACAGATAAAATATAATCATCATATAATGAATCATTATATAATAAAAAGAAATATACATATACTTTGGTGGGCATATGAATCCTTACATGCTTAAAATGTGACAGTGAAAAGGTCGACCATGCTTCAGACAAATCCACACATCAGGTCCCTTACAAATGTGATAACTCAATATCCCTAAACCTAATCATACTGTTTATACAATTTTTTTCTCCAGACGCAAAAAGGCTGGAAAGCTGAATCTTTGTTTGCAGACTCCTTGACTAGAGAGGATCATAATTTATAGCTTTTGTGGCCCCTAAAAACTTATTTCCATCTTCTCCAGAACTTTGTGAACAGACTTCTGACTAGTGATAACTATAAGGGCCACAAGGGCCACGCCTTTAAAACCTATCTTCATTTGCTTCTCCAGAACCAAAAGGCCTTGAAAGCTGAAATCTTATGTACCGACTCCTATTGAAGTTACAGTCTTGGTGACCCTATGGTCCCTAAAAAGGGTTTTGTGAAGCTTTGGATCCTATGCCATAAATTATCACTTAAATATTTGAGCTATTTCCATTTCTGTCTTGATAACAGGTATCTGAAATCACATGATATATATTTAAGACTAGAATTTGAGACCTCGTGGCCCCTACAGAGGGGGAAACCCCATCCGCCACAGCAAAATTAAATATGAAATCTGATACAGAGCAAAAGGCTCTATTTCATATAATTCCACTTGAAAAATATCTTTCAAGGCTTGAAGGAAGCAATAAATGACTTAAAATACAAGAGTTTTTCCTAATACTACTCATATGTATAAAAATCTTTTTCACGATTACAGAAAGATTCAACAGCTCGAATTCTGTAGGCTCCAAGTAAAATGTATTTTAAATTGAAATGAATAACAGGTTTTGTTTGAGGAAATACGTTGACCTACTGGCTTTATTTACGTGTACTCACCTTGGATACGGACTTCACGTGAGCTGGAGACACTATTTTCTCCTTGTTTTCCATGGCAGCCATGTTAGCTTGGGTTGCTAGGCGACGAAGAAATAGAACATAATCCAACCAAAGCTGAAATTAATACGGAAAGAAAATTAGTAAATGTTTTCCTTAAAAATATATTATCACTAATATCTGCATTAAGAAGATCCTTCTACATCAGCAGATATAATATGTCTCCTTGTAGAGCTGCAACATCATACCCTGATGTCCAATGAAATTATGGTGAAATATCAAGTCTTGATACTTAATCTTACAATATATATTGTGATATGAGGTCTGTATCATGATATGTTTCATTGAAGTAAAACTGCTTATTTAACCTACGTTTCAAAGTTTTTGCCAAAACAATTGTCATTCCATTTAATACTCCTGAAATAGTGTATCATCTCGATTTGTAGCTTTCTTTATTGAGAATCCTGGGAATCTTATAGAACACTGCTTGCAAGCTTAGTAGCAGCAATGGAAGCACAGTCTTGGATAGCACTCTCATTGGTTACCTTGCCGGTAAATCGAACTCAAAGCCTCATCCAGGTGGTGTGGTACATAGCAATACAAGGCTGTTTGCTTGATGGATATCAGAGTATTTTATCATATTGACTATACCAAGACATGTAGCAGGAAGCATTAACCATGAAATGTTACCAGTGTTACCTGTATGCATAGATTGGGAAAGACATCTTCTACAATGGGCTATTTTCAAGTGTTTTAGTAATTTTCTGAATTTTTAAATTGGCATCTGCCTATAATTGGCCATTTTCATCCAATGGCCCCTGCCTTTCCCAATCCCTGCTAATGACATGCCTAACAAGGAACTTCACAATTCATTTTATGGTAGTTTGTGTGAATAAGAGTCTCACTCCAAATAAACAAACAGAATTAAAAAAAATTGAGCCATGGGCTCTGTAGCTCATCAGACTTTTGATGGAAATAGTTTTTTTAAGGTTTTGACCCCTGTGACTCCAATTGGGGTCAAGGGGTAACCAAATGTAAAATTTAGAATCTTAATTGGCCAAAGAGTCTACATACAACTTTTAAGCTCTCTAGATCCTTTGGAACGGGAGAAGAAGATAAAAATAGGTTTTTAAGGTTTTGACCTCTGTGACCCCATTTGGGGTCATGGGGTCACAAAATCTACAATTTAGAATCCCTATTGGCCAAAGAGTCTACACTATACACTTAGTTACTCATGGTGAGGTCATTATGTGAAATACAAGGACTCGAGACCTGACTCCCGAGGAGGTCAGGTCAGACCGCCGAGGGAGTCAGATTCGAGAGTCCTTGTATTTCACATAATGACCTCACCATGAGTAACTAAGTGTTTTATTACACCGAAATTCTTTTTTCCTCAAATTTGTTATGCATGTGTTTCATGTGTAACGTCAAAACAAAGCGGCACGTAACAGATGCAATCATGTGACAAATCACGTGACGAGTCAATATCTCAGGTCAGTGTCACAAATTTCTGTCACAAAACTGACCTCCTCATGGATAGCCGGGGTCAGTGTGCAGATATATTTTTCAATCACGTCATGTCAACTGACCAATGATATTCTTACAAATTTAATAGAGGTATAATAAACAACATTTCAGCCATCTAGATCTTTTGGAACTGGAAAAGAAAATGAAAATGTTTTTAAGGGTTTGACCCCTGGGACCCATTTGGGGTCATGGGGTAACAAAATCTACAATTTAGAATTCTCATTGGCCATAGAGTCTACTCAAAACTTTTCAACTCTCTAGACCTTTTGGAACTGGAGAAGAAGATGAAAATAGGTTTTTAAAGTTTTGACCCCTGTGACCCCATTTGGGGTCATGGGCTCACGAAATCTACAATTTAGAATCCCTATTGGCCAAGGGGGCTACTCACAACTTTTTAGCTCTCTAGACCTTTTGGAACTGGAGAAAAAGATGAAAATAGGTTTTTAAAGTTTTGACCCCTGTGACCCCATTTGGGGTCATGGGGTCACGAAATCTACAATTTAGAATCCCTATTGGCCAAGGAGTCTACTCTCAACCTTTCAGCTCTCCAGACCTTTTGGAACGGGAGAAGAAGATGAAAATAGGTTTTTAAGGTGTTGACCCCTGTGACCCCATTTGGGGTCATGGGGTAACAAAATCTACAATTTAGAATCCCCATTGGCCAAGGAGTCTACTCACAACTTTTCAGCTCTCTAGACCTTTTGGAACTGGAGAAGAAGATGAAAATAGGTTTTTAAAGTTTTGACCCCTGTGACCCCATTTGGGGTCATGGGGTCACGAAATCTACAATTTAGAATCCCCATTAGCCAAGGAGTCTGCACATCAAATTTCAGCTCTCTAGAGTCATTGGTTCTGTAGAAGAAGTCGAAAATGTGAAAAGTTTACGGACGGACGCCGGACGCCATGCCATGCCATAAGCCCATCGGGTCTTTCAGACCTGATGAGCTTAAAAGGGAAACTGATTTAGCTCAGAAACCATACGAAGGGCTCCAAAGTTGGACTGGTGATTAGCGCCTTCAACCCTTTTGCAACAATTCTAACAAGTCATGCAGGAGTTACTGAAAATTCATAATTGGAAAGCAAGCTGGATATAAATCACGAATCAATTCATGATTTTTTTTTATATCTTAGCTTCTGCCAAGAATATCTTCCATAAATTTAACAATCCTAAAAATAGAGCCATTGGCTATATAGTCATCAGGCTTCATATTCAATTACCCTTTGTAGGGGCTGCAGTCACCATTCCTGAAATTAAGTATATAGGCGATGTGATTTGAAATACTGGTAATCAATTCAGAGATGGTAATTGCTCGAATATTTATTTTATTACATACCTATGTAATCTTACGATAGTAATACGTAATGAAATACAATGAATAACATAATGTTTAATAACGATGAATCCAGTCTATTTCACAAACACAACTATTTATCGATATTGTAAGATGACCCTCAGTTATATGAATTTAAGAGCCAACACTATTGAAACGTAGGCAATTTTGAGTTGAAAGGATTCGGCGACTGCCCTATTTTTGTTTGGGGGTGTGGGTAGGTAAAACAAATTGGAAAGCCCAATGTCATAAACATTTAAAGTAAGGGTGGGCGATATAACCGGTATACCGGTATATTGCGATTCAAACTACTCAATATATCGTATCGCGGTACAGTGTCCAAGAACCGGTACAGTCGATACAGTCTGATTAAAATCGACTGTGATTCGAGGAAAAAAAGTGTAAAAATTCTCTCTAGTGGTGTTTGAACTTCAACTCATTCACAGTCTGAAGGCACCCCTATTACCCGCATGTTCTGACGCAAGCTCATCAAGCCAATCACAAGGGGCGAAGTAAAAGCTTCGGTATCATGCAGGGGCAGGTTACTCCAGTGTACCATTTGTTATACATAATCACTGCTAAACGCTATTTAATAACAAGGATGTGATTGGATAGCTTATGACTGGGTTTGTGTGCGCTAAACTGGTCATAGGAACATGCGATATAGGTGGGTGCATTCAGACCGAGATGGAGAGGATGTTCTGGCTGGTTCGAGCCCCGATAGAGACAATATTTTTGATATTTTATTCCTTGGAGTACGGTCGATTTTAATCAGACTGCAGTCGATACGTTAGGCAATTTCCGTGAGAATCTTCGGAAATTTCCGTAACATAATAAAATATATTAAAACCTTTCGAATTTCCTTGTTATTATCATACCTGTATATTAATTGTTTTAAGAATCTTTCCTAGTCATGAACGAAGATATAAATCTTTTTGATTGCTGTTTAAACAATGCTAAGAAAAAATTAAGTCTTGTTGTCCCGTAAACAAACCAAAATGGCGACCGAAAAAGTTTGTAGAACATTTTCACTTAATTTGTTTTCATGAATATGGTAACAGAATAATGATTGAATGATTCAAGTGACCATTTGTTATTTTTTGTAGTAATGTTACAGTCAAAAAACTCAATTGCACGTTTGGCAATATATCTGGCAATACCCAACCCTAATTAAAAGTAGTGTACCTATACAGTTTGCAGGTGTTCATTGACATTCAATGTTGGAAAATGTTTCTAATTACTATAATTAGTCAATCAGAATCAAGTATTAACCGAAATCATCTTGCTAGAAACTTTCTATGTCACTGGGTGGTAACGTACCCCTGAAATTGCTGACAACGAAGCGAAGAGAGATGGCAGAGGCAGGGTACTAGGTAAGATTCACGATCGATTTGAAGTCTTTCTAGGGTTTTTTAAATGCAATAGACTGCAGGTGAATTCTTGATGTGGATACTAGTTCACAAATAAATTTTAATTACTTACTGACAGGTCTTTCTTATGTTACTATTATCGAAAATCGGCAGTGTGGTCGCTACAGAAAGAGTGTAAGGGAACAGTATTTGACCAATTTCAATATTTTCATGTCATTTTAGAAGGTCAAATCTATGTTAAAAAGAAATTCTAGAACAAAGTGCATTTTCTTGATACTGCGTGATTGTGTGATTATGAGAGAGAAATGAGTAATTTAACAAAATAGTTGAACTCGTGTTCATGCTTCAAAACGACACAAGAATCTGTATCGAAACGTCACATATGAATAAAGAAGTTGTCATCCATAAATATTTTCTTTAGTTAACTCGAGTGGTCTGCGTATTGACGAAAATGTGGTCTGCATATTGAAAACACAAATATTGAGTCAATACGCAGACCACTCGAGTTCAACTTCGTCGTCAGCAATTTCCGGGGTACGTTACCGCGATATGAAATGGTAATTTTGGATGCATATTAAAGCAAGCACTTAAATACAAAATAGTACAAAATACTATTTCCTCACCAAACTATCAACTCTGACACCTTTTAGTTTTGACTGATTAAGGTGTTTCTTCATTGAAACTTTCACCTGGCTCTTCCTACACTTTGGTATCATTTTGCGTTTCAAAACAACCACCACCGAAATTTCCGGAAGCGGAAGTTGGGACAATACTTTTTCGTCCAATAGAAAAGATCTCAACATTTACCCCGGTTCTGTGATCTTCCATATGTTTCCGGTCACGTTGTGTCATCGGTTTGTGTCTTTGGAAATAAGTATCTCAGAAATATGGCTAAAACACGAAAAAAACAACAAAACGCCGCCCCGAAAGATGGAGTGAGGAAGGGACAACACAGCATGAATCCAGGTAATGTAGATCAAATCGTTGATGGTACAAAATGTTGAAATCTGTTGATGTTTATATCACACACGTGCTTATAAAATTACATATTCTTTGAAAAAGAGTGATAAAAATTGTTTTGCAAAAAACAGGAATGCACAACCTCCCAATATTATATAAATGATGTGATGAAATGGACCTAAAACCAATTTGGGTTTTTTTGTGTGGTAAAATTGAAATGAATATGTGATTATTATTTTATATGAATGTGTATGCATGGAATCTAATTTGCAGATCGAAAAAAGGGAGAGGGTGGCCACAATATGCGAGATCGGTCAACCATCAAGAGACTGAACATGTACAAGAATTTTAAGCCAAAAAGGTAATTTTGAATCCATTATTTTCAAAAAGAGTTCAAGGTTCTCTGTCTAAAAAGAGTGTAGAACTTTAGGTTGTTATTTAAGACACAAAGGAGACACAGTAGAAAGGTTGATCGTAGACACTCGAAAAATAGGCAATAGATTAAATTATTTTTTTAAAGGTAGGGAAGAATAATGAATCGGGCAAATTTTGACCGGCAAATATGAAAAATATGTTCCGAGGGCAGAGATTTTCCAGGTATATGAATGGCTCGTTCAATTTTGAGACTAACACCTACTGGTATGTGTATAACATGTGCCCCGCCATCAGAGATCCCTTAAGTATACTTATTTATACATGATTTGTTCCTGCTTTTAATCTAATTTTGGCAAAGCAGGCTAGGTAAACATTATTTTTACCCGGAAGTTTACCATGGTTGGCGACATGGTCCAACCCAACCTGCTTCTTGAATCTCATTTGGCAACTGTCCATTATGATATATATAACTACAGCCAATGAGAATTCAGTAGTGTGTGCGAGCCTGGTCGACCGCTTCCGGGTGATGTAAATCTAAATGTAACCAGACTCACTTCGCAAAAATAAGTTCATAATAGACCTAAATAAGTAAATAAGTATACAAGAGATCCAAGAGTCCATGGTGTTTCGGTAGCTAATCAACAATAAATTCTCCTTATCATTCCTTGATGTAACAATTTGATACAAATAAACAATAACCCTTTACACTTATTATGCAACAATCAACCAGACACTGATTTGACAAAAAAAAATTACTATGAGGAAAATAGTAACACCTTGAATTAATTGAATTATTGCAACAAGTTACAATTCGACTGATTGATGATTTACGATGGAATGCTTGAACTATAATAGTTCAGGGCAAAACTATACTTTATTGCAAAACACATGATGGTTAGGGCTACTTTATTTCTTAATTAAAGTTGGTATCATTGTTTACTTGTGACCAGTTATCTTGGTTGAAAGCCTCACGTTATGTTAATATTGCAGAGATCGGCGAGGCAAGATCGTTGCTGCAGCTCCTTATCAATCTCGTCTTCCTTCCGGCACAGTGGCGCGTGTGGAGCCCAACAGACGCTGGTTTGGTAATCTTTGTTTCTTTAATCTTCAGTGTAGTAGAAGTAAAAGTTGTTACATATATAGCAAAAACTGCATGAACCCATTTCCAAAGTCAAATGACAATAAATGAGTGACAACATGCTGATATGACCTGATATGATGTTGATATCAGATACTTGGCAAGGGTGGCCCTGCAGAGCAATGAATGCAAGGATAGGTGGACTTTTAACACTTAAAATGTGTGACCCTTCATGTTTTAAGCTGTGACTAATAAGCTGTTAATATGAAGTTATGTAATGTCATGAATATATAAAGTTTGATGTAACAAAAAAATGTAACAATGTTGACGACATCTCTCCCCAACTAGATGTTACAATGTTGATGTACCTCCCAACTAAATGTTACAATGTTGAAATACCCCTAACTAAATGTTACAACATTGATCCCCCCCCCCCCCCCCCCCCCCCCCCCCCCCCCAACTAAGTGTTACAACATTGATGTCCCCCAAACTAAATGTTACAAGATTGATATAACCCTGACCTCCCTGCCCCCAGGCAACACGCGGGTCGTGACGCAGTCCGCTCTCCAGACCTTCCAGGAAGAGATGGGCAAGGTCAAGCGAGACCCGTACAAGGTTGTCATGCGCAACACCAAGCTGCCGATCACTCTTCTCAACCAGGTCGCCAAGGTAACAACAGTCTCTCTCTGTAGTGTCATATGGAGATGACAGCAGTCTTCTATTGACCAACTTGACGGTTATCTCATTGGCTGAGGTAGATTGGTTATATTTTCACAAGTGATGCAGAGGGTTTATAAGAGCATTCGCTACAGGATATCTGTCTTTTCTTGACTCTTGACTAATACCATGTTTATCTCATCGAGAGAGGTAGAAAGTCTATATTTTCACGAGTGGCGATAAACATGGTATTAATTTTGTCAAGAATTGACAGATATTCTATTTATTATAAGATGAAATCCTTCTAATTGTCACTGTAGCCATATAGAGGGTTTATTTCACTGAATGAACAGAGTATCGCACCCTCAATCATATGATAAATCAGGTTTCATGACATCACTCTACTTGCGATAAACTTGATATGACAGAGTATCTCACTCTAAGCATATAACAGCTGTTCCTTGCTACAGCGCCTTTGATATAAAGTGGTTCACGCAATGGCGTCCATTGTTATTCATGTATAGTGTTTATTGCAATAGTGTCTCACTGTGGTGATTTACAGTTTTTGCAGTGTTATATGATTCTTTGTTACACACTGATTCAAAACTGTTTCTCTCTGAAGCATGCCAAAGTGATATTTAAAGGGCAAACTGATATTTAGTGGTCCCTTAGTTAAACAGTTGTCTATGTCTTATCTTATCCCTTGTGTAATTTATCCCTTATTGTCCTGTATCTCCACAGCATGCCAGAGTTCACTTGTTGGACACGGAGAGTTTCGAGACGACATTCGGCAGGAAGGCTCACCGTAAACGCCCCAACTTGAAGGTTGCAGACATGCAGGTGAGTCGGAGGTTCCTGTTTTATTCCCAGGTCAGATCTCCGATTATGACACAGCTCACTGAAGTCATTGTTCCTAGCTAGGGTACAAAAGATTTAATATATCAATACATAGGGTATTTTGGAAAATGTATATGAAGATTTTAATTTTCCTTGAGGGTTCCAATATAGCAAATGCAAAATTTTCAAAACTCTCAATAGGTATAGTTAGCACATCAACTAATGTATTTTTATCCCCCGCAACAACAAAGTTTGTTTACATATGATCAAATTGATCTTGGAGATCCAAATACATAAATTTATTTGTTTGATTTTAATTTTGTCAGATTACTAAAAATTATGCCCAGCATGCAGTGAACATTAAGTTAATATCATTTAGTTTTTTGATGAGAACAGTTTCCTTCATATCCTGGAAAAATTGTGTTAATTTGTGCAACAAAAATTAATCAGCGGTATGATTGGGAAAACCTATGCATGTTGTGCAATTTGCGGTGGATATAGCTCGACCATGTCAGTTGCTTGTTATTAGGAAACTAGGTGCATTTAGCAGTTTAAACCAAATTTATGCACCAAAATGCAACTGTTCACAGGTACGATATTGCACATTCCTTAGCGGTAGTTTGACATGGAATATATTTTCATCCTAATAACAATTACATTTGCTTCCTTTTGGTGTGTATAGAATTTCTTTGCCTAAAGCTGAGTTGAGTGAGGAGTGTAAACGATTTATTTTCATCCTTTTTGTGTCAAGAATTCTCAGGCATCTGAGTTATGTCTTTGTTCCATCATACATCCATGACGTTGCAATAGTTGCATGTTGGTGATTGGAGTAATAGAGTGTTGTAAACTTTCTTTGTATTCATTCTTGTAGGTTTAGCATTTATCATTGGTTATTGAGGAAAAGTATTTTTCATAGTTTATGAAAGTGTCGTATACACAAATGTTATTGAATCATTTCCATGATTTCAGACACTAATGAGCTGAGCAGAGGAATGTAGAGATTATATTTCTCAGGTTTCATCTTGTAGTTGAACATTTATCATATTTAAGATATCAATTACGTCCCTTGCCTTTGTTAATACAATACCCTAAGCATCACAATGTCAAGTTACCCTGATAATAACTGTTGTGAAACCGGTTTGGAATGAACTTATGTGTATATATTATCTAGTTAATTTTACAGAATGTTCAACACATAAACCATTTATATATCGGGGGTTGGCTTCTTCAAATAAAGACACGACGACACTTGAGTTGATCCGTTCCATTTTACTACATACAATGGAGTGTTACAAACACACACATTTGTACTTCCGGTAGTATTGTCTATAAGACTCATTACAATAATATGCATTTGTACTTCCGGTAGTATTGTCTATAAGACTCATTACAATAATATGCATTTGTACTTCCGGTAGTATTGTCTATAAGACTCATTACAATAATATGCATTTGTACTTCCGGTAGTATTGTCTATAAGACTCATTACATCTGATGGATCCAACAACCATGAACAATAACTTTTACATCTGACTGGTTTCCATGGCACCAGACGCTGGTGAGCCGAGCGACGGAGTGTGGAGAGAAGTACGACGCGTGTCGGGACGAGGACCTGGTGCGGGAGGACGATGGAGTGCGGGCCGAGGCGCCGGAGATTGTCTTCAAGGCTGGGCAATCCAAACGCATCTGGAACGAGCTCTACAAGGTACGGACGGCTCTTTACTTCTTGAATAGTAGCACTGACCATTACATTGTGAACCACTGTTCATATGCATTATACTATTCATCTGCCCTGGCATTGTGAAAACGTTTTGAAATAACACTATTACCATGACATAATTGATCTTTCAATGTCCTGACCATTAAGGTCAAAGCTTTATAGAAAGACATTAGATAATATAAGAATAATCAACGAGTTGTGAGGAATTACGGATTATCTGTCCTGAGTGAATTATTGTGATAAACTCCGAGCTTCAGCGAGGGACAGAAAATCCGTAATTCAGAGCATCAAGTTGGTTATTCTTTTTCTTACCCAAGATAACTTTGATGTGTAAAAACGATGGAAAAGAGAAACATAAAAAAACTACGCTCGGCAGGTAAAGTACAAATTGTACTCATACCCCATTCATAATTTTGCTCACTACTTCAGGATGGGCGGCTCTAAGTAGTTAGCAACTCACAATCTTATTTGAAATAGTTTATCATATTGATGTCACATTATATCAAAAACATATTGTCTCATATCATAAAACAATCGTTTTTATTGACTGCGCACAACCGGAAAGAAAAAGTAAGACGTCGTTAGCTTTCGTTATCTTTGACAAACCTAGTCACTGTTTGACGTCATAACGCTATGACGTAACGGCAGTCCGGCCGGCGACTCTCCCACCTAGTGCCGCTTTGAAGACTTTTACTTGTCTTTACGGCTAAGAAAACATCAGAAGGTATTGATTTCCCATTAAAAATGTTGTAGTAGTGTGTGACTTTCGCAATTTAAGTATAAGATTTTTGAACTATATCTCTCAACTGAAATAGAAGATCCAAGCGCATAATGAATGGATAGTTCCGTCAACCAATCAAAATGCGAGTTATTTTTAGAAAAACTGTAATTCCCATGACCATTATGCAAACTTTAATAACCGGCATATCCTTGCCTGCTTGGGTAAGAATATTTAGTCTTACATTGACTGTATATGTATATGTTAGAGACTCTATGGTTGCTCCAGGTGATCGACTCGTCGGACGTGGTGATCCAGGTGCTAGACGCGCGAGACCCGCAGGGAACCAGATGTTACCAGGTGGAGAACTACCTCAAGAAGGAGAAGTCTCACAAGAATCTCATTTTCGTCCTCAACAAGGTCGATCTCGTCCCCGTCTGGGTCACGGTGAGTTGCAGGGGGAGGGGGAGGCATGTCTTGAGGAGAAGGGGGCGTCTGAAAAGGTGAAGGGGGAGGGGGAGGCATTTCTTGAGGAGAAGGGGGGCGGAGGAAGGGTCTTGTTCCTGCCTGGGTTACAGTTAGTTGTAGGGAGAAAGGAGGTTGGAGGTTGAGGCATGTGACGAGATGACCGGAGGACAGGAGGACAGGAATGTGGCTTGTGGAGAGTGGCTAAGATGTGTTGTGTGTGTTGTGTGTTGGGGGGGGGGGGGTGGTTAGAGTGTGTTGGGGGGGGGGGGGGTGGATAGAGTGTGTTGGGGGGGGGGGATTAGAGTGTTGGGGAGGGTGTGAGTAGGTTAGAGTGTGTTGGGGAGGGGGGGAGGTGGTTAGAGTGTGTTGGGGAGGGGGGAGGTGGTTAGAGTATGTTGGGGAGGGGGGAGGTGGTTAGAGTGTGTTGGGGGGAGGGGGATGGGTGGTTAGAGTGTGTTGGGGGGGGGAGGGGGGTGGGGGGTTAGAGTGTGTTGGGGGGGGGGGGGTGAGGTGGTTAGAGTGTGTTGGGGAGGGGGGAGGTGGTTAGAGTATGTTGGGGAGGGGGGAGGTGGTTAGAGTGTGTTGGGGGGGGGGGGGGGGAAGTGGTTAGAGTGTGTTGAAATATTGGAAGATAAGATATTGGAAACAGTGAGTTGGACGTTTGTGGATGGGAAGAGAGGGCAGGGGAGATGTGAATTGCTATGAAAAATTGTTAAATCCTTTTATAAGATCTATGATAATCTCAATCATGAAGAAAGCTGTTTAACCTCTGTATAATCTATTCACAGCAAAAGTGGGTGGCTATATTGTCTGCTGAGCACCCAACCATGGCTTTCCACGCGAGCATCACCAACCCGTTTGGGAAGGGCGCTCTCATCAACCTATTGAGACAGTTTGGCAAGGTAAATGATAGGAATGGTGAGAGCTCACCACTATAGGCTATTATTTGAGATGACGTCATGAGTTCATATATGGCTTCATGTTAGTCTGATTTTCTCTGTATTTTAAACTTTAAGATACAAACCTCATAGACAAAGGCTAATATGGAATTCTGGAATTCTCTCCTGAAAATATAAAACTTTAGAAATGGTAAATAATTTCAGTAAGATGTAGATAAACATATTTACAGGATACCAGTTAAATCACTGTTTAACCAAAGGATAACCCAAGTATGATTGTGCTACAACCCCAATATTATCTTCTATAATCTCCCTGTAATCCCAGTTTATCGTAGTATAACTACAGTAGAATTGTTATCAAACTATAGCGCCAGTATAACCATCTAAAATCCCTCTATAATCCAAGTTTAACCCAACTATATCCCAGTATAATCCTTCAATATCCCAGTATAACCCCACTATATCCTAGTATAACCCCACTATATCCCATTTTATCTTACCTTACAGTAAAATACTTGTTTTTGATTGGCTGATCATCGAATGGTTTTATCTTACGTACCCCTCAAGTCTCACTTCTCACGGTGTACAAATTCAATGTACCCCGCTGCCATAGCAACAGCTCCTCTCCGAGAAGAGGTGTCGCATAACGTTAAGATGACGTTACCAAATGACGCACGCAATGTGCAGAGTTCACATAAGTTCGAATAGCTGTTTTCGTGATTAATAACTATAAATTTGTTTTCTCGTCATTCTATGTTTTATTTCGAAACAAATTCCGCATTACATTACTTACACATGCTATAGAATTAAAAGCAAAAGGTTTTTAAGCATATTTAGCCGAGTAGATTTACGTAACACGATTCATAACATTTCAGTCGGGTTGGCTGACACCATTTTGTTTACATTAAGGGTCAAGGCCGTCAATACGGTGATGGCTCATCCGTTAACGACAGTCAAACTAAAATTGATGTATTTTTCCGGTCATGACGGTAAGATAAATACATTGTATGCTCCTCCCTAGGATAATACGGTCTGATGTACCATCTTTGCAGAAATGTCAGCCCTCGCCTTGCTGCTCTGGCAACATTTCTACAAAGATGGTACATCAGACCGTAATACCCTCGTGAGAAGCAAACAACTTATAATAACCCCACTATATCTCATTATAACCCCACTATATCCCAGTATAAATCCTCTATAATTCAAGTGAAACCCCACTATGATCCACTATAACCCCAGTATGGTAACTGACTATATATATAGCCCCAGCATTACAAAGAACAGTATAACCTCTTTATGATCCACTGTAACCCCAATATGACACTACTCCACCTCTCCACTATAACCCATTTCAAATCTCCTACAACCCCTTCATGACCCAGTATAACCAACTTTAACCCAATATAACCCTCTATGATCCTAACCCAATGTTATAATGCTCTTACCCAATATAATCCTCTATAACTCACTATAACCCAATATAACCCTCAATCATCCTATATGACCCTAATATAACCCTTCTAAAATCCATTCCTACCCAATATAACCCAGTATAAACAAATATAACCCTCTATAACCAATTATAACCCTCTATGACCCACTCTTACCCAGTATAACCTTCTGTGACCCACTCTAGCCCAATATAACCCTCTGTAGCCTACTATAACCCACTCTAACCCAGTATGAACCACTCTAACTTTGTATAATCCTCTTTAACCCACTCTAGCCAAGTATAACCCTTTTTAACCCAGTATAACCCTATATCACCCACTCTTACCAAGTATAACCCAGTCTAACCCTCTATAACCCACTCTAACCCAGTATAACCCAGTATAACTCACACTTACCCTCTATGACCCTCTCTAACCCTCTTTAACCCTCTATAACCCACTCTAACCCTCTCTTATCAACTCTAACCAACTCTTACCCAGTATAGCCCTCTATAACCCTCTATAACCCACTCTAACCCTCTATAACCCTCTATAACCCACTCTAACCCTCTCTTACCAACTCTAACCAACTCTAACCCAGTATAGCCCTCTATAACCCACTCTAACCCTCTCTTACCAACTCTAACCAACTCTAACCCAGTATAACCCTCTATAACCCTCTATAACCCTCTCTTACCAACTTTAACCCAGTATAACCATGTTGCAGCTGCACATGGACAAGAAGCAGATCAGTGTAGGGTTCATCGGCTACCCCAACGTGGGCAAGAGCTCCATCATCAACACCCTCAAGGCCAAGAAGGTTTGCAAGGTGGCACCCATAGCCGGGGAGACGAAGGTGAGTCATTCAGCTACGTGTAGAAATAATCATGATAATTTTACCAGTGACTGATACTAACTATGACCTGACGTCAACAAATAAAGCTGTGACATATTGACACACTCCTAACATGATGTCGAGAAGAGTCTTGTATCCCCTTTAAATCCAGCGATATAAGGAGATACATGTAATGCATTAAATTCATTGATTGACATAAATGGGAGTTTGTCTTAATGTTCAAATATTGTGAATCAAAGCAGGAAGAATTTAACAGTGAATGATGTACTACCTGTTAAACCTTTTTCTTGAAGACTAAGAAACTCCACAAATATATCCTATAGTCCTAACGAGCAAGTGCCTGTTTGTAGGTGTGGCAGTACGTGACGCTGATGCGTCGGATATTCCTGGTCGACTGTCCTGGAGTTGTGTACCCGACCGGCGCCACGCAGACAGAAATAGTTCTCAAGGGCGTGGTGAGTTTCTCTTATGGACTGAGTTTAAGTAATGGAAAAGTCTGTTTTCATGTCTCTCTGATCCTCTGAACAGGGGCAACTGTATTTTAAGATCCATCAAACATACCTTTTAGTATCAACATCCCAAAATTTTAACTAAAGGGAGGACACTCGGATGCTTTAACCTGTTCAGAAACTTGACATGTCACTTGACTTTTTTATGTGCAGTTCAATGATGAGTTTATTCACAATACAATCGCCTTTCTATTTGAACGGATGCCCTACTGTGTCCACATATTTCCTTATGTACCAGGTGGTATTGTCTGTTTCTCATATATCTTACGTATCTGCCTGTGTACCAGGGACTATTGTATGTATCTCACATATCTTACGTATCTCCCTGTGTACCAGGTGCTATTGTATGTATCTCACGTATCTCCCTGTGTACCAGGTGCTATTACATGTATCCTCGTATCTCTCGTATCTCCCTATGTACCAGGTGCTATTGTATGTATCTCACATATCTTACGTATCTCCCTGTGTACCAGGTGCTATTGTCTGTATCCTCGTATCTCACGTATCTCCCTGTGTGCCCGGTGATATTGTATGTATCTCACATATCTCACGTATCTCCCTGTGTACCAGGTGCTATTACATGTATCCTCGTATCTCACGTATCTCCCTGTGTACCAGGTGCTATTGTATGTATCCTCGTATCTCATGTATCTCCCTGTGTACCAGGTGCTATTGTATGTATCCTCGTATCTCGCGTATCTCCCTGTGTACCAGGTGCTATTGTCTGTATCCTCATATCTCGCGTATCTCCCTGTGTACTTGGTGCTATTGTCTGTATCCTCGTATCTCACGTACCTCCCTGTGTACCAGGTGCTATTGTATGTATCCTCGTATCTCACGTATCTCCCTGTGTACCAGGTGCTATTGTCTGTATCCTCGTATCTCACGTATCTCCCTGTGTACCAGGTGCTATTGTCTGTATCCTCGTATCTCACGTATCTCCCTGTGTACCAGGTGCTATTGTATGTATCTCACATATCTTATGTATCTCCCTGTGAACCAGGTGCTATTGTATGTATCCTCGTATCTCACGTATCTCCCTGTGTACCAGGTGCTATTGTATGTATCCTCGTATCTCACGTATCTCCCTGTGTACCAGGTGCTATTGTCTGTATCCTCGTATCTCACGTATCTCCCTGTGTACCAGGTGCTATTGTATGTATCCTCGTATCTCGTGTATCTCCCTGTGTACCAGGTGCTATTGTATGTATCTCACATATCTTACGTATCTCCCTGTGTACAAGGTGCTATTGTATGTATCCTCGTATCTCATGTACCTCCCTGTGTACCTTGTGCTATTGTCTGTATCCTCGTATCTTACGAATCTCCCTGTGTACCAGGTGCTATTGTATGTATCCTCGTATCTCACGTATCTCCCTGTGTACCAGGTGCTATAGTATGTATCTCACATATCTTACGTATCTCCCTGTGTACCTGGTGCTATTGTATGTATCCTCATATCTCACGTATCTCCCTGTGTACCAGGTGCTATTGTATGTATCCTCGTATCTCACGTATCTCCCTGTGTACCAGGTGCTATTGTATGTATCTCACATATCTTACGTATCTCCCTGTGTACCAGGTGCTATTGTATGCATCCTCTTATCTCACGTATCTGCCTGTGTACCAGGTGCTATTGTATGTATCTCACATATCTTACGTATCTCCCTGTGTACCAGGTGCCATTGTATGTATCCTCATATCTCACGTATCTTCCTGTGTATCAGGTGCTATTGTATGTATCTCACATATCTTACGTATCTCCCTGTGTACCAGGTGCTATTGTATGTATCCTGGTATCTCAAGTATCTCCCTGTGTACCAGGTGCTATACTATGTATCTCACATATCTTACTTATCTCCCTGTGTACCAGGTGCCATTGTATGTATCCTCGTATCTCACGTATCTCCCTGTGTACCAGGTGCTATAGTATGTATCTCACATATCTTACGTATCTCCCTGTGTACCAGGTGCCATTGTATGTATCCTTGTATCTCGCTTACTCCCTGTGTACCAGGTGCTATTGTCTGTATCCTCGTATCTCACGTACCTCCCTGTGTACCAGGTGCTATTGTATGTATCCTCGTATCTCACGTATCTCCCTGTGTACCAGGTGCTATTGTCTGTATCCTCGTATCTCACGTATCTCCCTGTGTACCAGGTGCTGTTGTATGTATCTCACATATCTTATGTATCTCCCTGTGAACCAGGTGCTATTGTCTGTATCCTCGTATCTCACTTATCTCCCTGTGTACCAGGTGCTATTGTATGTATCCTCGTATCTCGCGTATCTCCCTGTGTACCAGGTGCTATTGTATGTATCTCACATATCTTACGTATCTCCCTGTGTACCAGGTGCTATTGTATGTATCCTCGTATCTCACGTACCTCCCTGTGTACCTTGTGCTATTGTATGTATCCTCGTATCTTACGTATCTCCCTGTGTATCAGGTGCTATTGTATGTATCCTCGTATCTCACATATCTCCCTGTGTACCAGGTGCTATAGTATGTATCTCACATATCTTACGTATCTCCCTGTGTACCAGGTGCTTTTGTATGTATCCTCATATCTCGCGTATCTCCCTGTGTACCAGGTGCTATTGTATGTATCCTCGTATCTCACGTATCTCCCTGTGTACCAGGTGCTATTGTATGTATCCTCATATCTCGCGTATCTCCCTGTGTACCAGGTGCTATTGTATGTATCTCACATATCTTACGTATCTCCCTGTGTACCAGGTGCTATTGTATGTATCCTCGTATCTCACGTATCTCCCTGTGTACCAGGTGCTATAGTATGTATCTCACATATCTTACGTATCTCCCTGTGTACCAGGTGCCATTGTATGTATCCTCGTATCTCACGTATCTTCCTGTGTACCAGGTGCTATTGTATGTATCTCACATATCTTACGTATCTCCCTGTGTACCAGGTTCTATTGTATGTATCCTCGTATCTCACGTATCTCCCTGTGTACCAGGTGCTATAGTATGTATCTCACATATCTTACGTATCTCCCTGTGTACCAGGTGCCATTGTATGTATCCTCGTATCTCACGTATCTTCCTGTGTACCAGGTGCTATTGTATGTTACCTCATATCTCGCGTATCTCCCTATGTACCAGGTGCTATTGTATGTATCCTCGTATCTCGCGTATCTCCCTGTGTACCAGGTGCTATTGTATGTATCCTCGTATCTCACGTATCTTCCTGTGAACCAGGTGCTATTGTATGTATTTTCGTATCTCACGTATCTCCCTGTGTACCAGGTGATATTGTATGTATCTCACATATCTCACGTATCTCCCTGTGTACCAGGTGATATTGTCTGTATCCTGGTATCTCACGTATCTCCCTGTGTACAAGGTGCTATTGTATGTATCCTCGTATCTTACATATCTCCCTATGTACCAGGTGATATTGTCTGTATCCTCATATCTTACGGATCTCCCTGTGTACCAGGCGCTATTGTCTGTATCCTGGTATCTCACGTATCTTCCTGTGTACCAGGTGCTATTGTATGTATCTCACATATCTCACGTATCTCCCTGTGTACCAGGTGCTATTGTATGTCACCTCGTATCTTACATATCTCCCTGTGTACCAGGTGCTATTGTATGTATCCTTGTATCTTACGTATCTCCCTGTGTACCTTGTGCTATTGTATGTATCCTCGTATCTCAAGTATCTCCCTGTGTACCTTGTGCTATTGTATGTATCCTCGTATCTTACATATCTCCCTGTGTACCAGGTGCTATTGTATGTATCCTCGTATCTCACGTATCTCCCTGTGTAGCAGGTGCTATTGTATGTATCCTCGTATCTCATGTATCTCCCTGTGTACCAGGTGCTATTGTATGTATCCTCGTATCTCGCGTATCTCCCTGTGTACCAGGTGCTATTACATGTATCCTCGTATCTCACGTACCTCCCTGTGTACAAGGTGCTATTGTATGTATCCTCGTATCTTACATATCTCCCTCTCCCTTTGTACCAGGTGCTATTGTATGTATCTCACGTACCTCCCTGTGTACCAGGTGCTATTGTATGTATCCTCGTATCTCACGTATCTCCCTGTGAACCAGGTGCTATTGTATGTATCCTCGTATCTCACGTATCTCCCTGTGTACCAGGTGATATTGTATGTATCCTCGTATCTCATGTATCTCCCTGTGTACCAGGTGATATCGTCTGTATCCTCGTATCTCACGTATCTCCCTGTGTACCAGGTGCTATTGTATGTATCCTCGTATCTCAAGTATCTCCATGTGTACCAGGTGCTATTGTATGTATCCTCGTATCTCATGTATCTCCCTGTGTACCAGGTGATATTGTCTGTATCCTCGTATCTCACGTATCTCCCTGTGTACCAGGTGCTATTGTATGTATCCTCGTATCTCACGTATCTCCCTGTGTACCAGGTGCTATTACATGTATCCTCGTATCTCACGTACCTCCCTGTGTACCAGGTGCTATTGTTTGTATCCTCGTATCTCACGTACCTCTTTTTGTACCAGGTGCTATTGTATGTATCCTCGTATCTCACGTACCTCCCTGTGTACCAGGTGCTATTGTCTGTATCCTCGTATCTCATGTATCTCCCTGTGTACCAGGTGCTATTGTATGTATCCTCGTATCTCACGTACCTCCCTGTGTACCAGGTGCTATTGTATGTATCCTCGTATCTCATGTACCTTCCTGTGTACCAGGTGCTATTGTCTGTATCCTCGTATCTCATGTACCTCCCTGTGTACCAGGTGCGAGTAGAGAACATCAACAACCCAGAAGACTACATCGGCCCACTGCTGGAGCGGGTGAAGCCGGAGTACATCAACAAGACCTACAAGATTGACTCGTGGACAAGTTCCGAGCACTTCCTGGAACAGATGGCACGCAAGTCTGGACGCCTTCTCAAGGTGAGTGCATCTGAATATTTTTTTATATTTCAGCTATGAAGAGATCCTTAACCCTTGATTTCTATCTTGGTGGTGTCTCTCAGATATTTCTGTCTTCACTTTTATCTTTTACAACGGAAGATGCTTTGCCCTAAGATATTCAAGAAATGCTTTTATATTGCCTGCCTCTCTCTTTCTCTTCTTCTTTTTTTTCTTTGATCCAAATTATTACAACGTTATGGCTTGATTTTTGTGTTTAAAAGCTCATAAAGATCTCATTCTGTAAGTTTAGAGTTTGTTTGTGTAGGTGAAGCTAAAAGCTTGCACAGAGTGTGTAGAGTGTTATAAGCACTGTATTTCCTCTAATAAGTGTCTGTCTCCAAAAGGCGCCAGGTCTTCAATAAGTGTCGGGAGGCCATTGGTAGTAATAAGCTCCCGGCCTCTAATAAGCGGGTCCTATTCATTGACTCAATTTCTCTTAGTAAACATTTTTACAGATTTTCATTATCAAAGACGACTTAAAACAAACTTCAATTTTCTGTGAAAGAAATAAGCGCCGGGCCTCTAATAAACCCTGGGGGGCTGAAAAAATAATCGCCCAGGAGTTTATTAGAGGAAATACGGCACTGTTGATATAACTAGTTAATCGTGTTGTGTGGCAGGGGGGAGAAGCAGACATCAGCACAATGGCCAAGATGATTCTCAATGACTGGCAGCGCGGCAAGATCCCCTACTTCGTCAGACCGCCAGACTCGCGCGTGAGTACAGAGTTCAGACTTCTCACACCAAATCTGTTAAAGCCTGAAATATAACTAGCTATTTTCAACCATGCTGATCTACTTGGATGATGTATTTGGATGTTATCATCCTGCAGCTCTACTGAGTTTTCTTCTTAGTAATGGGATGTAGTTATGAGATTTCTTTTGACCAAATTTACATTTACTTCAGCTATGTCAATTAGGCTAACTCAGAAATTTTTCACAAATTACCAAGATCAATTTTACTATCATTAATATTTTCAGGCTGCCATGAATTTTGTACAAATTACAATGAATATTTCACAAGTCACTTTTCAATGAGTTACCGCTAATTAATATTTCATGCCTAACCATGAATATTTCATGAATATTTCTTAACATACCATATAAGATTTTTCCGCAATATATTTTCAGGAGGAACCTACAAGCCAGCAAACGGTTACCAAGCCAACTGAAGAGGAGGTCACGGCCAATGTTGGGTCAGAGGTTACAACAGCGGGGTCAGAGGTCACAGCAGATGTGTCAGAGTTGAAGGTGAAACACAAGACTCTGCCGAGTGTTGCTCAAGACTTACGGAAGATCAGCGTCGGACCAAAGTTCGAGGGGACAGACGTGCGAACGTTAGAGGATGCTCAGGCTGAAGACGAGGAACAGGATGAAGACGAGGATGAAGTTGATGAAGATGGAGAAGACGAGGTTGAAGATGAAGATGAGGTTGAAGATGAAGATGGTGGAGAAAATAAAGATGGTGGAGTTAAAGGAAATAAAAAAGTTCAGAAGCAGGTTAATACAAAGACTACAAAAGTTACCCAAAAGACTGAAGCAAAATGTGAAAACAGCAAGGGAGACAACTCTTCAGACACACCGTCCACGAAGGGGAAAAAGTCCAGAACAGAGCAGCTTGTGAAGGAGAAAGTCAAGCAAAAAAGAGTGTCCAGCGGCAAGTGGACGGTGACCCCCCTTCCAGCTGACCGACAGACAGACAGTCGGACGCCCGGACAGACAGGTTCGTTGCTATCATTGTGCAGAATTCTAAAGTTAGACATGCCTGGAATCAAGGGTCATTGATTTCTCTAATTGACATATGGATTTCATTAATGTGATAGTACTTGGCTTCCTGGTTGCTTATGATTTTGTAGATTATCTTATCTGATAAATTGTACTATACTAGAAGGGGATCAAACTTTAGACCGGGTTGTATGAGAAGCTCTAGCTTTAACCATATTTCCTCACTGCGCTTACCGTCATTACTTTGTGCTCCTACTCCATAACATGTTGTACATTGCCTCTACACCGGGCATGATCAGGGATACCAGCAAGCAGGGTTTGTGGTTTAAAAAAGGGATAAACTAAATATTTGATAAGCCCTGCATTGTGAAGACCCTTTTTATCTCTTAACAAAAGCCTGGCAGTTTGCTGACCTCTTTCCGCCAAGCCTCACCTGAAAGTAATCAGCTATTGACTGGTCAGCAGGCAGCTATTTCAAATACTGGACATGATTATCTCCCTTGTCTGTTAAAGGTGAAGGTTGCCTGTACGAGTGGAAGAATACGGAGAAGGCTGCGAGCGTGGATGTGGTGGATGCGGGGCGACGTGGCGGGAAGCGGAGACATGAGGATGATAGCCCCGCCCCCCTCACCAGCAAACAGGTGTGTAGTGTTCTGACAGGAGTTGGTGTCTCCTATAGAGTGCTCCGTATATATATATCACATCAATGATACGACTTCTGTGAGCTATAAAGCAGTACTTTTGGACAGGAGGGAGGGATTTGAAATATTTTAGTTTGGTTTCCTTGAATATTGGCATTATTTTTGGCCAAAAAAATCTGTTTCTCTGCAAGCTTTTATTGATTGATTTTTAAATTAGTTAATGCTCTTGAAGAGTGTGCGAGAAACTTTATGAATATTAAATGTGTATCTCACCTAATCATCACTAAATAGGTGTCTGAATTTTTATGATTATGAATATAAGTTAAAAGGCCAATAGAAAGTAGCAATGCTGACTGATATTGAATACATATTTCTTATGTTCCAGAGAAGGAAATTGGAACGGGAAAACAGGAAAAAACAGATTGGAGTTCATTTCTACTCGGAGAAAAATGTCAAAAACAGATCATACAGATAGCTGTTTTTGGGATTCATTTTGTAAATAATATAAATAAATTGTCAAATTTCCTTAGGATTTTTCTTTTTCAATGTAGTGTTCCTGTTGTATCTGGTGACTCCTGAGAAATCCTATTGAGGGTTTAGTCCTGCTTCATCTTATAGCAATTCCTTATGAGTGTTAAATTTTTAGCTCATCTTGCCTGTAAGGCCCGGGCATGGCATGGCATGGCTGTCCGTCCGTCTGTCCCTCCATAAACTTTGTGGAATTTCAACTTCTTCTCCAGAACCATAAGGCCTAGAAAGCTGAAACTTTGTGTACAGACTCCTTGGCTAATGAGGATTATAAATTGTAGCTTTTGTGGTCCTGTGGCCCCAAATAAGGGTCAAGGGCACAAACATACCTGAAATGTTGAGACGCCAAGTCATATGCAGTACAAACAACAGATGTTTCAAAACGCCTAAGAGAAAAGATGTGATTCAAGAAAAAAGCTGGCTATTCTGAGACATTACAATAAAACACCATCTTGAGTCAGTCTCATTATGTTGTGTACGCTTTTCAGAACTTTATCAATTCAATACTTTATAACATCATCGTTTGAAGAATGAAATCACGTTAAATAAGCGCCTGAGCAACCACAAGTGGATGGATATATGCGCTATATAAATATTCATATAATAATAATAATAACTAGGATTGCCGCGGCAGTACTTAGGTCTTCAAGATTCCTGTTTGACCTTCACGTGCATGTTTGACCTTCACATGCATGTTTGTTAAAGAGGGTTCATGAATCAAACATACCCAGCAAAACACCACTTTTCCATATGCAAAGTTTGACCCTTCCTCGTAACCAGAAATGACTGTTCGCCAGCGATTTTATTCTTTTATCTTGAAGACCTTGCTAATGTCTAACTCTCATGCAAAAATCATTCAATTCTACGGTCTGGTTTTTGAGTTATCTGCCCTTGAAGTTGGTGATTTTTCGATTTTGGTCAACTTTGAAAGGTCACAACACAAAAAGTATTATGGTTAGGACCTTAAAAAGAAAAGATTATAAACTACAATGCTTCAGCTACATTCAGTATGAATTTCAGCTCTCTAGTGCAAGTATCTACAGAGGAGAAGATTGTCAAAATGCACTTAAAGCAAGATGGCGGCCAAACCATGTGACCTATGATTATGTCATGATTTTGGATTCGAACTGGACCTTTAATGTACAAGTCGATTTTGCTTAAAAGTTTAGCACGTCGATTCCAGGGTAAGGGGTATCTACATGCCAAGTTTTGTCAAATTCGGAACAGCCGTTTGGGCTGTAGGTCGTTCACAAAAAAAGTACAAATAATAATAATAATAGAAGAAGAAAAGAACTTTAAGAAATCGGATAAAACAATAGGTCTTCCAGACTTTGTCTTGAAGACCTAATAAATAATAGAATTTTGTTTCGTATAGTCCTAGTCTCATTCTGGCTTGAAATTGAAAAAAAAAATATAGTCTGCAACATTGTGGTGGTCCAAAAAAAACCCAACTATAACCTAAATTGGAGAATTCATTTTATAATAGTTTTTATTTTGGATTCAAACAGTTGTTTTCCAGACTTCATTGATGTTTAGTAAGTATATGATCAAAACGCAGTTTATTCTCTATTAAAGCTTGGTACAAGGCACGTTCTTAATCGGATGGATATTCAGAAATAAAAAAGTTTAAAAAAGAAAAAAGAGTTGATATTTACAAAAGATCAGAAAATACTAGCGTAAGTACATCTTCCTACGCAGAGCCTAAAAGGCCAGTTTCCAAACTGTCATTTTATGCCTTGCTGCATAGCCTTGAGTTTTCTGTGCTTGCTCTCTACTCTGTAGGGGCACTATAGCAGCACAGAAAAGTAAAGTCTCTGCAGCAAGGCATAAAATGACAGTTTGGAAACTGGCCTTTTAGGCTCTGCGTAGGAAGATGGCGTAAGTACTACTACAAATCAATACATGTTTGTACAAAACTGGATATTCAAAATAGATCTGTGAATTTTGCATACAATATAAGTTACTATAATTGTTTCTGGTAATGTGAGTTCGTGCGACCACTGTGGAAAACAATGGAAGATTGACTCGGAGAAAAGGATGAAAAACATTAAGATAAAGCAAAAATACAGGAAGTTAGATAGATCCGTAACCTATTATCTCTATCCGATATCAAAACAGGGTTCACTTCAAACACCCTGGTCCCCTCACTGTAAAACACATTGTGTGAGTGTTGGGACACAGCCCAAATCAGGGAAACATTTTACCCTAATATTTCCATTTCACAACTTTATCACTTCGGTGAACACCATATTTTAAATTTTCTTAAGGAAATCGAGGTTTTTGATAAGGTATAACCTTTTAAATTATATATCAGCTTTCAACAACTTTGTGATATTATGCTGATGTTTTACAGCCTTCGTGCTGTTTCATTATCTGCTTTTGCAATCATTTTCAAATTTAGGCAATTTCATTAACTTTCTCGCCGCTAATGGCTGCAATACTGCCCAAGCGGCGCTAAAAATAACTCACTCACTCAAACACTTGAAAAACTTCAAAACGTTATTAAATTGAGCTTTTGCGCATTACCCAGACATTAGTTATTAGATTGAGTTCTACTGGGAGGGCCCGATAATAAACGAATAAAAAATATAGCAGTTGGACATTACCCAGATATGATTAGTTATTAAGAAGCCTGGGAAACAACGAGAAGAGCTTTTGATGAAAATGATCGAGATATAATTAGTGTTACTAAAGAAAATTCTCCTCAACGGGGATCACCGAGTAAAGCATATTCAGTTACTCTTGTAATACTCCAAGCGTTACATTCATAAATCTGAGGCTTCACTGTAACTGACTGACAAAGTTCTCTGTCACTGACTACTGCTCGGCTTAATGTTAAAGAATCTTATTCATAACATTATTCAGGGTTTGAATTGAATGAATCGGTGCTTTCATTTGCCCACGCCTATTTGCAGTACTATTCGGTCTTTAGAATGAGGTGTATAGAAACATGGCCGAACCGATCCAAACTCAACCCTTTATGCATGTCGAGCCGGGACCGAAGTTTTCTTAGCCCAAGCTTCTCGCTATACTTTCTATCAACAACTTGTCTGGTCAGTGGGTTTCGATCCCTACCCTCACATATATCAAAAGTATTATATGTCTTCTTTAAACTAAATTGTTACAAACCTATATATATTTTTGTTATCAAAACCAATCCGAATTCATAACTTGTTCAACCTCCACATTCAACATGTTCAACCTCCACATTCAACAACTTGTTCAACCTCCACATTCAACAACTCGTTTAACCTCCACATTCAACAACTTGTTCAACCTCCACATTCAACAACTTGTTCAACCTCCACATTCAACAACTTGTTTAACCTTCACATTCAACATGTTCAACCTCCACATTCAACAACTTGTTCAACCTCCACATTCAACAACTCGTTCAACCTTCATATTCAACAACTTGTTTAACTTTCACATTCAACATGTTTAACCTTCACATTCAACAACTTGTTCAACCTCCACATTCAACAACTTGTTCAACCTCCACATTCAACAACTTGTTCAACCTCCACATTCAACAACTTGTTTAACCTTCACATTCAACATGTTCAACCTCCACATTCAACAACTTGTTCAACCTCCACATTCAACAACTCGTTCAACCTTCATATTCAACAACTTGTTCAACCTTCACATTCAACATGTTCAACCTCCACATTCAACAACTTGTTCAACCTCCACATCAACAACTTGTTCAACCTCCACATTTAACATGTTCAACCTCCACATTCAACAACTTGTTCAACCTCCACATTCAACAACTCGTTCAACCTCCACATTCAACAACTTGTTCAACATCCACATTCAACAATTTGTTCAACCTTCACATTCAACAACTTGTTCATCCTCCGCATCAACAATTTGTTCAACCTCCACATTCAACAACTTGTTCAACCTTCACATTCAACAACTTGTTCAACCTCCACACTCAACAACTTGTTCAACCTCCACATTCAACAACTTGTTCATCCTCCACATTCAACAACTTGTTCAACCTCTACATTCAACAACTTGTTCAACCTCCACATTCATCAACTTGTTCATCCTCCACATTCATCAACTTGTTCAACCTCCACATTCAACAACTTGTTTAACCTTCACATTCAACATGTTCAACCTCCACATTCAACAACTTGTTCAACCTCCACATTCAACAACTCGTTCAACCTTCATATTCAACAACTTGTTTAACCTTCACATTCAACATGTTTAACCTTCACATTCAACAACTTGTTTAACCTTCACATTCAACATGTTTAACCTTCACATTCAACAACTTGTTCAACCTCCACATTCAACAACTTGTTCAACCTCCACATTCAACAACTTGTTCAACCTCCACATTCAACAACTTGTTTAACCTTCACATTCAACATGTTCAACCTCCACATTCAACAACTTGTTCAACCTCCACATTCAACAACTCGTTCAACCTTCATATTCAACAACTTGTTCAACCTTCACATTCAACATGTTCAACCTCCACATTCAACAACTTGTTCAACCTCCACATCAACAACTTGTTCAACCTCCACATTCAACATGTTCAACCTCCACATTCAACAACTTGTTCAACCTCCACATTCAACAACTCGTTCAACCTCCACATTCAACAACTTGTTCAACATCCACATTCAACAATTTGTTCAACCTTCACATTCAACAACTTGTTCATCCTCCGCATCAACAATTTGTTCAACCTCCACATTCAACAACTTGTTCAACCTTCACATTCAACAACTTGTTCATCCTCCACATTCAACAACTTGTTCAACCTCTACATTCAACAACTTGTTCAACCTCCACATTCATCAACTTGTTCATCCTCCACATTCATCAACTTGTTCAACTTCCACATTCAACAACTTGTTCATCCTCCACATCAACAACTTGTTCAACTTCCACATTCAACAATTTGTTCAACCTTCACATTCAACAACTTGTTCATCCTCCGCATCAACAATTTGTTCAACCTCCACATTCAACAACTTGTTCAACTTCCACATTCAACAACTTGTTCAACCTCCACATTCAACATGTTCAACCGTCACATTTAAGAACTTGTTCAACCTCCACATTCAACAACTTGTTCAACCTTCACATTCAACAACTTGTTCAACCTTCACATTCAACGTGTTCAACCGTCACATTTAAGAACTTGTTCAACCTCCACATTCAACAACTTGTTCAACCTTCACATTCAACAACTTGTTCAACCTCCACACTCAACAATTTGTTAAACCTCCACATTCAACAATTTGTTCAACCTTCACATTCAACAACTTGTTCATCCTCCACATCAACAACTTGTTCATCCTCCACATCAACAATTTGTTCAACCTTCACATTCAACAACTTGTTCAACCTCCACACTCAACAACTTGTTCAACCTCCACATTCAACAATTTGTTCAACCTTCACATTCAACAACTTGTTCAACATCCACATTCAACAACTTGTTCATCCTCCACATCAACAACTTGTTCAACCTCCACATCAACAACTTGTTCATCCTCCACATTCAACAACATGTTCAACCTCCACACTCAACAACTTGTTCAACCTCCACATTCAACAACTTGTTCATCCTCCACATTCAACAACTTGTTCAACCTCCACATCAACAACTTGTTCAACCTCCACACTCAACAACTTGTTCAACCTCCACATTCAACAACTTGTTCAACCTCCACATTCAACAACTTGTTCAACCTCCACACTCAACAACTTGTTCAACCTCCACATTCAACAACTTGTTCAACCTTCACTTTCAACAACTTGTTCAACTTTCACATTCAACAATTTGTTAAACCTCCATATTCAACAACTTGTTCAACCTCCACATTCATCAACTTGTTCATCCTCCACACTCAACAACTTGTTCAACCTCCACACTCAACAACTTGTTCAACCTCCACATTCAACAACTTGTTCAACCTCCACACTCAACAACTTGTTCAACCTCCACATTCAACAACTTGTTCAACCTCCACACTCAACAACTTGTTCAACCTCCACATTCAACAACTTGTTCAACCTCCACACTCAACAACTTGTTCAACCTCCACACTCAACAACTTGTTCAACTTTCACATTCAACAATTTGTTCAACCTTCACATTCAACAACTTGTTCAACCTCCACATTCAACAACTTGTTCAACCTCCACATTCAACAACTTGTTCAACCTCCACATTCAACAACTTGTTCAACCTCCACACTCAACAACTTGTTCAACCTCCACACTCAACAACTTGTTCAACTTTCACATTCAACAATTTGTTCAACCTTCACATTCAACAACTTGTTCAACCTCCACATTCAACAACTTGTTCATCCTCCACATCAACAACTTGTTCAACCTCCACACTCAACAACTTGTTCAACTTTCACATTCAACAATTTGTTCAACCTTCACATTCAACAACTTGTTCAACCTCCACATTCAACAACTTGTTCAACCTTCATATTCAACAACTTGTTCAACCTTCACATTCAACAACTTGTTCAACATCCACATTCAACAACTTGTTCAAACTTCACATTCAACAGCTTGTGCAACCTCCACATTCAACAGCTTGTTCAACATCCACATTCAACAACTCGTTCAAACTTCACATTCAACAGCTTGTTAAACCTCTATATTCAACTCACATTCAACAACTCGTTCAACCTTCACATTCAACAACTCGTTCAACCTTTGCATTCAACAACTTGTTCAACCTTCATATTCAACAACTTGTTTAACCTTCACATTCAACATGTTTAACCTTCACATTCAACAACTTGTTTAACCTTCACATTCAACATGTTTAACCTTCACATTCAACAACTTGTTCAACCTCCACATTCAACAACTTGTTCAACCTCCACATTCAACAACTTGTTCAACCTCCACATTCAACAACTTGTTCAACCTCCACATTCAACAACTTGTTTAACCTTCACATTCAACATGTTCAACATCCACATTCAACAACTTGTTCAACCTCCACATTCAACAACTTGTTCAACCTCCACATTCAACAACTCGTTCAACCTCCACATTCAACAACTTGTTCAACCTTCACATTCAACAACTTGTTCAACCTCCACATTCAACAACTTGTTCAACCTCCACATTCAACAACTTGTTCAACCTCCACATTCAATAACATGTTCAACTTTCACATTCAACAACTTGTTCAACCTCCACATTCAACAACTTGTTCAACCTCCACATTCAACAACTTGTTCAACCTCCACACTCAACAACTTGTTCAACCTTCACATTCAACAACTTGTTCAACCTTCACATTCAACAACTTGTTCAACCTCCACATTCAACAACTTGTTCAACCTCCACATTCAACAACTTGTTCAACCTCCACATTCAACAACTTGTTCAACCTTCACATTCAACAATTTGTTCAACCTTCACATTCAACAACTTGTTCAACCTCCACATTCAACAACTTGTTCATCCTCCACATCAACAACTTGTTCAACCTCCACACTCAACAACTTGTTCAACTTTCACATTCAACAATTTGTTCAACCTTCACATTCAACAACTTGTTCAACCTCCACATTCAACAACTTGTTCAACCTTCATATTCAACAACTTGTTCAACCTTCACATTCAACAACTTGTTCAACATCCACATTCAACAACTTGTTCAAACTTCACATTCAACAGCTTGTGCAACCTCCACATTCAACAGCTTGTTCAACATCCACATTCAACAACTCGTTCAAACTTCACATTCAACAGCTTGTGCAACCTCCACATTCAACAGCTTGTTCAACATCCACATTCAACAACTCGTTCAAACTTCACATTCAACAGCTTGTTAAACCTCTATATTCAACTCACATTCAACAACTCGTTCAACCTTCACATTCAACAACTTGTTTAACCTTCACATTCAACATGTTTAACCTTCACATTCAACAACTTGTTCAACCTCCACATTCAACAACTTGTTCAACCTCCACATTCAACAACTTGTTCAACCTCCACATTCAACAACTTGTTCAACCTCCACATTCAACAACTTGTTTAACCTTCACATTCAACATGTTCAACCTCCACATTCAACAACTTGTTCAACCTCCACATTCAACAACTTGTTCAACCTTCACATTCAACAACTTGTTCAACCTCCACACTCAACAACTTGTTCAACCTCCACATTCAACAACTTGTTCAACCTCCACATTCAACAACTTGTTTAACCTTCACATTCAACAACTTGTTCAACCTCCACATTCAACAACTTGTTCATTCTCCACATTCAACAACTTGTTCAACCTCCACACTCAACAACTTGTTTAACCTCCACATTCAACAACTTGTTCAACCTCCACATTCAACAACTTGTTCAACCTCCACATTCAACAACTTGTTCAACCTCCACATTCAACAACTTGTTCAACCTCCACATTCAACAACTTGTTTAACCTTCACATTCAACATGTTCAACCTCCACATTCAACAACTTGTTCAACCTCCACATTCAACAACTTGTTCAACCTCCACATTCAACTTGTTCAACCTTCACATTCAACAACTTGTTCAACCTCCACACTCAACAACTTGTTCAACCTCCACATTCAACAACTTGTTCAACCTCCACATTCAACAACTTGTTCAACCTCCACATTCATCAACTTGTTCAACCTCCACATTCAACATGTTCAACCGTCACATTTAAGAACTTGTTCAACCTCCACATTCAACAACTTGTTCAACCTTCACATTCAACAACTTGTTCAACCTCTACATTCAACAACTTGTTCAACCTCCACATTCATCAACTTGTTCAACCTCCACATTCAACATGTTCAACCGTCACATTTAAGAACTTGTTCAACCTCCACATTCAACAACTTGTTCAACCTTCACATTCAACAACTTGTTCAACCTTCACATTCAACGTGTTCAACCGTCACATTTAAGAACTTGTTCAACCTCCACATTCAACAACTTGTTCAACCTTCACATTCAACAACTTGTTCAACCTCCACACTCAACAATTTGTTAAACCTCCACATTCAACAATTTGTTCAACCTTCACATTCAACAACTTGTTCATCCTCCACATCAACAACTTGTTCAATCTCCACATCAACAATTTGTTCAACCTTCACATTCAACAACTTGTTCAACCTCCACACTCAACAACTTGTTCAACCTCCACATTCAACAATTTGTTCAACCTTCACATTCAACAACTTGTTCAACCTCCACATTCAACAACTTGTTCATCCTCCACATCAACAACTTGTTCAACCTCCACATCAACAACTTGTTCATCCTCCACATTCAACAACATGTTCAACCTCCACATTCAACAACTTGTTTAACCTCCACATTCAACAACTTGTTCAACCTCCACACTCAACAACTTGTTCAACCTCCACACTCAACAACTTGTTCAACCTCCACATTCAACAACTTGTTCAACCTTCACATTCAACAACTTGTTCAACCTTCACATTCAACGTGTTCAACCGTCACATTTAAGAACTTGTTCAACCTCCACATTCAACAACTTGTTCAACCTTCACATTCAACAACTTGTTCAACCTCCACACTCAACAATTTGTTAAACCTCCACATTCAACAATTTGTTCAACCTTCACATTCAACAACTTGTTCATCCTCCACATCAACAACTTGTTCAATCTCCACATCAACAATTTGTTCAACCTTCACATTCAACAACTTGTTTAACCTTCACATTCAACAACTTGTTCAACCTCCACACTCAACAACTTGTTCAACCTCCACATTCAACAATTTGTTCAACCTTCACATTCAACAACTTGTTCAACCTCCACATTCAACAACTTGTTCATCCTCCACATCAACAACTTGTTCAACCTCCACATCAACAACTTGTTCATCCTCCACATTCAACAACATGTTCAACCTCCACATTCAACAACTTGTTTAACCTCCACATTCAACAACTTGTTCAACCTCCACACTCAACAACTTGTTCAACCTCCACACTCAACAACTTGTTCAACCTCCACATTCAACAACATGTTCAACCTCCACACTCAACAACATGTTCATCCTCCACATTCAACAACTTGTTTAACCTCCACATTCAACAACTTGTTCAACCTCCACACTCAACAATTTGTTAAACCTTCACTTTCAACAACATGTTCAACCTCCACACTCAACAACTTGTTCAACCTTCACATTCAACAACTTGTTCAACCTTCACATTCAACGTGTTCAACCGTCACATTTAAGAACTTGTTCAACCTCCACATTCAACAACTTGTTCAACCGTCACATTCAACAACTTGTTCAACCTCCACACTCAACAACTTGTTCAACCTCCACACTCAACAACTTGTTCAACCTCCACATTCAACAACTTGTTCAACCTCCACACTCAACAATTTGTTCAACCTTCACATTCAACAACTTGTTCAACCTTCACATTCAACGTGTTCAACCGTCACATTTAAGAACTTGTTCAACCTCCACATTCAACAACTTGTTCAACCTTCACATTCAACAACTTGTTCAACCTCCACATTCAACAACTTGTTCAACCTCCACACTCAACAACATGTTCAACCTCCACACTCAACAACTTGTTCAACCTCCACATTCAACAACATGTTCAACTTTCACATTCAACAATTTGTTCAACCTTCACATTCAACAATTTGTTCAACCTTCACATTCAACAACTTGTTCAACCTCCACATTCAACAACTTGTTCAACCTTCATATTCAACAACTTGTTCAACCTTCACATTCAACAACTTGTTCAACATCCACATTCAACAACTTGTTCAAACTTCACATTCAACAGCTTGTGCAACCTCCACATTCAACAGCTTGTTCAACATCCACATTCAACAACTCGTTCAAACTTCACATTCAACAGCTTGTTAAACCTCTATATTCAACTCACATTCAACAACTCGTTCAACCTTCACATTCAACAACTCGTTCAACCTTTGCATTCAACAACTTGTTCAACCTCCACATTCAATCAATTATTCAACCTTTTCATTTATCAACTTGATCAACCTTAATATTTAGCCATTTTCAACTTTTACATTCAACAACTTGTTCAACCTCCACATTCGACAACTCGTTTAACCTTTAACTTCAATTTCTGTAGGAAAAATGAACCACATGGCTAAACTCTATGTAATATATATATGTGAATTATCACTGCTCAATTCAGTTGCAATACATTGTCTTTCAGTTGGAACCATTTATGTTCATTTTCCTGACATCACCTTATGTTGCCCCTAAAACGTGCTACTGCCCCTTTAAACCTCATTTATGTCATTCAAGGGAATGCTGTATGTATGACTCAAGCACAACCACAGGTACAACCGGAGATGGTATATTTATATAACATATATGTTTCATAAAGGTAAACAACCACTAACATCGCATCCTTGCTATAACAATCCTTCCAACAGGCTTTTGTGTTATAACAATCCTTCCCACAGGCTCTTGTGTTATAACAATCCTTCCAACAGGCTCTTTGTGTTATAACAATCCTTCCCACAGGCTTTTGTGCTATAACAATCCTTCCAACAGGCTCTTTGTGTTATAACAATCCTTCCCACAGGCTCTGTGTGTTATAACAATCCTTCCCACAGGCTTTTGTGTTATAACAATCCTTCCCACAGGCTTTTGTGTTATAACAATCCTGCCCACAGGCTTTTGTGTTATAACAATCCTTCCCACAGGCTTTTGTGTTATAACAATCCTTCCCACAGGCTTTTGTGTTATAACAATCCTTCCCACAGGCTTTTGTGTTATAACAATCCTTCCCACAGGCTTTTGTGTTATAACAATCCTTCCCACAGGCTTTTGTGTTATAACAATCCTTCCCACAGGCTTTTGTGTTATAACAATCCTTCCCACAGGCTTTTGTGTTATAACAATCCTTCCCACAGGCTTTTGTGTTATAACAATCCTTCCCACAGGCTTTTGTGTTATAACAATCCTTCCCACAGGCTTTTGTGTTATAACAATCCTTCCCACAGGCTTTTGTGTTATAACAATCCTTCCCACAGGCTCTTTGTGTTACAACAATCCTTCCCACAGGCTCTTTGTGTTACAACAATCCTTCCCACAGGCTCTTTGTGTTACAACAATCCTTCCCACAGGCTCTTTGTGTTACAACAATCCTTCCCACAGGCTCTTTGTGTTATAACAATCCTTCCCACAGGCTTTTTGTTACAAAAATAGCACTAAAGATGATGATGTTGGTAGCACAGTTAATGATAAACTGTTTCCTTGTCCAGTTGTCAACTATAATAAATTTCAATGACACAGTGTGCAACATATGAAACAAGAAATTGTGTATTTGAAAACTTCCTTATTGTTTTGAAGCATTTAGTAACTGCAAAAATTGAAGATTTTTTTATTGTTCTCATAGAATTCTTTTACAAGATATAAATCAACCACAGCAACTGTATTTATATAAACATAAAACATTACCATAATCCTAGTCTATAAACAGTCAATTAAAGATTGGGAATAAAGGAGACCATTTCTTGAAGTCTGATGAAATCATAATTTTTTTTAGATATGAAACGTCAATGTGTCTCTTAGAATATTAACAAAGTCTTTTACTTTAGGAATCTTGTTTTTGAAAGTTGCAAACATAAATGTGTCTTTTAGCAGCTGAAATAAGAAAATGATTGAAAATGCATTAAAGCTCCCATATTTCTACTTTATACTCACACATCACTCTTCCATGCATATAAACTCCCATATTTCTACTTTATACTCACACATCACTCTTCCATGCATATAAACTCCCATATTTCTACTTTATACTCACACATCACTCTTCCATGCATATAAACTCCCATATTTCTACTTTATACTCACACATCACTCTTCCATGCATATAAACTCCAATATTTCTACTTTATACTCACACACCACTCTTCCATGCATATAAACTCTCATATTTCTACTTTATACTCACACATCACTCTTCCATGCATATAAACTCCCATATTTCTACTTTATACTCACACATCACTCTTCCATGCATATAAACTCCCATATTTCTACTTTATACTCACACATCACTCTTCCATGCATACAAGCTCCCATATTTCTACTTTACGCACAAATCCCCTTTCTATGTATATAAGCTCCCATATTTCTACTTTACGCACAAATCCCCTTTCTATGCATATAAGCTCCCATATTTCTACTTTATACTCACACATCACTCTTCCATGCATATAAACTCCCATATTTCTACTTTATACTCACACATCACTCTTCCATGCATATAAACTCTCATACTTCTACTTTATACTCACACATCACTCTTTCCATGCATATAAGCTTCCATATTTCTACTTTACGCACAAATCCCCTTTCTATGCATATAAGCTCCCATATTTCTACTTTACGCACAAATCCCCTTTCTATGCATATAAACTCCCATATTTAGCTCATCAGGTCTGAAAGACCCGATGGGCTTATGGCATGGCAAGGCGTCCGGCGTCCGTCCATCCGTCCATCCGTCCATCCGTCCATCCGTAAACTTTTCACATTTTCGACTTCTTCTCCAGAACCAATGACTCTAAAGAGCTGAAATTTGATGTGCAGACTCCTTGGCCAATGGTGATGCTAAATTGTAGATTTCGTGACCCCATGACCCCAAATGGGGTCACAGGGGTCAAAACTTTAAAAACCTATTTTCATCTTCTTCTCCAGTTCCAAAAGGTCTAGAGAGCTGAAAAGTTGTGAGTAGACTCCTTGGCCAATGGGGATTCTAAATTGTAGATTTCGTGACCCTATGACCCCAAATGGGGTCACGGGGGTCAAAACTTTAAAATCCTATTTTCATCTTCTTCTCCAGTTCCAAAAGGTCTAGAGAGTTGAAAAGTTGTGAGTAGACTCCTTGGCCAATGGGGATTCTAAATTGTAGATTTCTTGAGCCCATGACCCCAAATGGGGTCACAGGGGTCAAAACTTTAAAATCCTATTTTCATCTTCTTCTCCAGTTCCAAAAGGTCTAGAGAGTTGAAAAGTTGTGAGTAGACTCCTTGGCCAATGGGGATTCTAAATTGTAGATTTCTTGAGCCCATGACCCCAATTGGGGTCACAGGGGTCAAAACTTTAAAAACCTATTTTCATCTCCTTCTCCAGTTCCAAAAGATCTAGAGAGCTGAAAAGTTGTGTGTAGACTCTTTGGCCAATTAAGATTCTAAATTTTACATTTAATTACCCCTTGACCCCAATTGGGGTCACAGGGGTCAAAACCTTAAAGAACTATTTTCATCAAAAGTCTGATGAGCTACAGAGCCCATGGCTCTATTTTTCTACTTTATACTCACACATCACTCTTCCATGCATATAAACTCCCATATTCTACTTTATACTCACAAACCACTCTTCCATGCATATAAACTCCAATATTTCTACTTTATACTCACACACCACTCTTCCATGCATATAAACTCTCATATTTCTACTTTATACTCACACATCACTCTTCCATGCATATAAACTCCCATATTTCTACTTTATACTCACACATCACTCTTCCATGCATATAAACTCCCATATTTCTACTTTATACTCACACATCACTCTTCCATGCATACAAGCTCCCATATTTCTACTTTACGCACAAATCCCCTTTCTATGTATATAAGCTCCCATATTTCTACTTTACGCACAAATCCCCTTTCTATGCATATAAGCTCCCATATTTCTACTTTATACTCACACATCACTCTTCCATGCATATAAACTCCCATATTTCTACTTTATACTCACACATCACTCTTCCATGCATATAAACTCTCATACTTCTACTTTATACTCACACATCACTCTTTCCATGCATATAAGCTTCCATATTTCTACTTTATACTCACACATCACTCTTCCATGCATATAAACTCCCATATTTCTACTTTATACTCACACATCACTCTTCCATGCATATAAACTCTCATACTTCTACTTTATACTCACACATCACTCTTTCCATGCATATAAGCTTCCATATTTCTACTTTACGCACAAATCCCCTTTCTATGCATATAAGCTCCCATATTTCTACTTTACGCACAAATCCCCTTTCTATGCATATAAGCTCCCATATTTCTACTTTACGCACAAATCCCCTTTCTATGCATATAAGCTCCCATATTTCTACTTTACGCACAAATCCCCTTTCTATGCATATAAGCTCCCATATTTCTACTTTACGCACAAATCCCCTTTCTATGCATATAAGCTCCCATATTTCTACTTTACGCACAAATCTCCTTTCCATGCATATAAGCTCCCATATTTCTACTTTACGCACAAATCCCCTTTCTATGCATATAAGCTCTCATATTTCTACTTTACGCACAAATCCCCTTTCTATGCATATAAGCTCCCATATTTCTACTTTACGCACAAATCCCCTTTCTATGCATATAAGCTCTCATATTTCTACTTTACGCACAAATCCCCTTTCTATGCATATAAGCTCCCATATTTCTACTTTACGCACAAATCCCCTTTCTATGCATATAAGCTCCCATATTTCTACTTTACGCACAAATCCCCTTTCTATGCATATAAGCTCCCATATTTCTACTTTACGCACAAATCTCCTTTCCATGCATATAAGCTCTCATATTTCTACTTTACGCACAAATCCCCTTTCTATGCATATAAGCTCTCATATTTCTACTTTACGCACAAATCCCCTTTCTATGCATATAAGCTCCCATATTTCTACTTTACGCACAAATCCCCTTTCTATGCATATAAGCTCTCATATTTCTACTTTACGCACAAATCCCCTTTCTATGCATATAAGCTCCCATATTTCTACTTTACGCACAAATCCCCTTTCTATGCATATAAGCTCTCATATTTCTACTTTACGCACAAATCCCCTTTCTATGCATATAAGCTCCCATATTTCTACTTTACGCACAAATCCCCTTTCTATGCATATAAGCTCTCATATTTCTACTTTACGCACAAATCCCCTTTCCATGCATATAAGCTCTCATATTTCTACTTTACGCACAAATCCCCTTTCCATGCATATAAGCTCCCATATTTCTACTTTACGCACAAATCCCCTTTCTATGCATTATTAAGCTCCCATAACATTACCATAATCCTAGTCTATAAACAGTCAATTAAAGATTGGGAATAAAGGAGACCATTTCTTGAAGTCTGATGAAATCATAATTTCTTTTAGATATGTGTCGCGGGTTCAGGCCTTGAGTGTGCCGAGTAGACAAAATATAGGACGGAGATCCTCGTTTGGTAAAAATCTGGTTTATTGCCTGTAAAACATGAAATAACAACATTAGAAATATGTTGAATCAGCCATCGTGTAAGTGCGATGGCTGACGGAAGACAATTGAAAGTCATTCCATCAGGCATGATTACATAAATACAATTGAATATAGGAATAAATAATGCTTATTACATATGATATACATTATTATGATTATAACAATTGTATGGTGATTCTCAACATGATGACGTCACTTTTATGTGCGGCATCATATATTATGTCTAAAAATATATACAGTGGGTGTTGATGATAAACTACATGAAATATATTATGTTATCCTTTCACACACGTCAATGTGTCCTTTAGAATATTAACAAAGTCTTTTACTTTAGGAATCTTGTTTTTGAAAGTTGCAAACATAAATGTGTCTTTTAGCAGCTGAAATAAGAAAATGATTTCGTAATGGTTGGGTACTTACAATTTCAGGTTATTTTGACTCATTTTAATTTGAAGATCATTAAAAAAATTATTCCTAACCTTCCCAATAAACATGACATAAACTTTTATCATAATTATCATAACAGAATCTACATATGGTGTGGTCAACAAGTTTCATTGTGTTTGTTCTTTTTGTGTGTGTAAATGGATCCATTTCAAAATTTGAATTTATATTCATAGTAGTTACAAATTTTATAATTTTCCTGTAGAAAGTAAATATCAGATATTGATATCTAAAATACATCTCCCCTTCTCACGATCTATAGGGTGCTGTTAGATACCAATTTATCAAAGAATTTTCTCGAAACTTTCATTATTGTCGCCCCGTCTTTATGTAAGGCACTGATATGCAAGTTGATAATAAGGGTCCTGTTATGAAGCTCAAAAGTTGCCTGTGATGCGCTGAAGGTTCAAATTCAGACTACCATCGTATCCTACCAGGTACCCAATTACTGCTGGGTGGACAGAGGCACGCTTCGAACTAAGTCACTTACCCAGGGTGACACCACAAGTAAAAAAATATATGTATTTCCAAATAACTTTCACTGAAACAAGTTTTTTACCGAAGTTTTTATTATATAGGGCCCAAAAGTAGAAAGATTTCTGAAATTTACAACAGTTTTAATGTCTTTAATACGTAGACCCCACTCTTTAATACGTTTAATTTCATCAATGTTATCACTCCAAAAATCTAAAAAAAACAATCTTTCCAAGGAGGTTATGAATTTAACCAGTCGGTAAGGCAAACTTTGGTTAACATGTACTAGTTTAAAGCAGCTGATATTTTAACAACAGTAGGTTTGTCAATCCAAACTTCATTTTCTTCATAATCCATGATTGTCTAATCTATATTCATCTGACTCTGACATATTGTAGAAAGTGTTAAGAGTGTCATTAGCAGCACATAGACTATCCTCTGAGTTGTCTTATACTGTTCAGCATTATCTGCTTATTGACCTAACATTCATTCTTGATCATCAATAACAATACTTTTAATTTATCATTTTGTCTGCTCCTACATCCAAGGAATTCAGCTACAAATAAGAACAAATATGGTGATAATGGATCACCTTGCCTGCTCCGCGTTCAGTGGGAAAGAAATCAGATAGATGTCCATTCTGAATGACTCAAGAGGTGGTTCAAAGTCATTATATTAATCCAGCGTAATTTCTCAGACCCTAATCCAAAGTTACTGAAATCTTTAGAAACTGAGTCCAAATCATTTAAAAAAAATTGAAAATCAGTAGGCTTTTTTCATATATCTTTCTCTGTTTCGAGCATGATATCATTTTAGTAATCTTGTGTTTTCACTTAGAGTTCCCTGTCTGATTATCATGGATCAAGGAGTCTAGAGTACTTCAGCTCTTGTTAGCTATATATGCACCTTAAATCTTACAAAGGGCATTCGATAAAGTAATTGGGTAACTTTAACCAATATGATAGCAGGTTGAAGTATTCAGCTCGCTACATGTGAGAGGGAGAGAGAAAGAGATTATCATGGATCATGCACCTAAAATCTTGTAAAGAGCATTCGATAAAGCAATTGGTCTCCAGTTCTTTGAGTTTTATTTGTATTAGCTTTTGGAATACAGATGATAACACTCTCTTATTTGTAAGAAGCATCCAACTGTTATGATGCTATGACATATTTGATAAATCCTAAAACCCAGGCTTTGAATTTGTAGAAATCTATAGGAAATGCATCAATTCGAGGGCTCCTGTATTGTTAAATGAAACTTCATTTATGTCTATTTTCACTTTCTGATTGTTCCTTAAGTTCTTCACTTAAGAAGGGAAAATGGAGACTTTATTTTAGCCAATATGAATCGTTATAAAGGTTTGTCTGCAATTGTTATTCTTTACACCAACACGAGTTACACAACTTGCTCCGGCATGATAGTTAGACAGGTCAGATGAGCGTGTGAATAAGCCTTTCCTTTTCATTTAGATCAGATCATTAATTCTAAAGGTGTTTATCGCTGACTAAAGATCTTTTACTGTGAACCAGGTATGACTTGTCGTGAAGCTGAATACGTTCCTTAAAAAAGTGTGCAGAGAGTTTCAATTGAACACTTGGTTGAGTCATTGAAATACCTGCACAAGCAAGATCGTCCACTCGGCGCTAAGCTCTCAGTTCTCTGTCCTGAGCCTGTCTTGTCAGGTTCATCTCGGCTTGTAGATTGTCTGAATGCTGAGCTAGTGGAGATCTCCAGATGTTTAAATGAAGTGTGATGGTAAGTTTTATCTTCTATCTTATGATATAAACAACAGAAACAAAATCGTTTCTTGTTAGGTAAGCAAGAATTATTTCAACTCCTTAAAGTGGTGGTTCTGTAGGTGTGTCAGCTTTCGAGAAATCCGCCATTTTGTTCATTAAAAGAAAATGATATATATGTTCTGTAATTTCACAATGGAGTAATGTTAAGATATATGTTTCGATCGATTATGCACAAAAGTTCTATTAATCAATTATTTTCCCTAATATTAAGCACTTAGGAAGTTGATGAATAGACCCTATAAGATTACCCATGATCCTTTGCGCATCCGCCGTTACAGGGGTTGCCGGTAGCAACAAGGCATCAACAAGGCCAGTAAACCCAAAGATGGTGGATGTTGCACACGGCACGCATCGTGACGCCATTCTAATAAGATATATTCTGATAAACTCAATACATTGTTGTCTAGCAATGTCGCTCGTGTAAATCTTAGAGAATGCTGTTTGGAGCTTAGCGGGAGCCTGTAATGACACAACAGATTTACTATCTATTAGCACTTCAATTGGTTAATTTGAATCACGCGATGAGCACGCGGAACGAAGCCAGGAAACCAGTTTGCCGCTATCGCTGGAAGGGCATCATTATAGCGATACAGCAGAATACGATAGAAGGATATCAGGTTGAAGCATAACGCTGATACACATACGCTGATGTAGCAGGATGCACCCCCTTCTACATGAAAGTAATTTATTCAAACCTGTTAAAAGTGCTGATAAACTTCTTCTTGTTGGAGATTACTATGATCCGCCTTCCTGCATATAAACTCCCATATTTCTACTTAATACTCACACATCACTCTTCCATGCATATAAGCTCCCATATTTCTACTTTATACTCACACATCACTCTTCCTGCATATAAACTTCCATATTTCTACTTAATACTCACACATCACTCTTCCATGCATATAAACTCCCATATTTCTACTTTATACTCACACATCACTCTTCCATGCATATAAACTTCCATATTTCTACTTTATACTCACACATCACTCTTCCATGCATATAAACTCCCATATTTCTACTTTATACTCACACATCACTCTTCCATGCATATAAACTTCCATATTTCTACTTTATACTCACACATCACTCTTCCATGCATATGAACTTCCATATTTCTACTTTATACTCACACATCACTCTTCCATGCATATAAACACCAATATTTCTACTTTATACTCAGTGTTACTCACACATCACTCTTCCATGCATATAAACTTCCATATTTCTACTTTATACTCACACATCACTCTTCCATGCATATAAGCTCCCTTATTTCTACTTTATACTCACACATCACTCTTCCATGCATATGAACTTCCATATTTCTACTTTATACTCACACATCACTCTTCCATGCATATAAACTCCCATATTTCTACTTTATACTCACACATCACTCTTCCATGCATATAAACTCCCATATTTCTACTTTATACTCACACATCACTCTTCCATGCATATAAACTACCATAGTTCTACTTTATACTCACACATCACTCTTCCATGCATATAAACTCCCATATTTCTACTTTATACTCACACATCACTCTTCCATGCATATAAACTCCCATATTTCTACTTTATACTCACACATCACTCTTCCATGCATATAAACTCCCATATTTCTACTTTATACTCACACATCACTCTTCCATGCATATAAACTCTCATACTTTATACTCATATATCTCTCTTCCATGTATATAAACTCCCATATTTCTACTTTATACTCACACATCACTCTTCCATGCATATAAACTCCCATATTTCTACTTTATACTCACACATCACTCTTCCATGCATATAAACTCCCATATTTCTACTTTATACTCACACATCACTCTTCCATGCATATAAACTCCCATATTTCTACTTTATACTCACACATCACTCTTCCATGCATATAAACTCTCATACTTTATACTCATATATCTCTCTTCCATGTATATAAACTCCCATATTTCTACTTTATACTCACACATCACTCTTCCATGCATATAAACTTCCATATTTCTACTTTATACTCACACATCACTCTTCCATGCATATAAACTCCAATATTTCTACTTTATACTCACACATCACTCTTCCATGCATATAAACTCCCATATTTCTACTTTATACTCACACATCACTCTTCCATGCATATAAACTCTCATACTTTATACTCATATATCTCTCTTCCATGTATATAAACTCCCATATTTCTACTTTATACTCACACATCACTCTTCCATGCATATAAACTCCCATATTTCTACTTTATACTCACACATCACTCTTCCATGCATATAAACTCCCATATTTCTACTTTATACTCACACATCACTCTTCCATGCATATAAACTCCCATATTTCTACTTTATACTCACACATCACTCTTCCATGCATATAAACTCCCATATTTCTACTTTATTCTCAGTGTTACTCACACATCACTCTTCCATGCATATAAACTTCCATATTTCTACTTTATACTCAGTGTTACTCACACATCACTCTTCCATGCATATAAACTCCCATATTTCTACTTTATACTCACGCATCACTCTTCCATGCATATAAACTCCCATATTTCTACTTTATACTCACACATCACTCTTCCATGCATATAAACTCCCATATTTTTACTTTATACTCACAAATCACTCTTCCATGCATACAAGCTCCCATATTTCTACTTTACGCACAAATCCCCTTTCTATGCATATAAGCTCCCATACTTCTACTATATACTCACAAATCACTCTTTCTATGCATATAAGCTCCCATATTTCTACTTTATCATCACAAATCCCCTTTCTATGCATATAAGCTCCCATATTTCTACTTTATACTCACAAATAATCCTTCCCATGCATATAAGCTCCCTTATTTCTACTATATACTCACAATTAAATTACCCTTTCTATGCATATTTCTACTTATACTTACAAAGCCTTTTCTCATGCACACAAGCTCTCATATTTACACTTTATACTCTCAAATCCCCTTTCTATGCATATAAGCTCCTTTAAATCCCTTTTTGATTTAAACTTTTCATCGTGTCAATAGACCAGTTCAGCTGCTCGAGGAAGAAGAAATAATATGTTTATAAACGCTTTCGATCTTTAAGAACATAATTAGAAATATTATTCTATTCATCATGTATTCTTCATTTCTTAAACATCAGGTAAAAAACAGAAATAACGAAGTTTTAGCGGATTGAACTGAAGTTAAAATTTCAATTTCTTTCATCAAATACAAGATTTTGTCAAACACATATTTAAAAGTAATTTTCGAAAAGCCATTCTTTTTAAGATATAAGGTAATTAAACAGAAAAACCTAAATTAATTAGCTGAAGTTAAAACCATGACAATTCGTTATACAGCACAAATTTAACATGTAACTCTATGGAAATAACTTCACTGTCGAAATACAACCAGCACTGTCTACATGCAGTCTAAATAGATTGAGATCAACAGGTTTAATAGTGTCGAGAGGCTCAACCTGTAACCAGCATGATAGCAGGCTTTGAGTATTCAGCTCGCTGTGGAGAGAGGGATAGAGAGAGAGTTTAAGTATGGGGCTTGCTGTGCAGAGAAAGAGAGTATTAGGGTGACAGAAGTTTAGTTCCATAGCAGAGTTAACGAGTAAAGCTTTCATTGAACAGTGATTCATATTTGCCTTAAATGATTTGAAGGGAGTTATTATTAAACACCCGTCTATCTGCCTAAATCGTCTATACGAGAACTAGAATATGCACAAGTTGGACTGCACCAAGCAACAGTCACTGACGGGAAGGAATGCTGTACAGTTTGTAAGGATTCAATAACATTGAATAACAATAGGGGTACCAAGTCTTGTGGATTTCAGCTTGGATTAAATTTAACAGTTCTATTCTAAAGGCAACTGTCTTTACTAGAAATATTTAATATAACTTAGAGCTAAGATAAGTTCACTCATGTTATTGAGGTAACAAAGTCAAATGATTGTGTTTCTGACAATTACGTTCCAACTTGTGTTTATCACAAATTTGCTAGTCTGATGTAGTTGAAGTGACTGATCAAATATTGAGTGGGTGTATGGAGCCAAGAACAATCGTGAAACCAGGCAAAATGTTCCTGTGAGGAGTTGAAGCGTTCTCCTTTGATAAGATAAATTATATGAATTGGTCAAGAACAAACAAGCAAAAAAACAAGAAGAAATATCATGACAATATTCAACTTGAAAAGGAATGGATCTCGTTTCATTTTCAATTTCACTGCAGGTTTCAAATGACAGTAACCGTTTGTGAAATCACAACACACTAATAATGAACATTTACTCTGGTAATAGGCAGTTGTACTGTGGAGGCTTTTCTAAATTTCTATTTCATCAACATTAAATCAAATTTGCTCTTATCGAATGCCAATACTCTGACTATTACTTAAATAGGTTCACTTATTTCTCATATAGTCAAGCAAAGATTTGCTTTACTTCAGTGAAATTTTGGTTTGAAAAGCATTTGGATCAGATCATGAATTCTAAAGGTGTTTATCGCTGACTAAAGATCTTTTATTGTGAACCAGGTATGACTTGTCGTGAAGCTGAATACGTTCCTTAAGAAAGTGTGCAGGAGAGTTTCAATTGAACACTTGGTTGAGTCATTGAAATACCTGCTCAAGTTAGATCGTCCACTCGCCGCTAAGCTCTCAGTTCTCTGTCCTGAGTCTGTCTTGTCAGGTTCTTCTCGGCTTGTAGTTTGTCTGAATGCTGAGCTAGTGGTGATCTCCAGATGTTTAAATGAAGTGTGATGGTAAGTTTTATCTTCTATGTTATGATATAAACAACAGAAACCAAATCGTTTCTTGTTAGGTAAGCAAGAGTTATTTCAACTCCTTAAAGCGGTGGTTCTGTAGGTGTGTCAGCTTTCGAGAAATCTGCCATTTTGTTCATTAAAAGAAAATGAAATATATGTGCGGCAATTTCACAATGGAGTAATGTTAAGATCGAATATTCACAAAAGTTCTATTAATTAATTATTTTCCTTAATATTTAGCACTTAGGAAGTCGATGAATAGATCCTATAAGATTACCCATGATCCTTTGCGCGTCCAACATTACAGGGGTTACCGGTAGCAACAAGGCGCCAACAAGGCCCGCCTGTAACCCCTTAGATGGCGGATGTTGCACACGGCACGCATCGTGACGTCATTCTAATAAGATCTATTCTGAAAAATTCAGGTCATATTGAAGGATGAATTTGGGTAAACTAACAAGTACACAAGTATGCAATACTTGTTTGTGATAAAACATCACGTGAAAGCAAATCAAAATTAATTATATTACCACTGAAGGTAGATTTACTAAGTAAACAAGTGCATGTAAACGGGGACGATTTATCATCGATTGATAATTTACATGCAAATAAGTTCCTCATAACATAAAGTTTTGTTGTTGTAAGATTTAAAGAAAAAATAATTCAACTCAATCAAGTCTTGACTTACCTGTTTCAAGTATAATTTCATTAATTTGCCTTTTAATAAAAATAGAAACCGCAAAATCTCCTCATAACTTTGACATTAGTAACACGGAATTTGCACAAATGTAATGTCATAACTCTAACATTGGCCCAGTTTTATGTGGGGAAACATTCCATTTGATACACACATCTACGATACTCATAATCTTAGAAGGTAATTTAAAAGAAAATTAAAACAAAAACGATTCAAAGAAACCAAGTTGATATTCTCTCCTTTCTACATGAAAGTGATTTATTCAAATCTGATAAAACTGCTGGTGAACGTTCTTCCTTTTGAAGAGTAATATTATCCCCTTTCCATGCATACAAGCTCTCGTATTTCTACTTTACTCACAAAACCCCTTTCCATGCATACAAGCTCCCATATTTCGACTTTACTCACAAAAACCCTTTCCATGCATATAAGCTCCCATATTTCTACTTTACTCAAAAATCCCCTTTCTATGCATATAAGCTCCCATATTTCTACTTTATACTCACAAATCCCCTTTCTATGCATATAAGCTCCCATATTTCTACTTTATACTCACAAATCCCCTTTCTATGCATATAAGCTCTCATATTTCTACTTTATACTCACAAATCCCCTTTCCATGCATATAAGCTCCAATATTTCTACTTTATACTCACAAAACCCCTTTCTATGCATATAAGCTTCCATATTTCTACTTTACTCACAAATCCCCTTTCCATGCATATAAGCTCCCATATTTCTCCTTTATACTCACAAATCCCCTTTCTATGCATACAAGCTCCCATATTTCTACTTTATACTCACAAATCCCCTTTCCATGCATACAAGCTCCCATATTTCTCCTTTATACTCACAAATCCCCTTTCCATGCATATAAGCTCCCATATTTCTACTTTAACGACAAATCCCCTTTCCACGCATAAAAGCTCCCATATTTCGACTTTACTCACAAAAACCCTTTCCATGCATATAAGCTCCCATATTTCTACTTTACTCAAAAATCCCCTTTCTATGCATATAAGCTCTCATATTTCTACTTTATACTCACAAATCCCTTTCTATGCATATAAGCTCCCATATTTCTACTTATACTCACAAATCCCTTTCCATGCATATAAGCTCCAATATTTCTACTTTATACTCACAAAACCCCTTTCTATGCATATAAGCTTCCATATTTCTACTTTACTCACAAATCCCCTTTCCATGCATATAAGCTCCCATATTTCTCCTTTATACTAACAAATCACCTTTCCATGCATACAAGCTCCCATATTTCTCCTTTATACTAACAAATCACCTTTCCATGCATATAAGCTCCCATATTTCTACTTTATACTCACAAATCCCCTTTCCATGCATATAAGCTCCCATATTTCTCCTTTATACTCACAAATCCCCTTTCCATGCATATAAGCTCCCATATTTCTACTTTATACTCACAAATCACCCTTTCCATGCATATAAGCTTCCATATTTCTACTTTATACTCACACATCCCCTTTCCATGCACATAAGCTTCCGTATTTCTACTTTTTAGTCACAAATCAACCTTTCCATGCATATAAGCTTCCATAATTCTACATTATAGTCACAAATTCCTTTTCCATGCATATAAGCTCCCATACTTCTACTTTACTCACAAATCAACCTTTCCATGCATATGAGAGAGAGAGGGGGAGGGAGGGAGGAACGGAGGGAGGGACGGAGAGAGAGAGAGAGAGAGGGAGAGAGAGGGAGAGGGAGAGGGAGAGGGAGGGAGAGAGAGAGAGAGAGAGAGAGAGGGAGAGGGAGGGAGAGAGACAGAGACAGAGAGACAGACAGAGAGACAGAGGGACAGAGAGAAAGAGAGAGAGAGAGAGAGAGAGAGACTCTAACCAATATAATAGCAGGTTTAAGTATTTAGCTTATCAATACATGAACTAGAACATGCACAAGTTGGACCGCACTAAGCAACAGTCACTGACGGATAGGAATGCTGTACAGTCTTCGGTTTTGTAAAGATTCAATGATATTGAATAACAATAGGGGTACTAAGTCTTGCGGATCTCAGCTTGAATCAAACTCAAACAGTTAGTTTCTAACTGTTTTTACTTTAAATCTTGAATTTTACTAAGAGCTAAGATTAAGTTCTCTCAAGTTATTGAGGTAACGAAGTCAAATGATCGTTTTACTGAAATTGGGTTGCAAGTGTTGTTCATTACAAAATGCTATTGTGACGTTGTTTAAGTGACTTGATCAAATATTGAGTGGGTGTATGGAGCCAAGTACAATCGTGAAACCAGTCAAAATGTTTATGTGAGGAGTTGAAGAGTTATTGTTTGATGAGGTAGATTATATAAATTGTTAAAGAACAAGCAAGCAACAAAACATGACAATATTCCACTTGAAAAGGAATGAATCTTGTTTCATTCTTAATTTCACAGGTTTCAATTGATAGTTACCAGTTGTGCAACCACAACACAATATTATTGAACATTCACTCTAAATGGGCAGTTGAGGGCTTTTCTCAAATTCTATTTCATCAAAAACTGACTCACATTTGCTATAATTGAACGCCAATAGTCTGACTCTTTTTGATTAAATGTATTTTCACTGATCTCTCAGAGAGTGATAATCTCATAAAGATCTGCTTTACTACAGTGAACATTTGATTATTTACGGGAATAACAATCTCACTTCTATACATTTAATGATAATTTCAACATTCCTTATACAACTGATTGCCCACATAATCCTGATTAACACAATATTTAGATTGGTTACCCTTACTATGACGAATCATCAGATGTCAACTTACATTGTTTCATATCTAGATATACTTTTGTGTCGGCTTTTAAAAATTGCTTTGTCAGTCTTTGAAGATTGTTGTTGATTTGAAGTACATGTATGGGAACATTGCTTGAAAAGGTTGCAATTACGTTGCAGATTTGACTCTTTATTTAAGTAATTTCAATCTGGTTAAAACTAGCTGTAATGTTATCGTCCCCTAAGTCCATACGTTACATCTAGCTACTAACCCACCTGGTCCGTGTCACGCATGCGCGGAAATCAGCCAATGAAAAACGAACTGGCTGATCTCTTTGAATCGGACAATCTAGTTAATACAAGCCGTTAGTGAACATTTGATTATTTAGGGGAATAACATTCTCTCTGCTATACATTAAAATAAATGTTATATCTGCTTTACTAAAGTGAACATTTGATTATTTAGGGGAATAACATTCTCTCTGCTATACATTAAAATAAATGTAATATCTGCTTTACTACAGTGAACATTTTGTTGAAAGAACATTCTCTCTGCTATACATTTAAATAAATGTAATATCTGCTTTACTAAAGTGAACATTTGATTATTTAGGGGAATAACATCATCTCTGCTATACATTTAAATAAATGTAATATCTGCTTTACTACAGTGAACATTTTATTATTTAGGGGAATAACATTCTCTCTGCTATACATTTAAATAAATGTAATATCTGCTTTACTACAGTGAACATTTTATTATTTAGGGGAATAACATTCTCTCTGCTATACATTTAAATAAATGTAATATCTGCTTTACTAAAGTGAACATTTGATTATTTAGGGGAATAACATCATCTCTGCTATACATTTAAATAAATGTAATATCTACTTTACTACAGAGAACATTTTGTTGAAAGAACATTCTCTCTGCTATACATTTAAATAAATGTAATATCTGCTTTACTACAGTGAACATTTTATTATTTAGGGGAATAACATTCTCTCTGCTATACATTAAAATAAATGTAATATCTGCTTTACTACAGTGAACATTTTATTATTTAGGGGAATAACATTCTCTCTGCTATACATTTAAATAAATGTAATATCTGCTTTACTAAAGTGAACATTTGATTATTTAGGGGAATAACATCATCTCTGCTATACATTTAAATAAATGTAATATCTGCTTTACTACAGTGAACATTTTATTATTTAGGGGAATAACATTCTCTCTGCTATACATTAAAATAAATGTAATATCTGCTTTACTACAGTGAACATTTTATTATTTAAGGGAATAACATTCTCTCTGCTATACATTTAAATAAATGTAATATCTGCTTTACTACAGTGAACATTTGATTATTTAGGGGAATAACATTCTCTCTGCTATACATTAAAAAAAATGTAATATCTGCTTTACTACAGTGAACATTTGATTATTTAGGGGAATAACATTCTCTCTGCTATACATTAAAAAAAATGTAATATCTGCTTTACTACAGTGAACATTTGATTATTTAGGGGAATAACATTCTCTCTGCTATACAAGAATAACAAAAGGGGTACTAAGTCTTGTGGATCTCAGTTAGTTTCTAATTCTGAATTTTACTAAGAGCTAAGATTAAGTTCTACTCAAGTTATTGAGGTAACGAAGTCAAATGATCGTTTTACTGAAATTTGGTTGCAAGTGTTGTTCATCACAAAATGCTATTGTGATGTTGTTGAAGTGACTTGATCAAATATTCAATGGGTGAATGGAGCCAAGTACAACCGTGAAACCAGTCAAAATGTTTATGTGAGGAGTTGAAGAGTTCTTGTTTGATGAGGTAGATTATATAAATTGTTAAAGAACAAGCAAGCAACAAAACATGACAATATTCCACTTGAAAAGGAATGAATCTTGTTTCATTCTTAATTTCACAGGTTTCAATTGACAGTAACCAGTTGTGCAACCACAACACAATATTATTGAACATTCACTCTAAATGGGCAGTTGGGGGCTTTTCTCAAATTCTATTTCATCAAAAACTGACTCACATTTGCTATAATTGAACGGCAATAGTCTGACTCTTTTTGGTTAAATGTATTTTCATTGATCTCTCAGATAGTGATAATCTCATAAAGATCTGCTTTACTACAGTGAACATTTTGTTGAAGGAACATTCTCTCTGCTATACATTTAAATAAAGGATAATTTCAAATTTACTACAGTGAACATTTGATTATTTACGGGAATAACAATCTCACTTCTATACATTTAATGATAATTTCAACATTCCTTATACAACTGATTGCCCACATAATCATGATTAACACAATATTTAGATTGGTTACCCTTACTATGCCGAATAATCAGATGTCAACTTACATTGTTTCATATCTAGATATACTTGTGTGTCGGCTTTTAAACATTCCTTTGGCAGTCTTTGAAGATTGTTTTTGATTTGAAGTACATGTATGGGAACAATGCTTGAAAAGGAAAATTACGTTGCAGAATTGACTCTTTATTTAAGTAATTGCAATCTGTTTAAAACTAGCTATAATGTTATCGCCCCTAAGTCCTTACGTTACATCTAGCTACTGACCCACCTGGTCCGTGTCACGCATGCGCGGAAATCAGCCAATGAAAAACGAACTGGCTGATCTCTTTGAATCGGACAATCTAGTTAATACAAACCGTTAGAATCGGTCATTCTAGTTCAAACTAGCTGTCATGTTTATTTCCAATAAGTCATACATTAAATCATTGATATTTATCCTCATAATGTGTAAAATGCAATATAAATCCTAACGACGCCCGATTCAAAGAGATCAGCCAGTTCTTTTTCCATTGGTTGATTTCCCCGCATGCGCAACACGGACCAGGTTGGTTACGACACAAGAGAGACAACCTGGTTCCCGGGCCCTCTTCCGCGTGCGCTTAGGTAGCGCGGAAGAGGGCCCGGGAACCAGGTTGCATGAGAGACAGCAGTCCAGCTAGCTCTACTCATGCAGTGTTTGTGGTCGCCATGAGACACGGTAAAACGTCCCAACAATCCGAATATGATTGGTGTTGTCAGAAATGGTCGTGAATTTGAAAGCCTTTAGAATTACTGCGGAGAAATACTTTCATTGATGTCAATAGCGAGGGAGTCGTGAAATCAACATTCAACGTTACTGGACAGTATTTGTTCCCCTTCACAGAATATGGCAAATTAATGTGTTAACTCATTATGAGAAGGTCGACGTGACCTAACTGATGATATTAGACACAGACACAAGCACGACACACGCACGAGTAGGGAGACAACGTTAAAACCTACATCAGCCATAGCTTCTAGCTCCAGTTTCAGATCGACACCACCAGTTTTGCAAATCAACTTCACCTTTATCAATCGTTCTGAAACTTACCTAGGGCTTTGGAATGTTCATGTCCATCAGAGAAGCTTATATTCAAGTTTTGGAAATAAATAAAACTTGATGAGGGATTCGGTGAGACACTGTCTGCTACATAGTAACTGCTGCTTAAGTTTATATCAAACCTTTCTTAACTTTGACTATGTATGCCTAATGGATAGGCATAATTGATGTACATTAAAGTGATTGAATAAATGGTTCGAAGGTTATGTCTCTCTTCTCTCGTCTCTCGTCTCCCGTCTCTCGTCTCTCGTCTCTCGTCTCTATTCTCTCGTCCCTCGTCTCTCGTCTCTCGTCTCTCGTCTCTCGTCTCCCGTCTCTTATCTCTCGTCTCCCGTCTCCTTTCTCGTCTCTCGTCTCCCGTTTCTCGTCTCCCGTTTCTCGTCTCTCGTCTCTCGTCTCTCGTTTCTCGTCTCTCGTTTCTCTTCTCTCGTCTCCCGTTTCTCGTCTCTAGTCTATCGGCTCCCGTCTCTCGTCTCCTGTCTATTCTCTCGTTTCCAGTTTCTCGTCTCACGTCTCCTGTCTCCCGTCTCCCGTCTCTCGTCTCTCTTCTCTTGTCTCCCGTCTCTCGTCTCTCGTCTCTATTCTCTCGTTTCTCGTTTCTCGTCTCTATTCTCCCGTCTCCCGTCTCCCGTCTCTCGTCTCTCTTCTCTTGTCTCCCGTCTCTCGTCTCTCGTCTCTATTCTCTCGTTTCTCGTTTCTCGTCTCTATTCTCTCGTCTCTCGTCTCTATTCTCTCGTCTCCCGTCTCCCGTCTCCCGTCTCTTATCTCCCGTCTCCCGTCTCCCGTCTCCCGTCTCGCGTCTCCCGTCTCCCGTCTCGCGTCTCGCGTCTCGCGTCTCGCGTCTCGCGTCTCGCGTCTCGCGTCTCGCGTCTCTCTGCCCTCTGCCCTCTGCCCTCTGCCCTCTGCCCTCTGCCCTCTGCCCTCTGCCCTCTGCCCTCTGCCCTCTGCCCTCTGCCCTCTGCTCTCTGCTCTCTGCTCTCTGCTCTCTGCTCTCTGCTCTCCGCTCTCTGCTCTCGTCTCTCGTCTCTCGTCTCTCTGCTCTCCGCTCTCTGCTCTCGTCTCTCGTCTCTCGTCTCTCGTCACTCGTCTCCCGTCTCCCTTCTCTCGTCTCCCGTTTCTCGGTTCTCGTCTCCCGTCTCTTGTCTTTTGAAGCTGTGTTAATCATAGCCTCGAAAGACTGACGATGGACATTTGGCAGTTACAATATGTACTGGATTCAACTTAGCTGGTGTGTGTAACAACCAAAAGGTGTATTTTTCAATATCCTCATATATTCTAGAAAAAAACATAATTTTTGTAAGGACGTGAAAGTATCATATAACAGATATGCATATATTTAAGCTAATAATTCTCTTGGAAGACATTACTTAATGATATAACTCTGATTGTGATAACGTGGTCAAATTGAAACATACACGCAAAAGTCTACATTTAATCCAAACTAATTTAAATTAAAACACAAACAGCTTAAAGGGGCAGTAGCACGTTTTTGGGGGGAATATAAGTTGATGTCAGGAAAATGAAAACTAATGGTTCCAATTGAAAGACAATGTATTTAAACTAATTGAAGCAGTAATAATTCAAAAATATAACGTAAAGTTTAGCCATGCGATTCCATTTTCTTACACAAAATGAATAAAAGGTGTTCACACAAAAATGGCCGCCAATGGATTTTATGTTAATCTTGATACTTTGTCCTCTGCCTATGGATGATCGACTTGTGTAATGAGATGTTTTACTCTGTCAAAATAGTACATATAGCATAAACTTATAATTATCAGTGGAATATTTAAAATATAAAATTATCAAAAAACGTGCTACTGCCCCTTTAATATCTAGTTGTCAATGTAAAAGTGCAACATCCTTATACATCGACCTAATTGTTAAATGAAAGATTTTCAGATCTATTTCAATGATCATGGCGTTAAAGTAGAAAATTTATGTTTCGTTCTTTTACATGTGAGTTCATGTTGATATTTTTGCTATGATCAAATTAACAACTCTTCTTGAAGAGGAAAGCCTAATGATGATATTTATTAATACAACATTTCTTGGCTGTCCTAAATTTGAAATAATCTCAATTTCTACTGTACACCAATCTAACAATGTCCATTTAAGTCACATCACTTACATTTGTGCTAGAAATATCCCTTTACGTTATGAAAGTGCAACAACTTAAACAATTTTTAGCAATGCCCTTATTATCAAATGGAAAGAAATTTAGATCTTATTTAATAAACAAAGAGTTTAAATAGAAAATTCATTGTTTGTTCTTTCACATGTTCACGTTGATAATTTTTGTTATGATAGTACAAACAACTATTCTTGTAGGGGCAATCCTAACGATGATATTTATTTATACAAATTGGTCCTTGGCTGTCCTGAATTAGAAATACTCTCACTCTCAACTGTACACAAATCTGCTAGAAATATCCCTCTACGTTAATGGTAGGATTTGACAGAACGAGCCATGGACAAGTCACTATATAAATGTATATAACTGTACTAGTCTATAGTTGAATCTAGTTTATTGATAATTGTTGACAGGCATTTGTGTTTTCTCAGAATCTTAATGTATAACATTCATTACAAATATTCGCAAGATGTATATTTTCTTTAAAAAACACATAAACTCAAGTTGTTTATAAAAGAAATGTTTCTACATGATGTTAAAGGCTTTGGGAAATGATTATGTTAATTGGGCTTCGAAATTTCGAGATCTGGACCTCCTTTCACAAAGCAACCTTTACTAAGGTTGATCTTAACTCCCATACTTTAACATTGCACTAAGGCTACCTAAAGGACTTACGATCACCTTAGCGCTTTGTGTAAGGAAACCCAGTTGTACAGTTTAACCTTTGGTTATGTTTGTTATCAGCAATTAATTTCTCTTGCTACGTCCATCTGTACCGAGTTTGTGAGTCAACTAGTACTGTTCTCATGAGCCGACCTTCATATAAAGTTATCTTACATTCAATCGCTTAGTATCCTTTTCAAAAGGAGTTATACTTAGAGAACTTAATATAAAGGAATTTTGAGAACCTCTTTACATTTTAACATAAATAGAGATATTAGACTGCATTGAAGGCAAACATATTGAGGATGAATATTATTTGCTCATTGAATGTTCCAAATTCTCCTTACTCCACTCTAAATATTCACCTTTGTAAAATGGTGAACAAAGTTTAAAATCTATCTTTCTTAAAACTATTTTTCACATTCTTAAAGTTCACATAACCACAAACATATTTCACTCTTTTCTTTGGAATATAGAACGTCTGATTACAATATTGTTTAGTGCGTTAAAGGTCGCTACTCAAATATGTTTAAATTTAGTTTGGTAATGAAAGCTGTTTTAGAAAGTCACTTTTGATGGGCCGCTTAGACCTATCTGACAACAAACAAGTGAATGCATGACTGGTCACGCCCCCATTTTGTGACATCATAAACAGAATCAGTCTGGTTATCTAAACATCTATCGTAACAATAACACAGGGGAAAAACTAATAATTAACGATTTTCTGGAAATGTTTTCCACTCAGTTAGATAAATCATTTAACGACGTAACACAACTAAGTTTTTAGTGTAAAAAAGATATCCACATCAATGGTAATTAAACAATTATTTAGGCGGTATTTCAGTTGAAATAATGATGCGTTACTCTGTATAGTCTGTTTATTACGTCACACCCGCGCGAGTTTTATGGCCCCTAACCCAGGTGTGTTTTTCACAGCCGATGATTACGCTGTCAAAATGAAAGGCTAATAAAAGGTGTTTATTGGACAAATTAACAAATTTTAAGTCCAGCTTTTATTTTTTGAAAATCGAGAAGTGGTAAGGTCGATGTTTGTTGATGTTAAAGAAACAAACCTCGCTTATTCCGCTATACTGAAGGGATTTTATGACACTTCACTTTACACTGGGTAATCACCAGCGTGTGAGATTGATAGGTTAATAGGGACGATGTAGAGGACAGAAGAATCTGAGCATTAGCTGGTGTACAACTTTGATAGACATCAGATAACACAATCGATTGTGCATGATTTGTAGATGTATAATAAATTTAAAACACCATATGACAGTATAATTTAAAGTAAATGAAAAAAAAGTAGCTTTGACATCACCTAAGACATTTTGAAATATCTTAATATGAAGTGCCATAAAAGTTCACATAATTGTACTTAAAGTATCAAACATAGTTTTCTTATGATACTTTACTGATTTTTCTTCTATCGAAATTCATACCGGTAGTAATACTTTATTGTTGTTTACAATATATTTTAAGCTTCTACATGACCTTATCAATGCATTGCATCAGTGTTCAATCAGTATAGGAATAAATACTAAACAATGGTGATGACGTCACTCTACTGTGTTAAACAATAGGAAACCTCATCATTTTTTATGTAAAATAAGTTCGATAAGGCTGCTCCAACTATCTGCTAAGATTTTCGTTTGGTTAAAATTTGCAATTTACATGTATGCTAGTCGCAATATTCAAGGCGATTAATAACTGAAAAAATTCAGATGTTCATTTCAACAAACATGGTCATGAAAAGAGAAACTGTTCATATTATCAGTGAACCAGCATGATGAGAGAGTTACACGTGCATGTTTATTTGTATCATTGCAGGTCGTGTGAAGATCTCCGAAGTTCACCATTCAACATGTGAAATATAGCTACATGTCCTGTGAAGGTCTTCAGATGTTTACATAGAGCTACAACATGTCCTGTGAAGATCTTCAGATGTTTACTTAGAGCTACAACATGTCCTGTGAAGATCTTCAGATGTTAACTTAGAGCTACAACATGTCCTGTGAAGATCTTCAGATGTTTACTTAGAGCAACAACATGTCCTGTGAAGATCTTCAGATGTTTACTTAGAGCTACTTCATGTCCTGTGAAGATCTTCAGATGTTTACTTAGAGCTACAACATGTCCTGTGAAGATCTTCAGATGTTTACTTAGAGCTACAACATGTCCTGTGAAGATCTTCAGATGTTTACTTAGATCTACAACATGTCATGTGAAGATCTTCAGATGTTTACTGTGAGCTACAACATGTCCTGTGAAGATCTTCAGATGTTTACTTAGAGCTACAACATGTCCTGTGAAGATCTTCAGATGTTTACTTAGATCTACAACATGTCCTGTGAAGATCTTCTGATGTTTACTTACTTCTCAACATGTCCTGTGAAAATCTTCAGATGGTAGCATTTCTAGGTAAGGTTATACTTACATTCGTATTACAGTGCTGTTGAATATATAGAATGTTAATAGAACTAGAGAAAGTAAAGCATTCGTCAATTGGAAACAAATGTGAGTTTCTAATTTATGCATTAGCTTGCAATGTTTTTACATCATAAATCTCTATTTTTCAAATCAGTTATCTAAATATTTATGTTATGCCTTGACAGTGTATGTCACTCTATCAAACAAATAAGTTATCTTAAAGACAGAAGACGAATTTATTTAGCATAGATTTCAAATGAAATGAAGTTGCAAAGTACTAACATAAGACAATGAACTGATAAAACATCACTTTCCAAAAACAATCAAACGTACTTTTAAATTGTTTCATATGATTTGAATGGTTTGTACAAGTTAATAATCAAACATTTGGATACATATGGGGTTAATTGAAGGTCATGTATTTGTACAAATCTTTAACAGAATATCAATCACTGTCATTAAGCGGGATCAGTGTTTGAGGTTTTTACTACATGTATGAAGTCCTATGAGTTCTGAAATATTTCATCTTTGGCGATTAGGACCATAGATGTGCTAATGATTCTAGAGCTGTTTTAGTTGAGGCATTTATAACATGAATTTCATATATTCATTTTTCAATAATGAAAAATAGTGGTACAAAACACCAGGCAAAGTGTTAATGTATGAAATTATTTATCCTCTTTATCATTAACAACATGAATTGATCGAATGTTGATTGAAGGGTGAATCACACTAACACATCAAAGAGAGTGTTCAAATTTCAAAACATATTGTGAATGAATCACATAAACACTTTTAGTACAGAATTTGATCTATTTTAGAGAACGATCGTCATAACATTCCAGCGATAATGGCAGAATTAAACTACTTAATATTGAACACATAGTTAGCATGGGGTTGACTTAAGGCTTTTATCGAATCGTTTCCATTGACTTTACACAAGCATTTGAATAATATTAAATTATGATTTTGATCCAACCATTGGATACATTCCGTCCACCGCCTGTCCATAATCATTTCATTTCTGGAGCATAACTCCACATTGGATTGGATCAATCAGCTTCTTTAGATATGCCTTTTGCGATTTTCATTATAAAGATTTTAATAGTTGTCAATTTCCACGAAAAAAGAACTTATAATTTCAACTGATGATTTTGTCTTCTTACAAAAGAATTTGTACTCTGATTTATTAGAACCGATCGGCTATTTCATCTAGTTATGGCTCTTGTTATTTAAACTAAGTTCGCAAGATGTGTTCTTTGTTGTTCACTTTACATGTTTGTGAGTTTAGAACCGATATGTTATCAAATGTCCTTACGTAAACATAAACAAGATTATTTTAGATTTATAAATATTACTCTAGTTAGATGTGTCACTTGTTGATACAATTTTCTGAGTGTATAGCGACGGACTGCAACTACAAACTAGATCTATTGAGTGTTGGTTGAAAGTATAGGTATTGTATTCAATCAATGTGGTCAAAGATTCCTTTCCGGGTGTTATAGAATTATTTGGCATAACCTCAACAAGCATTAATTTCATTATCTTACCTTACAGTAAAATACTCGTTTTTGATTGGCTGATCATCGAATCGTTTTATCTTATATACCCCTCGAGTCTCATTTCTCACAGTGTACAAATTTCATGTACCCCGCTGCCATAGCAACAGCTCCTCTCCGAGAAGAGGTGTCGCATAACGTAAAGATGACGTTACCAAATGACACACGCAATGTGCAGAGTTTACGTAAGTTAGATCAGCTATTTTCGTGATTATTAATTATAAATTTGTTTCTCGTCATTCTATGTTTTATTTCGAAACAAATGCCGCATTACATTATTTGCACATGCTATAGAATTAAAAGCGAAAGGTTTTTAAGCATGTTTAGGCCAGAAGTTTTACGTAACACGATTCATAACATTTCAGTCGGATTGGCTGACGCCATTTTGTTTACACTAAGGGTCAAGGCCGTCCTTACGGTGATGGCTCGTCCGTTCATGGCAGTCAAACTAAAATTTATGTATTTTTTCTGACATGACGGTAAGATAAATACGTTGTATTCTCAGGCAACATTTCTACAAAGATGGTACATCAGACCGTATTACCCTCGTGAGAAGCATACAACTTATATTATCATTTTTTTTTTACGATTCTAGCAATAAATGAGTCCTGGTATGATGTTATCATATTCACAAACTTGATGCTGAAAAGAAATGCAAATAATCTGATGACGGAAGCGAGTGTCTGGTCAATATTGTAACCTTTGACGATATGTATGAATTGAATACTTAAACTTTCATAAAGTATATCGATACTATTTCATTGTTTTTGCCGAATATCATTTCTATCACATCGAGTGGAGTGAGAAAGTGACACTTTCTCACTTCCCTTCATTTCACAATGAAAATATGCTTTTTTTAAAATATGGATTATATTTTCACTATATAACACTATATTTCATTGCTAATTATATGTATTATTATATATATTTACAATAAATTGTAATATCATGTGACTATAGTTTCAATATTTCAACATGATATTATATTCTTGTAATATTGTAAAGTTACCATGCTGGCAAATTACTGTCGATTTCTAAAACTGTGATCATGAGCACATATTACAAAAATAACATCAGTGATACAGAAGGTCATCGTGACCTGGGGTCAATCCCAGCATACATCAGAATAACCGTACACGGAAGTAGAAACATACTGTCACACTGGTAGCTTTGTACTACTGTTATAAACATATCGCTCGTGTCCTAAACATAGTATGTCATACTGTTATAAACATATCACTCGTGTCTTTAACATAGTATGTCATGGACACTCACATAATACCATCTATATAATAAGTCAACAGGAATATTGCAAAGCTGTCTGTGTCAAACCTTTTGCATCTAGACATGCAACTGTGGTTATGTTGATAAAATATTCAAAGCATTCAATCCCCTGCACAGAAACAAATACAAGAATATTCTAGACGATACTAGGCGATACTTGAATTCACAAAAAAACCTGAACAATGCCGCTAATTTCCTTATAATCAAAGTTTTATCATTTGCAATATTGACAGAATGACATTGACTTGCTCCACTACACAACGCATGCTTTACAAACGTTCCTTACAAACTATCCTAAACCATACGAACATTTTGATAAGTGGTTGTCGATACGTTTTGTGTTTCACTTTTAGTATTTGAATATTTAAAACATTTTGGTTCCTTTAGTTCATGTTAATCTAACTTAACATTTACCTGATGGAGTGAGTTATAGTAGGCGGATGTATTTATTGTTTATATCATTGGATGTTGCTTTGTCGTTGTCTTGCTAGTTTCTAAAAGTAAATTGACTAATTTGTGTTAAAATTCCAGCTTTGATTATATGTCTTCTATCATAAATTAACGGCTTCTTAAAGAAGTATTCTCTTAGTCGTGATACAGACTGAATAAGAATACTTTTTAATCACATATTTCTATAAGTTCATACATTATTAGCCCGTTTTCACTAAACACTCCATCATATTAATCTTTGATATCGCTGTTTCATGTCACAGATCAATCAGCGTGCATAACGCAACTCAAACTCCAGAGGAAATATTTAGTTTATATTACTCACATGGACATGGTTATCAATAAGTGTATAGATATTTGTCATATATGGTTTATCAAACAGGGATCATAGGGTACTGTTTTGTATGTGCATTGAATTTATTACAAAAAGAAAAAAACAGGCTGGTTAGCAAATGTTTAGTATTACATTGTTTTTTGAAATTCTAAATGTGCAGTAATAATGGCAGCTACGACATAGGTTAAAATATAAAAAAATATCTGTGAGGGTTACATGAATATAAGTCTGTTGAAGTGTAAAGTAATAAAGTAACACTGAAAAAGGTCCAGGTAACGGGTCACGAGATCAAAAGTTATGACCTCATCTGAAAGTTCTTATCATAATGGATGCACATGTGATATATATATCAGAGGTCTTCCTCCAACCAATCAAAAAGTATGAGCAAGGTTAAAGTTTGTTGGTCATTTAACGCGTTTTAAGGTAGTTGCTTATTCCAGCAGAGTTTTCAAGAATTTTTAGAAACCTCAAGCAAGGAATGATTGAAGGAAATAAACATCTTAAATCTTCCAATGTTCCATGTAAACATTCCCTGTAAGTCAAACATTGAATGTAGTTTGAATGTGTTCACTTTTATTCAAGTTAGTAATCAAACATTTGGATACATGAGGGGTAAAGTAAAGGTCATGTATTTGTATATATGTTTATACAGAGAATATCAATCACTGTAGATAAGCGTGAACAAGCTTTGAGTAATTTACCTACATCTTGATATCTTATTTAAAGTGTATTTGATCTTCTGCGATCAAGACCATAGATATATGCTTCTCTGCTTATGATTCTAAAACTATTTATTACATACATTTCATAAATGCTTATGACAGTTCATTTTTCTATGATGAGAAATAGTTGTACAAAACACCAGGCAAAGTGTACATGTACAATATTATTTATCATTCATATCACCAACCAACATAAATTGATCGAATGTTCATTGAAGGGTGAATCACACTACCAAATCAAAGCAAAGGTATAAACTTCAAAACATATTGTGAATGAATCGACATTAACACTTCTAGTACAGAATGTGACCTATTTCTAAGAGCACTCGTCATAACATTCCAGCATATTGGCAGAATTGGATTACTAATAATTAAAACATGTCTATTAATCAGTATGGGGTAGACTTAAGGCTCCTCTGTAATCGTTTCCACTGGTTTTACAAAAGCATCTAACTTATATTGAATCTTATTTTTATTCCACCATGGAATACAGTCCGTCTGCCCTCCAGTCCATAATAATTTCCTTTCGGAGCGTAACTCCAAAACTATTAGAACTACTTGGATCCATCAGCTTCTTCTGTGACTTTCACAATTTGTCGATTTCCATGAAAACAGAAGTTATAATTTCGGCTGATGATTTTGTGTTTTTACAACAGAAAATATAATTGATTCATTCTGGGATCGATGGGACGATTGGACTGATGACTCTTGGAATCTAAACTCAGCTTTGATATATCTTCTATCATAAATGAAAGGTTTCTAAAAGAAGTATTCTCCGAGTCTTGACACAGAGTGAATAAGATACTTTTTATCACATATTCAGACATTATTAGCCCATTTTTCACTAAACATTCCATCAGGTTCAACTTTGATATCGCTTTTTGATGTAATAGATCAGTCAGCGTGTATAACGCAACTCAAACTCCAGAGGAAATATTTAGTTTATGTTACTCACATGAATATGGTTATCAATAAGTGTATAAATATTTGTCATATGTGGTTTATCACTCAGGGATCAGAGGGTTTTGTTTTGTACGTGCAATGAATTTATTACAAAAAGAAAAAACAGGCTGGTTAGCAAATGTTCAGTATTACATTGGTTTTTGAAATTCTCAATATGCAATAAAAATGGCAGCTACGGCATAGATCAGAATATAATCAATGACTGTAAGGGTTACATGAATATAAATATGTTGAAGAGTAGAGTAATAAAGTGCCCCCGACGCAAAGGTCAAGATAAAACAATTATGACCTCTTCAGTTAAGGTCTTATGATGAATGTACATGTGAAATGAAGCTGACATGAAGCTACTGATTTGCAAACCTGAGATTTGTTTTCAGGACATTTGTATAACTTTGTAAAACGTTTCATTTTGATCCCATCTTTATCGGAAAATGTCAAGTTTATCAACCAGGGATATCGATTGATGGAGTGATCAGAGGTTGCCTCCAACTACACAGAACTATCAGTGACAGTGGTCAGTGAATATAGGTCTCTCCATATGACAAATACAAATACAGCCAACTACACAGAACTATCAGTGACAGGGGTTAGTGAATATAGGTCTCTCCATATGACACATACATATACAGCCAACTACACAGAACTATCAGTGACAGGGGTTAGTGAATATAGGTCTCTCCATATGATACATACATATACAGCCAACTACACAGAACTATCAGTGACAGGGGTTAGTGGATATAGGTCTCTCCATATGACACATACATATACAACCAACTACACAGAACTATCAGTGACAGGGGTTAGTGAATATAGGTCTCTCCATATGACACATACATATACAGCCAACTACACAGAACTATCAGTGACAGGGGTTAGTGAATATAGGTCTCTCCATATGATACATACATATACAACCAACTACACAGAGCTATCAGTGACAGTGGTTAGTGGATATAGGTCTCTCCATATGACACATACATATACAACCAACTACACAGAACTATCAGTGACAGGGGTTAGTGAATATAGGTCTCTCCATATGACACATACATATACAACCAACTACACAGAACTATCAGTGACAGGGGTTAGTGGATATAGGTCTCTCCATATGACACATACATATACAACCAACTACACAGAACTATCAGTGACAGTGGTTAGTGGATATAGGTCACTCCATATGACACATACATATACAACCAACTACACAGAACTATCAGTGACAGGGGTTAGTGAATATAGGTCTCTCCATATGACACATACATATACAACCAACTACACAGAACTATCAGTGACAGGGGTTAGTGGATATAGGTCTCTCCATATGACACATACATATACAACCAACTACACAGAACTATCAGTGACAGTGGTTAGTGGATATAGGTCACTCCATATGACACATACATATACAACCAACTACACAGAACTATCAGTGACAGGGGTTAGTGGATATAGGTCTCTCCATATGACACATACATATACAACCAACTACACAGAACTATCAGTGACAGGGGTTAGTGAATATAGGTCACTCCATATGACACATACATATACAACCAACTACACAGAACTATCAGTGACAGTGGTTAGTGGATATAGGTCACTCCATATGATACATACATATACAACCAACTACACAGAACTATCAGTGACAGTGGTTAGTGGATATAGGTCTCTCCATATGACACATACATATACAACCAACTACACAGAACTATCAGTGACAGGGGTTAGTGGATATAGGTCTCTCCATATGATACATACATATACAACCAACTACACAGAACTATCAGTGACAGTGGTTAGTGAATATAGGTCACTCCATATGATACATACATATACAACCAACTACACAGAACTATCAGTGACAGTGGTGAGTGGATATAGGTCTCTCCATATGACACATACATATACAACCAACTACACAGAACTATCAGTGACAGGGGTTAGTGAATATAGGTCACTCCATATGATACATACATATACAACCAACTACACAGAACTATCAGTGACAGTGGTTAGTGGATATAGGTCACTCCATATGATACATACATATACAACCAACTACACAGAACTATCAGTGACAGTGGTTAGTGGATATAGGTCTCTCCATATGACACATACATATACAACCAACTACACAGAACTATCAGTGACAGGGGTTAGTGGATATAGGTCTCTCCATATGATACATACATATACAACCAACTACACAGAACTATCAGTGACAGTGGTTAGTGAATATAGGTCACTCCATATGATACATACATATACAACCAACTACACAGAACTATCAGTGACAGTGGTGAGTGGATATAGGTCTCTCCATATGATACATACATATACAACCAACTACACAGAACTATCAGTGACAGTGGTTAGTGGATATAGGTCTCTCCATATGACACATACATATACAACCAACTACACAGAACTATCAGTGACAGGGGTTAGTGGATATAGGTCTCTCCATATGACACATACATATACAACCAACTACACAGAACTATCAGTGACAGTGGTTAGTGGATATAGGTCTCTCCATATGACAAATACATATACAACCAACTACACAGAACTATCAGTGACAGTGGTTAGTGGATATAGGTCTCTCCATATGATACATACATATACAACCAACTACACAGAACTATCAGTGACAGGGGTTAGTGAATATAGGTCACTCCATATGATACATACATATACAACCAACTACACAGAACTATCAGTGACAGTGGTTAGTGGATATAGGTCACTCCATATGATACATACATATACAACCAACTACACAGAACTATCAGTGACAGTGGTTAGTGGATATAGGTCTCTCCATATGACACATACATATACAACCAACTACACAGAACTATCAGTGACAGGGGTTAGTGGATATAGGTCTCTCCATATGATACATACATATACAACCAACTACACAGAACTATCAGTGACAGTGGTTAGTGAATATAGGTCACTCCATATGATACATACATATACAACCAACTACACAGAACTATCAGTGACAGTGGTGAGTGGATATAGGTCTCTCCATATGACACATACATATACAACCAACTACACAGAACTATCAGTGACAGTGGTTAGTGGATATAGGTCTCTCCATATGACACATACATATACAACCAACTACACAGAACTATCAGTGACAGGGGTTAGTGAATATAGGTCACTCCATATGACACATACATATACAACCAACTACACAGAACTATCAGTGACAGTGGTTAGTGGATATAGGTCTCTCCATATGACACATACATATACAACCAACTACACAGAACTATCAGTGACAGGGGTTAGTGAATATAGGTCTCTCCATATGACACATACATATACAACCAACTACACAGAACTATCAGTGACAGTGGTTAGTGGATATAGGTCTCTCCATATGACACATACATATACAACCAACTGCACAGAACTATCAGTGACAGTGGTTAGTGGATATAGGTCACTCCATATGACAAATACATATACAGCCAACTACACAGAACTATCAGTGACAGGGGTTAGTGAATATAGGTCACTCCATATGACAAATACATATACAACCAACTACACAGAACTATCAGTGACAGGGGTTAGTGGATATAGGTCTCTCCATATGACACATACATATACAACCAACTACACAGAACTATCAGTGACAGGGGTTAGTGGATATAGGTCTCTCCATGTGATACATACATATACAACCAACTACACAGAACTATCAGTGACAGTGGTTAGTGGATATAGGTCTCTCCATGTGATACATACATATACAACCAACTACACAGAACTATCAGTGACAGGGGTTAGTGGATATAGGTCTCTCCATATGACACATACATATACAACCAACTACACAGAACTATCAGTGACAGTGGTGAGTGGATATAGGTCTCTCCATATGACACATACATATACAACCAACTACACAGAACTATAGGTGACAGTGGTTAGTGGATATAGGTCTCTCCATATGACACATACATATACAACCAACTACACAGAACTATCAGTGACAGTGGTGAGTGGATATAGGTCTCTCCATATGACACATACATATACAACCAACTACACAGAACTATCGGTGACAGTGGTTAGTGGATATAGGTCTCTCCATATGACACATACATATACAACCAACTACACAGAACTATAGGTGACAGTGGTTAGTGGATATAGGTCTCTCCATATGACACATACATATACAACCAACTACACAGAACTATCAGTGACAGTGGTGAGTGGATATAGGTCTCTCCATATGACACATACATATACAACCAACTACACAGAACTATCAGTGACAGTGGTTAGTGGATATAGGTCTCTCCATATGACACATACATATACAACCAACTACACAGAACTATCAGTGACAGTGGTTAGTGGATATAGGTCTCTCCATATGACACATACATATACAACCAACTACACAGAACTATCGGTGACAGTGGTTAGTGGATATACATCTCTCCATATGATACATACATATACAGCCAACTACACAGAACTATCAGTGACAGTGGTTAGTGGATATAGGTCTCTCCATATGACACATACATATACAACCAACTACACAGAACTATCAGTGACAGTGGTTAGTGGATAAAGGTCTCTCCATATGACACATACATATACAACCAACTACACAGAACTATCAGTGACAGTGGTTAGTGGATATAGGTCACTCCATATGATACATACATATACAACCAACTACACAGAACTATCAGTGACAGTGGTTAGTGGATATAGGTCACTCCATATGACACATACATATACAACCAACTACACAGAACTATCGGTGACAGTGGTTAGTGGATATAGGTCTCTCCATATGACACATACATATACAACCAACTACACAGAACTATCAGTGACAGTGGTTAGTGGATATAGGTCACTCCATATGACAAATACATATACAGCCAACTACACAGAACTATCAGTGACAGGGGTTAGTGAATATAGGTCTCTCCATATGACAAATACATATACAACCAACTACACAGAACTATCAGTGACAGGGGTTAGTGGATATAGGTCTCTCCATATGACACATACATATACAACCAACTACACAGAACTATCAGTGACAGTGGTCAGTGAATATAGGTCTCTCCATATGACAAATACAAATACAGCCAACTACACAGAACTATCAGTGACAGGGGTTAGTGAATATAGGTCTCTCCATATGATACATACATATACAACCAACTACACAGAGCTATCAGTGACAGTGGTTAGTGGATATAGGTCTCTCCATATGACACATACATATACAACCAACTACACAGAACTATCAGTGACAGGGGTTAGTGAATATAGGTCTCTCCATATGACACATACATATACAACCAACTACACAGAACTATCAGTGACAGGGGTTAGTGGATATAGGTCTCTCCATATGACACATACATATACAACCAACTACACAGAACTATCAGTGACAGTGGTTAGTGGATATAGGTCACTCCATATGACACATACATATACAACCAACTACACAGAACTATCAGTGACAGGGGTTAGTGGATATAGGTCTCTCCATATGACACATACATATACAACCAACTATACAGAACTATCAGTGACAGTGGTTAGTGGATATAGGTCACTCCATATGATACATACATATACAACCAACTACACAGAACTATCAGTGACAGGGGTTAGTGAATATAGGTCACTCCATATGATACATACATATACAACCAACTACACAGAACTATCAGTGACAGTGGTTAGTGGATATAGGTCACTCCATATGATACATACATATACAACCAACTACACAGAACTATCAGTGACAGTGGTGAGTGGATATAGGTCTCTCCATATGATACATACATATACAACCAACTACACAGAACTATCAGTGACAGGGGTTAGTGAATATAGGTCTCTCCATATGACAAATACATATACAACCAACTACACAGAACTATCAGTGACAGTGGTTAGTGGATATAGGTCACTCCATATGACACATACATATACAACCAACTACACAGAACTATCAGTGACAGGGGTTAGTGAATATAGGTCACTCCATATGATACATACATATACAACCAACTACACAGAACTATCAGTGACAGTGGTTAGTGGATATAGGTCACTCCATATGATACATACATATACAACCAACTACACAGAACTATCAGTGACAGTGGTTAGTGGATATAGGTCTCTCCATATGACACATACATATACAACCAACTACACAGAACTATCAGTGACAGGGGTTAGTGGATATAGGTCTCTCCATATGATACATACATATACAACCAACTACACAGAACTATCAGTGACAGTGGTTAGTGAATATAGGTCACTCCATATGATACATACATATACAACCAACTACACAGAACTATCAGTGACAGTGGTGAGTGGATATAGGTCTCTCCATATGACACATACATATACAACCAACTACACAGAACTATCAGTGACAGTGGTTAGTGGATATAGGTCTCTCCATATGACACATACATATACAACCAACTACACAGAACTATCAGTGACAGGGGTTAGTGGATATAGGTCTCTCCATATGATACATACATATACAACCAACTACACAGAACTATCAGTGACAGTGGTTAGTGAATATAGGTCACTCCATATGATACATACATATACAACCAACTACACAGAACTATCAGTGACAGTGGTGAGTGGATATAGGTCTCTCCATATGATACATACATATACAACCAACTACACAGAACTATCAGTGACAGGGGTTAGTGAATATAGGTCACTCCATATGATACATACATATACAACCAACTACACAGAACTATCAGTGACAGTGGTTAGTGGATATAGGTCACTCCATATGATACATACATATACAACCAACTACACAGAACTATCAGTGACAGGGGTTAGTGGATATAGGTCTCTCCATATGATACATACATATACAACCAACTACACAGAACTATCAGTGACAGTGGTTAGTGAATATAGGTCACTCCATATGATACATACATATACAACCAACTACACAGAACTATCAGTGACAGTGGTGAGTGGATATAGGTCTCTCCATATGATACATACATATACAACCAACTACACAGAACTATCAGTGACAGGGGTTAGTGAATATAGGTCACTCCATATGATACATACATATACAACCAACTACACAGAACTATCAGTGACAGTGGTTAGTGGATATAGGTCACTCCATATGATACATACATATACAACCAACTACACAGAACTATCAGTGACAGTGGTTAGTGGATATAGGTCTCTCCATATGACACATACATATACAACCAACTACACAGAACTATCAGTGACAGGGGTTAGTGGATATAGGTCTCTCCATATGATACATACATATACAACCAACTACACAGAACTATCAGTGACAGTGGTTAGTGAATATAGGTCACTCCATATGATACATACATATACAACCAACTACACAGAACTATCAGTGACAGTGGTGAGTGGATATAGGTCTCTCCATATGATACATACATATACAACCAACTACACAGAACTATCAGTGACAGGGGTTAGTGAATATAGGTCACTCCATATGATACATACATATACAACCAACTACACAGAACTATCAGTGACAGTGGTGAGTGGATATAGGTCTCTCCATATGATACATACATATACAACCAACTACACAGAACTATCAGTGACAGTGGTTAGTGGATATAGGTCTCTCCATATGACACATACATATACAACCAACTACACAGAACTATCAGTGACAGGGGTTAGTGGATATAGGTCTCTCCATATGAAACATACATATACAACCAACTACACAGAACTATCAGTGACAGTGGTTAGTGAATATAGGTCACTCCATATGATACATACATATACAACCAACTACACAGAACTATCAGTGACAGTGGTGAGTGGATATAGGTCTCTCCATATGACACATACATATACAACCAACTACACAGAACTATCAGTGACAGTGGTTAGTGGATATAGGTCTCTCCATATGACACATACATATACAACCAACTACACAGAACTATCAGTGACAGGGGTTAGTGAATATAGGTCACTCCATATGACACATACATATACAACCAACTACACAGAACTATCAGTGACAGTGGTTAGTGGATATAGGTCTCTCCATATGACACATACATATACAACCAACTACACAGAACTATCAGTGACAGGGGTTAGTGAATATAGGTCTCTCCATATGACAAATACATATACAACCAACTACACAGAACTATCAGTGACAGTGGTTAGTGGATATAGGTCTCTCCATATGACACATACATATACAACCAACTACACAGAACTATCAGTGACAGTGGTTAGTGGATATAGGTCACTCCATATGACAAATACATATACAGCCAACTACACAGAACTATCAGTGACAGGGGTTAGTGAATATAGGTCACTCCATATGACAAATACATATACAACCAACTACACAGAACTATCAGTGACAGGGGTTAGTGGATATAGGTCTCTCCATATGACACATACATATACAACCAACTACACAGAACTATCAGTGACAGGGGTTAGTGGATATAGGTCTCTCCATGTGATACATACATATACAACCAACTACACAGAACTATCAGTGACAGGGGTTAGTGGATATAGGTCTCTCCATGTGACACATACATATACAACCAACTACACAGAACTATCAGTGACAGTGGTGAGTGGATATAGGTCTCTCCATATGACACATACATATACAACCAACTACACAGAACTATAGGTGACAGTGGTTAGTGGATATAGGTCTCTCCATATGACACATACATATACAACCAACTACACAGAACTATCAGTGACAGTGGTGAGTGGATATAGGTCTCTCCATATGACACATACATATACAACCAACTACACAGAACTATCGGTGACAGTGGTTAGTGGATATAGGTCTCTCCATATGACACATACATATACAACCAACTACACAGAACTATAGGTGACAGTGGTTAGTGGATATAGGTCTCTCCATATGACACATACATATACAACCAACTACACAGAACTATCAGTGACAGTGGTGAGTGGATATAGGTCTCTCCATATGACACATACATATACAACCAACTACACAGAACTATAGGTGACAGTGGTTAGTGGATATAGGTCTCTCCATATGACACATACATATACAACCAACTACACAGAACTATCAGTGACAGTGGTTAGTGGATATAGGTCTCTCCATATGACACATACATATACAACCAACTACACAGAACTATCAGTGACAGTGGTTAGTGGATAAAGGTCTCTCCATATGACACATACATATACAACCAACTACACAGAACTATCAGTGACAGTGGTTAGTGGATATAGGTCTCTCCATATGATACATACATATACAACCAACTACACAGAACTATCAGTGACAGTGGTTAGTGGATATAGGTCACTCCATATGACACATACATATACAACCAACTACACAGAACTATCGGTGACAGTGGTTAGTGGATATAGGTCTCTCCATATGACACATACATATACAACCAACTACACAGAACTATCAGTGACAGTGGTTAGTGGATATAGGTCACTCCATATGACAAATACATATACAGCCAACTACACAGAACTATCAGTGACAGGGGTTAGTGAATATAGGTCTCTCCATATGACAAATACATATACAACCAACTACACAGAACTATCAGTGACAGGGGTTAGTGGATATAGGTCTCTCCATATGACACATACATATACAACCAACTACACAGAACTATCAGTGACAGGGGTTAGTGGATATAGGTCTCTCCATATGACACATACATATACAACCAACTACACAGAACTATCAGTGACAGGGGTTAGTGAATATAGGTCTCTCCATATGACAAATACAAATACAGCCAACTACACAGAACTATCAGTGACAGGGGTTAGTGAATATAGGTCTCTCCATATGATACATACATATACAACCAACTACACAGAGCTATCAGTGACAGTGGTTAGTGGATATAGGTCTCTCCATATGACACATACATATACAACCAACTACACAGAACTATCAGTGACAGGGGTTAGTGAATATAGGTCTCTCCATATGACACATGCATATACAACCAACTACACAGAACTATCAGTGACAGGGGTTAGTGGATATAGGTCTCTCCATATGACACATACATATACAACCAACTACACAGAACTATCAGTGACAGTGGTTAGTGGATATAGGTCACTCCATATGACACATACATATACAACCAACTACACAGAACTATCAGTGACAGGGGTTAGTGGATATAGGTCTCTCCATATGACACATACATATACAACCAACTATACAGAACTATCAGTGACAGTGGTTAGTGGATATAGGTCACTCCATATGATACATACATATACAACCAACTACACAGAACTATCAGTGACAGGGGTTAGTGAATATAGGTCACTCCATATGATACATACATATACAACCAACTACACAGAACTATCAGTGACAGTGGTTAGTGGATATAGGTCACTCCATATGATACATACATATACAACCAACTACACAGAACTATCAGTGACAGTGGTGAGTGGATATAGGTCTCTCCATATGATACATACATATACAACCAACTACACAGAACTATCAGTGACAGGGGTTAGTGAATATAGGTCTCTCCATATGACAAATACATATACAACCAACTACACAGAACTATCAGTGACAGTGGTTAGTGGATATAGGTCACTCCATATGACACATACATATACAACCAACTACACAGAACTATCAGTGACAGGGGTTAGTGAATATAGGTCACTCCATATGATACATACATATACAACCAACTACACAGAACTATCAGTGACAGTGGTTAGTGGATATAGGTCACTCCATATGATACATACATATACAACCAACTACACAGAACTATCAGTGACAGTGGTTAGTGGATATAGGTCTCTCCATATGATACATACATATACAACCAACTACACAGAACTATCAGTGACAGGGGTTAGTGGATATAGGTCTCTCCATATGATACATACATATACAACCAACTACACAGAACTATCAGTGACAGTGGTTAGTGAATATAGGTCACTCCATATGATACATACATATACAACCAACTACACAGAACTATCAGTGACAGTGGTGAGTGGATATAGGTCTCTCCATATGACACATACATATACAACCAACTACACAGAACTATCAGTGACAGTGGTTAGTGGATATAGGTCTCTCCATATGACACATACATATACAACCAACTACACAGAACTATCAGTGACAGGGGTTAGTGGATATAGGTCTCTCCATATGATACATACATATACAACCAACTACACAGAACTATCAGTGACAGTGGTTAGTGAATATAGGTCACTCCATATGATACATACATATACAACCAACTACACAGAACTATCAGTGACAGTGGTGAGTGGATATAGGTCTCTCCATATGATACATACATATACAACCAACTACACAGAACTATCAGTGACAGGGGTTAGTGAATATAGGTCACTCCATATGATACATACATATACAACCAACTACACAGAACTATCAGTGACAGTGGTTAGTGGATATAGGTCACTCCATATGATACATACATATACAACCAACTACACAGAACTATCAGTGACAGGGGTTAGTGGATATAGGTCTCTCCATATGATACATACATATACAACCAACTACACAGAACTATCAGTGACAGTGGTTAGTGAATATAGGTCACTCCATATGATACATACATATACAACCAACTACACAGAACTATCAGTGACAGTGGTGAGTGGATATAGGTCTCTCCATATGATACATACATATACAACCAACTACACAGAACTATCAGTGACAGTGGTTAGTGGATATAGGTCACTCCATATGATACATACATATACAACCAACTACACAGAACTATCAGTGACAGTGGTTAGTGGATATAGGTCTCTCCATATGACACATACATATACAACCAACTACACAGAACTATCAGTGACAGGGGTTAGTGGATATAGGTCTCTCCATATGATACATACATATACAACCAACTACACAGAACTATCAGTGACAGTGGTTAGTGAATATAGGTCACTCCATATGATACATACATATACAACCAACTACACAGAACTATCAGTGACAGTGGTGAGTGGATATAGGTCTCTCCATATGATACATACATATACAACCAACTACACAGAACTATCAGTGACAGGGGTTAGTGAATATAGGTCACTCCATATGATACATACATATACAACCAACTACACAGAACTATCAGTGACAGTGGTGAGTGGATATAGGTCTCTCCATATGATACATACATATACAACCAACTACACAGAACTATCAGTGACAGTGGTTAGTGGATATAGGTCTCTCCATATGACACATACATATACAACCAACTACACAGAACTATCAGTGACAGGGGTTAGTGGATATAGGTCTCTCCATATGAAACATAAATATACAACCAACTACACAGAACTATCAGTGACAGTGGTTAGTGAATATAGGTCACTCCATATGATACATACATATACAACCAACTACACAGAACTATCAGTGACAGTGGTGAGTGGATATAGGTCTCTCCATATGACACATACATATACAACCAACTACACAGAACTATCAGTGACAGTGGTTAGTGGATATAGGTCTCTCCATATGACACATACATATACAACCAACTACACAGAACTATCAGTGACAGGGGTTAGTGAATATAGGTCACTCCATATGACACATACATATACAACCAACTACACAGAACTATCAGTGACAGTGGTTAGTGGATATAGGTCTCTCCATATGACACATACATATACAACCAACTACACAGAACTATCAGTGACAGGGGTTAGTGAATATAGGTCTCTCCATATGACAAATACATATACAACCAACTACACAGAACTATCAGTGACAGTGGTTGGTGGATATAGGTCTCTCCATATGACACATACATATACAACCAACTACACAGAACTATCAGTGACAGTGGTTAGTGGATATAGGTCACTCCATATGACAAATACATATACAGCCAACTACACAGAACTATCAGTGACAGGGGTTAGTGAATATAGGTCACTCCATATGACAAATACATATACAACCAACTACACAGAACTATCAGTGACAGGGGTTAGTGGATATAGGTCTCTCCATATGACACATACATATACAACCAACTACACAGAACTATCAGTGACAGGGGTTAGTGGATATAGGTCTCTCCATGTGATACATACATATACAACCAACTACACAGAACTATCAGTGACAGTGGTTAGTGGATATAGGTCTCTCCATGTGATACATACATATACAACCAACTACACAGAACTATCAGTGACAGGGGTTAGTGGATATAGGTCTCTCCATGTGACACATACATATACAACCAACTACACAGAACTATCAGTGACAGTGGTGAGTGGATATAGGTCTCTCCATATGACACATACATATACAACCAACTACACAGAACTATAGGTGACAGTGGTTAGTGGATATAGGTCTCTCCATATGACACATACATATACAACCAACTACACAGAACTATCAGTGACAGTGGTGAGTGGATATAGGTCTCTCCATATGACACATACATATACAACCAACTACACAGAACTATCGGTGACAGTGGTTAGTGGATATAGGTCTCTCCATATGACACATACATATACAACCAACTACACAGAACTATAGGTGACAGTGGTTAGTGGATATAGGTCTCTCCATATGACACATACATATACAACCAACTACACAGAACTATCAGTGACAGTGGTGAGTGGATATAGGTCTCTCCATATGACACATACATATACAACCAACTACACAGAACTATCGGTGACAGTGGTTAGTGGATATAGGTCTCTCCATATGACACATACATATACAACCAACTACACAGAACTATCAGTGACAGTGGTTAGTGGATATAGGTCTCTCCATATGACACATACATATACAACCAACTACACAGAACTATCGGTGACAGTGGTTAGTGGATATACATCTCTCCATATGATACATACATATACAGCCAACTACACAGAACTATCAGTGACAGTGGTTAGTGGATATAGGTCTCTCCATATGACACATACATATACAACCAACTACACAGAACTATCAGTGACAGTGGTTAGTGGATAAAGGTCTCTCCATATGACACATACATATACAACCAACTACACAGAACTATCAGTGACAGTGGTTAGTGGATATAGGTCTCTCCATATGATACATACATATACAACCAACTACACAGAACTATCAGTGACAGTGGTTAGTGGATATAGGTCACTCCATATGACACATACATATACAACCAACTACACAGAACTATCGGTGACAGTGGTTAGTGGATATAGGTCTCTCCATATGACACATACATATGCAACCAACTACACAGAACTATCAGTGACAGTGGTTAGTGGATATAGGTCACTCCATATGACAAATACATATACAGCCAACTACACAGAACTATCAGTGACAGTGGTTAGTGGATATAGGTCACTCCATATGACAAATACATATACAACCAACTACACAGAACTATCAGTGACAGTGGTTAGTGGATATAGGTCTCTCCATATGACAAATACATATACAACCAACTACACAGAACTATCAGTGACAGTGGTTAGTGAATATAGGTCACTCCATATGATACATACATATACAACCAACTACACAGAACTATCAGTGACAGTGGTTAGTGAATATAGGTCACTCCATATGACACATACATATACAACCAACTACACAGAACTATCAGTGACAGTGGTTAGTGGATATAGGTCACTCCATATGATACATACATATACAGCCAACTACACACAACTATCAGTGGCAGTGGTTAGTGGATATAGGTCTCTCCATATGATACATACATATACAGCCAACTACACAGAACTATCAGTGACAGTGGTTAGTGAATATAGGTCACTCCATTTGGCACATACATATACAGCCAACTACACAGAACTATCAGTGACACTGTGGTTAGTGAATATAGGTCACTCCATTTGACACATACATATACAGCCAACTACACAGAACTATCAGTGACAGTGGTTAGTGAATATAGGTCGCTCCATTTGACACATACATATACAACCAACTACACAGAACTATCAGTGACAGTGGTTAGTGGATATAGGTCACTCCATATGATACATACATATACAACCAACTACACAGAACTATCAGTGACAGGGGTTAGTGGATATAGGTCTCTCCATATGATACATACATATACAACCAACTACACAGAACTATCAGTGACAGTGGTTAGTGGATATAGGTCTCTCCATATGACACATACATATACAACCAACTACACAGAACTATCAGTGACAGTGGTTAGTGAATATAGGTCTCTCGATATGACAAATACATATACAACCAACTACACAGAACTATCAGTGACAGTGGTTAGTGAATATAGGTCTCTCCATATGACAAATACATATACAACCAACTACACAGAACTATCAGTGACAGGGGTTAGTGGATATAGGTCTCTCCATATGACACATACATATACAACCAACTACACAGAACTATCAGTGACAGTGGTTAGTGAATATAGGTCACTCCATGTGATACATACATATACAACCAACTACACATAACTATCAGTGACAGGGGTTAGTGGATATAGGTCTCTCCATATGACACATACATATACAACCAACTACACAGAACTATCAGTGACAGTGGTTAGTGGATATAGGTCACTCCATATGACACATACATATACAACCAACTACACAGAACTATCGGTGACAGTGGTTAGTGGATATAGGTCTCTCCATATGACACATACATATACAGCCAACTACACAGAACTATCAGTGACAGTGGTTAGTGGATATAGGTCTCTCCATATGACACATACATATACAACCAACTACACAGAACTATCAGTGACAGTGGTTAGTGGATATAGGTCACTCCATATGATACATACATATACAACCAACTACACAAAACTATCAGTGACAGGGGTTAGTGGATATAGGTCTCTCCATATGACACATACATATACAACCAACTACACAGAACTATCAGTGACAGTGGTTAGTGGATATAGGTCTCTCCATATGATACATACATATACAACCAACTACACAGAACTATCGGTGACAGTGGTTAGTAGATATAGGTCTCTCCATGTGACACATACATATACAACCAACTACACAGAACTATCAGTGACAGTGGTTAGTGAATATAGGTCACTCCATATGACACATACATATACAACCAACTACACAGAACTATCAGTGACAGTGGTTAGTGGATATAGGTCACTCCATATGACACATACATATACAACCAACTACACAGAACTATCAGTGACAGTGGTTAGTGGATATAGGTCTCTCCATATGACACATACATATACAACCAACTACACAGAACTATCAGTGACAGTGGTTAGTGGATATAGGTCTCTCCATATGACACATACATATACAACCAACTACACAGAACTATCAGTGACAGTGGTTAGTGAATATAGGTCACTCCATATGACACATACATATACAACCAACTACACAGAACTATCAGTGACAGTGGTTAGTGAATATAGGTCTCTCGATATGACAAATACATATACAACCAACTACACAGAACTATCAGTGACAGTGGTTAGTGAATATAGGTCTCTCCATATGACAAATACATATACAACCAACTACACAGAACTATCAGTGACAGGGGTTAGTGGATATAGGTCTCTCCATATGACACATACATATACAACCAACTACACAGAACTATCAGTGACAGTGGTTAGTGAATATAGGTCTCTCCATATGACAAATACATATACAACCAACTACACAGAACTATCAGTGACAGGGGTTAGTGGATATAGGTCTCTCCATATGACACATACATATACAACCAACTACACAGAACTATCAGTGACAGTGGTTAGTGGATATAGGTCTCTCCATATGACAGATACATATACAACCAACTACACAGAACTATCAGTGACAGTGGTTAGTGGATATAGGTCTCTCCATATGACACATACATATACAACCAACTACACAAAACTATCAGTGACAGTGGTTAGTAGATATAGGTCTCTCCATATGACACATACATATACAACCAACTACACAAAACTATCAGTGACAGTGGTTAGTAGATATAGGTCTCTCCATATGACACATACATATACAACCAACTACACACAACTATCAGTGACAGTGGTTAGTGAATATAGGTCTCTCCATATGACAAATACATATACAACCAACTACACAGAACTATCAGTGACAGTGGTTAGTGAATATAGGTCTCTCCATATGATACATACATATACAGCCAACTACACAGAACTATCAGTGACAGTGGTTAGTGGATATAGGTCTCTCCATATGATACATACATATACAACCAACTACACAGAACTATCAGTGACAGGGGTTAGTGGATATAGGTCACTCCATATGACACATACATATACAACCAACTACACAGAACTATCGGTGACAGGGGTTAGTGGATATAGGTCTCTCCATATGATACATACATATACAACCAACTACACAGAACTATCAGTGACAGTGGTTAGTGGATATAGGGCTCTCCATATGACAAATACATATACAACCAACTACACAGAACTATCAGTGACAGTGGTTAGTAGATATAGGTCTCTCCATATGACACATACATATACAACCAACTACACAGAACTATCAGTGACAGTGGTTAGTGGATATAGGTCTCTCCATATGATACATACATATACAACCAACTACACAGAACTATCGGTGACAGGGGTTAGTGGATATAGGTCTCTTCATGTGATACATACATATACAACCAACTACACAGAACTATCAGTGACAGTGGTTAGTGGATATAGGTCTCTCCATATGACACATACATATACAACCAACTACACAGAACTATCAGTGACAGTGGTTAGTGGATATAGGTCTCTCCATGTGATACATACATATACAACCAACTACACAGAACTATCAGTGACAGTGGTTAGTGAATATAGGTCTCTCCATATGACACATACATATACAACCAACTACACAGAACTATCAGTGACAGTGGTTAGTGAATATAGGTCACTCCATATGATACATACATATACAACCAACTACACAGAACTATCAGTGACAGGGGTTAGTGAATATAGGTCACTCCATGTGATACATACATATACAACCAACTACACAGAACTATCAGTGACAGTGGTTAGTGGATATAGGTCTCTCCATATGACACATACATATACAACCAACTACACAGAACTATCAGTGACAGTGGTTAGTGAATATAGGTCACTCCATATGATACATACATATACAACCAACTACACAGAACTATCTGTGACAGGGGTTAGTGAATATAGGTCACTCCATATGATACATACATATACAACCAACTACACAGAACTATCAGTGACAGTGGTTAGTGAATATAGGTCACTCCATATGATACATACATATACAACCAACTACACAGAACTATCAGTGACAGGGGTTAGTGAATATAGGTCACTCGATATGATACATACATATACAACCAACTACACAGAACTATCAGTGACAGTGGTTAGTGGATATAGGTCTCTCCATATGACACATACATATACAACCAACTACACAGAACTATCAGTGACAGTGGTTAGTGGATATAGGTCTCTCCATATGACACATACATATACAACCAACTACACAGAACTATCAGTGACAGTGGTTAGTGGATATAGGTCTCTCCATATGACAAATACATATACAACCAACTACACAGAACTATCAGTGACAGTGGTTAGTAGATATAGGTCTCTCCATATGACACATACATATACAGCCAACTACACAGAGCTATCAGTGACAGGGGTTAGTGAATATAGGTCACTCCATATGACACATACATATACAACCAACTACACAGAACTATCAGTGACAGTGGTTAGTGGATATAGGTCTCTCCATATGACAAATACATATACAACCAACTACACAGAACTATCAGTGACAGGGGTTAGTGGATATAGGTCACTCCATATGACACATACATATACAACCAACTACACAGAACTATCAGTGACAGTGGTTAGTGGATATAGGTCACTCCATATGACACATACATATACAGCCAACTACACAAAACTATCAGTGACAGTGGTTAGTGGATATAGGTCTCTCCATATGACACATACATATACAACCAACTACACAGAACTATCAGTGACAGTGGTTAGTGGATATAGGTCACTCCATATGACACATACATATACAACCAACTACACAGAACTATCAGTGACAGTGGTTAGTGGATATAGGTCTCTCCATATGACACATACATATACAGCCAACTACACAGAACTATCAGTGACAGTGGTTAGTGGATATAGGTCTCTCCATATGATACATACATATACAACCAACTACACAGAACTATCAGTGACAGTGGTTAGTGGATATAGGTCACTCCATATGACAAATACATATACAACCAACTACACAGAACTATCAGTGACAGTGGTTAGTGGATATAGGTCACTCCATATGATACATACATATACAACCAACTACACAGAACTATCAGTGACAGTGGTTAGTGGATATAGGTCTCTCCATATGATACATACATATACAGCCAACTACACAGAACTATCAGTGACAGTGGTTAGTGAATATAGGTCTCTCCATATGACACATACATATACAGCCAACTACACACAAATATCAGTGACAGTGGTTAGTGAATATAGGTCTCTCCATATGACAAATACATATACAACCAACTACACAGAACTATCAGTGACAGGGGTTAGTGGATATAGGTCTCTCCATATGACACATACATATACAGCCAACTACACAGAACTATCAGTGACAGTGGTTAGTGAATATAGATCTCTCCATATGACACATACATATACAGCCAACTACACAGAACTATCAGTGACAGTGGTTAGTGAATATAGGTCTCTCCATATGACACATACATATACAGCCAACTACACAGAACTATCAGTGACAGGGGTTAGTGGATATAGGTCACTCCATATGACACATACATATACAACCAACTACACAGAACTATCGGTGACAGGGGTTAGTGGATATAGGTCTCTCCATATGATACATACATATACAACCAACTACACAGAACTATCAGTGACAGTGGTTAGTGGATATAGGGCTCTCCATATGACAAATACATATACAACCAACTACACAGAACTATCAGTGACAGTGGTTAGTGGATATAGGTCTCTCCATATGACACATACATATACAACCAACTACACAGAACTATCAGTGACAGTGGTTAGTGGATATAGGTCTCTCCATATGATACATACATATACAACCAACTACACAGAACTATCGGTGACAGGGGTTAGTGGATATAGGTCTCTCCATGTGATACATACATATACAACCAACTACACAGAACTATCAGTGACAGTGGTTAGTGGATATAGGTCTCTCCATATGACACATACATATACAACCAACTACACAGAACTATCAGTGACAGTGGTTAGTGGATATAGGTCTCTCCATGTGATACATACATATACAACCAACTACACAGAACTATCAGTGACAGTGGTTAGTGAATATAGGTCTCTCCATATGACACATACATATACAACCAACTACACAGAACTATCAGTGACAGTGGTTAGTGAATATAGGTCACTCCATATGATACATACATATACAACCAACTACACAGAACTATCAGTGACAGGGGTTAGTGAATATAGGTCACTCCATGTGATACATACATATACAACCAACTACACAGAACTATCAGTGACAGTGGTTAGTGGATATAGGTCTCTCCATATGACACATACATATACAACCAACTACACAGAACTATCAGTGACAGTGGTTAGTGAATATAGGTCACTCCATATGATACATACATATACAACCAACTACACAGAACTATCGGTGACAGGGGTTAGTGAATATAGGTCACTCCATATGATACATACATATACAACCAACTACACAGAACTATCAGTGACAGTGGTTAGTGGATATAGGTCTCTCCATATGACACATACATATACAACCAACTACACAGAACTATCAGTGACAGTGGTTAGTGGATATAGGTCTCTCCATATGACACATACATATACAACCAACTACACAGAACTATCAGTGACAGTGGTTAGTGGATATAGGTCTCTCCATATGACAAATACATATACAACCAACTACACAGAACTATCAGTGACAGTGGTTAGTAGATATAGGTCTCTCCATATGACACATACATATACAGCCAACTACACAGAGCTATCAGTGACAGGGGTTAGTGAATATAGGTCACTCCATATGACACATACATATACAACCAACTACACAGAACTATCAGTGACAGTGGTTAGTGGATATAGGTCTCTCCATATGACAAATACATATACAACCAACTACACAGAACTATCAGTGACAGGGGTTAGTGGATATAGGTCACTCCATATGACACATACATATACAACCAACTACACAGAACTATCAGTGACAGTGGTTAGTGGATATAGGTCACTCCATATGACACATACATATACAGCCAACTACACAAAACTATCAGTGACAGGGGTTAGTGGATATAGGTCTCTCCATATGACACATACATATACAACCAACTACACAGAACTATCAGTGACAGTGGTTAGTGGATATAGGTCACTCCATATGACACATACATATACAACCAACTACACAGAACTATCAGTGACAGTGGTTAGTGGATATAGGTCTCTCCATATGACACATACATATACAGCCAACTACACAGAACTATCAGTGACAGTGGTTAGTGGATATAGGTCTCTCCATATGATACATACATATACAACCAACTACACAGAACTATCAGTGACAGTGGTTAGTGGATATAGGTCACTCCATATGACAAATACATATACAACCAACTACACAGAACTATCAGTGACAGGGGTTAGTGGATATAGGTCACTCCATATGATACATACATATACAACCAACTACACAGAACTATCAGTGACAGTGGTTAGTGGATATAGGTCTCTCCATATGACACATACATATACAACCAACTACACAGAACTATCAGTGACAGTGGTTAGTGAATATAGGTCTCTCCATATGACACATACATATACAGCCAACTACACACAAATATCAGTGACAGTGGTTAGTGAATATAGGTCTCTCCATATGACAAATACATATACAACCAACTACACAGAACTATCAGTGACAGGGGTTAGTGGATATAGGTCTCTCCATATGACACATACATATACAGCCAACTACACAGAACTATCAGTGACAGTGGTTAGTGAATATAGATCTCTCCATATGACACATACATATACAGCCAACTACACAGAACTATCAGTGACAGTGGTTAGTGAATATAGGTCTCTCCATATGACACATACATATACAGCCAACTACACAGAACTATCAGTGACAGTGGTTAGTGAATATAGGTCTCTCCATATGACACATACATATACAACCAACTACACAGAACTATCAGTGACAGGGGTTAGTGGATATAGGTCACTCCATGTGATACATACATATACAGCCAACTACACAAAACTATCAGAGACAGTGGTTAGTGGATATAGGTCACTCCATGTGATACATACATATACAACCAACTACACAGAACTATCAGTGACAGGGGTTAGTGGATATAGGGCTCTCCATATGACAAATACATATACAACCAACTACACAGAACTATCAGTGACAGTGGTTAGTAGATATAGGTCTCTCCATATGACACATACATATACAACCAACTACACAGAACTATCAGTGACAGTGGTTAGTGGATATAGGTCTCTCCATATGATACATACATATACAACCAACTACACAGAACTATCGGTGACAGGGGTTAGTGGATATAGGTCTCTCCATGTGATACATACATATACAACCAACTACACAGAACTATCAGTGACAGTGGTTAGTGGATATAGGTCTCTCCATATGACACATACATATACAACCAACTACACAGAACTATCAGTGACAGTGGTTAGTGGATATAGGTCTCTCCATGTGATACATACATATACAACCAACTACACAGAACTATCAGTGACAGTGGTTAGTGAATATAGGTCTCTCCATATGACACATACATATACAACCAACTACACAGAACTATCAGTGACAGTGGTTAGTGAATATAGGTCACTCCATATGATACATACATATACAACCAACTACACAGAACTATCAGTGACAGGGGTTAGTGAATATAGGTCACTCCATGTGATACATACATATACAACCAACTACACAGAACTATCAGTGACAGTGGTTAGTGGATATAGGTCTCTCCATATGACACATACATATACAACCAACTACACAGAACTATCAGTGACAGTGGTTAGTGAATATAGGTCACTCCATATGATACATACATATACAACCAACTACACAGAACTATCGGTGACAGGGGTTAGTGAATATAGGTCACTCCATATGATACATACATATACAACCAACTACACAGAACTATCAGTGACAGTGGTTAGTGAATATAGGTCACTCCATATGATACATACATATACAACCAACTACACAGAACTATCAGTGACAGGGGTTAGTGAATATAGGTCACTCCATATGATACATACATATACAACCAACTACACAGAACTATCAGTGACAGTGGTTAGTGGATATAGGTCTCTCCATATGACACATACATATACAACCAACTACACAGAACTATCAGTGACAGTGGTTAGTGGATATAGGTCTCTCCATATGACACATACATATACAACCAACTACACAGAACTATCAGTGACAGTGGTTAGTGGATATAGGTCTCTCCATATGACAAATACATATACAACCAACTACACAGAACTATCAGTGACAGTGGTTAGTAGATATAGGTCTCTCCATATGACACATACATATACAGCCAACTACACAGAGCTATCAGTGACAGGGGTTAGTGAATATAGGTCACTCCATATGACACATACATATACAACCAACTACACAGAACTATCAGTGACAGTGGTTAGTGGATATAGGTCTCTCCATATGACAAATACATATACAACCAACTACACAGAACTATCAGTGACAGGGGTTAGTGGATATAGGTCACTCCATATGACACATACATATACAACCAACTACACAGAACTATCAGTGACAGTGGTTAGTGGATATAGGTCACTCCATATGACACATACATATACAGCCAACTACACAAAACTATCAGTGACAGTGGTTAGTGGATATAGGTCTCTCCATATGACACATACATATACAACCAACTACACAGAACTATCAGTGACAGTGGTTAGTGGATATAGGTCACTCCATATGACACATACATATACAACCAACTACACAGAACTATCAGTGACAGTGGTTAGTGGATATAGGTCTCTCCATATGACACATACATATACAACCAACTACACAGAACTATCAGTGACAGTGGTTAGTGGATATAGGTCTCTCCATATGATACATACATATACAACCAACTACACAGAACTATCAGTGACAGTGGTTAGTGGATATAGGTCACTCCATATGACAAATACATATACAACCAACTACACAGAACTATCAGTGACAGGGGTTAGTGGATATAGGTCACTCCATATGATACATACATATACAACCAACTACACAGAACTATCAGTGACAGTGGTTAGTGGATATAGGTCTCTCCATATGATACATACATATACAGCCAACTACACAGAACTATCAGTGACAGTGGTTAGTGAATATAGGTCTCTCCATATGACACATACATATACAGCCAACTACACACAAATATCAGTGACAGTGGTTAGTGAATATAGGTCTCTCCATATGACAAATACATATACAACCAACTACACAGAACTATCAGTGACAGGGGTTAGTGGATATAGGTCTCTCCATATGACACATACATATACAGCCAACTACACAGAACTATCAGTGACAGTGGTTAGTGAATATAGATCTCTCCATATGACACATACATATACAGCCAACTACACAGAACTATCAGTGACAGTGGTTAGTGAATATAGGTCTCTCCATATGACACATACATATACAGCCAACTACACAGAACTATCAGTGACAGGGGTTAGTGGATATAGCTCACTCCATATGACACATACATATACAACCAACTACACAGAACTATCGGTGACAGGGGTTAGTGGATATAGGTCTCTCCATATGATACATACATATACAACCAACTACACAGAACTATCAGTGACAGTGGTTAGTGGATATAGGGCTCTCCATATGACAAATACATATACAACCAACTACACAGAACTATCAGTGACAGTGGTTAGTAGATATAGGTCTCTCCATATGACACATACATATACAACCAACTACACAGAACTATCAGTGACAGTGGTTAGTGGATATAGGTCTCTCCATATGATACATACATATACAACCAACTACACAGAACTATCGGTGACAGGGGTTAGTGGATATAGGTCTCTCCATGTGATACATACATATACAACCAACTACACAGAACTATCAGTGACAGTGGTTAGTGGATATAGGTCTCTCCATATGACACATACATATACAACCAACTACACAGAACTATCAGTGACAGTGGTTAGTGGATATAGGTCTCTCCATGTGATACATACATATACAACCAACTACACAGAACTATCAGTGACAGTGGTTAGTGAATATAGGTCTCTCCATATGACACATACATATACAACCAACTACACAGAACTATCAGTGACAGTGGTTAGTGAATATAGGTCACTCCATATGATACATACATATACAACCAACTACACAGAACTATCAGTGACAGGGGTTAGTGAATATAGGTCACTCCATGTGATACATACATATACAACCAACTACACAGAACTATCAGTGACAGTGGTTAGTGGATATAGGTCTCTCCATATGACACATACATATACAACCAACTACACAGAACTATCAGTGACAGTGGTTAGTGAATATAGGTCACTCCATATGATACATACATATACAACCAACTACACAGAACTATCGGTGACAGGGGTTAGTGAATATAGGTCACTCCATATGATACATACATATACAACCAACTACACAGAACTATCAGTGACAGTGGTTAGTGAATATAGGTCACTCCATATGATACATACATATACAACCAACTACACAGAACTATCAGTGACAGGGGTTAGTGAATATAGGTCACTCCATATGATACATACATATACAACCAACTACACAGAACTATCAGTGACAGTGGTTAGTGGATATAGGTCTCTCCATATGACACATACATATACAACCAACTACACAGAACTATCAGTGACAGTGGTTAGTGGATATAGGTCTCTCCATATGACACATACATATACAACCAACTACACAGAACTATCAGTGACAGTGGTTAGTGGATATAGGTCTCTCCATATGACAAATACATATACAACCAACTACACAGAACTATCAGTGACAGTGGTTAGTAGATATAGGTCTCTCCATATGACACATACATATACAGCCAACTACACAGAGCTATCAGTGACAGGGGTTAGTGAATATAGGTCACTCCATATGACACATACATATACAACCAACTACACAGAACTATCAGTGACAGTGGTTAGTGGATATAGGTCTCTCCATATGACAAATACATATACAACCAACTACACAGAACTATCAGTGACAGGGGTTAGTGGATATAGGTCACTCCATATGACACATACATATACAACCAACTACACAGAACTATCAGTGACAGTGGTTAGTGGATATAGGTCACTCCATATGACACATACATATACAGCCAACTACACAAAACTATCAGTGACAGTGGTTAGTGGATATAGGTCTCTCCATATGACACATACATATACAACCAACTACACAGAACTATCAGTGACAGTGGTTAGTGGATATAGGTCTCTCCATATGACACATACATATACAACCAACTACACAGAACTATCAGTGACAGTGGTTAGTGGATATAGGTCTCTCCATATGACACATACATATACAGCCAACTACACAGAACTATCAGTGACAGGGGTTAGTGGATATAGGTCACTCCATATGATACATACATATACAACCAACTACACAGAACTATCAGTGACAGTGGTTAGTGGATATAGGTCACTCCATATGACAAATACATATACAACCAACTACACAGAACTATCAGTGACAGGGGTTAGTGGATATAGGTCACTCCATATGATACATACATATACAACCAACTACACAGAACTATCAGTGACAGTGGTTAGTGGATATAGGTCTCTCCATATGATACATACATATACAGCCAACTACACAGAACTATCAGTGACAGTGGTTAGTGAATATAGGTCTCTCCATATGACACATACATATACAGCCAACTACACACAAATATCAGTGACAGTGGTTAGTGAATATAGGTCACTCCATATGACAAATACATATACAACCAACTACACAGAACTATCAGTGACAGGGGTTAGTGGATATAGGTCTCTCCATATGACACATACATATACAGCCAACTACACAGAACTATCAGTGACAGTGGTTAGTGAATATAGATCTCTCCATATGACACATACATATACAGCCAACTACACAGAACTATCAGTGACAGTGGTTAGTGAATATAGGTCTCTCCATATGACACATACATATACAGCCAACTACACAGAACTATCAGTGACAGTGGTTAGTGAATATAGGTCTCTCCATATGACACATACATATACAACCAACTACACAGAACTATCAGTGACAGGGGTTAGTGGATATAGGTCACTCCATGTGATACATACATATACAGCCAACTACACAAAACTATCAGAGACAGTGGTTAGTGGATATAGGTCACTCCATGTGATACATACATATACAACCAACTACACAGAACTATCAGTGACAGGGGTTAGTGGATATAGGTCTCTCCATATGACACATACATATACAGCCAACTACACACAACTATCAGTGACAGTGGTTAGTGAATATAGGTCTCTCCATATGACAAATACATATACAACCAACTACACAGAACTATCAGTGACAGGGGTTAGTGGATATAGGTCTCTCCATATGACACATACATATACAGCCAACTACACAGAACTATCAGTGACAGTGGTTAGTGGATATAGGTCTCTCCATATGACACATACATATACAACCAACTACACAGAACTATCAGTGACAGTGGTTAGTGGATATAGGTCTCTCCATATGACACATACATATACAACCAACTACACAGAACTATCAGTGACAGTGGTTAGTGGATATAGGTCTCTCCATATGACAAATACATATACAACCAACTACACAGAACTATCAGTGACAGTGGTTAGTAGATATAGGTCTCTCCATATGACACATACATATACAGCCAACTACACAGAGCTATCAGTGACAGGGGTTAGTGAATATAGGTCACTCCATATGACACATACATATACAACCAACTACACAGAACTATCAGTGACAGTGGTTAGTGGATATAGGTCTCTCCATATGACAAATACATATACAACCAACTACACAGAACTATCAGTGACAGGGGTTAGTGGATATAGGTCACTCCATATGACACATACATATACAACCAACTACACAGAACTATCAGTGACAGTGGTTAGTGGATATAGGTCACTCCATATGACACATACATATACAGCCAACTACACAAAACTATCAGTGACAGTGGTTAGTGGATATAGGTCTCTCCATATGACACATACATATACAACCAACTACACAGAACTATCAGTGACAGTGGTTAGTGGATATAGGTCACTCCATATGACACATACATATACAACCAACTACACAGAACTATCAGTGACAGTGGTTAGTGGATATAGGTCTCTCCATATGACACATACATATACAGCCAACTACACAGAACTATCAGTGACAGTGGTTAGTGGATATAGGTCTCTCCATATGATACATACATATACAACCAACTACACAGAACTATCAGTGACAGTGGTTAGTGGATATAGGTCACTCCATATGACAAATACATATACAACCAACTACACAGAACTATCAGTGACAGGGGTTAGTGGATATAGGTCACTCCATATGATACATACATATACAACCAACTACACAGAACTATCAGTGACAGTGGTTAGTGGATATAGGTCTCTCCATATGATACATACATATACAGCCAACTACACAGAACTATCAGTGACAGTGGTTAGTGAATATAGGTCTCTCCATATGACACATACATATACAGCCAACTACACACAAATATCAGTGACAGTGGTTAGTGAATATAGGTCTCTCCATATGACAAATACATATACAACCAACTACACAGAACTATCAGTGACAGGGGTTAGTGGATATAGGTCTCTCCATATGACACATACATATACAGCCAACTACACAGAACTATCAGTGACAGTGGTTAGTGAATATAGATCTCTCCATATGACACATACATATACAGCCAACTACACAGAACTATCAGTGACAGTGGTTAGTGAATATAGGTCTCTCCATATGACACATACATATACAGCCAACTACACAGAACTATCAGTGACAGTGGTTAGTGGATATAGGTCTCTCCATATGATACATACATATACAACCAACTACACAGAACTATCAGTGACAGTGGTTAGTGGATATAGGTCACTCCATTTGACAAATACATATACAACCAACTACACAGAACTATCAGTGACAGGGGTTAGTGGATATAGGTCACTCCATATGATACATACATATACAACCAACTACACAGAACTATCAGTGACAGTGGTTAGTGGATATAGGTCTCTCCATATGATACATACATATACAGCCAACTACACAGAACTATCAGTGACAGTGGTTAGTGAATATAGGTCTCTCCATATGACACATACATATACAGCCAACTACACACAAATATCAGTGACAGTGGTTAGTGAATATAGGTCTCTCCATATGACAAATACATATACAACCAACTACACAGAACTATCAGTGACAGGGGTTAGTGGATATAGGTCTCTCCATATGACACATACATATACAGCCAACTACACAGAACTATCAGTGACAGTGGTTAGTGAATATAGATCTCTCCATATGACACATACATATACAGCCAACTACACAGAACTATCAGTGACAGTGGTTAGTGAATATAGGTCTCTCCATATGACACATACATATACAGCCAACTACACAGAACTATCAGTGACAGTGGTTAGTGAATATAGGTCTCTCCATATGACACATACATATACAACCAACTACACAGAACTATCAGTGACAGGGGTTAGTGGATATAGGTCACTCCATGTGATACATACATATACAGCCAACTACACAAAACTATCAGAGACAGTGGTTAGTGGATATAGGTCACTCCATGTGATACATACATATACAACCAACTACACAGAACTATCAGTGACAGGGGTTAGTGGATATAGGTCTCTCCATATGACACATACATATACAGCCAACTACACACAACTATCAGTGACAGTGGTTAGTGAATATAGGTCTCTCCATATGACAAATACATATACAACCAACTACACAGAACTATCAGTGACAGGGGTTAGTGGATATAGGTCTCTCCATATGACACATACATATACAGCCAACTACACAGAACTATCAGTGACAGTGGTTAGTGGATATAGGTCTCTCCATATGACACATACATATACAACCAACTACACAGAACTATCAGTGACAGGGGTTAGTGGATATAGGTCTCTCCATATGACACATACATATACAACCAACTACACAGAACTATCAGTGACAGTGGTTAGTGGATATAGGTCTCTCCATATGACACATACATATACAACCAACTACACAGAACTATCAGTGACAGTGGTTAGTGGATATAGGTCTCTCCATATGACACATACATATACAACCAACTACACAAAACTATCAGTGACAGTGGTTAGTAGATATAGGTCTCTCCATATGACACATACATATACAACCAACTACACAAAACTATCAGTGACAGTGGTTAGTAGATATAGGTCTCTCCATATGACACATACATATACAACCAACTACACACAACTATCAGTGACAGTGGTTAGTGAATATAGGTCTCTCCATATGACAAATACATATACAACCAACTACACAGAACTATCAGTGACAGTGGTTAGTGAATATAGGTCTCTCCATATGATACATACATATACAGCCAACTACACAGAACTATCAGTGACAGTGGTTAGTGGATATAGGTCTCTCCATATGATACATACATATACAACCAACTACACAGAACTATCAGTGACAGGGGTTAGTGGATATAGGTCACTCCATATGACACATACATATACAACCAACTACACAGAACTATCGGTGACAGGGGTTAGTGGATATAGGTCTCTCCATATGATACATACATATACAACCAACTACACAGAACTATCAGTGACAGTGGTTAGTGGATATAGGGCTCTCCATATGACAAATACATATACAACCAACTACACAGAACTATCAGTGACAGTGGTTAGTAGATATAGGTCTCTCCATATGACACATACATATACAACCAACTACACAGAACTATCAGTGACAGTGGTTAGTGGATATAGGTCTCTCCATATGATACATACATATACAACCAACTACACAGAACTATCGGTGACAGGGGTTAGTGGATATAGGTCTCTCCATGTGATACATACATATACAACCAACTACACAGAACTATCAGTGACAGTGGTTAGTGGATATAGGTCTCTCCATATGACACATACATATACAACCAACTACACAGAACTATCAGTGACAGTGGTTAGTGGATATAGGTCTCTCCATGTGATACATACATATACAACCAACTACACAGAACTATCAGTGACAGTGGTTAGTGAATATAGGTCTCTCCATATGACACATACATATACAACCAACTACACAGAACTATCAGTGACAGTGGTTAGTGAATATTAGGTCACTCCATATGATACATACATATACAACCAACTACACAGAACTATCAGTGACAGGGGTTAGTGAATATAGGTCACTCCATGTGATACATACATATACAACCAACTACACAGAACTATCAGTGACAGTGGTTAGTGGATATAGGTCTCTCCATATGACACATACATATACAACCAACTACACAGAACTATCAGTGACAGTGGTTAGTGAATATAGGTCACTCCATATGATACATATACAACCAACTACACAGAACTATCGGTGACAGGGGTTAGTGAATATAGGTCACTCCATATGATACATACATATACAACCAACTACACAGAACTATCAGTGACAGTGGTTAGTGAATATAGGTCACTCCATATGATACATACATATACAACCAACTACACAGAACTATCAGTGACAGGGGTTAGTGAATATAGGTCACTCCATATGATACATACATATACAACCAACTACACAGAACTATCAGTGACAGTGGTTAGTGGATATAGGTCTCTCCATATGACACATACATATACAACCAACTACACAGAACTATCAGTGACAGTGGTTAGTGGATATAGGTCTCTCCATATGACACATACATATACAACCAACTACACAGAACTATCAGTGACAGTGGTTAGTGGATATAGGTCTCTCCATATGACAAATACATATACAACCAACTACACAGAACTATCAGTGACAGTGGTTAGTAGATATAGGTCTCTCCATATGACACATACATATACAGCCAACTACACAGAGCTATCAGTGACAGGGGTTAGTGAATATAGGTCACTCCATATGACACATACATATACAACCAACTACACAGAACTATCAGTGACAGTGGTTAGTGGATATAGGTCTCTCCATATGACAAATACATATACAACCAACTACACAGAACTATCAGTGACAGGGGTTAGTAGATATAGGTCACTCCATATGACACATACATATACAACCAACTACACAGAACTATCAGTGACAGTGGTTAGTGGATATAGGTCACTCCATATGACACATACATATACAGCCAACTACACAAAACTATCAGTGACAGTGGTTAGTGGATATAGGTCTCTCCATATGACACATACATATACAACCAACTACACAGAACTATCAGTGACAGTGGTTAGTGGATATAGGTCACTCCATATGACACATACATATACAACCAACTACACAGAACTATCAGTGACAGTGGTTAGTGGATATAGGTCTCTCCATATGACACATACATATACAGCCAACTACACAGAACTATCAGTGACAGTGGTTAGTGGATATAGGTCTCTCCATATGACACATACATATACAACCAACTACACAGAACTATCAGTGACAGGGGTTAGTGGATATAGGTCTCTCCATATGACACATACATATACAACCAACTACACAGAACTATCAGTGACAGTGGTTAGTGGATATAGGTCTCTCCATATGACAAATACATATACAACCAACTACACAGAACTATCAGTGACAGTGGTTAGTGGATATAGGTCTCTCCATATGACACATACATATACAACCAACTACACAAAACTATCAGTGACAGGGGTTAGTGGATATAGGTCTCTCCATATGACACATACATATACAACCAACTACACAGAACTATCAGTGACAGTGGTTAGTGGATATAGGTCTCTCCATATGACACATACATATACAACCAACTACACAGAACTATCAGTGACAGTGGTTAGTGGATATAGGTCTCCATATGACAAATACATATACAACCAACTACACAGAACTATCAGTGACAGTGGTTAGTGGATATAGGTCTCTCCATATGACACATACATATACAACCAACTACACAGAACTATCAGTGACAGGGGTTAGTGGATATAGGTCTCTCCATATGACACATACATATACAACCAACTACACAGAACTATCAGTGACAGTGGTTAGTGGATATAGGTCTCTCCATATGACACATACATATACAACCAACTACACAAAACTATCAGTGACAGGGGTTAGTGGATATAGGTCTCTCCATATGACACATACATATACAACCAACTACACAGAACTATCAGTGACAGGGGTTAGTGGATATAGGTCTCTCCATATGACACATACATATACAACCAACTACACAGAACTATCAGTGACAGTGGTTAGTGGATATAGGTCTCTCCATATGACACATACATATACAACCAACTACACAAAACTATCAGTGACAGGGGTTAGTGGATATAGGTCTCTCCATATGACACATACATATACAACCAACTACACAGAACTATCAGTGACAGGGGTTAGTGGATATAGGTCTCTCCATATGACACATACATATACAACCAACTACACAAAACTATCAGTGACAGGGGTTAGTGGATATAGGTCTCTCCATATGACACATACATATACAACCAACTACACATACCTATCAGTGACAGTGGTTAGTGGATATAGGTCTCTCAATATGACACATACATATACAACCAACTACACAGAACTATCAGTGACAGTGGTTAGTGGATATAGGTCTCTCCATATGACACATACATATACAACCAACTACACAAAACTATCAGTGACAGGGGTTAGTGGATATAGGTCTCTCCATATGACACATACATATACAACCAACTACACAGAACTATCAGTGACAGGGGTTAGTGGATATAGGTCTCTCCATATGACACATACATATACAACCAACTACACAAAACTATCAGTGACAGGGGTTAGTGGATATAGGTCTCTCCATATGACACATACATATACAACCAACTACACAAAACTATCAGTGACAGGGGTTAGTGGATATAGGTCTCTCCATATGACACATACATATACAACCAACTACACAGAACTATCAGTGACAGTGGTTAGTGGATATAGGTCTCTCCATATGACACATACATATACAACCAACTACACAAAACTATCAGTGACAGGGGTTAGTGGATATAGGTCTCTCCATATGACACATACATATACAACCAACTACACAGAACTATCAGTGACAGTGGTTAGTGGATATAGGTCTCTCCATATGACACATACATATACAACCAACTACACAGAACTATCAGTGACAGTGGTTAGTGGATATAGGTCTCTCCATATGACACATACATATACAGCCAACTACACAGAACTATCAGTGACAGTGGTTAGTGGATATAGGTCTCTCCATATGACACATACATATACAACCAACTACACAGAACTATCAGTGACAGTGGTTAGTGGATATAGGTCTCTCCATATGACACATACATATACAACCAACTACACAGAACTATCAGTGACAGTGGTTAGTGGATATAGGTCTCTCCATATGACAAATACATATACAACCAACTACACAGAACTATCAGTGACAGTGGTGAGTGGATATAGGTCTCTCCATATGACACATACATATACAACCAACTACACAAAACTATCAGTGACAGGGGTAAGTGGATATAGGTCTCTCCATATGACACATACATATACAACCAACTACACAGAACTATCAGTGACAGGGGTTAGTGGATATAGGTCTCTCCATATGACACATACATATACAGCCAACTACACAGAACTATCAGTGACAGTGGTTAGTGAATATAGGTCACTCCATATGACACATACATATACAACCAACTACACAGAACTATCAGTGACAGGGGTTAGTGGATATAGGTCTCTCCATATGACACATACATATACAGCCAACTACACAGAACTATCAGTGACAGTGGTTAGTGAATATAGGTCACTCCATATGACACATACATATACAACCAACTACACAGAACTATCAGTGACAGTGGTTAGTGAATATAGGTCTCTCCATATGACACATACATATACAACCAACTACACAGAACTATCAGTGACAGTGGTTAGTGGATATAGGTCTCTCCATATGACACATACATATACAACCAACTACACAGAACTATCAGTGACAGTGGTTAGTGAATATAGGTCACTCCATATGACACATACATATACAACCAACTACACAGAACTATCAGTGACAGGGGTTAGTGGATATAGGTCTCTCCATATGACACATACATATACAACCAACTACACAGAACTATCAGTGACAGTGGTTAGTGTATATAGGTCTCTCCATATGACAAATACATATACAACCAACTACACAGAACTATCAGTGACAGTGGTTAGTGGATATAGGTCTCTCCATATGACACATACATATACAACCAACTACACAAAACTATCAGTGACAGGGGTTAGTGGATATAGGTCTCTCCATATGACACATACATATACAACCAACTACACAGAACTATCAGTGACAGTGGTTAGTGGATATAGGTCTCTCCATATGACACATACATATACAACCAACTACACAGAACTATCAGTGACAGTGGTTAGTGGATATAGGTCTCCATATGACAAATACATATACAACCAACTACACAGAACTATCAGTGACAGTGGTTAGTGGATATAGGTCTCTCCATATGACACATACATATACAACCAACTACACAGAACTATCAGTGACAGGGGTTAGTGGATATAGGTCTCTCCATATGACACATACATATACAACCAACTACACAGAACTATCAGTGACAGTGGTTAGTGGATATAGGTCTCTCCATATGACACATACATATACAACCAACTACACAGAACTATCAGTGACAGTGGTTAGTGGATATAGGTCTCCATATGACAAATACATATACAACCAACTACACAGAACTATCAGTGACAGTGGTTAGTGGATATAGGTCTCTCCATATGACACATACATATACAACCAACTACACAGAACTATCAGTGACAGGGGTTAGTGGATATAGGTCTCTCCATATGACACATACATATACAACCAACTACACAGAACTATCAGTGACAGTGGTTAGTGGATATAGGTCTCTCCATATGACACATACATATACAACCAACTACACAAAACTATCAGTGACAGGGGTTAGTGGATATAGGTCTCTCCATATGACACATACATATACAACCAACTACACAAAACTATCAGTGACAGGGGTTAGTGGATATAGGTCTCTCCATATGACACATACATATACAACCAACTACACAGAACTATCAGTGACAGTGGTTAGTGGATATAGGTCTCTCCATATGACACATACATATACAACCAACTACACAAAACTATCAGTGACAGGGGTTAGTGGATATAGGTCTCTCCATATGACACATACATATACAACCAACTACACAGAACTATCAGTGACAGGGGTTAGTGGATATAGGTCTCTCCATATGACACATACATATACAACCAACTACACAAAACTATCAGTGACAGGGGTTAGTGGATATAGGTCTCTCCATATGACACATACATATACAACCAACTACACATACCTATCAGTGACAGTGGTTAGTGGATATAGGTCTCTCAATATGACACATACATATACAACCAACTACACAGAACTATCAGTGACAGTGGTTAGTGGATATAGGTCTCTCCATATGACACATACATATACAACCAACTACACAAAACTATCAGTGACAGGGGTTAGTGGATATAGGTCTCTCCATATGACACATACATATACAACCAACTACACAGAACTATCAGTGACAGGGGTTAGTGGATATAGGTCTCTCCATATGACACATACATATACAACCAACTACACAAAACTATCAGTGACAGGGGTTAGTGGATATAGGTCTCTCCATATGACACATACATATACAACCAACTACACAAAACTATCAGTGACAGTGGTTAGTGGATATAGGTCTCTCCATATGACACATACATATACAACCAACTACACAGAACTATCAGTGACAGTGGTTAGTGGATATAGGTCTCTCCATATGACACATACATATACAACCAACTACACAGAACTATCAGTGACAGTGGTTAGTGAATATAGGTCACTCCATATGACACATACATATACAACCAACTACACAGAACTATCAGTGACAGGGGTTAGTGGATATAGGTCTCTCCATATGACACATACATATACAACCAACTACACAGAACTATCAGTGACAGTGGTTAGTGGATATAGGTCTCTCCATATGACAAATACATATACAACCAACTACACAGAACTATCAGTGACAGTGGTTAGTGGATATAGGTCTCTCCATATGACACATACATATACAACCAACTACACAAAACTATCAGTGACAGGGGTTAGTGGATATAGGTCTCTCCATATGACACATACATATACAACCAACTACACAGAACTATCAGTGACAGTGGTTAGTGGATATAGGTCTCTCCATATGACACATACATATACAACCAACTACACAGAACTATCAGTGACAGTGGTTAGTGGATATAGGTCTCCATATGACAAATACATATACAACCAACTACACAGAACTATCAGTGACAGTGGTTAGTGGATATAGGTCTCTCCATATGACACATACATATACAACCAACTACACAGAACTATCAGTGACAGGGGTTAGTGGATATAGGTCTCTCCATATGACACATACATATACAACCAACTACACAGAACTATCAGTGACAGTGGTTAGTGGATATAGGTCTCTCCATATGACACATACATATACAACCAACTACACAGAACTATCAGTGACAGGGGTAAGTGGATATAGGTCTCTCCATATGACAAATACATATACAACCAACTACACAGAACTATCAGTGACAGTGGTTAGTGGATATAGGTCTCTCCATATGACACATACATATACAACCAACTACACAGAACTATCAGTGACAGTGGTTAGTGAATATAGGTCACTCCATATGACACATACATATACAACCAACTACACAGAACTATCAGTGACAGTGGTTAGTGGATATAGGTCTCTCCATATGACACATACATATACAACCAACTACACAAAACTATCAGTGACAGGGGTTAGTGGATATAGGTCTCTCCATATGACACATACATATACAACCAACTACACAGAACTATCAGTGACAGTGGTTAGTGGATATAGGTCTCTCCATATGACAAATACATATACAACCAACTACACAGAACTATCAGTGACAGTGGTTAGTGGATATAGGTCTCTCCATATGACAAATACATATACAACCAACTACACAGAACTATCAGTGACAGTGGTTAGTGGATATAGGTCTCTCCATATGACACATACATATACAACCAACTACACAAAACTATCAGTGACAGGGGTAAGTGGATATAGGTCTCTCCATATGACACATACATATACAATCAACTACACAGAACTATCAGTGACAGGGGTTAGTGGATATAGGTCTCTCCATATGACACATACATATACAGCCAACTACACAGAACTATCAGTGACAGTGGTTAGTGAATATAGGTCACTCCATATGACACATACATATACAACCAACTACACAGAACTATCAGTGACAGTGGTTAGTGGATATAGGTCTCTCCATATGACACATACATATACAACCAACTACACAGAACTATCAGTGACAGTGGTTAGTGGATATAGGTCACTCCATATGACACATACATATACAACCAACTACACAGAACTATCAGTGACAGTGGTTAGTGGATATAGGTCTCTCCATATGACACATACATATACAGCCAACTACACAGAACTATCAGTGACAGTGGTTAGTGGATATAGGTCTCTCCATATGACACATACATATACAACCAACTACACAGAACTATCAGTGACAGTGGTTAGTGGATATAGGTCTCTCCATATGACAAATACATATACAACCAACTACACAGAACTATCAGTGACAGTGGTTAGTGGATATAGGTCTCTCCATATGACACATACATATACAACCAACTACACAAAACTATCAGTGACAGGGGTTAGTGGATATAGGTCTCTCCATATGACACATACATATACAACCAACTACACAGAACTATCAGTGACAGTGGTTAGTGGATATAGGTCTCTCCATATGACACATACATATACAACCAACTACACAGAACTATCAGTGACAGTGGTTAGTGGATATAGGTCTCCTTATGACAAATACATATACAACCAACTACACAGAACTATCAGTGACAGTGGTTAGTGGATATAGGTCTCTCCATATGACACATACATATACAACCAACTACACAGAACTATCAGTGACAGGGGTTAGTGGATATAGGTCTCTCCATATGACACATACATATACAACCAACTACACAGAACTATCAGTGACAGTGGTTAGTGGATATAGGTCTCTCCATATGACACATACATATACAACCAACTACACAAAACTATCAGTGACAGGGGTTAGTGGATATAGGTCTCTCCATATGACACATACATATACAACCAACTACACAGAACTATCAGTGACAGGGGTTAGTGGATATAGGTCTCTCCATATGACACATACATATACAACCAACTACACAGAACTATCAGTGACAGTGGTTAGTGGATATAGGTCTCTCCATATGACACATACATATACAACCAACTACACAAAACTATCAGTGACAGGGGTTAGTGGATATAGGTCTCTCCATATGACACATACATATACAACCAACTACACAGAACTATCAGTGACAGGGGTTAGTGGATATAGGTCTCTCCATATGACACATACATATACAACCAACTACACAAAACTATCAGTGACAGGGGTTAGTGGATATAGGTTTCTCCATATGACACATACATATACAACCAACTACACATACCTATCAGTGACAGTGGTTAGTGGATATAGGTCTCTCAATATGACACATACATATACAACCAACTACACAGAACTATCAGTGACAGTGGTTAGTGGATATAGGTCTCTCCATATGACACATACATATACAACCAACTACACAAAACTATCAGTGACAGGGGTTAGTGGATATAGGTCTCTCCATATGACACATACATATACAACCAACTACACAGAACTATCAGTGACAGGGGTTAGTGGATATAGGTCTCTCCATATGACACATACATATACAACCAACTACACAAAACTATCAGTGACAGGGGTTAGTGGATATAGGTCTCTCCATATGACACATACATATACAACCAACTACACAAAACTATCAGTGACAGTGGTTAGTGGATATAGGTCTCTCCATATGACACATACATATACAACCAACTACACAGAACTATCAGTGACAGTGGTTAGTGGATATAGGTCTCTCCATATGACACATACATATACAACCAACTACACAAAACTATCAGTGACAGGGGTTAGTGGATATAGGTCTCTCCATATGACACATACATATACAACCAACTACACAGAACTATCAGTGACAGTGGTTAGTGGATATAGGTCTCTCCATATGACACATACATATACAACCAACTACACAGAACTATCAGTGACAGTGGTTAGTGGATATAGGTCTCTCCATATGACACATACATATACAACCAACTACACAGAACTATCAGTGACAGTGGTTAGTGGATATAGGTCTCTCCATATGACACATACATATACAACCAACTACACAGAACTATCAGTGACAGTGGTTAGTGGATATAGGTCTCTCCATATGACAAATACATATACAACCAACTACACAGAACTATCAGTGACAGTGGTTAGTGGATATAGGTCTCTCCATATGACAAATACATATACAACCAACTACACAGAACTATCAGTGACAGTGGTTAGTGGATATAGGTCTCTCCATATGACACATACATATACAACCAACTCCACAAAACTATCAGTGACAGGGGTAAGTGGATATAGGTCTCTCCATATGACACATACATATACAACCAACTACACAGAACTATCAGTGACAGGGGTTAGTGGATATAGGTCTCTCCATATGACACATACATATACAGCCAACTACACAGAACTATCAGTGACAGTGGTTAGTGAATATAGGTCACTCCATATGACACATACATATACAACCAACTACACAGAACTATCAGTGACAGGGGTTAGTGGATATAGGTCTCTCCATATGACACATACATATACAGCCAACTACACAGAACTATCAGTGACAGTGGTTAGTGAATATAGGTCACTCCATATGACACATACATATACAACCAACTACACAGAACTATCAGTGACAGTGGTTAGTGAATATAGGTCTCTCCATATGACACATACATATACAACCAACTACACAGAACTATCAGTGACAGTGGTTAGTGGATATAGGTCTCTCCATATGACACATACATATACAACCAACTACACAGAACTATCAGTGACAGTGGTTAGTGAATATAGGTCACTCCATATGACACATACATATACAACCAACTACACAGAACTATCAGTGACAGGGGTTAGTGGATATAGGTCTCTCCATATGACACATACATATACAACCAACTACACAGAACTATCAGTGACAGTGGTTAGTGGATATAGGTCTCTCCATATGACAAATACATATACAACCAACTACACAGAACTATCAGTGACAGTGGTTAGTGGATATAGGTCTCTCCATATGACACATACATATACAACCAACTACACAAAACTATCAGTGACAGGGGTTAGTGGATATAGGTCTCTCCATATGACACATACATATACAACCAACTACACAGAACTATCAGTGACAGGGGTTAGTGGATATAGGTCTCTCCATATGACACATACATATACAACCAACTACACAGAACTATCAGTGACAGTGGTTAGTGGATATAGGTCTCCATATGACAAATACATATACAACCAACTACACAGAACTATCAGTGACAGTGGTTAGTGGATATAGGTCTCTCCATATGACACATACATATACAACCAACTACACAGAACTATCAGTGACAGGGGTTAGTGGATATAGGTCTCTCCATATGACACATACATATACAACCAACTACACAGAACTATCAGTGACAGTGGTTAGTGGATATAGGTCTCTCCATATGACACATACATATACAACCAACTACACAGAACTATCAGTGACAGTGGTTAGTGGATATAGGTCTCCATATGACAAATACATATACAACCAACTACACAGAACTATCAGTGACAGTGGTTAGTGGATATAGGTCTCTCCATATGACACATACATATACAACCAACTACACAGAACTATCAGTGACAGGGGTTAGTGGATATAGGTCTCTCCATATGACACATACATATACAACCAACTACACAGAACTATCAGTGACAGTGGTTAGTGGATATAGGTCTCTCCATATGACACATACATATACAACCAACTACACAAAACTATCAGTGACAGGGGTTAGTGGATATAGGTCTCTCCATATGACACATACATATACAACCAACTACACAGAACTATCAGTGACAGGGGTTAGTGGATATAGGTCTCTCCATATGACACATACATATACAACCAACTACACAGAACTATCAGTGACAGTGGTTAGTGGATATAGGTCTCTCCATATGACACATACATATACAACCAACTACACAAAACTATCAGTGACAGGGGTTAGTGGATATAGGTCTCTCCATATGACACATACATATACAACCAACTACACAGAACTATCAGTGACAGGGGTTAGTGGATATAGGTCTCTCCATATGACACATACATATACAACCAACTACACAAAACTATCAGTGACAGGGGTTAGTGGATATAGGTCTCTCCATATGACACATACATATACAACCAACTACACATACCTATCAGTGACAGTGGTTAGTGGATATAGGTCTCTCAATATGACACATACATATACAACCAACTACACAGAACTATCAGTGACAGTGGTTAGTGGATATAGGTCTCTCCATATGACACATACATATACAACCAACTACACAGAACTATCAGTGACAGGGGTTAGTGGATATAGGTCTCTCCATATGACACATACATATACAACCAACTACACAGAACTATCAGTGACAGGGGTTAGTGGATATAGGTCTCTCCATATGACACATACATATACAACCAACTACACAAAACTATCAGTGACAGGGGTTAGTGGATATAGGTCTCTCCATATGACACATACATATACAACCAACTACACAAAACTATCAGTGACAGTGGTTAGTTGATATAGGTCTCTCCATATGACACATACATATACAACCAACTACACAGAACTATCAGTGACAGTGGTTAGTGGATATAGGTCTCTCCATATGACACATACATATACAACCAACTACACAAAACTATCAGTGACAGGGGTTAGTGGATATAGGTCTCTCCATATGACACATACATATACAACCAACTACACAGAACTATCAGTGACAGTGGTTAGTGGATATAGGTCTCTCCATATGACACATACATATACAACCAACTACACAGAACTATCAGTGACAGTGGTTAGTGGATATAGGTCTCTCCATATGACACATACATATACAACCAACTACACAGAACTATCAGTGACAGTGGTTAGTGGATATAGGTCTCTCCATATGACACATACATATACAACCAACTACACAGAACTATCAGTGACAGTGGTTAGTGGATATAGGTCTCTCCATATGACAAATACATATACAACCAACTACACAGAACTATCAGTGACAGTGGTTAGTGGATATAGGTCTCTCCATATGACAAATACATATACAACCAACTACACAGAACTATCAGTGACAGTGGTTAGTGGATATAGGTCTCTCCATATGACACATACATATACAACCAACTACACAAAACTATCAGTGACAGGGGTAAGTGGATATAGGTCTCTCCATATGACACATACATATACAACCAACTACACAGAACTATCAGTGACAGGGGTTAGTGGATATAGGTCTCTCCATATGACACATACATATACAGCCAACTACACAGAACTATCAGTGACAGTGGTTAGTGAATATAGGTCACTCCATATGACACATACATATACAACCAACTACACAGAACTATCAGTGACAGTGGTTTGTGAATATAGGTCTCTCCATATGACACATACATATACAGCCAACTACACAGAACTATCAGTGACAGTGGTTAGTGAATATAGGTCTCTCCATATGACACATACATATACAACCAACTACACAGAACTATCAGTGACAGTGGTTTGTGAATATAGGTCACTCCATATGACACATACATATACAACCAACTACACAGAACTATCAGTGACAGTGGTTTGTGAATATAGGTCTCTCCATATGACACATACATATACAACCAACTACACAGAACTATCAGTGACAGTGGTTAGTGGATATAGGTCTCTCCATATGACAAATACATATACAACCAACTACACAGAACTATCGGTGACAGTGGTTAGTGGATATACATCTCTCCATATGATACATACATATACAACCAACTACACAGAACTATCAGTGACAGTGGTTAGTGGATATAGGTCTCTCCATATGACACATACATATACAACCAACTACACAAAACTATCAGTGACAGGGGTTAGTGGATATAGGTCTCTCCATATGACACATACATATACAACCAACTACACAGAACTATCAGTGACAGTGGTTAGTGGATATAGGTCTCTCCATATGACACATACATATACAACCAACTACACAGAACTATCAGTGACAGTGGTTAGTGGATATAGGTCTCTCCATATGACACATACATATACAACCAACTACACAGAACTATCAGTGACAGTGGTTAGTGGATATAGGTCTCTCCATATGACACATACATATACAACCAACTACACAGAACTATCAGTGACAGTGGTTAGTGGATATAGGTCTCTCCATATGACAAATACATATACAACCAACTACACAGAACTATCAGTGACAGTGGTTAGTGGATATAGGTCTCTCCATATGACAAATACATATACAACCAACTACACAGAACTATCAGTGACAGTGGTTAGTGGATATAGGTCTCTCCATATGACACATACATATACAACCAACTACACAAAACTATCAGTGACAGGGGTAAGTGGATATAGGTCTCTCCATATGACACATACATATACAACCAACTACACAGAACTATCAGTGACAGGGGTTAGTGGATATAGGTCTCTCCATATGACACATACATATACAGCCAACTACACAGAACTATCAGTGACAGTGGTTAGTGAATATAGGTCACTCCATATGACACATACATATACAACCAACTACACAGAACTATCAGTGACAGTGGTTTGTGAATATAGGTCTCTCCATATGACACATACATATACAACCAACTACACAGAACTATCAGTGACAGTGGTTAGTGGATATAGGTCTCTCCATATGACACATACATATACAACCAACTACACAGAACTATCAGTGACAGTGGTTAGTGGATATAGGTCTCTCCATATGACAAATACATATACAACCAACTACACAGAACTATCAGTGACAGTGGTTAGTGGATATAGGTCTCTCCATATGACAAATACATATACAACCAACTACACAGAACTATCAGTGACAGTGGTTAGTGGATATAGGTCTCTCCATATGACACATACATATACAACCAACTACACAAAACTATCAGTGACAGGGGTAAGTGGATATAGGTCTCTCCATATGACACATACATATACAATCAACTACACAGAACTATCAGTGACAGGGGTTAGTGGATATAGGTCTCTCCATATGACACATACATATACAGCCAACTACACAGAACTATCAGTGACAGTGGTTAGTGAATATAGGTCACTCCATATGACACATACATATACAACCAACTACACAGAACTATCAGTGACAGTGGTTTGTGAATATAGGTCTCTCCATATGACACATACATATACAACCAACTACACAAAACTATCAGTGACAGGGGTTAGTGGATATAGGTCTCTCCATATGACACATACATATACAACCAACTACACAGAACTATCAGTGACAGGGGTTAGTGGATATAGGTCTCTCCATATGACACATACATATACAACCAACTACACAGAACTATCAGTGACAGTGGTTAGTGGATATAGGTCTCTCCATATGACACATACATATACAACCAACTACACAAAACTATCAGTGACAGGGGTTAGTGGATATAGGTCTCTCCATATGACACATACATATACAACCAACTACACAGAACTATCAGTGACAGGGGTTAGTGGATATAGGTCTCTCCATATGACACATACATATACAACCAACTACACAAAACTATCAGTGACAGGGGTTAGTGGATATAGGTCTCTCCATATGACACATACATATACAACCAACTACACATACCTATCAGTGACAGTGGTTAGTGGATATAGGTCTCTCAATATGACACATACATATACAACCAACTACACAGAACTATCAGTGACAGTGGTTAGTGGATATAGGTCTCTCCATATGACACATACATATACAACCAACTACACAAAACTATCAGTGACAGGGGTTAGTGGATATAGGTCTCTCCATATGACACATACATATACAACCAACTACACAGAACTATCAGTGACAGGGGTTAGTGGATATAGGTCTCTCCATATGACACATACATATACAACCAACTACACAAAACTATCAGTGACAGGGGTTAGTGGATATAGGTCTCTCCATATGACACATACATATACAACCAACTACACAAAACTATCAGTGACAGTGGTTAGTGGATATAGGTCTCTCCATATGACACATACATATACAACCAACTACACAGAACTATCAGTGACAGTGGTTAGTGGATATAGGTCTCTCCATATGACACATACATATACAACCAACTACACAAAACTATCAGTGACAGGGGTTAGTGGATATAGGTCTCTCCATATGACACATACATATACAACCAACTACACAGAACTATCAGTGACAGTGGTTAGTGGATATAGGTCTCTCCATATGACACATACATATACAACCAACTACACAGAACTATCAGTGACAGTGGTTAGTGGATATAGGTCTCTCCATATGACACATACATATACAACCAACTACACAGAACTATCAGTGACAGTGGTTAGTGGATATAGGTCTCTCCATATGACACATACATATACAACCAACTACACAGAACTATCAGTGACAGTGGTTAGTGGATATAGGTCTCTCCATATGACAAATACATATACAACCAACTACACAGAACTATCAGTGACAGTGGTTAGTGGATATAGGTCTCTCCATATGACAAATACATATACAACCAACTACACAGAACTATCAGTGACAGTGGTTAGTGGATATAGGTCTCTCCATATGACACATACATATACAACCAACTACACAAAACTATCAGTGACAGGGGTAAGTGGATATAGGTCTCTCCATATGACACATACATATACAACCAACTACACAAAACTATCAGTGACAGGGGTTAGTGGATATAGGTCTCTCCATATGACACATACATATACAGCCAACTACACAGAACTATCAGTGACAGTGGTTAGTGAATATAGGTCACTCCATATGACACATACATATACAACCAACTACACAGAACTATCAGTGACAGTGGTTTGTGAATATAGGTCTCTCCATATGACACATACATATACAGCCAACTACACAGAACTATCAGTGACAGTGGTTAGTGAATATAGGTCTCTCCATATGACACATACATATACAACCAACTACACAGAACTATCAGTGACAGTGGTTTGTGAATATAGGTCACTCCATATGACACATACATATACAACCAACTACACAGAACTATCAGTGACAGTGGTTTGTGAATATAGGTCTCTCCATATGACACATACATATACAACCAACTACACAGAACTATCAGTGACAGTGGTTAGTGGATATAGGTCTCTCCATATGACAAATACATATACAACCAACTACACAGAACTATCGGTGACAGTGGTTAGTGGATATACATCTCTCCATATGATACATACATATACAACCAACTACACAGAACTATCAGTGACAGTGGTTAGTGGATATAGGTCTCTCCATATGACACATACATATACAACCAACTACACAAAACTATCAGTGACAGGGGTTAGTGGATATAGGTCTCTCCATATGACACATACATATACAACCAACTACACAGAACTATCAGTGACAGTGGTTAGTGGATATAGGTCTCTCCATATGACACATACATATACAACCAACTACACAGAACTATCAGTGACAGTGGTTAGTGGATATAGGTCTCTCCATATGACACATACATATACAACCAACTACACAGAACTATCAGTGACAGTGGTTAGTGGATATAGGTCTCTCCATATGACACATACATATACAACCAACTACACAGAACTATCAGTGACAGTGGTTAGTGGATATAGGTCTCTCCATATGACAAATACATATACAACCAACTACACAGAACTATCAGTGACAGTGGTTAGTGGATATAGGTCTCTCCATATGACAAATACATATACAACCAACTACACAGAACTATCAGTGACAGTGGTTAGTGGATATAGGTCTCTCCATATGACACATACATATACAACCAACTACACAAAACTATCAGTGACAGGGGTAAGTGGATATAGGTCTCTCCATATGACACATACATATACAACCAACTACACAGAACTATCAGTGACAGGGGTTAGTGGATATAGGTCTCTCCATATGACACATACATATACAGCCAACTACACAGAACTATCAGTGACAGTGGTTAGTGAATATAGGTCACTCCATATGACACATACATATACAACCAACTACACAGAACTATCAGTGACAGTGGTTTGTGAATATAGGTCTCTCCATATGACACATACATATACAACCAACTACACAGAACTATCAGTGACAGTGGTTAGTGGATATAGGTCTCTCCATATGACACATACATATACAACCAACTACACAGAACTATCAGTGACAGTGGTTAGTGGATATAGGTCTCTCCATATGACAAATACATATACAACCAACTACACAGAACTATCAGTGACAGTGGTTAGTGGATATAGGTCTCTCCATATGACAAATACATATACAACCAACTACACAGAACTATCAGTGACAGTGGTTAGTGGATATAGGTCTCTCCATATGACACATACATATACAACCAACTACACAAAACTATCAGTGACAGGGGTAAGTGGATATAGGTCTCTCCATATGACACATACATATACAATCAACTACACAGAACTATCAGTGACAGGGGTTAGTGGATATAGGTCTCTCCATATGACACATACATATACAGCCAACTACACAGAACTATCAGTGACAGTGGTTAGTGAATATAGGTCACTCCATATGACACATACATATACAACCAACTACACAGAACTATCAGTGACAGTGGTTTGTGAATATAGGTCTCTCCATATGACACATACATATACAACCAACTACACAGAACTATCAGTGACAGTGGTTAGTGGATATAGGTCACTCCATATGACACATACATATACAACCAACTACACAGAACTATCAGTGACAGTGGTTAGTGGATATAGGTCACTCCATATGATACATACATATACAACCAACTACACAGAACTATCAGTGACAGTGGCTAGTGGATATAGGTCTCTCCATATGATACATACATATACAGCCAACTACACAGAACTATCAGTGACAGTGGTTAGTGAATATAGGTCTCTCCATATGACACATACATATACAGCCAACTACACACAAATATCAGTGACAGTGGTTAGTGAATATAGGTCTCTCCATATGACAAATACATATACAACCAACTACACAGAACTATCAGTGACAGGGGTTAGTGGATATAGGTCTCTCCATATGACACATACATATACAGCCAACTACACAGAACTATCAGTGACAGTGGTTAGTGAATATAGATCTCTCCATATGACACATACATATACAGCCAACTACACAGAACTATCAGTGACAGTGGTTAGTGAATATAGGTCTCTCCATATGACACATACATATACAACCAACTACACAGAACTATCAGTGACAGTGGTGAGTGGATATAGGTCTCTCCATATGACACATACATATACAGCCAACTACACAGAACTATCAGTGACAGTGGTTAGTGAATATAGGTCTCTCCATATGACACATACATATACAACCAACTACACAGAACTATCAGTGACAGGGGTTAGTGGATATAGGTCACTCCATGTGATACATACATATACAGCCAACTACACAAAACTATCAGAGACAGTGGTTAGTGGATATAGGTCACTCCATGTGATACATACATATACAACCAACTACACAGAACTATCAGTGACAGGGGTTAGTGGATATAGGTCTCTCCATATGACACATACATACACAGCCAACTACACACAACTATCAGTGACAGTGGTTAGTGAATATAGGTCACTCCATATGACAAATACATATACAACCAACTACACAGAACTATCAGTGACAGGGGTTAGTGGATATAGGTCTCTCCATATGACACATACATATACAGCCAACTACACAGAACTATCAGTGACAGTGGTTAGTGGATATAGGTCTCTCCATATGACACATACATATACAACCAACTACACACAACTATCAGTGACAGGGGTTAGTGGATATAGGTCTCTCCATATGACACATACATATACAACCAACTACACAGAACTATCAGTGACAGTGGTTAGTGAATATAGGTCACTCCATATGACACATACATATACAACCAACTACACAGAACTATCAGTGACAGGGGTTAGTGGATATAGGTCTCTCCATATGACACATACATATACAGCCAACTACACAGAACTATCAGTGACAGTGGTTAGTGAATATAGGTCACTCCATATGACACATACATATACAACCAACTACACAGAACTATCAGTGACAGTGGTTAGTGAATATAGGTCTCTCCATATGACACATACATATACAACCAACTACACAGAACTATCAGTGACAGTGGTTAGTGGATATAGGTCTCTCCATATGACACATACATATACAACCAACTACACAGAACTATCAGTGACAGTGGTTAGTGAATATAGGTCACTCCATATGACACATACATATACAACCAACTACACAGAACTATCAGCGACAGGGGTTAGTGGATATAGGTCTCTCCATATGACACATACATATACAACCAACTACACAGAACTATCAGTGACAGTGGTTAGTGGATATAGGTCTCTCCATATGACAAATACATATACAACCAACTACACAGAACTATCAGTGACAGTGGTTAGTGGATATAGGTCTCTCCATATGACACATACATATACAACCAACTACACAAAACTATCAGTGACAGGGGTTAGTGGATATAGGTCTCTCCATATGACACATACATATACAACCAACTACACAGAACTATCAGTGACAGTGGTTAGTGGATATAGGTCTCTCCATATGACACATACATATACAACCAACTACACAGAACTATCAGTGACAGTGGTTAGTGGATATAGGTCTCTCCATATGACACATACATATACAACCAACTACACAGAACTATCAGTGACAGTGGTTAGTGGATATAGGTCTCCATATGACAAATACATATACAACCAACTACACAGAACTATCAGTGACAGTGGTTAGTGGATATAGGTCTCTCCATATGACACATACATATACAACCAACTACACAGAACTATCAGTGACAGGGGTTAGTGGATATAGGTCTCTCCATATGACACATACATATACAACCAACTACACAGAACTATCAGTGACAGTGGTTAGTGGATATAGGTCTCTCCATATGACACATACATATACAACCAACTACACAAAACTATCAGTGACAGGGGTTAGTGGATATAGGTCTCTCCATATGACACATACATATACAACCAACTACACAGAACTATCAGTGACAGGGGTTAGTGGATATAGGTCTCTCCATATGACACATACATATACAACCAACTACACAAAACTATCAGTGACAGGGGTTAGTGGATATAGGTCTCTCCATATGACACATACATATACAACCAACTATACAGAACTATCAGTGACAGTGGTTAGTGGATATAGGTCTCTCCATATGACACATACATATACAACCAACTACACAGAACTATCAGTGACAGTGGTTAGTGGATATAGGTCTCTCCATATGACACATACATATACAACCAACTACACAAAACTATCAGTGACAGGAGTTAGTGGATATAGGTCTCTCCATATGACACATACATATACAACCAACTACACAGAACTATCAGTGACAGGGGTTAGTGGATATAGGTCTCTCCATATGACACATACATATACAACCAACTACACAAAACTATCAGTGACAGGGGTTAGTGGATATAGGTCTCTCCATATGACACATACATATACAACCAACTACACAAAACTATCAGTGACAGTGGTTAGTGGATATAGGTCTCTCCATATGACACATACATATACAACCAACTACACAGAACTATCAGTGACAGGGGTTAGTGGATATAGGTCTCTCCATATGATACATACATATACAACCAACTACACAGAACTATCAGTGACAGGGGTTAGTGGATATAGGTCTCTCCATATGATACATACATATACAACCAACTACACAGAACTATCAGTGACAGTGGTTAGTGAATATAGGTCTCTCCATATGACACATACATATACAGCCAACTACACAGAACTATCAGTGACAGTGGTTAGTGGATATAGGTCTCTCCATATGACACATACATATACAACCAACTACACAAAACTATCAGTGACAGTGGTTAGTGGATATAGGTCTCTCCATATGACACATACATATACAACCAACTACACAGAACTATCAGTGACAGTGGTTAGTGGATATAGGTCTCTCCATATGACACATACATATACAACCAACTACACAAAACTATCAGTGACAGGGGTTAGTGGATATAGGTCTCTCCATATGATACATACATATACAACCAACTACACAGAACTATCAGTGACAGTGGTTAGTGGATATAGGTCTCTCCATATGACACATACATATACAACCAACTACACAGAACTATCAGTGACAGTGGTTAGTGGATATAGGTCTCTCCATATGACACATACATATACAACCAACTACACAGAACTATCAGTGACAGTGGTTAGTGGATATAGGTCTCCATATGACAAATACATATACAACCAACTACACAGAACTATCAGTGACAGTGGTTAGTGGATATAGGTCTCTCCATATGACACATACATATACAACCAACTACACAGAACTATCAGTGACAGTGGTTAGTGGATATAGGTCTCTCCATATGACACATACATATACAACCAACTACACAGAACTATCAGTGACAGTGGTTAGTGGATATAGGTCTCTCCATATGACACATACATATACAACCAACTACACAGAACTATCAGTGACAGTGGTTAGTGGATATAGGTCTCTCCATATGACAAATACATATACAACCAACTACACAGAACTATCAGTGACAGTGGTTAGTGGATATAGGTCTCTCCATATGACAAATACATATACAACCAACTACACAGAACTATCAGTGACAGTGGTTAGTGGATATAGGTCTCTCCATATGACACATACATATACAACCAACTACACAAAACTATCAGTGACAGGGGTAAGTGGATATAGGTCTCTCCATATGACACATACATATACAACCAACTACACAGAACTATCAGTGACAGGGGTTAGTGGATATAGGTCTCTCCATATGACACATACATATACAGCCAACTACACAGAACTATCAGTGACAGTGGTTAGTGAATATAGGTCACTCCATATGACACATACATATACAACCAACTACACAGAACTATCAGTGACAGTGGTTTGTGAATATAGGTCTCTCCATATGACACATACATATACAGCCAACTACACAGAACTATCAGTGACAGTGGTTAGTGAATATAGGTCACTCCATATGACACATACATATACAACCAACTACACAAAACTATCAGTGACAGGGGTTAGTGGATATAGGTCTCTCCATATGACACATACATATACAACCAACTACACAGAACTATCGGTGACAGTGGTTAGTGGATATACATCTCTCCATATGATACATACATATACAACCAACTACACAGAACTATCAGTGACAGTGGTTAGTGGATATAGGTCTCTCCATATGACACATACATATACAACCAACTACACAGAACTATCAGTGACAGTGGTTAGTGGATATAGGTCTCTCCATATGACACATACATATACAACCAACTACACAGAACTATCAGTGACAGGGGTTAGTGGATATAGGTCTCTCCATATGACACATACATATACAACCAACTACACAGAACTATCAGTGACAGTGGTTAGTGGATATAGGTCTCTCCATATGACACATACATATACAGCCAACTACACAGAACTATCAGTGACAGTGGTTAGTGAATATAGGTCACTCCATATGACACATACATATACAACCAACTACACAGAACTATCAGTGACAGTGGTTAGTGGATATAGGTCTCTCCATATGACACGTACATATACAACCAACTACACAGAACTATCGGTGACAGTGGTTAGTGGATATACATCTCTCCATATGAGACATACATATACAACCAACTACACAGAACTATCAGTGACAGTGGTTAGTGGATATAGGTCTCTCCATATGACACATACATATACAACCAACTACACAGAACTATCAGTGACAGTGGTTAGTGGATATAGGTCTCTCCATATGACACATACATATACAACCAACTACACAGAACTATCAGTGACAGTGGTTAGTGGATATAGGTCTCTCCATATGACACATACATATACAACCAACTACACAAAACTATCAGTGACAGGGGTTAGTGGATATAGGTCTCTCCATATGACACATACATATACAACCAACTACACAGAACTATCAGTGACAGTGGTTAGTGGATATAGGTCTCTCCATATGACACATACATATACAACCAACTACACAGAACTATCAGTGACAGTGGTTAGTGGATATAGGTCTCTCCATATGACACATACATATACAACCAACTACACAGAACTATCAGTGACAGTGGTTAGTGGATATAGGTCTCTCCATATGACACATACATATACAACCAACTACACAGAACTATCAGTGACAGTGGTTAGTGGATATAGGTCTCCATATGACAAATACATATACAACCAACTACACAGAACTATCAGTGACAGTGGTTAGTGGATATAGGTCTCTCCATATGACACATACATATACAACCAACTACACAGAACTATCAGTGACAGGGGTTAGTGGATATAGGTCTCTCCATATGACACATACATATACAACCAACTACACAGAACTATCAGTGACAGTGGTTAGTGGATATAGGTCTCTCCATATGACACATACATATACAACCAACTACACAAAACTATCAGTGACAGGGGTTAGTGGATATAGGTCTCTCCATATGACACATACATATACAACCAACTACACAGAACTATCAGTGACAGGGGTTAGTGGATATAGGTCTCTCCATATGACACATACATATACAACCAACTACACAAAACTATCAGTGACAGGGGTTAGTGGATATAGGTCTCTCCATATGACACATACATATACAACCAACTACACAGAACTATCAGTGACAGTGGTTAGTGGATATAGGTCTCTCCATATGACACATACATATACAACCAACTACACAGAACTATCAGTGACAGTGGTTAGTGGATATAGGTCTCTCCATATGACACATACATATACAACCAACTACACAAAACTATCAGTGACAGGAGTTAGTGGATATAGGTCTCTCCATATGACACATACATATACAACCAACTACACAGAACTATCAGTGACAGGGGTTAGTGGATATAGGTCTCTCCATATGACACATACATATACAACCAACTACACAGAACTATCAGTGACAGGGGTTAGTGGATATAGGTCTCTCCATATGACACATACATATACAACCAACTACACAAAACTATCAGTGACAGTGGTTAGTGGATATAGGTCTCTCCATATGACACATACATATACAACCAACTACACAGAACTATCAGTGACAGGGGTTAGTGGATATAGGTCTCTCCATATGATACATACATATACAACCAACTACACAGAACTATCAGTGACAGGGGTTAGTGGATATAGGTCTCTCCATATGATACATACATATACAACCAACTACACAGAACTATCAGTGACAGTGGTTAGTGAATATAGGTCTCTCCATATGACACATACATATACAGCCAACTACACAGAACTATCAGTGACAGTGGTTAGTGGATATAGGTCTCTCCATATGACACATACATATACAACCAACTACACAAAACTATCAGTGACAGTGGTTAGTGGATATAGGTCTCTCCATATGACACATACATATACAACCAACTACACAGAACTATCAGTGACAGTGGTTAGTGGATATAGGTCTCTCCATATGACACATACATATACAACCAACTACACAAAACTATCAGTGACAGGGGTTAGTGGATATAGGTCTCTCCATATGATACATACATATACAACCAACTACACAGAACTATCAGTGACAGTGGTTAGTGGATATAGGTCTCTCCATATGACACATACATATACAACCAACTACACAGAACTATCAGTGACAGTGGTTAGTGGATATAGGTCTCTCCATATGACACATACATATACAACCAACTACACAGAACTATCAGTGACAGTGGTTAGTGGATATAGGTCTCCATATGACAAATACATATACAACCAACTACACAGAACTATCAGTGACAGTGGTTAGTGGATATAGGTCTCTCCATATGACACATACATATACAACCAACTACACAGAACTATCAGTGACAGTGGTTAGTGGATATAGGTCTCTCCATATGACACATACATATACAACCAACTACACAGAACTATCAGTGACAGTGGTTAGTGGATATAGGTCTCCATATGACAAATACATATACAACCAACTACACAGAACTATCAGTGACAGTGGTTAGTGGATATAGGTCTCTCCATATGACACATACATATACAACCAACTACACAGAACTATCAGTGACAGTGGTTAGTGGATATAGGTCTCTCCATATGACACATACATATACAACCAACTACACAGAACTATCAGTGACAGTGGTTAGTGGATATAGGTCTCTCCATATGACACATACATATACAACCAACTACACAGAACTATCAGTGACAGTGGTTAGTGGATATAGGTCTCTCCATATGACAAATACATATACAACCAACTACACAGAACTATCAGTGACAGTGGTTAGTGGATATAGGTCTCTCCATATGACAAATACATATACAACCAACTACACAGAACTATCAGTGACAGTGGTTAGTGGATATAGGTCTCTCCATATGACACATACATATACAACCAACTACACAAAACTATCAGTGACAGGGGTAAGTGGATATAGGTCTCTCCATATGACACATACATATACAACCAACTACACAGAACTATCAGTGACAGGGGTTAGTGGATATAGGTCTCTCCATATGACACATACATATACAGCCAACTACACAGAACTATCAGTGACAGTGGTTAGTGAATATAGGTCACTCCATATGACACATACATATACAACCAACTACACAGAACTATCAGTGACAGTGGTTTGTGAATATAGGTCTCTCCATATGACACATACATATACAGCCAACTACACAGAACTATCAGTGACAGTGGTTAGTGAATATAGGTCACTCCATATGACACATACATATACAACCAACTACACAGAACTATCAGTGACAGTGGTTAGTGGATATAGGTCTCTCCATATGACACATACATATACAACCAACTACACAGAACTATCGGTGACAGTGGTTAGTGGATATACATCTCTCCATATGATACATACATATACAACCAACTACACAGAACTATCAGTGACAGTGGTTAGTGGATATAGGTCTCTCCATATGACACATACATATACAACCAACTACACAGAACTATCAGTGACAGGGGTTAGTGGATATAGGTCTCTCCATATGACACATACATATACAACCAACTACACAGAACTATCAGTGACAGTGGTTAGTGGATATAGGTCTCTCCATATGACACATACATATACAACCAACTACACAGAACTATCAGTGACAGTGGTTAGTGGATATAGGTCTCTCCATATGACACATACATATACAGCCAACTACACAGAACTATCAGTGACAGTGGTTAGTGAATATAGGTCTCTCCATATGACACATACATATACAACCAACTACACAGAACTATCAGTGACAGTGGTTAGTGGATATAGGTCTCTCCATATGACACATACATATACAACCAACTACACAGAACTATCGGTGACAGTGGTTAGTGGATATACATCTCTCCATATGAGACATACATATACAACCAACTACACAGAACTATCAGTGACAGTGGTTAGTGGATATAGGTCTCTCCATATGACACATACATATACAACCAACTACACAGAACTATCAGTGACAGTGGTTAGTGGATATAGGTCTCTCCATATGACACATACATATACAACCAACTACACAGAACTATCAGTGACAGTGGTTAGTGGATATAGGTCTCTCCATATGACACATACATATACAACCAACTACACAAAACTATCAGTGACAGGGGTTAGTGGATATAGGTCTCTCCATATGACACATACATATACAACCAACTACACAGAACTATCAGTGACAGTGGTTAGTGGATATAGGTCTCTCCATATGACACATACATATACAACCAACTACACAGAACTATCAGTGACAGTGGTTAGTGGATATAGGTCTCTCCATATGACACATACATATACAACCAACTACACAGAACTATCAGTGACAGTGGTTAGTGGATATAGGTCTCTCCATATGACACATACATATACAACCAACTACACAGAACTATCAGTGACAGTGGTTAGTGGATATAGGTCTCCATATGACACATACATATACAACCAACTACACAGAACTATCAGTGACAGTGGTTAGTGGATATAGGTCTCTCCATATGACACATACATATACAACCAACTACACAGAACTATCAGTGACAGGGGTTAGTGGATATAGGTCTCTCCATATGACACATACATATACAACCAACTACACAGAACTATCAGTGACAGTGGTTAGTGGATATAGGTCTCTCCATATGACACATACATATACAACCAACTACACAAAACTATCAGTGACAGGGGTTAGTGGACATAGGTCTCTCCATATGACACATACATTTACAACCAACTACACAGAACTATCAGTGACAGGGGTTAGTGGATATAGGTCTCTCCATATGACACATACATATACAACCAACTACACAAAACTATCAGTGACAGGGGTTAGTGGATATAGGTCTCTCCATATGACACATACATATACAACCAACTACACAGAACTATCAGTGACAGTGGTTAGTGGATATAGGTCTCTCCATATGACACATACATATACAACCAACTACACAGAACTATCAGTGACAGTGGTTAGTGGATATAGGTCTCTCCATATGACACATACATATACAACCAACTACACAAAACTATCAGTGACAGGAGTTAGTGGATATAGGTCTCTCCATATGACACATACATATACAACCAACTACACAGAACTATCAGTGACAGGGGTTAGTGGATATAGGTCTCTCCATATGACACATACATATACAACCAACTACACAAAACTATCAGTGACAGGGGTTAGTGGATATAGGTCTCTCCATATGACACATACATATACAACCAACTACACAAAACTATCAGTGACAGTGGTTAGTGGATATAGGTCTCTCCATATGACACATACATATACAACCAACTACACAGAACTATCAGTGACAGGGGTTAGTGGATATAGGTCTCTCCATATGATACATACATATACAACCAACTACACAGAACTATCAGTGACAGGGGTTAGTGGATATAGGTCTCTCCATATGATACATACATATACAACCAACTACACAGAACTATCAGTGACAGTGGTTAGTGAATATAGGTCTCTCCATATGACACATACATATACAGCCAACTACACAGAACTATCAGTGACAGTGGTTAGTGGATATAGGTCTCTCCATATGACACATACATATACAACCAACTACACAAAACTATCAGTGACAGTGGTTAGTGGATATAGGTCTCTCCATATGACACATACATATACAACCAACTACACAGAACTATCAGTGACAGTGGTTAGTGGATATAGGTCTCTCCATATGACACATACATATACAACCAACTACACAAAACTATCAGTGACAGGGGTTAGTGGATATAGGTCTCTCCATATGATACATACATATACAACCAACTACACAGAACTATCAGTGACAGTGGTTAGTGGATATAGGTCTCTCCATATGACACATACATATACAACCAACTACACAGAACTATCAGTGACAGTGGTTAGTGGATATAGGTCTCTCCATATGACACATACATATACAACCAACTACACAGAACTATCAGTGACAGTGGTTAGTGGATATAGGTCTCCATATGACAAATACATATACAACCAACTACACAGAACTATCAGTGACAGTGGTTAGTGGATATAGGTCTCTCCATATGACACATACATATACAACCAACTACACAGAACTATCAGTGACAGTGGTTAGTGGATATAGGTCTCTCCATATGACACATACATATACAACCAACTACACAGAACTATCAGTGACAGTGGTTAGTGGATATAGGTCTCTCCATATGACACATACATATACAACCAACTACACAGAACTATCAGTGACAGTGGTTAGTGGATATAGGTCTCTCCATATGACAAATACATATACAACCAACTACACAGAACTATCAGTGACAGTGGTTAGTGGATATAGGTCTCTCCATATGACAAATACATATACAACCAACTACACAGAACTATCAGTGACAGTGGTTAGTGGATATAGGTCTCTCCATATGACACATACATATACAACCAACTACACAGAACTATCAGTGACAGGGGTTAGTGGATATAGGTCTCTCCATATGACACATACATATACAGCCAACTACACAGAACTATCAGTGACAGTGGTTAGTGAATATAGGTCACTCCATATGACACATACATATACAACCAACTACACAGAACTATCAGTGACAGTGGTTTGTGAATATAGGTCTCTCCATATGACACATACATATACAGCCAACTACACAGAACTATCAGTGACAGTGGTTAGTGAATATAGGTCACTCCATATGACACATACATATACAACCAACTACACAGAACTATCAGTGACAGGGGTTAGTGGATATAGGTCTCTCCATATGACACATACATATACAACCAACTACACAGAACTATCGGTGACAGTGGTTAGTGGATATACATCTCTCCATATGATACATACATATACAACCAACTACACAGAACTATCAGTGACAGTGGTTAGTGGATATAGGTCTCTCCATATGACACATACATATACAACCAACTACACAGAACTATCAGTGACAGTGGTTAGTGGATATAGGTCTCTCCATATGACACATACATATACAACCAACTACACAGAACTATCAGTGACAGTGGTTAGTGGATATAGGTCTCTCCATATGACACATACATATACAACCAACTACACAGAACTATCAGTGACAGTGGTTAGTGGATATAGGTCTCTCCATATGACACATACATATACAGCCAACTACACAGAACTATCAGTGACAGTGGTTAGTGAATATAGGTCACTCCATATGACACATACATATACAACCAACTACACAGAACTATCAGTGACAGTGGTTAGTGGATATAGGTCTCTCCATATGACACATACATATACAACCAACTACACACAAATATCAGTGACAGTGGTTAGTGGATATACATCTCTCCATATGATACATACATATACAACCAACTACACAGAACTATCAGTGACAGTGGTTAGTGGATATAGGTCTCTCCATATGACACATACATATACAACCAACTACACAGAACTATCAGTGACAGTGGTTAGTGGATATAGGTCTCTCCATATGACACATACATATACAACCAACTACACAGAACTATCAGTGACAGTGGTTAGTGGATATAGGTCTCTCCATATGACACATACATATACAACCAACTACACAGAACTATCAGTGACAGTGGTTAGTGGATATAGGTCTCTCCATATGACACATACATATACAACCAACTACACAAAACTATCAGTGACAGGGGTTAGTGGATATAGGTCTCTCCATATGACACATACATATACAACCAACTACACAGAACTATCAGTGACAGTGGTTAGTGGATATAGGTCTCTCCATATGACACATACATATAAAACCAACTACACAGAACTATCAGTGACAGTGGTTAGTGGATATAGGTCTCTCCATATGACACATACATATACAACCAACTACACAGAACTATCAGTGACAGTGGTTAGTGGATATAGGTCTCTCCATATGACACATACATATACAACCAACTACACAGAACTATCAGTGACAGTGGTTAGTGGATATAGGTCTCTCCATATGACAAATACATATACAACCAACTACACAGAACTATCAGTGACAGTGGTTAGTGGATATAGGTCTCTCCATATGACAAATACATATACAACCAACTACACAGAACTATCAGTGACAGTGGTTAGTGGATATAGGTCTCTCCATATGACACATACATATACAACCAACTACACAAAACTATCAGTGACAGGGGTAAGTGGATATAGGTCTCTCCATATGACACATACATATACAACCAACTACACAGAACTATCAGTGACAGGGGTTAGTGGATATAGGTCTCTCCATATGACACATACATATACAGCCAACTACACAGAACTATCAGTGACAGTGGTTAGTGAATATAGGTCACTCCATATGACACATACATATACAACCAACTACACAGAACTCTCAGTGACAGTGGTTTGTGAATATAGGTCTCTCCATATGACACATACATATACAACCAACTACACAGAACTATCAGTGACAGTGGTTAGTGGATATAGGTCACTCCATATGACACATACATATACAACCAACTACACAGAACTATCAGTGACAGTGGTTAGTGGATATAGGTCACTCCATATGATACATACATATACAACCAACTACACAGAACTATCAGTGACAGTGGCTAGTGGATATAGGTCTCTCCATATGATACATACATATACAGCCAACTACACAGAACTATCAGTGACAGTGGTTAGTGAATATAGGTCTCTCCATATGACACATACATATACAGCCAACTACACACAACTATCAGTGACAGTGGTTAGTGAATATAGGTCTCTCCATATGACAAATACATATACAACCAACTACACAGAACTATCAGTGTCAGGGGTTAGTGGATATAGGTCTCTCCATATGACACATACATATACAGCCAACTACACAGAACTATCAGTGACAGTGGTTAGTGAATATAGGTCTCTCCATATGACACATACATATACAGCCAACTACACAGAACTATCAGTGACAGTGGTTAGTGAATATAGGTCTCTCCATATGACACATACATATACAGCCAACTACACAGAACTATCAGTGACAGTGGTTAGTGAATATAGGTCTCTCCATATGACACATACATATACAACCAACTACACAGAACTATCAGTGACAGGGGTTAGTGGATATAGGTCACTCCATGTGATACATACATATACAGCCAACTACACAAAACTATCAGAGACAGTGGTTAGTGGATATAGGTCACTCCATGTGATACATACATATACAACCAACTACACAGAACTATCAGTGACAGGGGTTAGTGGATATAGGTCTCTCCATATGACACATACATATACAGCCAACTACACACAACTATCAGTGACAGTGGTTAGTGAATATAGGTCTCTCCATATGACAAATACATATACAACCAACTACACAGAACTATCAGTGACAGGGGTTAGTGGATATAGGTCTCTCCATATGACACATACATATACAGCCAACTACACAGAACTATCAGTGACAGTGGTTAGTGGATATAGGTCTCTCCATATGACACATACATATACAACCAACTACACAGAACTATCAGTGACAGGGGTTAGTGAATATAGGTCTCTCCATATGACACATACATATACAACCAACTACACACAACTATCAGTGACAGGGGTTAGTGGATATAGGTCTCTCCATATGACACATACATATACAACCAACTACACAGAACTATCAGTGACAGTGGTTAGTGAATATAGGTCACTCCATATGACACATACATATACAACCAACTACACAGAACTATCAGTGACAGGGGTTAGTGGATATAGGTCTCTCCATATGACACATACATATACAGCCAACTACACAGAACTATCAGTGACAGTGGTTAGTGAATATAGGTCACTCCATATGACACATACATATACAACCAACTACACAGAACTATCAGTGACAGTGGTTAGTGAATATAGGTCTCTCCATATGACACATACATATACAACCAACTACACAGAACTATCAGTGACAGTGGTTAGTGGATATAGGTCTCTCCATATGACAAATACATATACAACCAACTACACAGAACTATCAGTGACAGTGGTTAGTTGATATAGGTCTCTCCATATGACAAATACATATACAACCAACTACACAGAACTATCAGTGACAGTGGTTAGTGGATATAGGTCTCTCCATATGACACATACATATACAACCAACTACACAAAACTATCAGTGACAGGGGTTAGTGGATATAGGTCTCTCCATATGACACATACATATACAACCAACTACACAGAACTATCAGTGACAGGGGTTAGTGGATATAGGTCTCTCCATATGACACATACATATACAGCCAACTACACAGAACTATCAGCGACAGTGGTTAGTGAATATAGGTCACTCCATATGACACATACATATACAACCAACTACACAGAACTATCAGTGACAGTGGTTTGTGAATGTAGGTCTCTCCATATGACACATACATATACAACCAACTACACAGAACTATCAGTGACAGGGGTTAGTGGATATAGGTCTCTCCATATGACACATACATATACAGCCAACTACACAGAACTATCAGTGACAGGGGTTAGTGGATATAGGTCTCTCCATATGACACATACATATACAACCAACTACACAGAACTATCGGTGACAGGGGTTAGTGGATATAGGTCTCTCCATATGACACATACATATACAACCAACTACACAGAACTATCAGTGACAGTGGTTAGTGGATATAGGTCACTCCATATGATACATACATATACAACCAACTACACAGAACTATCAGTGACAGTGGTTAGTGGATATAGGTCTCTCCATATGATACATACATATACAACCAACTACACAGAACTATCAGTGACAGTGGTTAGTGAATATAGGTCACTCCATATGACACATACATATACAACCAACTACACAGAACTATCAGTGACAGGGGTTAGTGGATATAGGTCTCTCCATATGACAAATACATATACAACCAACTACACACAACTATCAGTGACAGGGGTTAGTGGATATAGGTCTCTCCATATGACAAATACATATACAGCCAACTACACAGAACTATCAGTGACAGTGGTTAGTGGATATAGGTCTCTCCATATGACACATACATATACAACCAACTACACAGAACATAATCAGTGACAGTGGTTAGTAGATATAGGTCACTCCATATGATACATACATATACAACCAACTACACAGAACTATCAGTGACAGGGGTTAGTGGATATAGGTCACTCCATATGACAAATACATATACAGCCAACTACACACAACTATCAGTGACAGGGGTTAGTGGATATAGGTCTCTCCATATGACAAATACATATACAGCCAACTACACACAACTATCAGTGACAGTGGTTAGTGAATATAGGTCTCTCCATATGACACATACATATACATCCAACTACACACAACTATCAGTGACAGTGGTTAGTGAATATAGGTCTCTCCATATGACACATACATATACAACCAACTACACAGAACATAATCAGTGACAGTGGTTAGTAGATATAGGTCACTCCATATGACAAATACATATACAGCCAACTACACACAACTATCAGTGACAGGGGTTAGTGGATATAGGTCTCTCCATATGACAAATACATATACAGCCAACTACACACAACTATCAGTGACAGTGGTTAGTGAATATAGGTCTCTCCATATGACACATACATATACAGCCAACTACACACAACTATCAGTGACAGTGGTTAGTGAATATAGGTCTCTCCATATGACACATACATATACAACCAACTACACACAACTATCAGTGACAGTGGTTAGTGGATATAGGGCTCTCCATATGATACATACATATACAACCAACTACACAGAACTATCAGTGACAGGGGTTAGTGGATATAGGTCTCTCCATATGATACATACATATACAACCAACTACACAGAACATAATCAGTGACAGTGGTTAGTGAATATAGGTCACTCCATATGACACATACATATACAACCAACTACACAGAACTATCAGTGATAGTGGTTAGTGCATATAGGTCTCTCCATATGACACATACATATACAACCAACTACACAGAACTATCAGTGACAGTGGTGAGTGGATATAGGTCTCTCCATATGACACATACATATACAACCAACTACACAGAACTATAGGTGACAGTGGTTAGTGGATATAGGTCTCTCCATATGACACATACATATACAACCAACTACACAGAACTATCAGTGACAGTGGTGAGTGGATATAGGTCTCTCCATATGACACATACATATACAACCAACTACACAGAACTATCGGTGACAGTGGTTAGTGGATATAGGTCTCTCCATATGACACATACATATACAACCAACTACACAGAACTATAGGTGACAGTGGTTAGTGGATATAGGTCTCTCCATATGACACATACATATACAACCAACTACACAGAACTATCAGTGACAGTGGTGAGTGGATATAGGTCTCTCCATATGACACATACATATACAACCAACTACACAGAACTATCGGTGACAGTGGTTAGTGGATATAGGTCTCTCCATATGACACATACATATACAACCAACTACACAGAACTATCAGTGACAGTGGTTAGTGGATATAGGTCTCTCCATATGACACATACATATACAACCAACTACACAGAACTATCGGTGACAGTGGTTAGTGGATATACATCTCTCCATATGATACATACATATACAGCCAACTACACAGAACTATCAGTGACAGTGGTTAGTGGATATAGGTCTCTCCATATGACACATACATATACAACCAACTACACAGAACTATCAGTGACAGTGGTTAGTGGATAAAGGTCTCTCCATATGACACATACATATACAACCAACTACACAGAACTATCAGTGACAGTGGTTAGTGGATATAGGTCTCTCCATATGATACATACATATACAACCAACTACACAGAACTATCAGTGACAGTGGTTAGTGGATATAGGTCACTCCATATGACACATACATATACAACCAACTACACAGAACTATCGGTGACAGTGGTTAGTGGATATAGGTCTCTCCATATGACACATACATATACAACCAACTACACAGAACTATCAGTGACAGTGGTTAGTGGATATAGGTCTCTCCATATGACACATACATATACAACCAACTACACAAAACTATCAGTGACAGGGGTTAGTGGATATAGGTCTCTCCATATGACACATACATATACAACCAACTACACAGAACTATCAGTGACAGGGGTTAGTGGATATAGGTCTCTCCATATGACACATACATATACAACCAACTACACAAAACTATCAGTGACAGGGGTTAGTGGATATAGGTCTCTCCATATGACACATACATATACAACCAACTACACAAAACTATCAGTGACAGTGGTTAGTGGATATAGGTCTCTCCATATGACACATACATATACAACCAACTACACAGAACTATCAGTGACAGTGGTTAGTGGATATAGGTCTCTCCATATGACACATACATATACAACCAACTACACAAAACTATCAGTGACAGGGGTTAGTGGATATAGGTCTCTCCATATGACACATACATATACAACCAACTACACAGAACTATCAGTGACAGTGGTTAGTGGATATAGGTCTCTCCATATGACACATACATATACAACCAACTACACAGAACTATCAGTGACAGTGGTTAGTGGATATAGGTCTCTCCATATGACACATACATATACAACCAACTACACAGAACTATCAGTGACAGTGGTTAGTGGATATAGGTCTCTCCATATGACACATACATATACAACCAACTACACAGAACTATCAGTGACAGTGGTTAGTGGATATAGGTCTCTCCATATGACAAATACATATACAGCCAACTACACAGAACTATCAGTGACAGTGGTTAGTGGATATAGGTCTCTCCATATGACAAATACATATACAACCAACTACACAGAACTATCAGTGACAGTGGTTAGTGGATATAGGTCTCTCCATATGACACATACATATACAACCAACTACACAAAACTATCAGTGACAGGGGTAAGTGGATATAGGTCTCTCCATATGACACATACATATACAACCAACTACACAGAACTATCAGTGACAGGGGTTAGTGGATATAGGTCTCTCCATATGACACATACATATACAGCCAACTACACAGAACTATCAGTGACAGTGGTTAGTGAATATAGGTCACTCCATATGACACATACATATACAACCAACTACACAGAACTATCAGTGACAGGGGTAAGTGGATATAGGTCTCTCCATATGACACATACATATACAACCAACTACACAGAACTATCAGTGACAGTGGTTTGTGAATATAGGTCTCTCCATATGACACATACATATACAGCCAACTACACAGAACTATCAGTGACAGTGGTTAGTGAATATAGGTCTCTCCATATGACACATACATATACAACCAACTACACAGAACTATCAGTGACAGTGGTTTGTGAATATAGGTCACTCCATATGACACATACATATACAACCAACTACACAGAACTATCAGTGACAGTGGTTTGTGAATATAGGTCTCTCCATATGACACATACATATACAACCAACTACACAGAACTATCAGTGACAGTGGTTAGTGGATATAGGTCTCTCCATATGACAAATACATATACAACCAACTACACAGAACTATCGGTGACAGTGGTTAGTGGATATACATCTCTCCATATGATACATACATATACAACCAACTACACAGAACTATCAGTGACAGTGGTTAGTGGATATAGGTCTCTCCATATGACACATACATATACAACCAACTACACAAAACTATCAGTGACAGGGGTTAGTGGATATAGGTCTCTCCATATGACACATACATATACAACCAACTACACAGAACTATCAGTGACAGTGGTTAGTGGATATAGGTCTCTCCATATGACACATACATATACAACCAACTACACAGAACTATCAGTGACAGTGGTTAGTGGATATAGGTCTCTCCATATGACACATACATATACAACCAACTACACAGAACTATCAGTGACAGTGGTTAGTGGATATAGGTCTCTCCATATGACACATACATATACAACCAACTACACAGAACTATCAGTGACAGTGGTTAGTGGATATAGGTCTCTCCATATGACAAATACATATACAACCAACTACACAGAACTATCAGTGACAGTGGTTAGTGGATATAGGTCTCTCCATATGACAAATACATATACAACCAACTACACAGAACTATCAGTGACAGTGGTTAGTGGATATAGGTCTCTCCATATGACACATACATATACAACCAACTACACAAAACTATCAGTGACAGGGGTAAGTGGATATAGGTCTCTCCATATGACACATACATATACAACCAACTACACAGAACTATCAGTGACAGGGGTTAGTGGATATAGGTCTCTCCATATGACACATACATATACAGCCAACTACACAGAACTATCAGTGACAGTGGTTAGTGAATATAGGTCTCTCCATATGACACATACATATACAACCAACTACACAGAACTATCAGTGACAGTGGTTTGTGAATATAGGTCTCTCCATATGACACATACATATACAACCAACTACACAGAACTATCAGTGACAGTGGTTAGTGGATATAGGTCTCTCCATATGACACATACATATACAACCAACTACACAGAACTATCAGTGACAGTGGTTAGTGGATATAGGTCTCTCCATATGACAAATACATATACAACCAACTACACAGAACTATCAGTGACAGTGGTTAGTGGATATAGGTCTCTCCATATGACAAATACATATACAACCAACTACACAGAACTATCAGTGACAGTGGTTAGTGGATATAGGTCTCTCCATATGACACATACATATACAACCAACTACACAAAACTATCAGTGACAGGGGTAAGTGGATATAGGTCTCTCCATATGACACATACATATACAACCAACTACACAGAACTATCAGTGACAGGGGTTAGTGGATATAGGTCTCTCCATATGACACATACATATACAGCCAACTACACAGAACTATCAGTGACAGTGGTTAGTGAATATAGGTCACTCCATATTACACATACATATACAACCAACTACACAGAACTATCAGTGACAGTGGTTTGTGAATATAGGTCTCTCCATATGACACATACATATACAACCAACTACACAGAACTATCAGTGACAGTGGTTAGTGGATATAGGTCACTCCATATGACACATACATATACAACCAACTACACAGAACTATCAGTGACAGTGGTTAGTGGATATAGGTCACTCCATATGATACATACATATACAACCAACTACACAGAACTATCAGTGACAGTGGCTAGTGGATATAGGTCTCTCCATATGACACATACATATACAGCCAACTACACAGAACTATCAGTGACAGTGGTTAGTGAATATAGGTCTCTCCATATGACACATACATATACAGCCAACTACACACAAATATCAGTGACAGTGGTTAGTGAATATAGGTCTCTCCATATGACAAATACATATACAACCAACTACACAGAACTATCAGTGACAGGGGTTAGTGGATATAGGTCTCTCCATATGACACATACATATACAGCCAACTACACAGAACTATCAGTGACAGTGGTTAGTGAATATAGATCTCTCCATATGACACATACATATACAGCCAACTACACAGAACTATCAGTGACAGTGGTTAGTGAATATAGGTCTCTCCATATGACACATACATATACAGCCAACTACACAGAACTATCAGTGACAGTGGTTAGTGAATATAGGTCTCTCCATATGACACATACATATACAACCAACTACACAGAACTATCAGTGACAGGGGTTAGTGGATATAGGTCACTCCATGTGATACATACATATACAGCCAACTACACAAAACTATCAGAGACAGTGGTTAGTGGATATAGGTCACTCCATCTGATACATACATATACAACCAACTACACAGAACTATCAGTGACAGGGGTTAGTGGATATAGGTCTCTCCATATGACACATACATATACAGCCAACTACACACAACTATCAGTGACAGTGGTTAGTGAATATAGGTCACTCCACATGACAAATACATATACAACCAACTACACAGAACTATCAGTGACAGGGGTTAGTGGATATAGGTCTCTCCATATGACACATACATATACAGCCAACTACACAGAACTATCAGTGACAGTGGTTAGTGGATATAGGTCTCTCCATATGACACATACATATACAACCAACTACACACAACTATCAGTGACAGGGGTTAGTGGATATAGGTCTCTCCATATGACACATACATATACAACCAACTACACAGAACTATCAGTGACAGTGGTTAGTGAATATAGGTCACTCCATATGACACATACATATACAACCAACTACACAGAACTATCAGTGACAGGGGTTAGTGGATATAGGTCTCTCCATATGACACATACATATACAGCCAACTACACAGAACTATCAGTGACAGTGGTTAGTGAATATAGGTCACTCCATATGACACATACATATACAACCAACTACACAGAACTATCAGTGACAGTGGTTAGTGAATATAGGTCTCTCCATATGACACATACATATACAACCAACTACACAGAACTATCAGTGACAGTGGTTAGTGGATATAGGTCTCTCCATATGACACATACATATACAACCAACTACACAAAACTATCAGTGACAGGAGTTAGTGGATATAGGTCTCTCCATATGACACATACATATACAACCAACTACACAGAACTATCAGTGACAGGGGTTAGTGGATATAGGTCTCTCCATATGACACATACATATACAACCAACTACACAAAACTATCAGTGACAGGGGTTAGTGGATATAGGTCTCTCCATATGACACATACATATACAACCAACTACACAAAACTATCAGTGACAGTGGTTAGTGGATATAGGTCTCTCCATATGACACATACATATACAACCAACTACACAGAACTATCAGTGACAGTGGTTAGTGGATATAGGTCTCTCCATATGACACATACATATACAACCAACTACACAAAACTATCAGTGACAGGGGTTAGTGGATATAGGTCTCTCCATATGACACATACATATACAACCAACTACACAGAACTATCAGTGACAGTGGTTAGTGGATATAGGTCTCTCCATATGACACATACATATACAACCAACTACACAGAACTATCAGTGACAGTGGTTAGTGGATATAGGTCTCTCCATATGACACATACATATACAACCAACTACACAAAACTATCAGTGACAGTGGTTAGTAGATATAGGTCTCTCCATATGACAAATACATATACAACCAACTACACAAAACTATCAGTGACAGGGGTTAGTGGATATAGGTCTCTCCATATGATACATACATATACAACCAACTACACAGAACTATCAGTGACAGGGGTTAGTGGATATAGGTCTCTCCATATGATACATACATATACAACCAACTACACAGAACTATCAGTGACAGTGGTTAGTGAATATAGGTCTCTCCATATGACACATACATATACAGCCAACTACACAGAACTATCAGTGACAGTGGTTAGTGGATATAGGTCTCTCCATATGACACATACATATACAACCAACTACACAAAACTATCAGTGACAGTGGTTAGTGGATATAGGTCTCTCCATATGACACATACATATACAACCAACTACACAGAACTATCAGTGACAGTGGTTAGTGGATATAGGTCTCTCCATATGACACATACATATACAACCAACTACACAAAACTATCAGTGACAGTGGTTAGTGGATATAGGTCTCTCCATATGATACATACATATACAACCAACTACACAGAACTATCAGTGACAGTGGTTAGTGGATATAGGTCTCTCCATATGACACATACATATACAACCAACTACACAGAACTATCAGTGACAGTGGTTAGTGGATATAGGTCTCCATATGACAAATACATATACAACCAACTACACAGAACTATCAGTGACAGTGGTAAGTGGATATAGGTCTCTCCATATGACACATACATATACAACCAACTACACAGAACTATCAGTGACAGTGGTTAGTGGATATAGGTCTCTCCATATGACACATACATATACAACCAACTACACAGAACTATCAGTGACAGTGGTTAGTGGATATAGGTCTCTCCATATGACACATACATATACAACCAACTACACAGAACTATCAGTGACAGTGGTTAGTGGATATAGGTCTCTCCATATGACAAATACATATACAACCAACTACACAGAACTATCAGTGACAGTGGTTAGTGGATATAGGTCTCTCCATATGACAAATACATATACAACCAACTACACAGAACTATCAGTGACAGTGGTTAGTGGATATAGGTCTCTCCATATGACACATACATATACAACCAACTACACAAAACTATCAGTGACAGGGGTAAGTGGATATAGGTCTCTCCATATGACACATACATATACAACCAACTACACAGAACTATCAGTGACAGGGGTTAGTGGATATAGGTCTCTCCATATGACACATACATATACAGCCAACTACACAGAACTATCAGTGACAGTGGTTAGTGAATATAGGTCACTCCATATGACACATACATATACAACCAACTACACAGAACTATCAGTGACAGTGGTTTGTGAATATAGGTCTCTCCATATGACACATACATATACAGCCAACTACACAGAACTATCAGTGACAGTGGTTAGTGAATATAGGTCACTCCATATGACACATACATATACAACCAACTACACAGAACTATCAGTGACAGGGGTTAGTGGATATAGGTCTCTCCATATGACACATACATATACAACCAACTACACAGAACTATCGGTGACAGTGGTTAGTGGATATACATCTCTCCATATGATACATACATATACAACCAACTACACAGAACTATCAGTGACAGTGGTTAGTGGATATAGGTCTCTCCATATGATACATACATATACAACCAACTACACAGAACTATCAGTGACAGTGGTTAGTGGATATAGGTCTCTCCATATGACACATACATATACAACCAACTACACAGAACTATCAGTGACAGTGGTTAGTGGATATAGGTCTCTCCATATGACACATACATATACAACCAACTACACAGAACTATCAGTGACAGTGGTTAGTGGATATAGGTCTCTCCATATGACACATACATATACAACCAACTACACAGAACTATCAGTGACAGTGGTTAGTGGATATAGGTCTCTCCATATGACACATACATATACAGCCAACTACACAGAACTATCAGTGACAGTGGTTAGTGAATATAGGTCACTCCATATGACACATACATATACAACCAACTACACAGAACTATCAGTGACAGTGGTTAGTGGATATAGGTCTCTCCATATGACACATACATATACAACCAACTACACAGAACTATCGGTGACAGTGGTTAGTGGATATACATCTCTCCATATGATACATACATATACAACCAACTACACAGAACTATCAGTGACAGTGGTTAGTGGATATAGGTCTCTCCATATGACACATACATATACAACCAACTACACAGAACTATCAGTGACAGTGGTTAGTGGATATAGGTCTCTCCATATGATACATACATATACAACCAACTACACAAAACTATCAGTGACAGGGGTTAGTGGATATAGGTCTCTCCATATGATACATACATATACAACCAACTACACAGAACTATCAGTGACAGTGGTTAGTGGATATAGGTCTCTCCATATGATACATACATATACAACCAACTACACAAAACTATCAGTGACAGGGGTTAGTGGATATAGGTCTCTCCATATGACACATACATATACAACCAACTACACAGAACTATCAGTGACAGTGGTTAGTGGATATAGGTCTCTCCATATGATACATACATATACAACCAACTACACAAAACTATCAGTGACAGGAGTTAGTGGATATAGGTCTCTCCATATGACACATACATATACAACCAACTACACAGAACTATCAGTGACAGTGGTTAGTGGATATAGGTCTCTCCATATGACACATACATATACAACCAACTACACAGAACTATCAGTGACAGGGGTTAGTGGATATAGGTCACTCCATATGACACATACATATACAACCAACTACACAGAACTATCAGTGACAGTGGTTAGTGGATATAGGTCTCTCCATATGACACATACATATACAACCAACTACACAGAACTATCAGTGACAGTGGTTAGTGGATATAGGTCTCTCCATATGACAAATACATATACAACCAACTACACAGAACTATCAGTGACAGTGGTTAGTGGATATAGGTCTCTCCATATGACAAATACATATACAACCAACTACACAGAACTATCAGTGACAGTGGTTAGTGGATATAGGTCTCTCCATATGACACATACATATACAACCAACTACACAAAACTATCAGTGACAGGGGTTAGTGGATATAGGTCTCTCCATATGACACATACATATACAACCAACTACACAGAACTATCAGTGACAGGGGTTAGTGGATATAGGTCTCTCCATATGACACATACATATACAGCCAACTACACAGAACTATCAGTGACAGTGGTTAGTGAATATAGGTCACTCCATATGACACATACATATACAACCAACTACACAGAACTATCAGTGACAGTGGTTTGTGAATATAGGTCTCTCCATATGACACATACATATACAACCAACTACACAGAACTATCAGTGACAGTGGTTAGTGGATATAGGTCACTCCATATGACACATACATATACAACCAACTACACAGAACTATCAGTGACAGTGGTTAGTGGATATAGGTCACTCCATATGATACATACATATACAACCAACTACACAGAACTATCAGTGACAGTGGCTAGTGGATATAGGTCTCTCCATATGATACATACATATACAGCCAACTACACAGAACTATCAGTGACAGTGGTTAGTGAATATAGGTCTCTCCATATGACACATACATATACAGCCAACTACACACAACTATCAGTGACAGTGGTTAGTGAATATAGGTCTCTCCATATGACACATACATATACAACCAACTACACAGAACTATCAGTGACAGTGGTTAGTGGATATAGGTCTCTCCATATGACACATACATATACAGCCAACTACACAGAACTATCAGTGACAGTGGTTAGTGAATATAGGTCTCTCCATATGACACATACATATACAACCAACTACACAGAACTATCAGTGACAGTGGTTAGTGGATATAGGTCTCTCCATATGATACATACATATACAACCAACTACACAGAACTATCAGTGACAGTGGTTAGTGAATATAGGTCACTCCATATGACACATACATATACAACCAACTACACAGAACTATCAGTGACAGGGGTTAGTGGATATAGGTCTCTCCATATGACAAATACATATACAACCAACTACACACAACTATCAGTGACAGGGGTTAGTGGATATAGGTCTCTCCATATGACAAATACATATACAGCCAACTACACAGAACTATCAGTGACAGTGGTTAGTGGATATAGGTCTCTCCATATGACACATACATATACAGCCAACTACACACAACTATCAGTGACAGTGGTTAGTGAATATAGGTCTCTCCATATGACACATACATATACAGCCAACTACACACAACTATCAGTGACAGTGGTTAGTGAATATAGGTCTCTCCATATGACACATACATATACAACCAACTACACAGAACTATCAGTGACAGTGGTTAGTGGATATAGGTCTCTCCATATGACACATACATATACAACCAACTACACAGAACTATCAGTGACAGTGGTTAGTGGATATAGGGCTCTCCATATGATACATACATATACAACCAACTACACAGAACTATCAGTGACAGTGGTTAGTGGATATAGGTCACTCCATATGACACATACATATACAACAAACTACACAGAACTATCAGTGACAGTGGTTAGTGGATATAGGTCTCTCCATATGATACATACATATACAACCAACTACACAGAACTATCAGTGACAGTGGTTAGTGGATATAGGTCTCTCCATATGACAAATAAATATACAACCAACTACACAAAACTATCAGTGACAGTGGTTAGTGAATATAGGTCTCTCCATATGATACATACATATACAACCAACTACACAGAACTATCAGTGACAGTGGTTAGTGGATATAGGTCTCTCCATATGATACATACATATACAACCAACTACACAGAACTATCAGTGACAGTGGTTAGTGAATATAGGTCTCTCCATATGATACATACATATACAACCAACTACACAGAACTATCAGTGACAGTGGTTAGTGGATATAGGTCTCTCCATATGATACATACATATACAACCAACTACACAGAACTATCAGTGACAGGGGTTAGTGGATATAGGTCTCTCCATATGATACATACATATACAACCAACTACACAGAACATAATCAGTGACAGTGGTTAGTGAATATAGGTCACTCCATATGACACATACATATACAACCAACTACACAGAACTATCAGTGATAGTGGTTAGTGCATATAGGTCTCTCCATATGACACATACATATACAACCAACTACACAGAACTATCAGTGACAGTGGTTAGTGGATATAGGTCTCTCCATATGATACATACATATACAACCAACTACACAGAACTATCAGTGACAGTGGTTAGTGGATATAGGTCTCTCCATATGACACATACATATATAACCAACTACACAGAACTATCAGTGACAGTGGTTAGTGGATATAGGTCTCTCCATATGACACATACATATACAACCAACTACACAGAACTATCAGTGACAGTGGTTAGTGGATATAGGTCTCTCCATATGACACATACATATACAACCAACTACACAGAACTATCAGTGACAGTGGTTAGTGGATATAGGTCTCTCCATATGACACATACATATACAGCCAACTACACAGAACTATCAGTGACAGTGGTTAGTGAATATAGGTCACTCCATATGACACATACATATACAACCAACTACACAGAACTATCAGTGACAGTGGTTAGTGGATATAGGTCTCTCCATATGACACATACATATACAACCAACTACACAGAACTATCGGTGACAGTGGTTAGTGGATATACATCTCTCCATATGATACATACATATACAACCAACTACACAGAACTATCAGTGACAGTGGTTAGTGGATATAGGTCTCTCCATATGACACATACATATACAACCAACTACACAGAACTATCAGTGACAGTGGTTAGTGGATATAGGTCTCTCCATATGATACATACATATACAACCAACTACACAAAACTATCAGTGACAGGGGTTAGTGGATATAGGTCTCTCCATATGATACATACATATACAACCAACTACACAGAACTATCAGTGACAGTGGTTAGTGGATATAGGTCTCTCCATATGACACATACATATACAACCAACTACACAAAACTATCAGTGACAGGGGTTAGTGGATATAGGTCTCTCCATATGACACATACATATACAACCAACTACACAGAACTATCAGTGACAGTGGTTAGTGGATATAGGTCTCTCCATATGATACATACATATACAACCAACTACACAAAACTATCAGTGACAGGAGTTAGTGGATATAGGTCTCTCCATATGACACATACATATACAACCAACTACACAGAACTATCAGTGACAGTGGTTAGTGGATATAGGTCTCTCCATATGACACATACATATACAACCAACTACACAGAACTATCAGTGACAGGGGTTAGTGGATATAGGTCACTCCATATGACACATACATATACAACCAACTACACAGAACTATCAGTGACAGTGGTTAGTGGATATAGGTCTCTCCATATGACACATACATATACAACCAACTACACAGAACTATCAGTGACAGTGGTTAGTGGATATAGGTCTCTCCATATGACAAATACATATACAACCAACTACACAGAACTATCAGTGACAGTGGTTAGTGGATATAGGTCTCTCCATATGACAAATACATATACAACCAACTACACAGAACTATCAGTGACAGTGGTTAGTGGATATAGGTCTCTCCATATGACACATACATATACAACCAACTACACAAAACTATCAGTGACAGGGGTTAGTGGATATAGGTCTCTCCATATGACACATACATATACAACCAACTACACAGAACTATCAGTGACAGGGGTTAGTGGATATAGGTCTCTCCATATGACACATACATATACAGCCAACTACACAGAACTATCAGTGACAGTGGTTAGTGAATATAGGTCTCTCCATATGACACATACATATACAACCAACTACACAGAACTATCAGTGACAGTGGTTTGTGAATATAGGTCTCTCCATATGACACATACATATACAACCAACTACACAGAACTATCAGTGACAGTGGTTAGTGGATATAGGTCACTCCATATGACACATACATATACAACCAACTACACAGAACTATCAGTGACAGTGGTTAGTGGATATAGGTCACTCCATATGATACATACATATACAACCAACTACACAGAACTATCAGTGACAGTGGCTAGTGGATATAGGTCTCTCCATATGATACATACATATACAGCCAACTACACAGAACTATCAGTGACAGTGGTTAGTGAATATAGGTCTCTCCATATGACACATACATATACAGCCAACTACACACAACTATCAGTGACAGTGGTTAGTGAATATAGGTCTCTCCATATGACACATACATATACAACCAACTACACAGAACTATCAGTGACAGTGGTTAGTGGATATAGGTCTCTCCATATGACACATACATATACAGCCAACTACACAGAACTATCAGTGACAGTGGTTAGTGAATATAGGTCTCTCCATATGACACATACATATACAACCAACTACACAGAACTATCAGTGACAGTGGTTAGTGGATATAGGTCTCTCCATATGATACATACATATACAACCAACTACACAGAACTATCAGTGACAGTGGTTAGTGAATATAGGTCACTCCATATGACACATACATATACAACCAACTACACAGAACTATCAGTGACAGGGGTTAGTGGATATAGGTCTCTCCATATGACAAATACATATACAACCAACTACACACAACTATCAGTGACAGGGGTTAGTGGATATAGGTCTCTCCATATGACAAATACATATACAGCCAACTACACAGAACTATCAGTGACAGTGGTTAGTGGATATAGGTCTCTCCATATGACACATACATATACAGCCAACTACACACAACTATCAGTGACAGTGGTTAGTGAATATAGGTCTCTCCATATGACACATACATATACAGCCAACTACACACAACTATCAGTGACAGTGGTTAGTGAATATAGGTCTCTCCATATGACACATACATATACAACCAACTACACAGAACTATCAGTGACAGTGGTTAGTGGATATAGGTCTCTCCATATGACACATACATATACAACCAACTACACAGAACTATCAGTGACAGTGGTTAGTGGATATAGGGCTCTCCATATGATACATACATATACAACCAACTACACAGAACTATCAGTGACAGTGGTTAGTGGATATAGGTCACTCCATATGACACATACATATACAACAAACTACACAGAACTATCAGTGACAGTGGTTAGTGGATATAGGTCTCTCCATATGATACATACATATACAACCAACTACACAGAACTATCAGTGACAGTGGTTAGTGGATATAGGTCTCTCCATATGACAAATAAATATACAACCAACTACACAAAACTATCAGTGACAGTGGTTAGTGAATATAGGTCTCTCCATATGATACATACATATACAACCAACTACACAGAACTATCAGTGACAGTGGTTAGTGGATATAGGTCTCTCCATATGATACATACATATACAACCAACTACACAGAACTATCAGTGACAGTGGTTAGTGAATATAGGTCTCTCCATATGATACATACATATACAACCAACTACACAGAACTATCAGTGACAGTGGTTAGTGGATATAGGTCTCTCCATATGATACATACATATACAACCAACTACACAGAACTATCAGTGACAGGGGTTAGTGGATATAGGTCTCTCCATATGATACATACATATACAACCAACTACACAGAACATAATCAGTGACAGTGGTTAGTGAATATAGGTCACTCCATATGACACATACATATACAACCAACTACACAGAACTATCAGTGATAGTGGTTAGTGCATATAGGTCTCTCCATATGACACATACATATACAACCAACTACACAGAACTATCAGTGACAGGGGTTAGTGGATATAGGTCACTCCATATGACACATACATATACAACCAACTACACAGAACTATCAGTGACAGTGGTTAGTGAACATAGGTCACTCCATATGACACATACATATACAACCAACTACACAGAACTATCAGTGATAGTGGTTAGTGCATATAGGTCTCTCCATATGACACATACATATACAACCAACTACACAGAACTATCAGTGACAGGGGTTAGTGGATATAGGTCACTCCATATGACACATACATATACAACCAACTACACAGAACTATCAGTGACAGTGGTTAGTGAATATAGGTCACTCCATATGACACATACATATACAACCAACTACACAGAACTATCAGTGACAGTGGTGAGTGAATATAGGTCTCTCCATATGACACATACATATACAGCCAACTACACAAAACTATCAGTGACAGGGGTTAGTGGATATAGGTCTCTCCATATGATACATACATATACAACCAACTACACAGAACTATCAGTTACAGTGGTTAGTGGATATAGGTCTCTCCATATGACACATACATATACAGCCAACTACACAGAACTATCAGTGACAGTGGTTAGTGAATATAGGTCTCTCCATATGATACATACATATACAACCAACTACACAGAACTATCAGTGACAGGGGTTAGTGGATATAGGTCTCTCCATATGACACATACATATACAACCAACTACACAGAACTATCAGTGACAGGGGTTAGTGGATATAGGTCTCTCCATATGACACATACATATACAACCAACTACACAGAACATAATCAGTGACAGTGGTTAGTGGATATAGGTCTCTCCATATGACACATACATATACAACCAACTACACAAAACTATCAGTGACAGTGGTGAGTGGATATAGGGCACTCCATATGACACATACACATAACAACTGACTGATCAGTAATGTTCTAACAATCAATGCTTTGATAAACCATTCATGTATTTGATCAAACTGGTCAAAGTTTGCCTTCCTCTACAGGGAAATACAATCAGGTCTAGTTTCGATCATTCATGAATATTTGTGATGATAAGTAAAACTTTTTCTAGAACATATTATGCTACGATAAATAGAGTTTTATATTGATATTGAACAATCTAATAATTTCATACAAAATAAGTCATGTCTCTTAGGCTGTTTCGCCTTTATTACCTTATTGTATCTAAACAATCTAAACATTTCAAATGGTTTTGTCTTAAGTAAATATATTTATTTCTTGTTTTAATTTTTTTAAGAACATTTCTTAAGCTTATTGAAAACTCTCACTTTTTAACACTACAAACGATATTAACATTCTTCATATTTTCGTTTGAGTTTAGTATGATTGTCATCATTGCCCCATGAAATGCTTAATGTTAAAAACATATCCCCCAAACAGACATGATATTAAGCCATTATGCATAGCTTGTATGCATATATAAAATTGAATCGTTATGTTTAACTTTATCCCTGAATCATTACAAGGGATCAAATAATCCTGCATAGCTTGTATTCATGTTCAGTGTTAGTATCAAACAGAATCACCTTGTTAAACTAAATCCCTGAAACATTGAAGATGTGGGTAGTATCAAACAGAATCACCTTGTTAAACTAAATCCCTGAAACATTGAAGATGTGGCTAGTATCAAACAGAATCACCTTGTTAAACTAAATCCCTGAAACATTGAAGATGTGGGTAGTATCAAAGATGATTCAGTTTGATATTATTTGAATCATCATGTTTAACTGTATCCCTGAAACATCGAAGATGCGGTTAGTATCAATATAATTACGACGGTAAAAGGGTTATCAACAGCAACCTAAACTCAGTTTTTAATTTGAAAGGAATATCTTGTTTAAAGTTTTTAGGAATTATGACTTTCAAAACTAGATAGGATATTGTAACATGACTTTGGTAAATATTTGATTCTGTTAGGCTGATTTCCCTATGTTGAATAACAAATTGCCTCAGGCGAATCACTGTGAAATGATACATAATGTCCTCTAGATTCGGTCCGACTCAACATCTAATTGCACCTATAGACCGATCCAGTCTGTCAATGAAATCTCGCGCATGCGTTATATCAGCTAATCAGAGCGGCGATTTCGCTACGTGAATTTGTCAACTTTACTTCCGGGGACAAACGACGCGATAATGGCGGCTCGATTCTGTTGTTGCAAATAATATTTAAAATGGCGTTCTTTACGATATTTATGCATCAATCATGACAGAAGTATTCCTCATTGTGTAGGGTAACAAGGTTACCGTTATCCATCGCTAAAATTGTGGAAAAGGCTCACTACATGGTAAAAAAACAATCGCGGGTCGGACAAGTGTTCGAAGGTGAGAATTTGCACGAACTACGCACTTTTCAAGTCACTCTCACAAACTTTCCACAAGGTGACAGCTCTAAGTACCCTTTGATAATTTATCTTTGGTACTGTATGTTTCTGAATCAACAGTTCATTGAAGTTGATCGAGATCATTTATAACAATTCCACACGTTGACTTTTCGGCAATTATCGAACTTTCGCCATATTGTAAACAAACTATGTTAAACGACTTGTTGTGCCAAATACGGTGAAATATCCCACTCAAATATAATTAAATATCAAAGAAACTGGCAGACATTGAATATTTAATAAATATAAGCTTTTCCTGCATTTCCATTTTACTCATTATGTTCCATAATTATGTATTATGCCCCAACCCATAAGATCAATTTATGTATACATAGCTTTCAAACAGTAGGCTATGTCCCATAACCTTTCAGGTATTTGATACTAACACAACTTGAAAATAAACTTGCCTGTAAGATAAAACATGGAATATCAATAATGTTCATTTCAAATATTTAAATTGTTCACTTCAATGGTTAGATTTATTTCCAAATATTTGATCAATGAAAACCTAGCTATTCAAAACAAACTACTTGATTGCCTCATTGAGTAATTGCTGCAAGTCTCAGGGAACACCCTGGTTCAAAGTATGAAAGGGATAAAAAAAATTCCCTTAGCCTGATATAATGGGATTTTTAGAGAATGCAATGGGATGTTTGAGAAGAAAATTAATAATTTTGATTTTTGCAATGAGACTTTCTCCCCTCATTAGTATTGATAATGGGATATATTGATACATCAATTGGTAAATATCCCAAAATCCCTGTCCAAAGTAATCCCTGAAGTCTAGGTATATCAGCTATACAACAATTAACTTTTCTGTCAAAGCTATAACAATAAAATTCTGAATGAGTCAATAACCCAAACTGTTCAAAACTATCATTTTAAGATGGGGTTAAGTTTAGTGACCAAAGATCAGTTAACAAAAGTACATCTGATTTCTATTCTTTATCTATCAAATAAAACTTGGTGCATATATGTCCATGAATTTTAGGTGTACCAGGGAATACAATAAGACAAACCAAAATAATAAATCAAAAAATAATATTTCACATACATGTGAAATCTTGAAAAGACATTTTTTATTGCTGTTGACTCATATGTTCCCTGACAATTGTTTTAAATCCAATCCTAATGCATGTTTTTACTTTGGAAACATGAAATGCAATATTTATGTAAAGCAAAGATTATTTTTTTATTTCCAAGATTGATTAATTCCAGGATCCCTGATATTGTGTTATTTTCACACAAAAATATTGTTTTAACAATTATATATTAAAAAACTTCATAGTGTCACTTAATTTATTTGGATCTTTCAGTTTTGAATTCTCTAAAATAATTATGTATAGTGATATATGTATGTATGGCTGTAAGCCTTTCTAATTGAATTTTTTTTATCATAACAATATTTTCCCAATCTAAATAAATTTGGATCAACAAGTTTTTTTAGAAGCAGGATAAGGTCCTACTGTTATCAACTTGAATGAAAAAATATAAGATCTGTTGATATAAATTTACTTAGATTGATGTCTTCCAGATCCTGAATGAAGCCTGTCAAATATATATTTTTTAATGTCAAATAAAAATCATCCCTGTTACATTCCCATTACAGTAGATGTTTGTGATTCTAATCTATGACATAAAACATTCATATTTGGCTATAAAGACATTTTCTACTGCTGTTGACTCATATGTTCACTGATAATTGTTTCTCATCCCATTTTACTGTTTCTTCAAATCTATCTCATAGAACATTCAGATTTGGCTATAAAGACAAAATATAAGATCTGTTGATCTAGATTACCCCAGATTGATATTTTCCAGATCCTGAATGAAATATGACTTTTAAAAAGCAAAATATAAATGAAAACTATGATTGTATGTAGTGTAATGATATTTTCTAATAATAATAATAATAATATATTTATATAGCGCCTAACTTCCATCCAGTAGGTTGCTCAGTGGCGCATAATGGTATTTGTGATTCAAAATTCATCTTTAATGATTTATAGATACAGTCAATTGATTTTTGAAGGTAGACTCATTAAAATTTTGGTAGTTAAATTTATTCAAAAGGAAGGTAGCATTTGAAGGAAACGTGAAAACGATTATCATTTTAAGGATATTATAAATTACATATACTGGAATAATATTTTTAGAATATTGACTTTTCATGATTATGATATCTGTGTCAATATAAAAAGATATATCAATAATTAGCATTATAAATATTGTATGTCAAAAAATAAAATAAAATATGGCAACTAGTTTTAAATTTGGTTTCAAAGATTAAAATTCTCGATGTTTTTTTTCAAAGTTAAGTTCACTGATCTAGATGTGTAATTTACACACTGTCAACAACTGGTGAACTGAGCATATGCGACCATGACCAGCTGATGACAATGACTACTCAACATATTTCAATAAAAAAGGTTTCTCGACAAAATATGAAAAAAAATAACTTGTGGATGATTTATGAAATCAAACATCTGGTTGTAAAATGTGTGAGCTATTAATTACCTGGATTGTACGAGTATAATTTTTTTTTTACAAAAGTGAAGGAAATATTCCGAGTTGAAATGCATTTGTTTACAAAGTGGTCGACGACTTCTCTCGTTCTGGGCATTGATTGACAAAGTGTCAAAATTACGCTTAATTTGTTGATAAAATGAGATTTATCTAAGCTAAAGGTCATATATTGAATGTATTTGTTAGGTAATGTGCGTTATGAACGACATTAGCATGAACGCAAGCCAAAAGCTTCGGCTAGTGACATTGTTGAGATACACGGCCCGGCTCGCCTGAGCTTGAAACTTGTCCCCTCAAATATTTCAACCAATCACGTCGCAGGGGGCGGGGCCTAACTGCTCTCGACTGGATCGGTCAATTCTCCTTTGTCCGTGCGCTATATATATTAGAAAGGTGTCAGTTTCTTATTTGCCTTATCACATAGTTACTATAAATCTATTTGCTCTAGTTATATGTAATTAAAATTTGTTTTAACTTGATAATTTTCTACTTGTTTGCGGCCTTGTTTCATGTGGCAGGTTTTCGTTTGAATGCCATCACAAAGGTCAACGGTTATGACGTGATAATGACCGAATCATCTTCATAATGGTCCAAGCGAATTCAAGATATTTGTACACTCGGGTTTTTATTCTTGTTGGTCGATCTATTAGTAAAATATTTCACTTATATCACGGCTGCTATTATAATTGCAGACAGAAAGTCCGCAATACAATTATGGCTATACATTGCCGTGAAACCTGCGACCATCGGCTTGAACTAGCCAACCATGTGTTGTAGTGCGCTTGAATCCAGTGTAGCATTGCACTCAAAGCTTACCGCGTGTAGAACAGTTCTCTCCTGCAGATAACTTTGGCGAGCACCGGTGGGATGTTATTTAGATACGGATGTTGAACATATCCATATAATCAATATGCCATCTGCCGGTAAAATCAATATGCTTACCTTTGGCATCCTCTCAATGCATATCACATTTATTAACGTATTTGATTAGAACAAGAAAATACAACAAGATGCAATGTATATCTCTTTATTAGAAACAGGTAAATATACAGCAACTAGCTATGAAGTTAATCAGTTATATACAAATGGTCAATAGATTCCTAAAATTACAATTCACATCAGCCAGGCTGGGAGTTTTTAGACCAAGTTTCACCATTTAGGTCTTTGGCGATAAGAAGACAATGAATGTTTTGTCGATGCCTAAATAGCGGTCAAAGGGTCACAAAATCTACAAATTATTAATCTCTTTAGCTAGGGAGTATGTACACATCACTTCAGGTTTCTAGGCCATTTCATGCAGGAAAGAAATTTGGCCGTGTATAAGAATAAGAAAGTTATAATCCTAAATGCGCAAAATAACATAATACAATGCTTACAATTCAGCACAGTCTTTGTTTTTAAAAGTCGAAAGGATACAATTTACTGACAGATGGATGAACGGACAGACGGACGTGCAACGTCATGCCATAAGCAATATTGCCCTTAAGCCTGAAAAGGTTACAATGTACATAAGGATAACACATGTGAGAAAAATATAGCATTATGTACACAGAAATCATATTTACAAAGCCATTTGAAATGGCAAATAGGGTTTTTGACTAGCAACTATATAGCAGTTTTGCGGTTAAACCATCGTTCATTATTTTTTGTAATTGAAGCCTATCAAATAATTGATCAATATATGAGATAAAATTCAAAGGTTTCAATTTCTTATTTCTGTTCCTAGCCGCCTTTTTGTTGTTTAGGATTCATATCAGGGTTAAAGGTCACAGGATCGACAATACATTTGCAATACATTTGACGATTCCAATTTTCAAATTAATATATTTTGGCTAAGAAATCATTATTGTGCCCTTCCAGGTTCTTGATTTGATTATGCTAACATGAGCTTTTCATAGCTTTTAGTTTTGCCTTCATTTCAATAGTAATTTGCCTCCAAGCCTATGAAGTTGTTCACTATAGCAAAAATGTTCAGTTATACATACTAGCAACATTTAAGAGTCTGTGAAGTGGTCTCAAAATGGATGTTCAGAATCTGGTTGGGGTTCAAAATCGGAGTCACTCGTCTTGTTAGAGCCAGAAGTGTCCTCAATAAGGCGGAATGAGATGTCTCCAGCTGCTAACTGAACATTATCTCCTGCAGACATTGAGGCGTTGTTGACCACTGTAGCAGGTGCTTCAGCTCCTTGAGGGGGTTGTGGAAGTGTGGATATCAGGTGGTCCTGTTGAGCAGCTGTCGCCTGTGTGTACTGTTGAGTCAAGGCTGTGCTGCCACTGTGTGGATAATACACCCTTGGAGATAACATATGTTGTTGAGTTGGGACTGTGACGTCACTGTGTGGTTCAGACACCCTGGGAGATAACATATATTGTTGAGTTGGTACTGTGACGTCACTGTGTTGAGCAGACACCCTGGGAGATAACATACGCTGTTGAGTCGGGACTGTGTCGTCACTGTGTTGATCAGACACCCTGGGAGATAACATACGCTGTTGAGTTGGTACTGTGACGTCACTGTGTGGATCAGACACCCTGGGAGATAACATACGCTGTTGAGTTGGTACTGTGACGTCACTGTGTTGATCAGACACCCTGGGAGATAACATATGTTGTTGAGTTTGTACTGTGACGTCACTGTGTTGATCAGACACCCTGGGAGATAACATATGTTGTTGAGTTTGTACTGTGACGTCACTGTGTGGATCAGACACATACCTGAGAGATAACATACGCTGTTGAGTTGGGACTGTGACGTCACTGTGTTGATCAGACACCCTGGGAGATAACATATGTTGTTGAGTTTGTACTGTGACGTCACTGTGTGGATCAGACACATACCTGAGAGATAACATACGCTGTTGAGTTGGGACTGTGTCACCACTATGTTTAGGTTCGATGTAGCTTGCAGGTCTTGCTATGTTGAGTGGACACTCGCTTAATGGAATACTCTTGGATTTGTCATCGATTTGTTCGCAACCAGACGAAACAGCTTGATCCCTTCGGGGCTTGTATACTTGAAATGGATGATCATAGTTTTCTATACCAGGTGGTGGTTCCCAGTCAGATGACGAGTCACCAGGTTCCGGTGGATCAAAGCTCTCCGCTATAAGCGGAATGTTGATGACTTGATCAGTTGCGTGCACATCAGCTACTACAGATAATGAGGAGAAGTTGACCACAGGGGCAGGTGCTGCAGCTCCTTGAGTGGGTTGTGGAAGGTGGTCCATCAGCTCCTCGTTGATCTCGATGTAGTTTGGCAGGGTATAGCTGCAGGGTCTGTCGAATTCATCAGAGTATCGTTGTAGATCGTGTAGTAGTCTGTGTGAAGGAGGAGCAGCTGCCGCCTGGAGCTCGTCTTCCTGTTGATCAGCCACTCCAGCAGCCTGCAACTGGGGCTGGACTTGAAGGTTGTGTCCGGAGTCACTGAGTCGAGGTATGAGGTAGCTGGTTTGTCTGAGCGGTTGGATTGGGCAAACCCTTGGAGGAGTTGCTGACACCTCTTCTTCCAGTTGAATGTGTCCAAGAACAGGAGCGGGTCGAGCATCCTGTAGAACAGAAGGAATCCTCCTCCTCCACTTGACGGCTTCATAGACCACGCCATGCATCCTGCATGGGAAACTAATTACTGTATCTTAATATTGAAAAATTACTGTATGTCACTACTGGATGTATTCAATACATGAGGAAGAAAATGTTGCTCGTACAACACAATTATCAAGTAAGCGAAAAGGCTTTGAAAAATCACAGACCAATCCAACTTCCAAACTTATGATTGAAAATCTAGACATGACTATCTGGATGACGTCGTATGGTCAAATTGATATTTTTAGTGATATTACTTCCTATTTCAAGACATACGTCATCGTCATCGAAAAGTAAACCAATTATTGATTCTTAAATGATGATTCATCGCTAATTATAAATTTATTTAGTTCTTACTGAAGTCTAAATCTTTAGAGATGAGCCAAAACAGAACTGTTATGGCTGTAGATTGAAGCTGTTATATATAACTTACCGTTTCAAGCGTCTGGACATGTAGAAGCCTACTGCAATGATAATCAGGACGACAACAGCCACGCCCCCTCCTACCAAGGACTGTACTGAGCTCCACTCTCCCTTCTCGTCTGAAACATGTCAACATCTACATTGATACATTACTGCTAACTACCACCCACCCCTCCAACCCAGGACTGTACTGAGCTCCACTCTCCCTTCTCGTCTGAAACATGTCAACATCTACATTAATACATCACTGCTAACTACCACCCACCCCTCCAACCCAGGACTGTACTGAGCTCCACTCCCCCTTCTCGTCTGAAACATGTCAACATCTACATTGATACATCACTGCTAACTACCACCCCTACAACCCAGGACTGTACTGAGCTCCACTCTCCCATCTCGTCTGAAACATGTCAACATCTACATTGATACATCACTGCTAACTACCACCCACCCCTCCAACCCAGGACTGTACTGAGCTCCACTCTCCCTTCTCGTCTGAAACATGTCAACATCTACATTGATACATCACTGCTAACTACCTCCCATCCACCCCTCCGACCCAGGACTGTACTGAGCTCCACTCTCCCTTCTCGTCTGAAACATGTCAACATCTACATTGATACATCACTGCTAACTACCACCCTCCCCTCCAACCCAGGACTGTACTGAGCCCCACTCTCTCTTCTCGTCTGAAACATGTCAACATCTACATTGATACATCACTGCTAACTACCACCCACCCCTCCAACCCAGGACTGTACTGAGCTCCACTCCCCCTTCTCGTCTGAAACATGTCAACATCTAAATTGATGCATCACTGCTAACTACCACCCACCCCTCCAACCAAGGACTGTACTGAGCTCCACTCCCCCTTCTCGTCTGAAACATGTCAACATCTACATTGATACATCACTGCTAACAACAACCACCCCTCCAACACAGGACTGTACTGAGCTCCACTCTCCCTTCTCGTCTGAAACATGTCAACATCTACATTGATACATCACTGCTAACTAGCACCCACCCCTCCAACCCAGGACTGTACTGAGCTCCACTCCCCCTTCTCGTCTGAAACATGTCAACATCTACATTGATACATCACTGCTAACAACAACCACCCCTCCAACCCAGGACTGTACTGAGCTCCACTCTCCCTTCTCGTCTGAAACATGTCAACATCTACATTGATACATCACTGCTAACTACCACCCACCCCTCCAACCCAGGACAGTACTGAGCTCCACTCCCCCTTCTCGTCTGAAACATGTCAACATCTACATTGATACATCACTGCTAACTACCACCCACCCCTCCAACCCAGGACAGTACTGAGCTCCACTCCCCCTTCTCGTCTGAAACATGTCAACAACTACATTGATACACCACTACAAACTACCACCCACCCCTCCAACCCAGGACTGTACTGAGCTCCACTCTCTCTTCTCGTCTGAAACATGTCAACATCTACAATGATACATCACTGCTAACTACCACCCACCCCTCCAACCCAGGACTGTACTGAGCTCCACTCTCCCTTCTCGTCTGAAACATGTCAACATCTACATTGATACATCACTGCTAACTACCACCCACCCCTCCAACCCAGGACTGTACTGAGCTCCACTCTCCCTTCTCGTCTGAAACATGTCAACATCTACATTGATACATCACTGCTAACTACCAACCACCCCTCCAACCCAGGACTGTACTGAGCTCCACTCTCCCTTCTCGTCTGAAACATGTCAACATCTACATTGATACATCACTGCTAACTACCACCCACCCCTCCAACCCAGGACAGTACTGAGCTCCACTCCCCCTTCTCGTCTGAAACATGTCAACAACTACATTGATACACCACTACAAACTACCACCCACCCCTCCAACCCAGGACTGTACTGAGCTCCACTCTCTCTTCTCGTCTGAAACATGTCAACATCTACAATGATACATCACTGCTAACTACCACCCACCCCTCCAACCCAGGATTGTACTGAGCTTTACTCTCCCTTCTCGTCTGAAACATGTCAACATCTACATTGATACATCACTGCTAACTACCACCCATCCCTCCAACCCAGGACTGTACTGAGCTCCACTCTCCCTTCTCGTCTGAAACATGTCAACATCTAAATTGATGCATCACTGCTAACTACCACCCACCCCTCCAACCCAGGACTGTACTGAGCTCCACTCTCCCTTCTCGTCTGAAACATGTCAACATCAACATTGATACATCACTGCTAACTACCACCCACCCCTCCAACCCAGGACTGTACTGAGCTCCACTCTCCCTTCTCGTCTGAAACATGTCAACATCTAAATTGATGCATCACTGCTAACTACCACCCACCCCTCCAACCCAGGACTATACTGAGCTCCACTCTCCCTTCTCGTCTGAAACCTGTCAACATCTACATTGATACATCACTTCTAACTACCACCCACCCCTCCAACCCAGGACTGTACTGAGCTCCACTCTCCCTTCTCGTCTGAAACATGTCAACATCTACATTGATACATCACTGCTAACTACCACCCACCCCTCCAACCCAGGACTGTACTGAGCTCCACTCTCCCTTCTCGTCTGAAACATGTCAACATCTACATTGATACCTCACTGCAAACTACCACCCACCCCTCCAACCCAGGACTGTACTGGGCTCCACTCTCCCTTCTCGTCTGAAACATGTCAACATCTACATTGATACATCACTGCTAACTACCAACCACCCCTCCAACCCAGGACTGTACTGAGCTCCACTCTCCCTTCTCGTCTGAAACATGTCAACATCTACATTGATACATCACTGCTAACTACCACCCACCCCTCCAACCCAGGACAGTACTGAGCTCCACTCCCCCTTCTCGTCTGAAACATGTCAACAACTACATTGATACACCACTACAAACTACCACCCACCCCTCCAACCCAGGACTGTACTGAGCTCCACTCTCTCTTCTCGTCTGAAACATGTCAACATCTACAATGATACATCACTGCTAACTACCACCCACCCCTCCAACCCAGGATTGTACTGAGCTTTACTCTCCCTTCTCGTCTGAAACATGTCAACATCTACATTGATACATCACTGCTAACTACCACCCATCCCTCCAACCCAGGACTGTACTGAGCTCCACTCTCCCTTCTCGTCTGAAACAAGTCAACATCTAAATTGATGCATCACTGCTAACTACCACCCACCCCTCCAACCCAGGACTGTACTGAGCTCCACTCTCCCTTCTCGTCTGAAACATGTCAACATCAACATTGATACATCACTGCTAACTACCACCCACCCCTCCAACCCAGGACTGTACTGAGCTCCACTCTCCCTTCTCGTCTGAAACATGTCAACATCTAAATTGATGCATCACTGCTAACTACCACCCACCCCTCCAACCCAGGACTATACTGAGCTCCACTCTCCCTTCTCGTCTGAAACCTGTCAACATCTACATTGATACATCACTGCTAACTACCACCCACCCCTCCAACCCAGGACTGTACTGAGCTCCACTCTCCCTTCTCGTCTGAAACATGTCAACATCTACATTGATACATCACTGCTAACTACCACCCACCCCTCCAACCCAGGACTGTACTGAGCTCCACTCTCCCTTCTCGTCTGAAACATGTCAACATCTACATTGATACCTCACTGCAAACTACCACCCACCCCTCCAACCCAGGACTGTACTGGGCTCCACTCTCCCTTCTCGTCTGAAACATGTCAACATCTACATTGATACACCACTACTTATCCACTCTCCCTTCTCGTCTGAAACATGTCAACATCTACATTGATACACCACTACTAACTACCACCCATCCCTCCAACCCAGGACTGTACTGAGCTCCACTCTCCCTTCTCGTCTGAAACATGTCAACATCTACATTGATACATCACTGCTAACTACCACCCATCCCTCCAACCCAGGACTGTACTGAGCTCAACTCTCCCTTCTCGTCTGAAACATGTCAACATCTACATTGATACATCACTGCTAACTACCACCCACCCCTCCAACCAAGGACTGTACTGAGCTCCACTCTCACTTCTCGTCTGAAACATGTCAACATCTACATTGATACATCACTGCTAACTACCACCCACCCCTCCAACCCAGGACTGTACTGAGCTCCACTCTCTCTTCTCGTCTGAAACATGTCAACATCTACATTGATACATCACTGCTAACTACCACCCACCCCTCCAACCCAGGACTGTACTGAGCTCCACTCCCCCTTCTCGTCTGAAACATGTCAACATCTACATTGATACATCACTGCTAACTACCACCCACCCCTCCAACCCAGGACTGTACTGAGCTCCACTCTCTCTTCTCGTCTGAAACATGTCAACATCTACATTGATACATCACTGCTAACTACCACCCACCCCTCCAACCCAGGACTGTACTGAGCTCCACTCTCTCTTCTCGTCTGAAACATGTCAACATCTACATTGATACATCACTGCTAACTACCACCCACCCCTCCAACCCAGGACTGTACTGAGCTCCACTCCCCCTTCTCGTCTGAAACATGTCAACATCTACATTGATACATCACTGCTAACTACCACCCACCCCTCCAACCCAGGACTGTACTGAGCTCTACTCTCCCTTCTCGTCTGAAACATGTCAACATCTACATTGATACATCACTGCTAACTACCACCCACCCCTCCAACCCAGGACTGTACTGAGCTCCACTCCCCCTTCTCGTCTGAAACATGTCAACATCTACATTGATACATCACTGCTAACTACCACCCACCCCTCCAACCCAGGACTGTACTGAGCTCCACTCCCCCTTCTCGTCTGAAACATGTCAACATCTACATTGATACATCACTGCTAACTACCACCCACCCCTCCAACCCAGGACTGTACTGAGCTCTACTCTCCCTTCTCGTCTGAAACATGTCAACATCTACATTGATACATCACTGCTAACTACCACGCCCCCTCCAACCAAGGACTGTACTGAGCTCCACTGTCCCTTCTCGTCTGAAACATGTCAACATCTACATTGATACATCACTGCTAACTACCACCCACCCCTCCAACCAAGGACTGTACTGAGCTCCACTGTCCCTTCTCGTCTGAAACATGTCAACATCTACATTGATACATCACTGCTAACTACCACCCACCCCTCCAACCCAGGACTGTACTGAGCTCCACTCCCCCTTCTCGTCTGAAACATGTCAACATCTACATTGATGTATCACTGCCAACTACCACCCACCCCTCCAACCCAGGACTGTACTGAGCTCCACTCTCCCTTCTCGTCTGAAACATGTCAACATCTACATTGATGTATCACTGCCAACTACCACCCACCCCTCCAACCCAGGACTGTACTGAGCTCCACTCTCCCTTCTCGTCTGAAACATGTCAACATCTACATTGATGTATCACTGCCAACTACCACCCACCCCTCCAACCCAGGACTGTACTGAGCTCCACTGTCCCTTCTCGTCTGAAACATGTCAACATCTACATTGATGTATCACTGCCAACTACCACCCACCCCTCCAACCAAGGACTGTACTGAGCTCCACTCTCACTTCTCGTCTGAAACATGTCAACATCTACATTGATACATCACTGCTAACTACCACCCACCCCTCCAACCCAGGACTGTACTGAGCTCCACTCTCTCTTCTCGTCTGAAACATGTCAACATCTACATTGATACATCACTGCTAACTACCACCCACCCCTCCAACCCAGGACTGTACTGAGCTCCACTCCCCCTTCTCGTCTGAAACATGTCAACATCTACATTGATACATCACTGCTAACTACCACCCACCCCTCCAACCCAGGACTGTACTGAGCTCCACTCTCTCTTCTCGTCTGAAACATGTCAACATCTACATTGATACATCACTGCTAACTACCACCCACCCCTCCAACCCAGGACTGTACTGAGCTCCACTCCCCCTTCTCGTCTGAAACATGTCAACATCTACATTGATACATCACTGCTAACTACCACCCACCCCTCCAACCCAGGACTGTACTGAGCTCCACTCTCCCTTCTCGTCTGAAACATGTCAACATCTACATTGATACATCACTGCTAACTACCACCCACCCCTCCAACCCAGGACTGTACTGAGCTCTACTCTCCCTTCTCGTCTGAAACATGTCAACATCTACATTGATACATCACTGCTAACTACCACGCCCCCTCCAACCAAGGACTGTACTGAGCTCCACTGTCCCTTCTCGTCTGAAACATGTCAACATCTACATTGATACATCACTGCTAACTACCACCCACCCCTCCAACCAAGGACTGTACTGAGCTCCACTGTCCCTTCTCGTCTGAAACATGTCAACATCTACATTGATACATCACTGCTAACTACCACCCACCCCTCCAACCCAGGACTGTACTGAGCTCCACTCCCCCTTCTCGTCTGAAACATGTCAACATCTACATTGATGTATCACTGCCAACTACCACCCACCCCTCCAACCCAGGACTGTACTGAGCTCCACTCTCCCTTCTCGTCTGAAACATGTCAACATCTACATTGATGTATCACTGCCAACTACCACCCACCCCTCCAACCCAGGACTGTACTGAGCTCCACTCTCCCTTCTCGTCTGAAACATGTCAACATCTACATTGATGTATCACTGCCAACTACCACCCACCCCTCCAACCCAGGACTGTACTGAGCTCCACTGTCCCTTCTCGTCTGAAACATGTCAACATCTACATTGATGTATCACTGCCAACTACCACCCACCCCTCCAACCCAGGACTGTACTGAGCTTTACTCTCCCTTCTCGTCTGAAACATGTCAACATCTACATTGATACATCACTGCTAACTACCACCCACCCCTCCAACCCAGGACTGTACTGAGTTTTACTCTCCCTTCTCGTCTGAAACATGTCAACACCTACATTGATACATCACTGCTAACTACCACCCACCCCTCCAACCCAGGACTGTACTGAGCTCCACTCTCCCTTCTCGTCTGAAATCATTAACCAGGTTCCAATTATGTATGTCAATCAACTTATTTGTCGACAAGAAACCCTTGGCAAAATTACCCCAGCTGAGAGTCTTCTTTACAGCTGATGAACATGTAAATTAATTAATTGAGATACAAAGGTGTTTTACTGTACCTTTATGTCTACATGTTCCAGTGTCCTGGTCACAGTTGCCTTCTTTACAGTTATCACAGGTCAGGTTACAGAAGGAGCCGTGGTAGCCACTGGTACACCCCTTGGTACATTCGCCTGATGCATCATTGCAAGTTTCGTCTATGCAGGTCGCGCATGTATGGGTGCAATCTGAGCCATAAAATCCTCTCTGACATTCTTTGATGCATTCGCCTGTTATCATTTTACAAACGTTTCCCGTGCAATTATGGCATGCCTGGCGACAGAAGGTTCCGTAAAATCCTGACCTACAGGTGTTGCAAGCTCCATTTTTGTCACACTGTTCATCGTAACATTGATCTGGACATGAAGACTCACACGTCTTTCCATGGAATCCCTTCCTACACCCTCTACTACACGTCCCGTCTCTCTCGCAGTCATCGCCGAAACATTCACGTGGACAGATGAACTCGCATTCCTCTCCATAGTGACCCTGCACACATCCTCTATTACACTTCCCGTCTCTGTCACAGTCTCTGTTGGCCCCTGCACACCCATCACTGCACTCGAACTCACAGGTTGAACCATACTGACCCGCTACACACTGGACACAGTCTCCTGTCAGCTGATCACACCCAGACTTACAGTGTGGGGCACAGGTTTGGTGGCATTGGTCTCCATAGCTTCCAGTTGTGCAGCCATCAACACACGTCCCGTTCCTCTCACACCTCTTGTCTACACAACCCGCACTACAGAGAGACCCACAGTCTGCTCCATACCAGCCCTGGATACATCTTGTACAGTTGCCCAACTCTTCGTCGCAGAAACAATTAGGAGAGCACGATTGCTTACAAAACTCTCCGAACCATCCAGGTTTGCAGCCTTCCAAACAATCATCCCTTCTAGCCGTTGGACATTTGTTGTTCAAACAATTATCATTCGACTTGCATTTCTCACCTGCCAACAGAAAAGGAAATTGCTTCTTTCATGCACAGTAGTGACGCTAAAAATAATATATCGGTTATTTCTTAATATCATTTAGTAATCAAAGGACTAGTTGCATCATCGTACCCTAAGGCAACCAACTCAATGTCCCGATAGTCATGTTTACAAGTTAAAATTCAAAGTTTTCTATGAATTTTGGGAATCTTTTCCGTAATAAATAGCGGAATCGAGGTATTAAATAGTTACAGATGCAATGTAACGACTTTATATTCAATGTGATGAAAAGAAAATATGCAAAGATACACACTTGAGAAGAGAGAACGGATATCAGTTTGGCTTCTAACGAGAGACTCAGCCCAATGTGATTGATTAATGTGCTATTATTACGAAGAATTCTACCTAAGCAATTTGATTCATTGCCAGGCATCTTTTGCTGACAGGATTTCAGAGCCCAGCCCCCGCTGAAATCTCTGAAGTGTTTTGTTACAGATTGAGTTTGCCGATTACTGTGCCAGAGATGGTGGCACAAAAGTGATCTCAGTACATGTACCGAATTGAACACCTGTGGGACCATCTTGGACGCGACAAATCAACAAGTGCTATCTAGATATACAGACATGAGAGGCACTGTCAAAGGTCCAACAGGAAAGTTGGCTAAGAAACCCGACAGAAGTTATAAGACCAACCCCATCAGTGTCATGCTTGTGTACTCGCTGGGGTGCTACACACGGTATCGGCTGTGTTAAACTGTGTGTCTTATCAGCTATTCGGGTTAAATTCTACGCTAAATTTACCTGTGGTTCACCGATTGGAAGTCACTTTTGTCAGCGAGTTCATCAGCTTGAGATTTGTAAAACAATCTACATATATAAAAAAGTTAAGCACCTCCTAAATTCTAAAACACAAAATGATGCTACGGCAAATTAAAGTTACTGTACCGTGAATAAATTTTTTACATTTTTTAAATTTTATTTCTTTTTGAGGTATATGTACATTTAGGTTCAAACTACAAAGAAAGTGACATTTTACATAGCAACATTTAAGGCGAATTTTGCATACATGCAAGTATGCACAGGTTGTATCAAGTTTCCAATTACAATGGTAACAAAGGCAAATTTTTTTTATAAAATTAGTGTTTGAATAGTAAATGGCAGGATGACCAAAATTTCATATATTTTGAGTATTTGCAATTGGAATAAGAGTTGTATTTGTCGATGTTATATATTTTCTGCAGATCATTTTGAATGTATGTGAAGTTTGGTTTCAAACCTAATTGTTTTGCTTTGTGGTGTATTTCACATTTGTAATTTGTAATCATGTACAATACCCTGTTTCTGTATTCGGGGTATCCAAGACAAATGGTTCATTTGGAACTTTATTTTCGCTTCAGTGTACGTCTCTATCCATTCCTTAACTTTGTTCCATAAGTTTTTAACAATTGTACAATCGAAAAATAGATGACTTATGGTCTCTTTCTCTTTATCACAAAAACTGCATTTATTTTCATCTTTTAATTTCATCTTTTTGCAAAAGATCATTTGTCGGCAGAATTCTATGAAGTATGGAATATTGAAACCATTTTGTTTTGGAATTTAGATTAGACATGAAGGGTATTTCTTTTATGTTATTCCATTCGCTTTCATTAATTGAACATTCAAGATCTAATTCCCACTTTTTTCTGTACTTGCATTCTGTCATAATGTTTTCTGTCTATTGTAATATATCATAAATGCTCCAAAATCCCTTTTTCTTAGTAGCTATAATTTCAATAAAGTATGGGATAAGTGGCATTTCTAGTTTTTTTTTCTATTTTAATTTTGTATTTAAAAAATATGTTTTTATTGCCTGGATAATGCCAGCATATTCTAGGAAATGTGTCTTGCATTTGTATATTCCAGTTATTTCTATGAAATTTAGAAATTTACCGTCACTTTTGATTATATCATTTATCAGGTAAATACCGGATTTTGACATATTCTTATTATTTATAGACTTGTTGTTTATTCTAACATTGTCGTTACTCCATATTGGTTGGAATAAGATATCAGATTGAGTTTTAACGGTATTCCCCATTTTTAGCTCACCTTTACAAAGTAAATGTGAGCTTATGTCATGGCGCTTCGTCCGTCGTCCGTCTGTCTGTCCGTCCGTCCGTCCGTCCGTCCGTCCGTAAACTATCAGGAAAAAGACTACTCCTCCTAAACGAATCCAGATATCATTCTGAAATTGTAGTATGTTATACCCATGGTGATTCCTCACAGAAAGGTAGACGTTTCAGTTTTGAGAATCCAAGATGGCCGCTAAGGCAGCCATATTGAATTTTCAATTAGATTTCACGAAAAAGACTACTCCTCCTAAACAAATCAAGATATCATTCTGAAATTGTAGTATGTTATACCCATGGTGATTCCTCACAGAAAGGTAGACGTTTCAGTTTTGAGAATCCAAGATGGCCGCTATGGCAGCCATATTGAATTTTCAATTAGATTTCATGAAAAGACTACTCTTTCTAAACCAATCTAGATATCATTCTGAAATTGTATTATGTTATACCCATGGTGATTCCTCACAGAAAGGTAGACGTTTCAGTTTTGAGAATCCAAGATGGCCGCCATGACAGCCATATTGAATTTTCAATGAGATTTCATGAAAATGACTACTTCTCCTAAACCAATCCAGATATCATTTTCATATTGTAGTATGTTATACCTATAGTGATTCCTCCCACAAAGGTAGACGTTTCAGTTTTGAGAATCCAAGATGGCTGCGATAGCATCCATATTGACTTTTCAGCTGCAGATAACACATCATTATTACTAAATTTTAAGCTTTCATCAAGTGATCACTCGCACTATATAAATTCTCTAATTTGAACTTACTAATCATAATTTTATCTTGAATATAGAATATTTAAGATTGTCATGCAAGTTGTTCTATATTTTAAGTGTTTCTAAAACATTAAGATGAAAGACAAACATAATTAATTAATTTGTTTAAAATATTTATGGCAACTAGCTGCAAAAACCCAATGACATTAAACATCATGTTAGATTTTGAACAATGGTATCTCCCTTATATTCCTTTAAATACCACACATAAGGGGTCAACCAGAGTTCAGATATTTCTGTTGAGTCCACTATGCTGTCTAATACACATCCCAATACAGGCTGCTAGCATCATAGTGTCAGCTGCTAGTCTGTTGCATAATCAACCTGACCCAATTGATATGGTAGAGCATTATGCTATATGGCCATGTGTATGCAATAAGAGTTATGGAAATTAGACTTGTATTCTCATGACAGTGATATGTTCTTTCTAAGAATAACAACTTACACAAAACTTGTCACTTGTTTTGTGTTTAGCAATCTACATGATAAGTTGATGTGGAAAGAGTTATTTTGCATCAGGTTCCAGTTCCTGTGTTTTACTCATATTTGTACCATTTCTATATCTAACAGCAGTTCTTCTTGACACAAAATCAATTTAGGACATAAGCTAACTTTATTTTGTGAAATTATATATATTTTTCACAACAATTCATGTTCTCTCCCGTCAAGTCTATTAATACCACACATAAGGGCTTAGCCAGAGTTCAGGTTTACATGCTCAGCACACTAGGATGCTTCTCCAAATATACGTACACAAAGCCAAATACACAAATTGCTACACTCTCCTTAAGGATCTGGGGCTAGCAGCCCTGCCTGCTTGTATATTGCATAGTAATCCTGACCTAATTGATTAATAGAACATAATGGACTTTATGGAAAGTATATAAATTGTCTTTATGAAAAGTATACTTGTATTCTATCAATAGTAATACTTTTTACAAATAACAATTTAAACAAGTCAAGAATCAGCTTTTGTGTACAACAATCTGCACAATGAGTTAATATTAACAAGTCAAGAATCTGCTTTTATGTTCAGTTATCTACATGATAAGTTAATAATAGAGGTATTTTGTATCAGGTTCCAGTTCCAATAGCATGTGTTTTATAAATACCTGTAAAAATAAATGATAATTGTATCATGCTGAAGGGGTTCTGTGAACAACATGTCGTCATAGAAGTCATTATTTTTCAATTAGATTTCAGGCCAAGTACTACTCCTACTAAATCAATTAAGATATTCTGAAAAGTGAGTATTTTTTTATATAGTGATTCCTGACAAAGACGCATTTATTTTATTATCAAGAATCCAAGATGGTCAATACGTCAATTATATTGAATTTTCAATTAGATTTCATGAAATTCATTGAAAAGAATACATTTCCTGATCAATCAAATCAATGTCATTATATTTGTATTGATACGCTTGTTGTAATATTTATCAACACTATAAATACAGTTACAAAAAACTGTATGAATCATCTTTATCCGCGAACAGCCTGAAGCATGACTGTTTTAATAAATCCTTTCCGTTTTACATAATTCCTGACACTTCATATATATGGCAAATAACATAGCCAGTGAGGGATAAATATACATTTTATAATCATCTATATCTGATTACGGTCTGAACAATGATTATCTAGATAATTATAATGATCATTCAATTCAAACAAATCCTTTTCAAAAGCATTTAAAATGATTAAATTTGTTCACTCCCAACACTAACTGTTAGGTTTTTTAGTCCATTGTTCCCATGCAATTAATTTATTCCAAATTGAAAATTTTGGTTAATGAATAACAAATTATCTTTTATTTTGTTTGTCATGCTAATAAAAGATATCATTTAATATTCATCTTCAAAACTAATTGAACAGCTGTCTGAACAATTCTTTTTTTACAAAGTCTTTCTCACCAATTCTCTCTGTTTGTTAAGATACTTCAATAAACATATTACTGAGTTGACCTCCAGATTATTTCCATTGCAAACCTCTCTTCTACCCCCACCCCTTCTATCCCCCCTTTCCCTCCTCCCCTTTTTTCTCCTGACCTTCCATTGCAATCCTATCCCACATTCCTTCTATGCCCACATAAAAGTAGCATTTTGAAGATTAAAAAGTCCAAGATGGTCACCAATTTAGCCATAGATATACAATAATGTTATACAAAAACCTACTGCTTGTTAACAAATCATGATTATATCATTCTTGTATTAATGTTTGTTCAAACTCTAGTGGTTTCCAACAGAAGAATAGCATTTTAAAAGATAAAAAAATCATGATGGCAGCCATAATCAATTATCATATAAAAGATGGTTACACAATTAAACCATATTACCACATCATTCATTTTAAGGTGAGCTTCTGTACCCTCAGTACTTTTATTTTGTTAAAGCATCCCCATGCCTTTAAAACATCTTTCCAAAAATCGTTTGTTCTTGGGGTACAAACTTGCTCAATGCGGGATGATTCAGTGTATTGATAAAAATCTCTGTGCATTGGTGAATAAATGTATGACTCTTTTACATAAAAATGTTGATTTTGTAATAATTTCTTCAAAGAAAGATCGTCCATGTAGACAATTTATGAAATTACGATTGAAATTGTAATGGTACTGAAATTTCACCCAAAATAAGTTTTGCTGTAGTGCCAAAACTGGGCAATAGACAATGGGTTTCAGGCATTAAAAATAACATTTGTGTTACCGACTTGACTTCCACACATCAAATCATCTCTTATCTTAAAAATAAGGAAGTAACAGGTCGTTGAAATGGCATCCCATTTTTCAACAGTTATTGTCCATAATTGACGAAATGGCTGGAATCATACGATTTTGGAATACTCTTTGGATTCTTTTGAGTTCAATCTGTTAATCAAACGCTTCTCATTGATTTCTAGGGGTGATTACAGTTGACACTGACCATGCATCTTTTGTTATTACACCATTTTCCTTGAATTTAGTTTTTTTGAGATTTAGCGACTTTGAAGGTTATTAGAGGTCTAAATTGTGACTTTTGACTAACATTTTATACTAAAGTTTGACCTAAGGGCTCGGAAGATTTGAATTACCCACATCACAACTACCAATAACAACTTTCTTTTATCAGCCTAATGTAACTTGTTTTTTGACATAAAACTGCAACAATTTTATGAATGCTAATATCCAAAAGATGCGAAACGTTATCCGGATGAAACTTTCTTCCATTAACTACTAAATTATAATTCTATCATACCATACGATTATTTCTACAATCACATTGCCTTCTTTTTGATCAGGTAACTTTTGTTGCTGAAAAAACGTGGGGGTGCTTAATTTTTTCCGTATGTATAAATAGGTTTCCTTATGTTATGTAAGACAATGGTAATGAACGGGTTTTCATAATGTCCAAATAAGAAAACAAAATCTTACAATTAAAGTTAACCATATTTTCTAACTTTTTCTAACAAAAAAATGAACATATATACAGGTAACAAATTATTTAAGAACAATATGGAGTAAATGCAAAATTGCTTTAAAGCAAGGACATTGACATATTAGTTCACTTTGGTATTGTTTTGTGAAATGGTCAACAGCAGAATTAAATTTATAAAATTTGAAATATGAAATAGAGGTGATGCGAAATCGAATTTGAATTTAACATACAACAGTAATTTTTTTTCAAAAATTTAAATCCAACTGTTTGACTAACACATTGCCAACATGAAATTTCATAAACAATCCACACCCTTTGCTCTGTGTTTCACCAGACCTTATGAAGTATATCAATATACAAGTTAGAAAGGGATAAGTAAGCAGCGACACAATAGTAAATTCTAAATCTAAAATGGTTATAACCTATATTTTGAGAAGGCAAATCTAGCGGGCGATCAAACTCACTTTCTAGTGTTGCTCCAAGGGCATGTTAAATCACTACAATTTAAAATGGCAACTATGTTTGTTAACCCTAACCCAGGCTAATAAGCGCTTTTTGATACTAATACACCTGTTTTACTGGGCAAAACGAGTCCATGGAATATTTGCGGAAGCAATTCCCTTGTTATGCCGTGAAGCCACGCAAGTCTTCCTTCTATTTCCGTATGCTTCCATCAGTTAGCGCAGTTAATCTGTAGTCCTTCCTCGTCTTCCGCAGGCTTAAGCGGGCTTGCCTGAGCCCAAAACCTTTCGCAAACGTTCGTTTGAACATGTTCAAAAGAACGTTTCCGGGAAAAAAAGTCTGTACCCTTCCATAGTGAATCCGTGAACAATCCGTAATATCAGCAAATATTCCGCTATTAGTACCTTTACAAACGCGAAAGCCACAAGTTTTCAGCAAGTCTTCTGCACATATTCCTTTGCTTTCCGTGTGGTATCAAACGATACGGACGGCCTGCTTTCACGTGAGGACGACCATGGCAGACTGTCGCCTCCGTATGGCAAACGCAATGATAGTGGAACGTTCACGGTGAAGACGAGGAAGAATAAGAGAATGTATCTGGCAACTAGAACAATGCTACGGATTATTCATGGAATAGGCACGGTATATTCGAACTGTTTACGGACTACACAGGACTACTTATGGAGGTCGCGGAATGATCAGGGGCTTTTTACGGACTAGGATTTCAGGGGTATAAAAGGCACAATAATTTGACAATTTTTTTTATCTTTAAATCATTCCTTTTTGGTTATTTTTTTTAAAATTGACTTTATTTGGCGGTAGTAGAGAAAACCAAGATATCGAACACATCCAATTTGACAATTTGTTGCTTTTGTGACTATTAAATCATTTTGGTTATTTATCTCTTAAAATTAACTTTATTCATCGGTAGCAGTGAAATCAGATCTTTCTGGATGTGTACCCACTTACCACAGGTCTGTCTTTTTGGTATTTTCAGGTTTCTGATATGTTTGATATTCTTTTGCGTTTCTATGGAAATGCGTTTTCAAATTGAAATTTCAACTCTGGTCAAAATACTTGCTTTAAAGTTCAGAATCTATCAAATCAAAACGTTATTTTAAGACAAGTGAAAAATCGAAATAGAGCATTTTCAGAAAATAAGAAGTACATGTAGTCATCCATTCGTTCATTTTCTATGTAATTTACAACACTCTTGGATTTGCAATACGATCTTGATCAACGAGTAGGGGATTCTGTGGGGATTGAATGCAATATTAATGGACTAATCATCATTAATTGAATTATAGCATGTAGCCGTACATGTATGTCTATCCTGAAACTGTTTGTATATATGTGAAGCATGTCGCTGTTGAAACACATCAGACATTATGACCGGAAGGGAAAGGGTAAGGGAAATATTCACAGTAATACTAAATTCAAATGCTTAGTATGACATGCGCTTCAAGCCTATGAAACAGTTAGGTACACTGTTAACAATCACGACACAGTAAACATTCCACATTTTTAATAACACCATAAAGAATTTGAATGGCATAGCAAACATGTTACAGGTATTGTCAAATGACATTATTTGTTTGTAATGTCCACTACTATACAGTCAAGGCAACTGCACTCTTTGTTCATCTTTGTGTTCATCTCTGTGTTCATATCTGTGTTCATTTCTGTGTTTTCTGCTTGACGAATAGTTGCCAAGAGACCTGCCAGATCATGCATGTTGTCCGTCACACGCCACTGCCCAGGTGTGATGGTGTGATCATCGTCTTCTCTATTACTATTGAGTCAGTATGTTCTGGCGACAGACAGCAGCTTCAACCATGGTTCTGACTGTACCTGGACCCTGTTGCAATGTCGTGAAAAGGAACTGCCAGCAGTTGGCAAAGATTCCAAAAGCATTTTCGACAACTCTGCGTGCCCTTGATATTCTGTAGTTGTAGGCCAATTCTTCTTCTGTGAGCCCCCCTTTGGAGTATGGCTTCATGAGGTTATTTCCGAGGCCAAAAGTGTCATCACCGAGAAGGAAGTATGCCATGTCGACGTATTAGAGAGACTCTGGTGTCGGCAAATTGATGCTGCCATCTTCGATGCAATCCTTCAGCTCTGAGGCATTGAAGATCTGGGCATCGGACATATGGCCCATATCCCCAACATCAATCCACAGAAATCTGTAATTGGCGTCCACCAACGCAAGCAGGACGATGGAGAAGAACCCCTTGTAGTTGTGGTAGAGACTTCCAGAAGATGGTGGCTTTCTAATGGCGACGTGCTTCCCATCCAGGACACCCACCGCGTGGGGGCGGTTCCACCTGTCTTGGAAGTCCCAGCTCAGTGTTCTCCATTCCTGCTCAGTATGTGGACACTGCATTACTTCGTCTGTGTATTGGTCTATTATGGCCTGACATACATCGGGAAGGGAACTTGCAATTGTGTGGCGAGATACCCTTAAGTTATATGACAGCGAAGGATACTTGTCTCCAGAAGCCAGATGACGCATGGTGACAGCAAGCTTAAGACAGTGAGGGCAGGTCTGAAGTTAGTTATTGGTTAGTCCAGGCGCCAAGGCTGTCAGCAGCTCATCGAAGAGGTTAGGTGGCACTCGGAGGTAGTTGAAGAACGACTGCTTGTCTCCGAACTGAAGCTCCTCCATAAGATTGTCATAGTTACCAAGATCAATTCTTCGCTCCACTCTCAACCACGAACGCACCCAAAACCGTTTGGGGGTGTATGCCCTTTTTTTCACTGGTATTTCCTCCCGGGTGTCAACTTCTCGTTTCAATTCGTTGTATTCATGAAGCAGCAGCAAGGCGTTGAGTAACTCGATGTCGTTAGCTGTCAATTATAGAATGCTCCTTCCGTCTGCAAAACAGCGATTTCATAGGCGGATTCAAGGGCAAATGATTGATCTTTGCCGATTTTGTCACATTTATGACGTGAGTGATATGTCACAAATCGCGGTTGCCGAAGGTTTTCCGCACTTTATACGCAGTGTAAATTGCAAGTATTTGGCAGATATTCCGTATGGCTCACAGTTATTACCCGCCAAACGGATTAGTGCCGCCACATGTTGCAGTTATATATATTTTCCGTAGCTTCTGAGTGTGCTAAACAAATTATCTGAATGTTTTTAATGTTTATTATCCGCAGTGTTCCGCAGTTTCTCCTTGTGCTTTCCGCCTCCTAGCTATAGCTGTGTCGTAATTTAACCGTATTTTTACCATAGTATCCGTGAGCATTCCGAAAGTATTCCGAAACAATGTGAAATTCACATTTTCCGTAGGATTTTGTCCTAATTTCCGCGTGAAAAAAAACGAAGCTCTTCTGAAGAGGCGATTCCGCGAATGTCCGCGAGTACCAAAGGGGTCTGTAGCTCAGTGTAATGTTTTTCTATGGAAGAATTCATGAAATGAACTAGGTATTCAAACCTAAACCTATTGTTTGTAATTTCCCACAGCGTACAGTTCCCGAATATGTACAGTTTGACTGTTAACGATACTTGACCACTGCTATCTCTATCGAAGATATTTAGAAAGTACTCCGCAATCCCAATCTTGTGATGATCAACAGCTGTACACAGTCATGACTAGAAACCTAATGAAATACATATACATAACAGAGACCAACGTTTTCTTCAGCTCAGCAGTTATCTATATGAATTCAAAACTAGCTTTGATGTTTAGAAATATTGAGTGATAAGTAGAAATCTAATGATATATGTGTACATACCCGAGACCAACGTTTTTTTCAGCTCAGCACTTATCTATATGAGTTAACAACTATCTTAGATATTGAGAGTTTATGAGAATGTATCAAGGTTATTAGCCTGTACACAGTGATGACTAGAAACCTACTGACATAAATGTACATACCAGAGACCACCCAGATAACCAGAAACACGACACCTCCTGATAGCTTCATCGTTACGACTGCAGAGAGAGACTGGGATCAGCTGATTTAACTAATTAATGTTTCCTGATCATGAGTGATGACTAATTATGAAACCTGTTTTCATTTCAAATCAGTCCAAAACTATAATTTTAAAAATGTTTGAATTCTGATATTTGAAGGGTCTGTGGCACGTTTATAGGAGAAATTATATATCGTCATCATAACCTCATGTTTTCTCGGTATACATTAATTAGTTGATGGCGGAAATATTAACTTACAAAGGTCACACTTCTCAACCTTGTTATCCGTAGTCATAGACGAAATTATCAAGTGTCATACTTAATCTCTTGGCGTCTTTTTTGTGGGAACATCTTTATAGTATAAACGCCCGTAGCTGTTCCCGATATGACACATTGTTTTTATTTCTACTTTTCACAATTGGTAACCTTTTTGTATCGTGCTGGTTCATCTTTAAAACAAAATATGTTCATATATTTACAATAAATATATACATATTGTTAATACAACTTTGCTTTTAAATTGTCAGTTTACTCTCAAGCGGAAGCCTGAAGATGATGCATGCTGGCAGTTTAGGTAAGAATATATTTAGTTTTACTGGAAATATCAAGAAATAAAACAATTTTTATCCCGTTTTACTTCTAAAGGATAAATGATGGGAAAACTCTGTAATAATGAGACATGAAAATAAATGTCCACATATTCGCATGTTACAGGTTGTCTTATCCTGCTGGCCAATCTCTCGCCGGTGTCCGGTCTGTGTTCAACGTGTCTACAAGAACGTTGCTATGACAACGGAGAGTGCAAGATCGGGTGTGTTCCCGGGTATGTGGGTCAATACTGTGATGATGCTTGTCCATCCGGGTGCTTGAACAAGGCATGCCATCTATCAATAAAGAACAGAACTGTCACCTGCACAGACGGATGTGAACCAGGCTACTGCCATACCAAGTGTGACGTGCCCTGTCCAGGAGACTGTGCGACTTGTGACAGACAGTGTGACTCCTGCAATGTGACTCTCTGTCCTGAACGTCGGTATGGATCTGACTGCAGCAGGGTCTGTGATGAACGGTACGGGAAATGTGACCGAGAGACAGGGCGGTGCGTCAGATGTATACGGGGATACTACGGTCAAGTATGTACCCAGAAGTGCCCGGAGTGTTTCACTCGAGAAGACATCATGTTCGACAAGTGTCTGTCCTATTGTGACAATTGTAAATCACAAGGTAAGGCTCTTGTTATCTAGCATGGACACAATATCAAAACGATAATATCCTTTAACATGGAAAGGTTAAATACCTCTTCATAAGGCTAGGAAATGTTGTTATAAGTGTTACCTTCAAGGTTGATAGGAAATGTATATAACTCTATCAATATCTGTCCAATGTATTGAGTAACAGTTTATCGAGGTTAATTGTCCAAAAGGTCATTCTTTAACACTTTACTGAAACATCTCTTTAATTTTATTATCAAAATGTTGTATAAAGTCTTTTCAATTTAAAAAAATTTAGTAAGTTATGTGTGTGTTTGAATAAGGGAGTTACATTTTTTATACAATTATATGTTTTTGAGTTGTAGGAGATTGTGTAAAGTATTTAGTTTTTAGAATTTATCTAACATGGGGCTTCAAGTATTTGTATGTTTTTTCAATGGTTATGAAAGTTGTGTCCTTGGTTCAAATGTCACCTCCAATTCTATATTAGGATATAAATAGGAGAATCTAACTTGTAACCTCATGAGAGATAAGTAAATTTAAAATGTTCCATTTGTGTTCCTTAAAGGCAGATTAAATATCCCTCCATCGATATTGTTGGTGCCAAACTTAAGTCTTCAAGTCCTGTCACCGTATCTCCCAATAATTGCAGCAGTACATGAAGTAATGACTTGTTTACCCTAAACTGTACATAATCATAAACTTTACATTTGAATAGTTAGAAATGAAAGTCATGACAGGGTCAAACAAATTACAACGAATGACATGCCATCAAATCAATCACAGGTTATTGGATATGAATGATAGAAACTAAATACTGATATGTGATAAACATTAATGCTGTGTTCCGGCATTGACATTAAACATGAAATGATAAATCACCAACATATACACAAAGAACTTAGTTAAGCACCACCAATGTTTTCAGAAAATAATCTTCTGCTAATAAACCATACAAGGTTCCAGAAAAACAATTAGGGTTTTTCGATAGAACGATCATTTAGCAGTGTAGAAATGAAAACTTCACTAAATTTACAATTCACTGTCTCTGGATAACTTATTTCCCCCAACTTGGTATTTTTGAAAATTCAAGTTTACTTATAACTGAAAATGAAAGTAAATATTTTTTGCTGCAATATGGTTATGATAATTCTCTTGACTGAATTGATGATTTTAGGTAAGGACCTCTTAGCAAATGTTAGTCGTTAGAGCAGTATGAGCATTCAAAATCACAAAATTATCAAATATCAAATTTGAAAAAAACTTCCCTAAGAAAAAACTGGCGACTCTTTAAGATAATGGCTTATTTAAAGGGAGAAGAAGTGTTTGACCCACAAGTCCAACTCAAAGAATCTCAAATTCACTCACAGATTTGAAAAATTTCGAAATTTTCTCAATTATGGTTGAAAAAAGTACTGAAAATTCAATGTCCTGCTAGGCTTTTATCGTGCATGATAAAAGGGGTTTCTCTAATTGAATGTCAACTAGGGATCAAAAATGTTATTTTAGATTGAAAAAATCCAAAGTTTCATGCGTGGTTTCTCACCAGACAATAGTTATATTTTGCCAAATTTCAGTGGTCTCACATTTTTTCTCATATTTTCAATTATTTCGTGTTATAAGGATTTTTACGTCAATTAAATAATAAATAAAACGGCAATTGTTATATCTAGAGTGGTCAATACATCAAACATATCACAATATTCAAAGAGCTCCCAATTTCATTTTACAAAATGGGCGGTGCTTAATTAAGTTCTTTGTGTATATATGTAAAATCTAATTCGCCAGTTTTTCCCCTAAAGTTTTGCGACAACATTCCCCCGTAGGAAAAAGGTCAGGGTCAGAGGTTTTAATATGAGTATACTGTTGTCAATTCAACTGGAAACAGTCAGTCATATTTATTGAGATCTTTAAATTCAGGTAATGACCTGTGCAACTTATTCTATTGCAGCTGCTTCCCATAAATTTGTTCACTTACCTTCGTATTCTAGTGCAAATATCATGTAAATTGGAAACTCTTTGAGGCCTCTTGGCAAAAACGAAACCGATAATGTTGAGATTTCACTACATAAGTTAAGATTAAGTTTGCGTTAACAAATTCGTATATCATACCAAGAAATAACCGTAACATTTGTGGCGGGTCAAAATTTCGAAAACAGTGTTTTTTAATTTTTTCAACAAAAATCCTTCATAAGTGATATATATAGCTTTATAGCTTATTTATATGTGTTCCTCTGCAGTGAGGCAATGCAATTATGGATTTAAGTTTATATAGATTATTCAAATCGTAATTTAAGAAAATCTGAATTTCACAAATATGACTCCCTCTGTCTATTTAACCATGCCAGATATCGAAATTCACCCCAAGTGTCGAAATGTTCCCGAAATATTTTTTTGGAAAGGTTATTTTACACATTGACAATTGATTATCGTTTGCTAGTGGGTTTTGAAGTTATTTTAGAAACGTCAAAACGAAACCCAAATTACATGATATTTGCACTAAGATAAACAAGCAATTCAAATTTAAGGTACGCATCTGTATTATTGGGAAATCTTTATTTAGATACTTTTGTCTATTATGGATTTTTTTAAATTAAGGGACATGTCCTGCTGGTTTCCATGGCGACGCCTGTCAAGTTCAATGTTCCCCTGGCTGCAATAAACCAGAACTTGGATGTAACCGAGCAACAGGAGAATGTTCTACTGGGTGTGTGTCTGGATATCACGGGCTGACCTGTAACTACACGTGTAGCAGATTCTGTGTAGGCGGGGTATGTAACCAACACGACGGGGTCTGTAAATTTGGATGCATCAGTGGATACAAAGTCAACTTCAATGTCTGCATTGAAGGTATGTATCTCAAACCGAAAAATGAAAAAAAAATAGTATTTCCTTTTTTTCTGTCTCAGTCTTGGAGATCCTGCACTTATATGGAATTTTCATTGAATTTAATGTTTAACCCGTGACTCCCTATATTCCTTTACAAAGTTTTCGTTTGACATTGTGATTATCTAATCAAAGGTGATCAATGTGAGCACCCTTTTGTGTCAACAGCAACACATGTTCTAGAATCAAATGCTATTCGACTGTCTTGGTGATGACGATTCTCGGGCTTGTCTGGAGATTTTAGACAGTTGAAGCTTTGTGCTTCCAGAATGACAAATCCAAGACACCCCTCATTAACCTGAATATCACCTGAGCGTATAACACAAATCACTTATATTCACAAGAACGCAAACGTTATTTGTCAATGACTCAATGTGATACCTGAAATTTTCGTTGGATTGATAAAGGGATATAACCGACTATGTCTGCTTGTTATGTTTAGGTAGGTTTTTGTAGGAAGTGTGTATATAATTCAAAATGTTTCTCCTTTCATTAAGCCATGAATGATTGTGGAGAATTGCATTCGTCAGTAACGGCTAACCTACCTTTTCAGGGGTCGCTGTTTATGTGCCACGTTTGGAACAATTTAGGAATTTGTTACCATTCATACAAATTAGAACAAACCCTCAACGTAGGCGGCATGCCTCTATACATTTTATGTGCGCTTTAGCAGATTTATAAGAAACCAAGCCCACGGGGGGCAACATGACACAGCCCAAAGGCTACCGACACTTTTAATTAGCTCACTCAATAAATATTACTACAATCTATTCGTTCCTTTCCAAAAAGTTTTCGTATGTATTTGTTGTAAATTTGGAAAAGATTTTAAATACATACCAGATCATATCACGGTCACCATCAAGGTATTGCGACAATGCTTTATTTCAACTATCATTACTTGAATTGTATTCAATATAAAATGACAATAGCTTGTGTTACCTTGAATTTCAAAGGTAAAGGTTACGGGATAACGTTAATGTAATATGTACATGTACGCTTTAATCATGACTTTTAATAAAATACATTTTTATATTCACGCACTTGATATAATTTTAAATCAGTAACCGTGTATGAACAATTAAAATATGCATGATTAAGATTGTTAAAATATTTCTTTATGTAAATGTTGACTTACGGTAAGGGAGTATACATGTAGGCTCGCCAAAACTTCATAAAACATACAAAGAGCAAATACTCGATAAACAAACTCTTAGGAATATTGGTATATCACAATTAGTAACTATAGAGTTTAAAAACCCCAGCAAAGTGACTTAGTTCGGACGATTTTAACCATGGTTAGGAGACATAACTCTTCTTTATAAGGAGATATTTTGTTTTAACTGCTTGACAGGTAATATGAAGAAACACACATCTAACACCTGTAAAAATTAAATAACTTGAACACATTAATATCAATATAGCTTTCCTATATCGAACAGGTATTTTGTTCGTTTGATAAACAATGAAGATTCCGAATAGCTACAGAGGTCGTTTCCATGAAAACATTAGCTGCAATCCAGTTTCCTGGGAAAATGTCGGAAAACGAAACAATGAGCAGAATGCAACTAAGGAGATTCCTCTGTGTTGGATCGTGTTGGATCATTACATTATTTGAATAACGTATAAGAAGTTTAAACTATGTGATGTTAATCAATTATTCTTACAGACATAAGGTAATTCAAATCTTAAGATTAAAGAATCATCAGGGGTAGTGGCTCTTTGTATTGTTATAATTCAGACATTGAGTTTTGGCCAATTCATAAAAGTTCTATAGCTGCTTTGCAAACATGTAAATTTCTTGAACTAATGCAATGTCTCTAGATTTAATGACGGCTCACAATCGGTAAATGCAGATATATTGCCACCACTTATGATATCCAATTTTAATTCATAAAATAGAAAGCGCATCTTTTACTCAATTGTGTTCATGGTCATCACAATTTTTTCACATCATGCAATATTCGAACAACTAATGTTAAAGGCTTCCTATCAATTAAGGAAAAACAAGTAAATGTCCCTTCAATTTTTCATTATCAGCAATTGCCATAACATTGACAATATGGTCCTAATGAATGTATTTCAGTTAGAGGACAATAGTTGTTAAGTAAGACCATCCTGCTGATAAATAGCATGTGTCCAAGACATACACTGAATTTGATCAAGCACTATAACCAACCAATGAGATGACTTGTATTAGTGTCATTCGTATAAACAGCCTCATTAATATTCATCTATAGGCCTACATGCAAACTAGATACTCTGTCAAATGGATACAACATAATCCTTCAATTTGTATAATAAAGTCTCCTTCTATGAGATATGGCTCTTTTAGCGATTTGCATGGACTTTTCGCTATTTTGGATGGTTGCCATGGAAACGGTTTTCTGCAAAATTCTTGCAATAGCGATCGTCTTGCAAACATAATTTCCTGGCATTTCAATGTGTCTTACAGTTTATATGAGGTCAGACAAGATATAGCAGAGCGATCATTTTTGTTCATGTTTCTTAGCTCTATTACTGGTAGATATGATAGATAGCTTCTTGCAAGCATTGCAGTTAAGTGATTTTGCAAAAAAGGATGATCAACGTCTTTGCTGAAAACAATAGGGATGTATCGGTATAGATTCTTGTTACATTAAAAAGAAATGTATACACAAATTACACGTGAGTAATATGATATAATCAGATATAACTACATACATGTTAAAGATAACACAAAATAATACAATACGCAACCATGATACAGGTGCACTGACGTACATCAATTAAACTATCTTATTAAAACTTAAACTGGCAAATCTGTTACTGTGCTCCGTGAGATATTGGTGAGAGTAATTCGATATAGTTTGTTTCGTCCCTTTGGTTCATTGGCAGATACGTGCAGGCTACATAAAGCGTTTAGTAACCATTCATAATGGATTGGTGTCCGAGTTTGTATAGGGAAGGATGGAGGAAGTGCACTCTTCATGTGAATGCATCATGCTTGACGTTCTTCACTTCTTTCTCTGATAATTTATTATGTGTTTTCCCTGGTTTTAGGATCCAACAATGCTGTGGCCATTGTTGTTCCAATCATTCTAGTCTGGTGAGTTGAATGCTTATTCATGTGATATGGTCTGTGTACACTATGATAAAATAGAATGGCCCCAAATTAGATGTTTATCAATGAAGTTTTTAGTTAACTTAAGAATAACATTTAACTTGACCGGAAGTGTAAGTGAGACCTCTCATGTTGCAACTATGGGCATTTCTCTTGAACATAACATTTTCTTACTGGTATCAAATATTCGTGTTCTCTGTTCAACCATATGAGTTACTTACATTACTGGAATGTATAAATGTTGCAGTTTTGTTGCTGTGATGGTGACTGCTGCTGTCATCTGGAGGAGACGTCGATACCGAAGGTAGTGATTACTCTCAGAACATTCAATATGTCAGTTGGTATCAAAATGTGATTCTTCTCTCGCTATTAACGGCTTGAAAATTCAAGTAAAGTTGTTCTTGAACTTTACAAACTTGTACTTTATTAAATCTTTTCTTTAAGAATTTATATCTTTTTAAGAATTTCAACAATCAAAGTTTTGTAATCGTTACAGAGTATTACTGACTGTCAAAACATAACTTCTTTTTTAGATACTAGGCCTATTACTTTAAGCCTACTACTGTTAGAAATGTGATGATATGGAGATTTTTAACTGAGTGTTTTTACCGTATCATTAATATCATATAATAGGAATGCAATTTGTATATTGCATGCATAATTCATATTTTTCCTATTAGATTATGTTAACGATGCCAAAAGATGCGAGGTTCATAATTTGTTTTATCATATAATAATCTAAGGACGGGGCTGCTATCAGTTTTTGTGAAGTTTCCATCGCCGCCGCTGCCGCCGCCGCCGCACTCGTACTACTAGCTATAACTTTTTTCCACTAAGCTTTCCAGAACTCTTATTCATACCTTACTACTCATACCTCGGGGGAACGATTTTGACACGTTCACTTTCAAGGTCAAAGGTCAAGGTCACGAGCTATGTATTCACTCTAAGAATTCCTTGTAAACGCGATAACTTGAAAAGTTTTTGTGCTATGAAGCTCTAACTTGGTATATATCATCCTTGGAAAAGTAAAAAATTTTGAAAAGGTTTTGGCTACAATCCGTCAAAGGTCAAGGTCACAGCAAGGTCATGACGTAAGCATGTTTTAGCGAAAATGCTTTATTTTAACTATGAACATTTTTAATCAATACATGATTGTTATACTCAATAAAAAGTGTTCAATGATTGTGTGACCTTGAAGGTCAAAGGTCAAGGTCATGAGATATGAGTTATTACAAAATGCACTAAATTGGAGTATAACTTTATCCCATTTAGCTTTTCAGAACTCATGAACATGTCTAAATGTTAATACTTCCAGGGAATCATTATGACGTGTTCACTTTCAAGTTCAAAGGTCAAGGTCACGAGTTATAAAATCACCACAAAATTCTTTGTAAACACGGTAACTTGAAAAGTTTTTGTGCTATGAAGCTCTAACTTGGTATATATCATCCTTGGAAAAGTAAAAAAATTTGAAAAGGTTTTGGCTACAATCTGTCAAAGGTCAAGGTCACAGCAAGGTCATGACTTAAGCATGGTTTAGCGAAAATGCTTAATTTTAACTATGATCACTTTTAATCAATACATGATTGTTATACTCAATAAAAAGTGTTCAATTATTGTGTGACCTTGAAGGTCAAAGGTCAAGGTCATGAGATATGAGTTATTGCAATTCCTTGTTAACACAATAACTTGAAAAGTTTTTGTGCTATGAAGTTTAGATTTTGTATATATTATCTCTTGAGAAGTACAACATTTTCAAAAAGTTTTGGGTACTAACTGTCGAAGGTCAAGGTCACAGCAAGGTAAACATATATGGAGAAAATGGATTAATTTAATTTTTAACACTTTATTTCATTACAATAATGTTATACTCAATGAAATGTGTTCATTGATTGTGTGACCTTGAGTGTCAAAGGTCAAGGTCACGAGAAAATTCTCAATTTGGTGAGGCCTGTAAAAGGCGGAACAGGGTAAGGCGAAACCCAAAGTTCCGGGGCTGCTCTGCTTTTGCGGTATCCCGCAAACGCTAATCTAGTGTTATTTAAGAAATAGAGTAGCCCTAACCATCATGTGTTTTGCAATAAAGTATAGTTTTGCCCTGAACTATTATAGTTAAATAACGAGGCCAAGTATATGTTTGACGTTATAATAGTTCAGGGCAAAACTATACTTTATTGCAAAACACATGATGGTTAGGGCTACTCTATTACTTTTCTAGTGTGTCGATTTTAACTCGATTTTAAAGCTATTTCTACTCCAAAATAATAAGCAAATTTTTAAAATCACATTCGGCAGCGAATTGAAACTCCTCAATTAGGGCTAGGGATAATGACGTCATATCCGATTGTTATTGACGTCATGTCCTATTGTTTCGTGACGTCACTCAAAAACTATAAGGTGTCGGCAAAAGTAGAGTTGTGAACAGTCGAGAAATATTCATTCATGAAATAATCGTTAATAGTGATAGACAGGTCCCCTACAATCTATAACATTTTATGTCTTATTTCCAGTGCACAGGCAAACATTTGGTTTTCATATAACACGAAATGTGTATGAACCACTTGCCAACGTCGCTACAGCAGGGGAAGTAGGTCTACCTCTAACTGCAATTTGGATACCATGTTTATCAGATAGATTTATTGCATCGATTACACCCTCCATTATATGATAACCATGTTTATCTGATAGCTTTATTGTATCGATTATACCGTCCAATATGTGATAAGCATGTTTATCCGATAGATTTATTGTATCGATTACAGCCTCCATTATATGATAACCAGTTTTATCATTCAATCAACTACATAAAGACCTAGATCTATGATCTCAATCATATTCCAGATCCACCAAACCCAGGACAGAACCTGTTGAGGACGGTGAGTTTGCAAATCTTAGATCTTTTCTTTAACTGATGTGTTGAATGGTTTGCTATTTGATATTGATTATGGGTAACCATGTTGTAGTCAGTAGAAGGTAACAGTGTGGGATGTCAGATATGGGGAGCCGTTTAGAGGGAATCAACGACTTACAGGAAAATAATACCTCCATGTAATAATAAGATAATGCAATTACAAACGCTTAGAATTACAATAATAAGATATTACAAACGATAAGAATACAATAATAAGATAATGCAATTACAAATGCTTAGAATTACAATAATAAGATAATGCAATTACAAACTGTTCAGAGAATTACAATAATAACAATTCAGAAAGAGTGTCATAGGCACATTCGCTAAAAAAATCAATGAGAACTACAAATTTTTTAACGTTACTTTTCAAGGGATGAATTTAAGATGATTTCCATGTTTTTCAGAAACAGACAGCATAGAGCTGAAAGAGCTAATTCCTGGTCCGTCAAACACAGTAGATCCTCCGAGAGGTGAGTTAATGATTCATATACATGTAGGTGTATTCAATATACTTTCACTGTTGTCTTGATTACTATTTTAATCATATATATATATACATATATTTAATCTGTATAAAGCGCAATAGCTATCTAATCGAGCAAGGTAGATCGGGATTTGATAAGCATGCTATATGTTAGACGATTCAAACTGTATCGGTATGTAACGAACAAACGAGCATATTAACATCATTCACGACTGCAGATAAATGTTATTAATGTAGCAGGTACTTAGTCAAAGGAAAACCAAGACTGCTTGGCGTAGTTCGATGACTGTTTATTCCCAACTCATGTATGAGGACATGTAAACAAATGTGTTTGTTCACCCTGCAACAATACATAAAATAATAAGTTCATTTGAATACTAATAAAACACTTGATTCATAAAGCATCATTGCAGGAATACATCATAAAGAGTTGATACAATATGCACATCACAATTGAATTCATTATGCAAACACACATTCAATGCATGGTTACCAAGATATGATATACTTATATAGCATAGTTAACCATTCAATACAAACACCATATACATTACAACATAATATGAACATACTATGCATGATTTGATATAGGTATTACATAATTGCTTTACATACATCAACATGATAGTTGCACATGATGATAATAGAAATAATACATAAGTATGATACATGAATATGAAAATAAAGTTAATCTAACCATTACCTACCAAGTATATGGTACTTAGGTGAGTATGTTGGGTTGAAGGAGATGTACCAGATTATGTCATCATGGCGGTCCTAAAAGTGTAGATAAACTAACCATAAGTAAGTTGATAAATTGGACCTACCAAATATATAATGGTAAATAATACTTTAGTGAGATTACAAGTTACATAAGTATTTCCACGATACATATGCGTTAGAATAAATATACCTTTGATATAAAAACCAACTGATATACAATATCAGTAGTATATGTACAAGAATGCCATAATGCAATACTGCAGATATAGTATTTAGTTTAACATGCCATAGCACATAATTACATGTACTATTCCAATAATGTATAAACATGAAGGTAAACTAAAAGATTGTGATAATGATAAGTACATGTCTATACTTATAGAAATGCACACTAGAAATATATACAAATATGGGATAAAATACTTACAAAGACTAATCATAAAATAGCAATTACCCTAGCTTGAAGAATAATTGAATAATGATAAGCCTATGATTATTATATAATAGATATAACACTATCATAAACCTACACATAAGATTGCACCATTATATGGATATAGCTGCACTTACCTGTGCATTTATAATATATATGAGTATGATAATATATACAACATTACACATTTGTGTAATACACTAGATTAAAACCATCACATCATGATTACTTGATGTGTATAAAATATAGGTATGATAACTGACACAATAATTACATATGCCACATTATAGATATATGAAAATAGCCTAAACATTTAACAATGCATAAACTACAATAAGATACATTCATACAATCATACACACAGTAGCCTAGCCCTATTCCCTATTAATATGATAGTTAAAGAATATTGCCTTAATCATAATAATATTTATGTGAAATACTAATTATTTAACTAACCTGTGTTCAATAGTTTGAAGACCAAGGAAGGAGACAGTCTGTCTTCAGTCAAATGTCTTGCTGTCAAAAGTCGTGCTCTTCATACAAAATGCAATAATGCAGTGCACTGAGTTTATAGTGCAGGTTACCTTTATAAATTCTAAGAGCATGCAAAGTGAGAAGTAAGCTTACCTAACAATAGAGAACAAAGGATAGAAAGCTGAAGTGGCTAGCAGGTCAGAGTAGAGAACAATAGAGAGACAGCAAGATACATGATTACAGGCTTGCAATGTACAAGCTCTCAGCTTAGACTCAGGGCTGCTACACATAAAACACCTGAAATAAAATGAAACATTAGTACATGAATATTTACAATTAAAACACATAGAAATACAATATATTACACTCTGCCACATTAACACTTGACCGATTGTGCTCTTTTAGTGTATTTAGTGATTAGTATTCTAAATGACATTAAAATCAACCGGCGGGTGATAAAACAGGTATTCATTTTCATGTAATGAGTATTTGACTCATCTTCAAAAAGATTACCATAACACTAAATCTTACATTTCTACAGACCGAGAGACTTTCCAGCTGATGTCTGATGAAGTCGACCAAACAGAAGCTCCTAGAGGTGAGGTCTCTTATATACACAATCCACTGGATTATGGTAAATGATAAGTCTTTATTACTCAAAATCATGTAAGATAACTTCAAAAAGATTACCATAACACTAAATCTCACATTTCCACAGACCGAGAGACTTTCCAGCTGATGACTGATGAAGTCGACCAAACAGAAGCTCCTAGAGGTGAGGTCTCTTATTTACACAATCCGCTGATGAAGATATTGGTGATAGTGTAGATATAATAAGAATTATATACCTATCTACATTGGTAAACTATATATTTCACTCTTTATAAGTACACATAATATTCAAATGATCCCGCTAGGTCCACTGTTGACACTTCTCGGAGGTATTGGTAGCAAAAACCATGCCGGACTTCAAGAAACATGATACCATGATGTCTGTTACCGCGATGTTGCTATGAAAAGAGATGATGGCGAGACCGCTCCAATCTTGTGGGGATTTTAGCGAGCTTTGTAAGCTTCGAGGATGGCGGACCTCAGTAAAAACACCCAAGGCACGTTTGTCAATCTCTTTGGTTCTCCGCTGAGAGTGGTGCAGAAAGAGCCTCCTTCTACCCTGTCAGAATTAACAGTTGCGTTCTGTGTAGATATGGAGGATCCGCCAAGGACAGAGAAGTCTGTTCTGCTCGTCCATAGGTAAGACTGACGCTCGTCTTTATGACCCCTTAGACATCATACCCCTTATCCATGCAAAAGGCGACAAACGATCTCCACTGTACGTCGTGTTCGCCGCTGAAAATACGCGATATCAGCGGCTACTTGCTTAGAATACCCCCTCTCTTCAACCTTCTCTGAAATAAAGCCAGGCGCGTAGATTCAGCACCTGAGGGTTCTTGTGTACCCGCCCGCCGGCTTGCTCACTAGGAGGTTCCACCTGAGAGGAATCTGAATTGGCTCTAGTTGACACATCCTGCCCCGGGGCATGAACCATGGGGTGAGGTGATTGTGGACGCTGCGACGAGTGTCTGACGTCCGATTCCTCTTCTTAGCTGCGTCCCTGTCGCTCTTCCTAATGGTTTTGGTGTAGACCTTAAAGGCCTCCACCGAGAGTTATGAACACTCATCATATTTATCCTCCTTCGCACAATTAGAGTGGCAGTGGGGGTCATGTGTGTGTGGACCTACGCAAAACGCGTAATCACCCAACAAAGCCATGGTCCACCTGTGTGAACCGAGCGAAGGATAAGGGGGAGTGAAGGGTACGACAAAAATCAGTAGAGCTAACTACGACCTACGCTATACACGCAGGCAAGTAAAACGTGGGCACTGAAACAAGTGAACCCCAAAGGGTACGCAGTCCAATACCCGTCACACGCCATAATCCCTTCTCCTTAGCAACTAGAAGTTAACGCAGAGTAAACACGGAAAAGGCGAAGCGAACTGTGAACGGGTACGCCACTTATCCTCTGCCTAAGAGAAATCCAAACCCACACCAAGTGGGCAAAGGCGGAGGAAAGGTGAGGGGAACCACACAAATGCGTAGTGAAGCGGATGCTTCACTCACAACGTACGTTCCCAGATGCGTTCGCCCTCCGCTATAGAGGTGAACCAATCGCAAGGAGCGAATCAGTGGAGCGAACGAACGAACGAAAGGAAGAGGAGGAGTGAGCGAGCAGATCACTCACCAATCCTAAGCAAAGACACTTGTCACTCAACCCTTCACCTCACTAGGTGAAATATACAACAACATGCGCTGTCACTCAAAATACGTGCAGCCCGAGCAATCAGTCAATAAGCCAAACAATCACTGCTGACGTGTCCTTGAGACAGGACAACCACAACAACACATTGAGGAATCGGAGACGGTATTAACACGTTAAATAGTTTCACATGGTTCGGTACTTTAAACAAATTCCTTATTGAGAAAAACTAGAATATGTCTTATATATCATAAATGGTCTTCACTTGCCTTTTATGAATTCAAAGTGAAGTCTTGGGATCATATTTGAAAAATTGTAACAAGTGAATTTCGCATGCATCGTAAGAAAATTGTTCGGGAAAATATAATCCTCAGCTTTAGTCTACAGTCATTATGTAGTTTTTAGTTTCCCTTGGTTCGGTACTTTAAACAAAGTAGAATGTTTTTTAAAAACAAATTCGTCTTTGAGAATAACTGAAATTGCTATAAAGTATTAAATTAAATTTGTTGCTTTATGAAGTTAAAGAAGTCATTTAGTTAAGTCACTCCAAGAGATGACCTGCTTCAGTCGTTATGACCGGTCATCAATGGTTTTCAGTTTCAGAGGGTTCAGTAGTTGTGAACGAATTCTTTTTAGGAAAATGATATTGCTATAAATTTGGAAACTTTTAGAAAACTCTTGTTTCTTGGTTTTGTGAAATAAATTACTCACCCGAGTGTGTGTCACTGTTTTGGTTTTTCAGAGAGTGCTGCCCAGGTCCCAGACGAAATACAGCATCTGAAAAGTAAGATTGTTACATTCATCCTATACAACTAATTGTAATGTTTGATTCAGTTAGAAATACGACTGTATGATGGAAATTTAAATAATTTAAGTCAATAAAATACAATACACTATAGATTACATAAGGAATGAACACTTTCGAGAGTATTTCAAATTAGTCTTTTTTGATTTAATTAAAATTTTAACAATAATGGTCATACTTAATTCCTTGATTGTTCATATTATAACTTGTAAATATCTAATGATAATTTAACTCACTTTTTTAAGCTATTCTATAACGATTTAGTTAGAATCTTAACAAAACAATTCATACTTAATTCATGGATCTTTTATTTGTGTACTTATAAATTGTATACATGTATTTTGATATTCCAGCTAGAACGAAGGATGAAATAGAGTTCATCACAGCTGGGATGATTCGAGTGTCTGCTGTGGACGATGTTCTAAAGAAACTGAAGGAAGGCCAGCGATGGATCACAATTACAGGGAACGCTGGGGACGGCAAGACGGTACTAGGTTACCTGGTGCTGAAGGAGTTCCTGAAGAATAATATCAACGTCTTCACAGTCGATAACCCTGAAGAGTATCATCACATAGCAAAGATGAAGGAAAAAAGAGTCATTTTGTTTGATGATAGGTTCGGTGCATTTCTTGCTGAGAAACAGCTGATAAAGAGTTGGGCAGATGTTATTAAACGATTGTTACGCTTTGGTGATCAACAAGATAATTATGTGATTTTCATAAGCAGGAAGAACGTTGTGAATGAATCTAGGGTTTATCTTGGACATTTCACTGATCAGATGTTTGACCCAAAATGTATTGTTGACCTGAGTTTGAGAAAAGTGACAGCAGAACGCCTGATTATCCTTGAATATCATCTGCACCATGAGAATGTGACTGTAAACCATGAACTCAAGTTGAAAGTTGCCGACAAAGACATTGCTCATGGTTTTCCGCATTGTTGCAAGATGTATTCAAAGCTTAGATCAAATAGATTTGAAGTGGACATTGAAGAGTTCTTTGAATCTCCTCTGAAGTTTCTCGACATAACCACCAAGGTTCTGTACAAGGAAAACTGTAAGGACTTGTTCCAGCTGATGGTCAAGAATGATGGAGAGTTCAATGTTTACACCATAGAGGATGAAGACAAGAGACAGAAACTTCTTCAAGTAGAGAAGGAGCAAGAAGGCAGCTATATCACAAAGTGGAAGAACGGAATCTGTAAGTTTGCCCATCCATCTGTGTATGAGAGTGTACTGAATGTCATCAATGACATTGACCCTCTATACTGTGTTCAACATGCAACTCTCTCTGTTATACGGCAGAAGATGACCATCTCAACATCTGATGAAGAAGACAGCAGCAGAGCTTCCTGTTACATCATCGTGAATCCAATCCCTGCTGTACTGAAGGCTTTAGCTGAGAGGTTTACTCAAAAAGAGATACTCAAGGGAGACTACTCTGTGTTCGAACACAGACTTTGTAAGAGTAGGGAGTTCTGTGAAGCTCTTGTCTCCGCTTGGGTGAACAATATTGAACAGAAGGTGAACAGTAAAACAGTAAAACTTGTTTCCTGCTGTGTCACCACAGATCAAGAGGAGGTATGTATGTTTTAATGATTTTATCGATAAGAATTAATTTGATTAAAGACTTATGTATCCAAAAGGAATATACATATTATCTATCTATTTTAGGATATCTAACCAGCTTCTTTCCTATCAAGTGTACGTCCCAAGTGAAATAATTTTGCTTTGTCACAAGGAACATGAACTTGATAAGAAAGGGGAACGTGTTATGTATCCTATTTATTGACAACTTTCTTTTTACGCGATACTTTCTACTATGCCTAAAAATAAACGGAACGGCGGATAAATATTCAACAACGTCACATCCCTCAAGTTGATAATTATATGTGATATATTCACAGTTCTAAATTGTATCCTCTGAAAATCATAGTGTATGGTAAATGTAATTAAAGAGCACTAGTCATTAGCGTACATGTCAATGCGAGAAGAGGTATATTTCTTTTATCAACGGCATGTCATGACAGTAACCATTGCCTGTCTTTTTCATAAAATTATGTTACCATCCGCCTTAAAAGTGTATTTATGATTATTATCCCACCGGTATGTAATACCATGGGATATAGTCATCGCCCTTTCTGTCTGTATGTCCGTCCGTCCGTCCGTCCGTCCGTCCGTCCGTAATCATTTTGTTTCCGGAGCAGAACTCAAAAACCGGTCCACATATCTTTCTGAAACTTTACATGTGTATTGCCCACCTGCTGAAGTGGTGCCTTTTGATATTTTCACATTTCTGAAAATTTTATTTTTTATTATTTCCATGGAAACGGCTCTTATTTGGACTCTGTTCATGAAAGGTTTTGTTTCCGGAGCAGAACTCAAAAACCAGTCCACATATCTTTCTGTAACCTTACATGTGTATTGCCCACCTACTGAAGTGGTGCCTTTTGATATTTTCACATTTCTGAAAATTTTATTTTTTATTATTTCCATGGAAACGGCTCTTATTTGGACTCTGTTCATGAAAGGTTTTGTTTCATATATATAAAACCGGTCCACATATCTTTCTCAAACTTTACATGTGTATTGCCCACCTACTGAAGTGGTGCCTTTTGATATTTTCACAATTCTGAAAATTTTATTTTTTATTATTTCCATGGAAATGGCTCTTATTTGGACTCTGTTCATGAAAGGTTTCGTTTCATATATATAAAACCGGTCCACATATCTTTCTTAAACTTTACATGTGTATTGCCCACCTACTGAAGTGGTGCCTTTTGATATTTTCACATTTCTGAAAGTTTTATTTTTTATTATTTCCATGGAAACGGCTCTTATTTGCACTCTGTTCATGAAAGGTTTCGTTTCATATATATTAGCTTATACTAATCTATTATGAACCTTGCTTGAAAAATTTACAATTATCTTTCAAAGGTTTACATCTTACGATTATGTGGAACCGGTCGGATATGTCATCTTCTGATGACTCTTGTTATAATTGTTGAACCGTGCTCCATTTGGTTAGAAGTTGAGTATTCAGTTGTCTTTATATCCTATAGGTAACAAGCAATGCCTTTCCTTGTTGTTTTGAAGCCACATGGAGCATATTCACGTAGTCTGCCGTCTGGACAATGTCAAATTTACCCCTAAGTAGCCAATCTTATCAATAAAAGGTGTAATGACCTATATGTGTCATAACAAATTTGTATGTAACCCCTTTACGAAGTTATCTGTGGGTAATAATTATAACCTTTGATTAACAACAATCTTCTCACATTGGACCTGAGAACTGATGTTTTTAGCTACTCTTAATAACATTATTAAATAATAATAATATTAAAGTTTTCAGAAGGAACTCATGGGTTTTGATATTTCGAAATGAATTGAACTTAAAACTGCTCCTTATTAGCATGTCAAAGGAAAATGAAATGATTTTGTAGAAATGTCTATTAACAAATCTAAAGGCCAAATAAACATGCATTTTCATTCACAACAACAAGAGAAAGTGAATTTATCTTTCATTATGTTAAGAGAACTTAATGACAAAACTTTTATGATGTACTCACAATGATCATATCGCGATTAAAGATTACACATCAGTAAGCAAGCCAGAGTAGAGAGTTCTCTTATGTGGATCAGGTGATAGTGTTCAGATATTTTAAAACTTCCTTAAAACAATCATGAAATGTGCATTCAGGCATCTAATGTCACAAGATCTTGTCACAGGACCAGCAACCTTCATTATCACAGATTTCCTTATCTTGAGACTGTCAGGTTTGCAACCTACAGAAAATGTCTGTACTTTTATATTTATTAAAAATGTATATATGTATATAGATGGTAGGGATATGGGTATTTTCATATCACATTCTGTATCAACCCGAAACCCCTTTGCTCGAGCTAAACTCGCTCTCAGCTGATATTGGTCAAGGGCTGATACCGAATGTGATATGTAAACACCCTTATAATACTATCTAGATACATATATAATTTTCAAAGAAACAGCAAAAATAATTTTAACATTTTAAAACTTTAATTCATAACATGATTAAATCAATTTGGTAACATGAATGAACACATACCGATAATCATTAAGCTCTCGAGCCTACGCCTCTAACGACTTTTTGAGTTCATTTTCTCTCTGGTTGAATATACAAACTTGAGAGTTAGATTGTAATCAAACTGACAAATCCTATCCGCAAGTGACTGCAGTGTTTTTTTCGAGATCTTGGCTACGTTTAAACGTCAGCTGTACAAAGGGAGACAACTCAAAATACTAAATTTTTAACCTACCTCAACTTAAAAAGTTGCCACTTACCTTACTCGATGAGTAGAGACGTTACCGCGAAAAGAATCACAAAAGTAGTCCCTAATAGCTGCCCCAGCTCACTACGCATGAGCGGGAACGTCACATCCTTGGAAAAAAATAGATCTTCAATTCTTCCTACTCACATGTTGAGCTAACACGTCGAATTTTCACTCCCGTAATCCCTTTTATTAGCTCACCTTTACAAAGTAAATGTGAGCTTATGTCATGGCGCTTCGTCCGTCGTCCGTCTGTCTGTCCGTCCGTCCGTCCGTCCGTCCGTCCGTCCGTAAACTTTCAGGAAAAAGACTACTCCTCCTAAACGAATCCAGGTATCATTCTGAAATTGTAGTATGTTATACCCATGGTGATTCCTCACAGAAAGGTAGACGTTTTAGTTTTGAGAATCCAAGATGGCCGCCATGGCAGCCATGTTGAATTTTCAATTAGATTTCACGAAAAAGGCTACTCCTCCTAAACGAATCCAGATATCATTCTGAAATTGTAGTATGTTATACCCATGGTGATTCCTCACAGAAAGGTAGACGTTTCAGTTTTGAGAATCCAAGATGGCCGCCATGGCAGCCATATTGAATTTTCAATTAGATTTCACGAAAAAGACTACTCCTCCTAAACAAATGCAGATATCATTCTGAAATTGTAGTATGTTACACCCATGGTGATTCCTCACAGAAAGGTAGACGTTTCAGTTTTGAGAATCCAAGATGGCCGCTAAAGCAGCCATATTGAATTTTCAATTAGACTTCAGGAAAAAGACTACTCCTCCTAAACGAATCCAGATATCATTCTGAAATTGTAGTATGTTTTACCCATTGTGATTCCTCACAGAAATGTAGACGTTTCAATTTTGAGAATCCAAGATGGCCGCCATGGCAGCCATATTGAATTTTCAATTAGATTTCACGAAAAAGACTACTTCTCCTAAACGAATGCAGATATCATTCTGAAATTGTAGTATGTTATACCCATGGTGATTCCCCTCGGAACGGTAGACGTTTCAGTTTTGATAATCCAAGATGGCCGCTATGGCAGCCATATTGAATTTTCAATTAGATTTCATGAAAAGACTCCTCTTTCTAAACCAATCTAGATATCATTCTGAAATTGTATTATGTTATACCCATGGTGATTCCTCACAGAAAGGTAGATGTTTCAGTTTTGAGAATCCAAGATGGCCGCCATGACAGCCATATTGAATTTTCAATGAGATTTCATGAAAATGACTACTTCTCCTAAACCAATCTAGATATCATTTTCATATTGTAGTATGTTATACCTATAGTGATTCCTCCCACAAAGGTAGACGTTTCAGTTTTGAGAATCCAAGATGGCCGCGATAGCATCCATATTGACTTTTCAGCTGCAGATAACACATCATTATTACTAAATTTTAAGCTTTCATCAAGTGATCACTCGCACTATATAAATTCTCTAATTTGAACTTACTAATCATAATTTTATCTTGAATTTAGAATATTTAAGATTGTCATGCAAGTTGTTCTATATTTTAAGTGTTTCTAAAACATTAAGATGAAAGACAAACATAATTAATTAATTTGATTAAAATATTTATGGCAACTAGCTGCAAAAACCCAATGACATTAAACATCATGTTAGATTTTGAACAATGGTATCTCCCTTATATTCTTTTAAATACCACACATAAGGGGTCAACCAGAGTTCAGATATTTCTGTTGAGTCCACTATGCTGTCTAATACACATCCCAATACAGGCTGCTAGCATCATAGTGTCAGCTGCTAGTCTGTTGCATAATCAACCTGACCCAATTGATATAGTAGAGCATTATGCTATATTGCCATGTGTATGCAATAAGAGTTATGGAAATTAGACTTGTATTCTCATGACAGTGATATGTTCTTTTTAAGAATAACAACTTACACAAAACTTGTCACTTGTTTTGTGTTTAGCAATCTACATGATAAGTTGATGTGGAAAGAGTTATTTTGCATCAGGTTCCAGTTTCTGTGTTTTACTCATATTTGTACCATTTCTATATCTAACAGAAGTTCTTCTTGACACAAAATCAATTTAGGACATAAGCTAACTATATTTTGTGAAATTATATATATTTTTCACAACAATTCATGTTCTCTCCCGTCAAGTCTATTAATACCACACATAAGGGCTTAGCCAGAGTTCAGGTTTACATGCTCAGCACACTAGGATGCTTCTCCAAATATACGTACACAAAGCCAAATACACAAATTGCTACACTCTCCTTAAGGATCTGGGGCTAGCAGCCCTGCCTGCTTGTATATTGCGTAGTAATCCTGACCTAATTGATTAATAGAACATAATGGACTTTATGGAAAGTATATAAATTGTCTTTATGAAAAGTATACTTGTATTCTATCAATAGTAATACTTTTTACAAATAACAATTTAAACAAGTCAAGAATCAGCTTTTGTGTACAACAATCTGCACGATGAGTTAATATTAACAAGTCAAGAATCTGCTTTTATGTTCAGTTATCTACATGATAAGTTAATAATAGAGGTATTTTGTATCAGGTTCCAGTTCCAATACCATGTGTTTTATAAATACCTGTAAAAATAAATGATAATTGTATCATGCTGAAGGGGTTCTGGGAACAACATGTCGTCATAGAAGTCATTATTTTTCAATTAGATTTCAGGCCAAGTACTACTCCTACTAAATCAATTAAGATATCATTCTGAAAAGTGAGTATTTTTAGCTCACCTTTACAAAGTAAATGTGAGCTTATGTCATGGCGCTTCGTCCGTCGTCCGTCCGTCTGTCCGTCCGTCCGTCCGTCTGTCCGTCCGTCCGTCCGTCTGTCCGTCCGTCCGTTCGTCCGTAAACTTTCACGAAAAAGACTACTCCTCCTAAACGAATTCAGATATCATTCTGAAATTGTAGTATGTTATACCCATGGTGATTCCGCACAGAAAGGTAGATGTTTCAGTTTTGAGAATCCAAGATGGCCGCCATGACAGCCATATTGAATTTTCAATTAGATTTCATGAAAAAGACTACTCCTTCTAAACGAATACAGATATCAATCTGAAATTGTATTATGTTATACCCATGGTGATTCCTCACAGAAAGGTAGACGTTTCAGTTTTGAAAATCCAAGATGGCCGCCATGACAGCCATATTGAATTTTCAATTAGATTTCATGAAAAAGACTACTCCTTCTAAACGAATACAGATATCATTCTGAAATTGTATTATGTTATACCCATGGTGATTCCTCACAGAAAGGTAGACGTTTCAGTTTTGATAATCCAAGATGGCCGCCATGACAGCCATATTGAATTTTCAATTAGATTTCATGAAAAAGACTACTCCTTCTAAACGAATACAGATATCATTCTGAAATTGTAGTATGTTATACCTATGGTGATTCCGCACAGAAAGGTAGACATTAAAGTTTTGAGAATCCAAGATGGCCGCCATGGCAGCCATATTGAATTTTCAATTAGATTTCATGACAAAGACTATTTCTCCTAAACCAATCTAGATATCATTTTTATATTGTAGTATGTTATACCTATAGTGATTCCGCACAGAAAGGTAGACGTTTCAGTTTTGAGAATCCAAGATGGCCGCAATAGCAGCCATATTGACTTTTCAGCTGCAGATGACACATCATTATTATTAAATTTTAAGCTTTCATCAAGTGATCACTGGCACCATATAAATTCTCTAATTTGAACTTACTAATCATAATATTATCTTAAATATGGAATATTTAAGATTGTCTTGCAAGTTGTTCTATATTTTTAAGTGTTTCTAAAAAAAATTAAGATGAAAGACATAATTGATTAATTTGTTTAAAATCTTTATGGCAACTAGCTGCAAAAACCAAATCACATTAAACATGTTAAATTTTAAACAATGGTATTTCCCTTTTATTCCTTTAAATACCACAGATAAGGGGTCAACCAGAGTTCAGATATTCCACTATGCTGTCTAATACACATCCCAAGGCAGGCTGCTAGCATCACAGTGTCAGCTGCTAGTCTGTTGCATAATCAACCTGACCCAATTGATATGGTAGAGCATTATGCTATATGGCCTTGGCCCATGTGTATGCAATAAAAGTTATGGACTTGTATTCTCATGACAGTGATATATTCTTTCTAACTTCTAAGAATAACAACTTACACAAAACTTGTCTACAATAAGCTTTGTGTTTAGCAATCTACATGATAAGTTGATGTGGAATAAATATGCAGATGAAAATCGAAAAGGGTTTAGTAAGAAAAGTAAGGAAATTTGATTTGTCATATCTCTCTGTTGATTTGACAATGCAAAAATGTTTACCATTATAGTACTGTATGAGTGTTAAATAAATTGATACTTTAATGAAAGACATCTCATGGTCACTTGACATGTAAATATTATGTGAACAAAATAAACGTGTCTTATGCATTGCTGTGTTTATGACTTCCCTCTCAATCAGTCATTCATTTTCCTTGAAAAATCTGTACTTTTGGGATTCTCAATATCCCATGCAGCATAACCATCAGTGAAATAATCTTGAAATCATATTAATGATTCACTACAAAACAAATGTAAGTGCCCACCATCCTGTAAGTAATGAATGACATTTAAATGGATACACCTAAACCAATCAAGATATCATAATGAAATTAATACGGATGCCCACATAAAAGTAGCATTTTGAAAATTAAAAAGTACAAGATGGTCACCAATTCAGCCATAGATATACAAAAAAGTTATACAAAAACCTACTGCTTGTTAACTTATCATGATTATATCATTCGTGTATTAATGTTTATTCAAGCTCTAGTCGTTTCTAAAAGAAGACTAGTATTTTAAAAGATAACAAAATCATGATGGCAGCCATAATCAATTATATAAAAGATGGTTACATGTATAATTAAACCAATACCACATCATTCATTTTAAGGTGAGCTTCTGTACCCTCGGTACTTTTATTTTATATAGTGATTCCTGACAAAGACGCATTTATTTTATTATCAAGAATCCAAGATGGTCAATATGTCAATTATATTGAATTTTCAATTAGATTTCATGAAATTCATTGAAAAGAATACATTTCCTGATCAATCAAATCAATGTCATTATATTTGTATTGATACGCTTGTTGTAATATTTATCAACACTATAAATACAGTTACAAAAAACTGTATGAATCATCTTTATCTGCGAACAGCCTGAAGCATGACTGTTTAAATAAATCCTTTCCGTTTTACATAATTCCTGACACTTCATATATATGGCAAATAACATAGCCAGTGAGGGATAAATATACATTTTATAATCATCTATATCTGATTCCGGTCTGAACAATGATTATCTAGATAATTATAATGATCATTCAATTCAAACAAATCCTTTTCAAAAGCATTTAAAATTATTAAATTTGTTCACTCCCAACACTAACTGTTAGGTTTTTAGTCCATTGTTCCCATGCAATTAATTTATTCCAAATTGAAAATTTTGGTTAATGAATAACAAATTATCTTTTATTTTGTTTGTCATGCTAATAAAAGATATCATTTAATATTCATCTTCTAAACTAATTGAACAGCTGTCTGAACAATTCTTTTTTTACAAAGTCTTTCTCACCAATTCTCTCTGTTTGTAAAGATACTTCAATAAACATATTACTGAGTTGACCTCCAGATTATTTCCATTGCAAACCTCTCTTCTACCCCCACCCCTTCTATCCCCCCTTTCCCTCCTCCCCTTTTTTCTCCTGTCCTTCCATTGCAAACCTATCCCACATTCCTTCTATCCCCCTCCCCCCCAACCCCCCCCATCTATCCTTCCAGCTCCTCTCCTGCAACTCTCCTCTAAAGAGTATCTGTTTTGCATATTGAAATGAGGGGAGGACACTCACTATATGGAATAACAGTAACATACATAAGAGGATAAGTTACATAAGCTACATGCAGGTGCAAGAGGTCATCATAGGTCATCATATCTAGTAATTAGCATAAACCCCCATGTTGCTAGCCTATTCTGACCAATCAGATTGCACTAACATAGGTCAAGATTTAAGATATTCGGAAATCTTCAGTTAGAATTACATGAGACATTGACCTGGACAGTTTACTTTGGCAATTGGACCTATCACTAGCTGAATTTGTGATTTGTGTCAGAGGGATATATTCCAAATGTTTATGTGCATCATTTTTAGCTCACCTTTACAAAGTAAATGTGAGCTTATGTCGTGGCGCTTCGTCCGTCGTCCGTCTGTCCGTCCGTCCGTCCGTCTGTCCGTCCGTCCGTCTGTCCGTCCGTAAACTTTCAGGAAAAAGACTACTCCTCCTAAACGAATCCAGATATCATTCTGAAATTGTAGTATGTTATACCCATGGTGATTCCTCACAGAAAGGTAGACGTTTCAGTTTTGAGAATTCAAGATGGCCGCCATGGCAGCCATATTGAATTTTCAATTAGATTTCAGGAAAAAGACTACTTCTCCTAAACGAATGCAGATATCATTCTGAAATTGTAGTATGTTATACCCATGGTGATTCCTCACAGAAAGGTAGACGTTTCAGTTTTGAGAATCCAAGATGGCCGCCATTGCAGCCATATTGAATTTTCAATTAGATTTCAGGAAAAAGACTACTCCTCCTAAACGAATCCAGATATCATTCTGAAATTGTAGTATGTTATACCCATGGTGATTCCTCACAGAAAGGTAGACGTTTCAGTTTTGAGAATCCAAGATGGCCGCCATGGCAGCCATATTAAATTTTCAATTAGATTTCATGAAAAGACTACTCTTTCTAAACCAATCTAGATATCATTCTGAAATTGTAGTTTGTTATACCTATGGTGATTCCTCACAGAAAGGTTGACGTTTCAGTTTTGAGAATCCAAGATGGCCGCCATGGCAGCCATATTGAATTTTCAATTAGATTTCATGAAAATGACTACTTCTCGTAAACCAATCTAGATATCATTTTCATATTGTAGTATGTTATACCTATAGTGATTAATCCAACAAAGGTAGCCGTTTCAGTTTTGAGAATCCAAGATGGCCGCGATAGCAGCCATATTGACTTTTCAGCTGCAGATGACACATCATTATTACTAAATTTTAAGCTTTCATCAAGTGATCACTCGCACTATATAAATTCACTAATTTGAACTTACTAATCATAATATTATCTTGAATATGAACAATTTAAGATTGTCATGCAAGTTGTTCTATATTTTTAAGTGTTTCTAAAACATTAAGATGAAAGACAAACATAATTAATTAATTTGTTTAAAATATTTATGGCTGCATAAACTAGCTGCAAAAACCCAATGACATTAAACATCATGTTGAATTTTAAACAATGGTATCTCCCTTATATTCCTTTAAATACCACACAAAAGGGGTCAACCAGAGTTCAGATATTCCTATGCTTTTCTAATACACATCCCAATACAGGCTGCTAGCATCACAGTCTCAGCTGCTAGTCTGTTGCATAATCAACCTGACCTGATATGGTAGAGCATTATGCTATATGGCCATATGTATGCAATAAGAGTTATGGAAATTAGACTTGTATTCTCATGACAGTGATATGTTCTATTTACGAATAACAACTTACACAAAACTTTTCAACAATAAGCTTTGTGTTTAGCAATCTACATGATAAGTTGATGTGGAAAGAGTTATTTTGCATCAGGTTCCAGTTCCTGTGTTTTTACTCATATTTGTACCATTTCTATATCTAACAGAAGTTCTTCTTGACACAAAATCAATTTAGGACATAAGCTAACTATATTTTGTGAAATTATATATATTTTTCACAACAATTCATGTTCTCTCATGTCAAGTCTTTTAATACCACACATAAGGGCTTAGCCAGAGTTCAGGTTTACATGCTCAGCACACTAGGATGCTTCTCCAAATATACGTACACAAAGCCAAATACACAAATTGCTACACTCTCCTTAAGGATCTGGGGCTAGCAGCCCTGCCTGCTTGTATATTGCATAGTAATCATGACCTAATTGATAAATAGAACATAATGGACTTTATGGAAAGTATATAAATTGTCTTTATGAAAGTATACTTGTATTCTATTAAAAGTAATACTTTTTACAAATAACAATTTAAACAAGTCAAGAATCAGCTTTTGTGTACAACAATCTGCACGATGAGTTAATATTAACAAGTCAAGAATCTGCTTTTATGTACTGTAATCTACATGATAAGTTAATAATAGAGGTATTTTGTATCAGGTTCCAGTTCCAATACCATGTGTTTGATAAATACCTGTAAAACTAAATGATAATTGTATCATGCTGAAGGGGTTCTGGGAACAACATGTCATCATAGAAGTCATTATTTTTCAATTAGATTTCAGGCCAAGTACTACTCCTATTAAATCAATTAAGATATCATTCTGAAAAGTGAGTATTTTTTTATATAGTGATTCCTGACAAAGACGCATTTATTTTATTATCAAGAATCCAAGATGGTCAATATGTCAATTATATTGAATTTTCAATTAGATTTCATGAAATTCATTGAAAAGAATACATTTCCTGATCAATCAAATCAATGTCATTATATTTGTATTGATACGCTTGTTGTAATATTTATCAACACTATAAATACAGTTACAAAAAACTGTATGAATCATCTTTATCTGCGAACAGCCTGAAGCATGACTGTTTTAATAAATCCTTTTTAATAAAACATAAAATGATAAAAGTTGTTCACTCCATCAGTGGGTTACATAATTCCTGACACTTCATATATGGCATATAACATAGCCAGTGAGGGATAAATATACATTTTTTAATCATCTATATCTGATTCCGGTCAGAACAATGATTATCTAGATAATTATAATGATCATTCAATTCAAACAAATCCTTTTCAAAAGCATTTAAAATGATTAAATTTGTTCACTCCCAACACTAACTGTTAGGTTTTTTACTCCTTTGTTCCCATGCAATTAATTTATTCCAAATTGAAAATTTTGGTTAATGAATAACAAATTATCTTTTATTTTTTTGATATGCTAATAAAAGATATCATTTAATATTCATCTTCTAAACTAATTGAACAGCTGTCTGAACAATTCTTTTTTTACAAAGTCTTTCTCACCAATTCTCTCTGTTAGTTAAGATACTTCAATAAACATATTACTGAGTTGACCTCCAGATTATTTCCATTGCAAACCTCTCTTCTACCCCCACCCCTTCTATCCCCCCTTTCCAACCTCCCTTTTTTTCTCCTGTCCTTCCATTGCAAACCTCTCTTCTATCCTCCCCAACCACCCTCCCCCCCCCCCCCCCCCCTTTCCCCTCCTATCCTTCCAGCCCCTCTCCTGCAACTCGTATCTGTATTGCATATTGAAATGAGGGGAGAACACTTACTATATGGAATAACAGTAACTTACATAAGAGGATAAGTTACATAAGCTACATGCAGGTGCAAGAGGTCATCATAGGTCATCATATCTAGTAATTAGCATAAACCCCCAAGTTGCTAGCCTATTCTGACCAATCAGATTGCACTAACATATGTCAAGATTTAAGATATTATCATACGGTTGAGGCAGGGTTCCTGGAAATCCTCATCTGCCCCAACTTTTGATATTCCGGGTTGATGTTCTAACTGTCCAGTTTTAACGGGGAATTAACTCTAGGCAGAAGAAATCCAAAGTCCATGGAATAGATATGCACACTTTTATTTACAGGAATGACTTTACATAACAACATAGATACAATATGTAGATAACAGTTGGTTTCCACTCCAGGGGCATGAAAGTCCAAGTAGTAAGTCAGCCCCCGGAGTAGTCCTGAGATGTGTAAGGTCTGAGGTTCAAATCCTAATCTGCTTTGGATCACCCCAGCTCCAAGCCAGAGCTAGGATGAGAGATCCAACCTCGATGAGGTCCCAAATGGAATCTACTTGTTTTATCATTTGGTCAGTTTATATAGCTGATACATGAATGATTAAATTGGCAGTAGATAAACAGTAGTTGACAATGCATTGTTATTATGTGTTGACATGTCTAGAAGCTTGAGGATTAACGAAGTTAAACTAATCAAAGTGTCTAAATGAGTTGTCCTAATTTTGCCTTAGGGCTTAAAGCTTGCCATAAGAATGATAATAAAAGAATATGTGTATAAGATGTCTGCTAATGCATAAAGATAATCTATGTGACTGAATATCAAGTCTTTTTTACTTATTCCAGATAACTTGAAGCGTTTTACTTCACAATAAATAAATATTATCTTATGAAATGTACTAATATGTATGATATGAATTTGCTTATCAATTTTGGTAATTTCTATCCTATGATATCTTCCCCTCGCTTGTGAAGTTTGGTCTCCAAACTTAGTTATTTTTACAGGCGAAAGTATTTTTCATGTTGAGTAAGTAAGTTCTTTCCACACACAGTCTCTTCTTAGTTTGTTGATTATGTCACGCTTGTTCTGCATGTTGCTGGTTGTATCATGGATTATGAAGAACATCAGATGTAGATCCTCCTGCTTTAGAGGCTTGGCCTTCTTGTTAGATCTAGCTGTACACCCTGGTGTTCTTCTGTCAACTTGTCACCAGCTTTCCTTGTATAAGCCAGCATCATATGAAAATAAGAGAAAATTTGGGCAATATATGTTGTTTTCTAACATGAATAGCACATTTGATAAAGTAAGGAAGCCTTTTCAGTTGTTTCCTATATTTATATATATACAGTGAGTGATAAGTGCTTGTTTAAAGCCACTTGGGCAGTGTTCAGTCATGAGTGACTGTTTCTTATATATACATAGACACACACATATATACATATACATATGGTACATTAAATGGTCATCTGTATAACCTGAAAGGAAAATTGATCAGTGGGTCATATAATCATACATGAGAAAAAATATAGAAATGAATTATCATTCATTCATTTGTTTGTGTCCTTTGAGATGTGGCGCTGAATCCAAACTCAAGATGTGTGCCAAGTGAACATTCAGGCAATCAACTGAACATTTCGTTCACAATTGGTAACATGGACAATACAAACAAACAAACAATAGCTACAACTGATATACATCAACATCATCTTCCTTCAGGACCTGTAACCCTCATATTACTATTATTGGTAATTGTAGGAAAAGTAGAATCCTGTTTGAAAACTTCAGACACAAAATTAGAGGTCAATGAAAACTGATCCAAGCTCCTTATCCACAAGTGTGGAACACAACATGTTCTCGGCAATTGCTTTAAACATTTGGGGAGACAGAACACGACTGGGATTTCATTGTCATAATTACTCTCCGTACAGACCTCCAAACCTGAAACCATAATTACTTTCACTGGATCAAGACTAAGGCAAAAGTCAACAATGCAAAATATACTTACACTTTTTGATCTTTCATCTTTATCTTGCCGATTTCACTTGGTATGTCTGCTAGTCTGTGCCTTGAAACAGCTGATGTATTTGTCGTATCATCAGTCGTAACTTTGGATCACCCCAGCTCCAAGCCAGAGCTAGGATGAGAGATCCAACTTCGATGAGGTCCCAAATGGAATCTACTTGTTTTATCATTTGGTCAGTTTATATAGCTGATACATGAATGATTAAATTGGCAGTAGATAAACAGTAGTTGACAATGCATTGTTATTATGTGTTGACATGTCTAGAAGCTTGAGGATTAACGAAGTTAAACTAATCAAAGTGTCTAAATGAGTTGTCCTAATTTTGCCTTAGGGCTTAAAGCTTGCCATAAGAATGATAATAAAAGAATATGTGTATAAGATGTCTGCTAATGCATAAAGATAATCTATGTGACTGAATATCAAGTCTTTTTTACTTATTCCAGATAACTTGAAGCGTTTTACTTCACAATAAATAAATATATCTTATGAAATGTACTAATATGTATGATATGAATTTGCTTATCAATTTTGGTAATTTCTATCCTATGATAATATTCAGAAATCTTCAGTTAGAATTACATGAGACATATCACTAGCTGAATTTGTGATTTGTGTCAGAGGGATATATTCCAAATGTTTATGTGCATCATCTTTTTAGTTCTTTGGAAGTTGAGAGTGTGACTAAATGAATACTCCTAAACCAATCAAGATATCATAATGAAATTAATACAGATGCCCACATAAAAGTAGCATTTTGAAGATTAAAAAGTCCAAGATGGTCACCAATTTAGCCATAGATATACAAAAATGTTATACAAAAACCTACTGCTTGTTAACAAATCATGATTATATCATTCTTGTATTAATGTTTGTTCAAGCTCTAGTGGTTTCCAACAGAAGAATAGCATTTTAAAAGATAAAAAAATCATGATGGCAGCCATAATCAATTATCATATATAAAAGATGGTTACACAAACCATATTACCACATCATTCATTTTAAGGTGAGCTTCTGTACCCTCTGTACTTTTATTCAAGGTTAGGTTTTGGGTCCTTTTTCCCTCTTTTACCTTTCCGTGGTTGTTTTGCTGCCCCATAACGTCCTTGATGCTTAAATTTCATTCCCGATCGCTATTTATCACTTTGAATGCATCGTGATGTTTTTTTTGCGATTTTGCACTCTCATAACAAACATGGCGTCACTCTTGCGCACTGGCGAGTCTGGCCTTTATCTGGGTTAATTACAGTTTCACCCACCATGGGTGGCCTTTTCCTTTGATCTCTTTCATTGTCCTGCTGTTTGCTTCGATCGCCCTTTGTGTTACATGCTCTCTGTCACGTAGCACTTTTTGACTCTTCTAACTCTTTCTATTCGCATTGCTAATTATAATTTCTTATTATAATTCCTTCTCATGGATGTAATAATGTATATATAAATTATCTATATAAACATATTTTCTCTATATACATTATAACCTTTTTCATTAAAGGTATACAATAAATCTTCTTTTCTCTATAAACATTTTTTTTTCTATTTTATTGCTAATATCTTATATTCATCATGACAGCTTATCCATTTACATTTAATCTATTCCCCCTTAAGGGGGTATTTTAAATTTACTTTAACTTTTACGCAAAAAATTAAAAATTAATAATTTTTCTTTTTGCTTTCATGCTTGCTTGTGTCATTGCATTCCAGGCATATGTTTTGTTTTGCTTTTGCAGTAATATATGCCCAGAGTTATTTGCTCCGAGTGTCCGTCAGCCAAGTCTGCTAAGGACCCTCACGCACGCTGTCCAGACTGTTTGCCGTGGGCCTGCACTGCTGCCTCTGCGACGAGTGCCGTCCTCTTTCTCCTCAGGACTTCCAGCTCTTCTCCTCTGCACGTCGGAAGTGCTTCGCCCAACGACTCAGACGCACGATGTCTCAGCTCTCGACGTCTCCCACTCGGTCTGTGACTCCTACCCCTCAGGGGCCTAGTGACTTCCCGGCTGATGACCCTCCTCGTGTTCCCACGCCTCCTAGGGACCCGACGCCTCCTCCTCTTCCTAGCACTTCGACTCCAGCCGTGCCTCAGGACTTGGAGCGCACCGTCCTCGCGATGTTGGACAAGGTTTTGGCCTCCCGGCTTCCTCCTCCAGTCCCTCAGTACCAGTGATGGACCAGCGCCAGCGCCAGGATCAGCCTTTCGACCAGCGCATCGTCCAGCGCCAGCGACAGTACCAGCCTACCGACCAGCGCCAGGACCAGCGCCAGGACCAGCGCCTCGACCAGTGCCAGGGCCGATGTCCTTCGCCTTCACCCCCTAGAGGACGCAGGCCTACCAGAGGCTCTATGTCTACTCCTCGCTCTAGGAGCAAGTCTTCACAACGCCATCGTCGCAGACGCTCTGTTACGCCATCACGCTCGCGCAGCCCCGTACGCAGGAGCTCCCGCTCATCGTCCAGTGAGGCTTGGTCTTCTCGTCGCCCTCTTCGCTTGGTGTCTCCTCCCTCTCGCTCACCCCCGAAGACACCCAGGTCTTCCAGGAGGAAGCCCCCTCCTCTGGATCAGGACAAAGAAGAGGACTTCGTCCCGGATTACAAGGAGGATGACGACAGTGACGCCACCTACTTGACCTTGAGACTAGTCCCAGAGTGGATTGCGGATCGGCTGCCTAAGGGCACTTCGCCAGCGAAGTCCAACTCGGTACACCGTCCGTGAGGACCCGGAGACCATGCTCCCGCCCAACCCGGACATCTTGGATGGGGTTGCCTCCCTTGAAGATGACTTCCAGAAGCTCTCCATCTCTTCCTCTCTCAAGTCATCCAAGCCTGCAGCGTCCCTCCAGGTCCACTCTATGAGTCGCTTCGACAAAGCCGCAACTCTAGATGACGCCATCGGCCGCCTTGCCTCTCCACTGATCCATGCCTACAAGGTCCAGGACGCCAAGATGGCGACAGTGGAAGCCGCCCTCAGCCGGTGTGCAACACACCCGTAGGCGGGAGACTGAGGATCTTCTGGCCAAACTGATAATTCCTAGAAGATCCATTCGTGACCAACATCCTGAGGACAGGATACAAGTTGCCACTGTCCTGTCCTCCAGCCGTGACTTCTGCTCCCTTGGCACGGGAGTACTCAGAAGCCCAGAGCGTCCTTCTGGCCGACAACATCAAGGCTCTCCTCGACAAGCACGCTCTGGAGTTGGTGCAGCAACCTGAACACGCCCCAGGGTTCTACTCGCCAATCTTCCTAGTACCGAAGAAGAAATCCACCAAGCTCCGTATGATCCACAACATGGCGGCATTCAACGAGATGTATATGGAACCCCCGTCGCACTTCCACATGGTCTCCTTCGATGCTCTCCGTTCCAAGCTGTCCATTGGGGATTGGATCATCAGTCAGATCAGATCATGTCCCGATTTACCCGCCTCACAGGAAGTTCCTCCGGTTCGTCTTCCAGGGCCAGCACTATCAGTGGAGCCGTTTGGAATTTCCTCGGCCCCGTGGTTTTTCACACGGATCACTACTCCCATCTGCCGATATCTCCACCTCAGAGGGATCCACTTCGATCCATACATCAACGACTGCCTCATGTCCAACCCTCTGTCACACGTTCTACTCAGACAGTCAGTGTTTGCCCTCGACTTTCTTCACCAGTTGGGATGGCTCGTCAACAAGGAGAAGTCTCACCTCATGCCTTCACAGGACCTCACCTTCATAGGGGGACGCTTCAGGACAGACCTAGGCCTACTGCTCGTCCCTCCAGATCGTTGGGTCAAGATCCAGTCTTTTGTCCAGCCCGCTCTGGTAAAGTCTTTTTAGGACCAGAAGCTGAAGTTCCGCCCGCCGGCGTGGGACCTCGGCGTCATTCTCAAGTATCTGCGAGGAGCCCCTTTCAAGCCCCTGTCAGAGGCCTCCTTTGAACACCTTTCGAGGAAGACTGCGTTCCTCCTCTCCTTTGCTACGGCTCCCGGGTCAGTGAACTCCACGCCCTGGATGTCACCAGGATCCGCTTTGAGCAGTGTAGGAAGGGTTCCGTGCACCTGGGTCTGCTTTGGGACTTCGTCGCCAAGAACCAGCTCCCGGGCCAGCCTGGTAGGACATTCACTATCCCTCCTCTCTCGAGGATAGTCAATTCGTCGGAGCTTGAGGAACTCTCACTGTGTCCAGTGCGTGCCCTGCGAGAGTACATCGACCGTTCTGCTTCTCATCGTGGCACCAGGAAGAGACTTTTCATCCCCTTCTCACCGGCGGTGAAAGGCGAGGTGACCAGGAACACTCTCTCTTTGTGGCTCCGGACCGTTATCCTGGCTGCGTACATCGCATCCGGCTTGCCTCATCCTGTCGCCAGCAACCCTCACAAAATTCGAGCACTTGCCTCCACCATGGCTCTACACCGTAACTGCTCCGTTTCAGCGATCATGGAGGGCTGCTTTTTGAGATCGCCCACTGTCTTTGCCTCCCACTACCTCCGGGACCTGGCCGTCGAGGACGTGGGGTCTGCAGTCCTTTGGACCGTTGGTGGTAGCCCAACAGCTAGCTGCCCCAACGTCCAAATAGGGTAAGCTGAACGCGTTTACTTTATTACTTCTCACTAGTGCAGTTGTTGAGTTGTTTCGTTGTTGGCGACAACATGGGGTTCACCGTCTGCTTCTCTGTGCAGCTGCTGTATGGGCGCCCCGCTGGGAGGATGCCACTGGGGACCTTTTTCATCGACTCCCTCCTCCCTACTGTCGGATCAATGGCAACTTTGAGGTAGGTTTTAATTTGAGGTAGGTTAAAAATTTATTAAAATCTAAATATTTTAGATATTTAAATACCTACCTCAACTTAAAGGATTTACTCCCGCCCTGCCTCCCCTTCGGAGATCGTTGGATTCCGGTTTATCAGGTTCGTACCAGAAGAATTGAAGATCTACCTTTTTCCAAGGATGTGACGTTCCCGCTCATGCATAGTGAGCTGGGGCAGCTATTAGGGACTATTTTTGTGATTCTTTTCGCGGTAACGTCTCTACTTATCGAGTAAGGTAAGTGGCAACTTTTTAAGTTGAGGTAGGTATTTAAATATCTAAAATATTTAGATTTTAATAAATCTATAGACTTTGATCTATTTTTGGCTCATCTGTAGGGCCCAATGGGCTTATGGCATGGCATGGTGTCCGGCGACCGTCCGTCCGTAAACTTTGTGGAATTTTGACTTCTTCTCAAGAACCATAAGACATAGAAAGCTGAAACGTTATGTATAGACTCCTTGGCTAGTGAGGTTTTGAAATTCTAAATTGGAGCTTTGGTGGCCTTGTGGCCCCTAATAAGGGCCAAAGGGGCCACACCCTTAAAACCTATTTCCATCTTCTTCTCCAGAAACATAAGACCTAGAATGCTGAACCTTTGTGGACAGACTCCTTGGCTAGTGAGGATCATAAATTGTAGCTTTGTTGGCCATGTGGCCTCTCATTAGTGGGGATCCATGTAGGTGGTGAAGTGAACACTTGAATTGGTTCCTTGCAGCGAATATATTATTTAATTCTACTATCTTAAAACCATATGCTAGTCTAAAAAAATTTATAGAGTATGGTGAAATAACAAAAATACAAATATGTGAATGTTTCAACATTGATATGGTGTTCATTTCCAAAATGGGATTTTGCCGTTTCCTCAGGCAATAATAAGATATATATTTTCTGTTTACATAAGTTCATAAACCAACGCGGAAAGGATGGACAAACCATGCTGTGGACAGCTCTGAAGAGTGGAAACATGGTTGCTGTGCAGACTCTGGTGAGGGAGGCTGGAGCTGATGTGGAGATACAGGATGAGAGAGGGAGGACACCCCTGCAGTATCTCTGTCAGCTCGAGAATAGTCCTGCTGCTGCTTCTGCTTCTGCTTCTAGTGATGATAAGCAACATCGTGTTCACATGGAAACTGTACGGATGATCATCACTGAAGGAAAGGGAGACGTCAATATCCTTGACCAGTATGGACAGACACCTCTTCACTATATATGTCAGCTCAAAACTAACACTAAGGATCAACTTCGACTTCACATGGACACCATACGATTTATCATCACTGAAGGAAGAGGAGACGTCAATATCCGCAACCAGTTTGGCCAGACAGCTCTTCACTATCTTTTCAAATGTCAAACCTTAACCCTGGAAGAGATGAAGTGGATCATCACTGACGCTAAAGGTGATCTGAACCAATGTGAACAGCACAAGAGCACCCCACTGCACTATCTCTGTGCATTCTCAGGCCTTCAACTGGACACTCTAGATCTCGTGATCAATGGTAAGGGAGACTTCAATAAAGGTGACGAACATGGAACTACACCACTCCATTACCTGAGTGGAAATGACAATGTTCAATTTGATGTAGTCCTTCGAATTGTTAACACAGCAAGGGGAGACCTCAACAAGCAAGATGACAATGGAATAACTCCGCTCCATGTTCTCTGCAAGGGATCACTTCAGGTGAAGGATGTTCTAACATTGATCAACAAGGGAGACAGGGCTGACAGTTACCGGAACACTCCACTCCACTTCCTGTGTAGGAGGCGAGGAATCAGTTATGATGAAGTACAACAGCTGAAGAAAGAAAGAACCATGATGAAACAAAACAAGCTCGGCTACACACCACTTGACTACCTCAATGATCAAGGTAATGATCAGCATGTTGTCATACAATGTAGGATAGACCAAATTTTGTTTTCAAAGTAAAAGCAATAAGTCTCACATCCTTAGAAAATGTCACGTTTTAAATGAAAAACCTAAGATATCTTGATGTATATGGTTTTTTTTTAGAAGTATTTATCACAAACAATATTCTTGAAGTTTGAATTCAGTCAAACGTATCAGTATAATAAAGAGTCCTGAAATTTGTGAAACATGAAATATATCATTTTGACTATTCATACCTCAAATGGTAAGCAAACAAGATTTTAAACTCTTCTCCAGTAATTAAAGGTTCTAAACTTTACACAACAATAGGAAAGATGTACAGATAGTCAGAATGTGCCATTCGATTATATATCACAGGAATCCAAATAATTCCAAACATATTACATTATATATATTATATGCGCAATCAAGACAACTCTTGTTAGAGAATCTATGGAAATCCTAACATTATTGGTACAATATTTCCACCTTTCAATTTTGCAGATTGCAGTCTACCCTGGACAGACGGGATGATAGCCAGATCTGCTGCTGACCTGGTGCTGTGTAGGGTGAAACATGGGGACACGTCGACTCTTGTATTTGGTAAGATATGTTGTAAGCTTTATTTTGATCAACAGCATTAACACATCAACAATGGTCAGATAAATGATCATTTAGATGTTTTGTTGATAGTTCCTTGTTACTATTGTTTCATTGTAAAGTTGTGGCAGTTGGTCCTACACATGTGTCAGTTGACTGCTATCAGTTCAGCAACATCGGCAGCGACTCACAGGATGGATGGGTACCTGGTTTATAGCTGTATGGAAGGGCGATTCCAAGCAAGTTGGGTATAAGTGGGGTATATAGCTTTACACCCTTGGGCGGTTATATCCCTTCTTTATTCAATTTGTTTAAACTCATAACTACCTTCTTATAGGTGTTTACCCCTTACACCCCTTGGGAAGTTATTGCCTTTATTTTAGTGGAATGTTATATGCCGTGAGCATCATCCGCGTAGGTTGGTTATCTCATAACCACCTTGGTCGGTTATAAGATTGTAAACAATTGCAAACAATTGCAAACAATTGGACTTGTAAAATTTGGATTTTTAACCTAACAAGAAAGTTAAGATTTATGAACAACGAAAGTGGGATTGGAACCAGGGACCTCTATGTTGTCAAGCAGCGCTCTTGCCTGTTGAGCTACCGTGGATCCATCCCAGTTGATGTAATATTGTGTGTGTCAAGTTTGGTTTTTAATTTTTCCTATAAATATATATTAATATTGCAATAAAATAGTTTTTAATGTAAGGATCAAGTTTTTAGTTCTAAAATCCTTAGCAGGGGGTATTGTAAGTAGTCTAAAGTAGTACTCTTATCAAGACATATCAAACCCACAAAATGGATCACTAAAACGTTTTTCAATTATTTGTTTGTAAACCAATTTAGTTGAAACACCGTAAAAAATAGTTTTTATTGTAAGAAATCAAGCGTTTATTTCTAAAGCCCTAATATAGGAGTAATTTAAGTATTTTTTCTTATCATAAATGATTAACCCGTGAATGATATCAGTAAAACGTTTTTAAATTAATTGTTTATAAACAAATTAAGTTGAAACTATTGCAGGAGTGTTCGGCGGGAGTGTAAGTCAAATAATGACCCGTTTGTCTCGCGTTATGCTACGCCCTCGCGAGGTTATTTTCCATATCCCCTCGGTACCGGGTCATTATTTACTACATAGTGTATGAGGGGTATACATTTTTAACATCCCATCCATTCTTCCGTTCGATCAATTATCTCCAAAACTGTTAGGTCTGCATCAACCAAACTTTCCACACTTGTAAACCATAACCTTGTCAAAAATTGTAGTTTTTAGATCAAATATATATTTACTGGAAATCAAGTGTTTGTTGATTATGGTTACAATAAGGAAAAGTTTTCACAGAAACTATTACACATAGATAAGTGACAATTTAGCAATGGGTACATCTTTTGACAATCTTTGAGTTAGATAGCAGTTCCAAAATATCAATGGCTCTGGAAGGCGTAAATGGACACGGGGCGATTCATAGGTTTTATGTTCGAATTTGTACAAATATTCTCAGACACAATTACACTTAGATGAATTAAGGCGTTTAGAAGTTATGCCATTTATTGCTGTGTACTGTAATGTACTGTGGCATTTAGGGGTGAGGGTGTTGGTCGTGTTAACTTTTTTCTTGACTCAGGAAATTTACATTCTCATGAAACGATATTTCTTATGACAATCATGACACTGTCACGAATGCTGCACTTACCAAGAAAACTCATTTTAATTCATAGATCTGTCCATTTGGAGGTTGTTTGATCCAATATCTTGTGGGCTCTACAGTGGTAGTTCCCGGTTTATAGAACGATGTCCATTGAAGCGGCTATGAAACAAAATCAGGATCCTAGTGGAGAAATGAAAAAAGTTTAACAATCTCATTGAAATAAGATTAAAAGCACCAGCGTCCCTCGCTAGTTTCTGGATGGTTTACATCATGAAAACAAACAAGCAGCCACTGTGCTGTCATCTAAGTTTGTATTCTGAGTTCATTCGTGTTCTAAGTTCAAGAGTTGAAAGTTTTGTTCTGTAATTATGTTATTTCCTTTTTTCGTTATTCTGTAATGTATTTCTTGGATTGACATGCATAGCTGACAATAAGTTGAGATGATGGACACATTTCTTTGATTTGTTCTGACATAGCTGACAATAAGCTGAGATGATGAATACATTTCTTGGATTTGTTCTGATATAGCTGACAATAAGGCTGAGATGATGGATACATTTCTTGGATTTGTTCTGACATAGCTGACAATAAACTGAGATGATGGATACGTTTCTTGGATTTGTTCTGACATAGCTGACAATAAGGCTGAGATGATGGATACATTTATTGGATTTGTTCTGACATAGCTGACAATGAGGTGAGATGATGGATACATTTCTTGGATTTGTTCTGACATAGTTGACAGTAAGCTGAGATGATGGATACGTTTCTTGGATTTGTTCTGACATAGTTGACAGTAAGCTGAGATGATGGATACATTTCTTGGATTTGTTCTGACATAGCTGACAATAAGTTGAGATGATGGATACATTTCTTTGATTTGTTCTGACATAGCTGACAATAAGCTGACATGATGAATACATTTCTTGGATTTGTTCTGACATAGCTGACAATAAGTTGAGATGATGGATACATTTCTTGGATTTGTTCTGACATAGCTGACAATAAGGCTTAGATGATGGATACATTTCTTTGATTTGTTCTGACATAGCTGACAATAAGCTGAGATGATGGATACGTTTCTTGGATTTGTTCTGACATAGCTGACAATAAGGCTGAGATGATGGATACATTTCTTTGATTTGTTCTGACATAGCTGACAATAAGCTTAGATGATAGATACGTTTCTTGGATTTGTTCTGACATAGCTGACAATAAGGCTTAGATGATGGATACATTTCTTGGATTTGTTCTGACATAGCTGACAATAAGGCTGAGGTGATGGATACATTTCAGGGCGGGGTCATTACAGTGCATCACATGCACATATGTCTAGTTGTCTTTGTAGTTTGTAATCTTTGACAATAGAACACTTCAGATACATTTCAGGGCGGGGTCATTACAGTGCATCACATGCACATATGTCTAGTTGTCTTCTTAGTTTGTAATCTTGACAATTGAAAACATCAGATACATTTGTCATCACACATTCTGCAAAAGCTCTTATTTTATCAATAGACTTTACTTTTAGAGTTTATAAGTACATATGTAATGATGGATGTTTGCAGTGTAAATACACCTGAATTAAACACAAGAAGTAAAATATCCACCTGTTTAAGAACCTGTGTGATATCAATAAATGATACGTGATTGCTAAGGTTAAACAAATATGAAAGTTTTGACGGCTCTAAAGTTCAACATACTTCAGTTATTCAGTTATTACCCAGTTCTAATTATCGACAAACTACCCCAACTAAAATGTAAGGAGAACGTATGATAGGGACGACAGTGAATGACAACACTGATGCTTTTTGTGATAAATCTTACTTTCCAAGTAACCTCTTTGATGTATTCAAGTTTCACTTACTTTAAACTGTTGATTGCCTTTGTCAATGTATAAATGGCATGTGCGACAATGGAGAGTGCGGAGGCTTATCAGAAGCAGCCAGTAGAAGAATCAGAAGTTGATCATATTAGATGTTCATGGATGTCAGTATTAATCGTATGTTTGCCATCTGGGGTTGCAAGATTTAGATGTTTCTATTTCATGTTACAACATTTGGCTTTACGGTTCTGATCAAATAATATCATGATGAAAAGTGAACGGCTCTTTAATTGTTCCTTGTTGCCGTTTAAAATAGTGAAAGTTTCTGAAATGGTTACATAAATACATGTGCAGTTTTATCTATCTGAGTATATTTCCTAACATGTGCAAAAGTATGTACGGAAGTAAAGTGGGTGGGTAAATAATTTTAATGACAAAAAAATATCCACTTTGCAACGATAACTCAAAGGTATTTTGCTAACGTACTTACATTAACTCCATATGAAGTGTAGTGTAAACAAGTCTTCTGATAACTTACATGTAACTTTTGTATTTTCCCCACCGCCTGGACCCAAGGTGTTATAATCCCCATCCACAAGAAAGGCAGTTTAAATGCAGCTGATAACTATAGAGGTATCACATTACTCGCTTGTCTAGGAAAACTCTTCACTAGTATCTTGAATAGTAGACTAAAAATGTGGTGTGAAAATAATTATTCTACCAACCAGTCTCGTGGTAACGAGGTCCCATGAGATTACGAGTGCGCATGCGCCAGATCATAGCGAAGCATGCTTTCAGCCAGAGACATGGTATGAAAATCTCGTCAGTGGACAAGGTTTACCACGTGTTCCAACTTAAGTGTTGTGCTTCTGAGGAAGCCTATTAAAGAACGAATTACACTTCCTAACAGTAACACAAGCCAGACCCAGAGTTATGACGGCGTCATGACTGAGTTGCTTTCTGAAATCCGTAAAGTTAACGGCGGATTAGGGTCGATGAATAAAACAATGTCTGAGGGCTTTGAAAGAATGCAAGACCAATTAGAGTTTCCAGAAACTAATTTTGACATATCAAATGATTTGGATACAACATGTTGATTCATGGATGTCATTAACATCAGATCCCATTATTTTAGACCATGTTAAGGGTCTCAAACTAGAGTTTATTCAAGAACCGTTTAAATTTTTTGAACCAAAACAAATAGAATTTTCCAGTGAAGAAAATAAGGCCATTAGATTACAAATAAATGAGTTTCTCGATAGAGGTGTAATGGAAAGGGCATCTGAATGCCAAAAACAATTCATATCAAACATTTTTCTGAGGCGAAACCAAATGGAAAATATAGAATTATTTTGAACCTTAAAGAATTGAATAAATTCATTGAATACCATCATTTCAAAATGGATTCTCTTGAAACAGCTATTTCTTTAGTGACACAGAATTGTTACATGGTATCAATTGACTTGAAGGATGCTTTCTATGCAGTCAACATTAGTCCGAAACATAGACAATAATTGAGATTTAGGTGGAACAATGAGTTGTTTCAGTTCACTTGCATGCCTTTCGGTTTATCTTCGGCTCCAAGAAATTTCACAAAAATAAGCAAAGTTGTATACTCATGTCTCAGGTCAAAAGGCATAAATTCTCAAGGATATATAGATGACTCACTCCTTACTGCAAAAGAGTATGTCACTTGTAAAATAAATGGAAAACAAACAACAGAACTGCTTTCAAAATTAGGCTTTACTGTCAATGTGGATAAGTCACAATTAGAACCAGCACAAATGGTGAAATACCTAGGGTTTTGGTTAGATTAAAAAAACATGTTAGTTCATATGGACAACAAAAAGGCATTTGATATCATATCACTTGGAGAACATATTCTCATAAGTACTAAGTTAACAGTTCAAACTCTAGCTACTTTCATAGGCAAAGCAATAGCAACATTCCCAGCAGTTAATCAGGGCAAATTGTACTATAGACAATTAGAATCTGAAAAGATTGCTGCACTACAACGTAATAATTGGGATTTTCGCTCCCTTATAACTTTGTCAGGAAAAGCAAAGATGCAAATTAAATGGTGGATGGACAACATTAAGGGTTCATCAAAGAGCATGGTTTCAAAAAATCCAGATATTACTGTACAAACAGATGCTAGCCTTGAGGGTTGGGGAGCACACTGTAATGGCACTACTATTAATGGTAGATGGGCAACACACGAACAGTCAAAGCACATCAATGTGTTAGAAATAAAAGCTATTCTCTTGGCAATACAGTCATTCAAAAATATCTTCAAAGGGAATGCAGTTTTCATTCAAACAGACAATTCTACAGCTGTTACTTACGTCAGAGAAATGGGCGGAATGAAATCAAAGCCATGTAATGATATTGCAGAACAAATTTGGAAATTTTGCATAGATCACAAAATAGCTATAACCATTTCTCATATCCCAGGCGTTGACAATACCAAGGCCGACCGGGCATCTCGAGTATTCAGTTATCGTACAGAGTGGTCACTAGATTCTACAATCTTCAATAGAATAGTCAGCTCACAAGCTTAAGAGATTAAGCCTAGTATTGACCTGTTTGCATCCAGGTTAAACCATCAATTACCAAAGTATGTATCATGGCAAGCAGACCCTATGGCCAGTCATATAGACGCTTTCACTCTCAATTGGAGTAAAGAACATTTATATTGCTTTCCGCCATTTGCCTAATTAACTAAGTGCATACAAAAGATTTATAATGATCAGGCAACAGGGGTTATTGTAGCTCCCATTTGGCCGACACAACCTTGGTTCTCTCACTTATTATGCCTTCTTGTTGACGGGCCCAGACTGATCCGCAGAGCGAGGAACAAGCTCAGCTTACCGTGGGATCCTCAGGCCAGACCGGCGCTGACGAACCTGACTCTAGGAGTGTTCCCTGTATCAGGCAGATATGGGAAGAACGAGGAGTTTCTCCGGAGGTCGCAGAGGTCATGCTTCACTCCTGGAGACCAACGACGAGGAAACAGTACTTATCCTACTGGAGAAGGTGGTGCAAGTTTTGTAACACGAGACACTGTTGTTCACTTCAGCCCTCTGTAACAAGGGTGCTTGACTTTTTATTTCTGTTGTACTCTGAAGGACTCAGTTACAGTACTATCAACACGGCAAGGAGTGCCATATCTGTGTTTATTCCACACACGCCGCCTCGGGGTGTGGACCCCCTGATTACCAGGTTCATGAAAGGTGTATTCGAATCCCGACCAACCAGGCCGAGATACTCTGACACTTGGGACGTAGGAATCGTTCTGTCATATTTGAGACGACTGTCTCCTGTGCAGAAATTGCCGCTCCTGAAACTGACAATTAAGTTGTGTCTGTTAATCCTATTAACTACATCCCAGAGAGGGCAAACATTGTGTTTACTGAATCTAGATGATATTATCATTTCAAACAAGTGTTCTAAAGTGACCTTTTTGTTATCCGAACACCGCAAGCAAGACAGTGTTAAAACAGTGTCTAGGGACAGAAACCTAACAATTAAGGCATATGCCCCAGATAGAAGGCTATGTCCTATTACAGCTTTAAATGAATATCTCTCTAGAACAGATAGTATCAGAGGTACAGAAAGTAAGCTGTTGCTATCATGCATTAAACCACATAAGCCGGTGTCTCGTGACACAGTCAGTAGGTGGGTCAAGCAAGGTCTGAAATCTGCACGGATTGATATTTCCATATATGGAGCTCACACGACTCGTGCAGCCTCCGTTTCGGCAGCTTGTACCCTAGTGCCTGTTGACACTATCCTTGCCAAGGCAGGGTGGTCGTCCACGAAGACTTTTGCAAAATACTATAACAAACCATTTCAGAGGGACAGCTCGTTCAAGCAAGCCGTGCTTAGTACAAAGCATTAGATTTGTCAAATTGTCATAGGTTCTGAAGTGTATCATGTTTGCTGTCAGTTGTAACAGAGTTGTTATATAAACATGATTGAACATTCCACATCTTATCTCTCTTTTACCGCTGCTTATTATTCCAGCGTTTTCTCAGAAGTAAATTCTTTGAAGTCTCATGGGGCCTCGTTAGCACGAGACTGGTTGGTAGAATTGAAGGGTTAAACGAGACTTACCTGTAAGGTGAAGTTTGACCCTAATTCTGCCAACCAGTCTGGAGTGCTAGAGGTCACATGCCCACCCTTAGTCCCTCCCTTATGGCATGTGACTCTAGCTCTCCATATTTACTCCTTCATAAACGCACTTTAAAGAATGATCTGGCGCATGCGCACTCGTAATCTCATGTGACCTCTAGCACTCCAGACTGGTTGGCAGAATTGGTAAGTCTCGTTTAACCCTTCAATTATCAAGTAATATTTGAAGAGCAGGCTGGTTTTAGGGAGAAATATAGTACAACAGATTGTATATTCTTGTTGCATAATTTGATTAATATTACTCTAAATAGTGGCTCAAATTATACTGTGCTTTCATAGACTATCGAAAGGCTTTTGATCTTATCAACAGACAGGCTTTGTGGTTTAAGTTATACACTTCCGGTATAAGCTCAAGATTCTTAAATGTTGTTCTAGTATTTATAATAATGTGAAGTCTTGTGTTAAGGGTGCTTACAACACCTATTCAGACTTCTTCATTTACGACTTTGGAGTTAGACAGGGCGAAAATCTCTCTCCCCTCTTGTTCTCTTTGTTTATCAATGATATTGTTGAAAGTTTATCAACTTCTACAGATCTAGGTATAAATTTAGAGGATCTACGGCTTATGCTTCTGCTTTTTGTCATGTTCAGTAGCACTATCAAGGGTTTGCAAAATGGTTTAAATGCCCTTTCTGACTATTGCGATAAATGGGGCCTTTCTGTTAATGTTGATAAAACTAAGGTGGTTGTATTTAGAAGAGGTGGAAGATTAGGGAACAGATAAGTTTGGTCATATAAGGGAGATGAAGTCAAAGTTGTCGCACATTTTAAGTACTTAGGAATCGTGTTTTCATCGTCTGGAAGTAAAAAAAAATTAGCTGAACAAAGTACTAAAGCACTTTTCTCCTTATATCAGTTATTTAATAATAACAAACATATCCAAGTGTCTGTTAAGTATCAGCTATTTAAATCTTCTATTACACCTATTCTACATTACGGTTGTGAAGTATGGGGTTTTATGGATGCTAAAGCTATTGAAAGAGTTCATCTGCGGTTCCTGAAACAGATCTTGGGTGTAAAATTGACAACCCCATCTTCATACGTTTATGGTGAATTAGGAGTTTTACCATTGAAGTGCGAACGGTTACTACGGATCGTTAAATACTGGCTGAAAGTAATAACATGTGATGAAAACAGATATATATTTACCATTTATAGATTACTAATCAAACTTTCTACTGCTCAACCAAAATTTTTAAATTGGACCTCATTAGTTAAAAACCTCTTTTATGAATATGGCTTCGGTTAAGTATCGCTTTCCCAACATGTGCCTGATAGACTTAGATTTATATCTCAATTCAGCCAAAGAATAACGGACAATCACAACCAGATGTGGAAATCAAATCTGACTAGTCTTAGTGAAACCAGAAATTACCTATTTATTAAGGAATCTCTTTATTTTGAAAAATACTTAAATGTAGTCAATATTACTAAATATTATAATGTTATTAATCATGTTTTTCCGTATTGGTCTGGTTACAGGTCCGAGGTCTGCTGTATTGGCCTGAGGCGAAGCCAAGGGCCAATACAGCGGACCGAGGACCTGTAACTCGGCCAATATGGACAAACTTGATTAATGACATTTTTATTAATTAACTTCTTTGTGATTTACCTGTACAACATAAGAGAGTTCCTTTTCATCGAAATCAAAATTATAAGCGATTGCTTCGGACTTGCGCCATTTGTGTATATGCGCATGCTCAGAGTCGTATTGGCCCAGTCTGCTCGTATTGGCCCAGCTTACCTGTATTGGCCCAGTTGCCGAATCGGATAGTGTAGGCCGTTCAGATTGTATTAGTGCCATATCATTGATAGTTAATTAATAAAGACTTGCATTGTCCCGTTTTCGTCTAAGTTCACATATGTTTATGATAGAAAGAGGGCGATGGAGTAATATGAACTGCCTTTTTGAAGGCGTCTTTGTTGTCACTGTGGAAACGAATCTTTATTGAAGATGAATATCATGTGTTATTAGTATGCCCTTTCTATTCTAATTATCGTAAAGGCTATGTACCAATTTATTATTATTCACCTGCCAGTATGGTAAAATTTATCCAATTGATGAATACTCCATGTCAAGACATCATTTTGAATTTATTGAAATGTGTTTATCACATCATGAATGTTTATTAACAAAATGTAACTTCTTAATTCATTGTGTCACTGCTATATACTTAGGCTTCTGACATGTAACATATTGATACATTCGTAAGCCACATTGGTTTACCCATCATCCACCCACAACTGCTGTATACAAATTGTAATGTTATGTTTCTTTTTGGCCTTTGGCCTATGAATAAAGAACTTGTAATGTACTTTTGTGGCTAATAATACTTCATAATTGCATCACTTCTATAAACAATCACACGACACGTTAAACCTTGGTAAAAACACAATGACTTTATATTACTTTCAAGGCCAGGCCCAGTCTTTGAAAATCAGAGACATTATGAAATCAACAATGTATAAATCATATATATGTGGTGCCAATTTTTGACTATTGTTGTGACATTCGGGACAACTGTACACATGATCAAAATCTTCTCCTTGAAAGACTACATTTAGATGCGCTTCGTACCATATGCGGTGCAGTTCGAGGCACAAGCCATGAACAATTATACTTTGAAACCAACTTTAAACCTTTAATTGAAAGAAGGCGCAATATCAAGCTGATCAATTTTTGCAAAATGTACAAACACCTCGCTCCGGATTACTTATGTGACTAAGGCCGTGTTCACATGCCATCAAATACTTATACGAGTATATTTGCTCACAAAGGCAAATTTGCTCATATGAGAAAAAGCAAATATAATATGCGTTCACATGGATAAATAGTGTAAGGTGTAAAACACATTGGCTTCAGTTGTCCTATGAAAAAATTGGTTCCATTTGGGAGATGGAGGGACATGTCTAATTTGCAGTATCAAGTGTCCGTATCCCTCTAACAATATCTTTGACTAGTGTTGGGAAGTAAGGGGACGCTATAACGCCAGTTTAAATCAGAAATCACAGCATTTTAGAATCTGCACTGAATTTTGCTGACAGACTTCCTAAAATCTTGTCCCTCGATTGCAAGGACCTGATATGCTTCACTGTTTCAGAAACTTAGAGAAGCTATCAAGCTAAAGCGGGTACGGGATAGCTCAGTCGGCAAGAGCGCCGGTCTCACGTTGCTGAGGTCCGGGGTTCGAATCCCATCCAGGCCAAGGTGTAGAACCTAGAGTTCACCTCTGTATCACATGACGCAAATACTTATGTAGGCAAACTTGCTTATAAGCAAATTTGCTTCTGCTATACGGAAGCAAAATTTGCTTATATAGGTAAACGCGCTCACATGCCCTGTAAATTTACTCATATAAGTATTTGGTGGAATGTGACAAAATGTCTGAAAATAGTCAATACAACCCGAGAAATAGCTCTAAGATAAAAACTTTAAACTGTAGGACAAAACTTTATGACAAATCGTTCTTACCAGACACAATTAAAATGTGGAATTCGTTACCTGATCACGTCACAAATGCCAACACCATCGGTGAATTCAAATCTCTTTTGACCAGAGTTCAAACAGTTAATTATCTAGATTTAAATTACGGCAGCAGATTCTGCCAGATTGTTCACAGCGGTATCGTCTCAAAAGACAGAATTCCCAAAAGACAGAAAGCTTAAAACAAGACTTTTCGCGGTTGACAAATGATGCGTAACATGGGCTTCACCCTTTACAAATAATGGAACGAGTCAGATAAAAGAAGACAGAGTTCCCAAAAGACAAATAGACACTATTAGGATAAATTGTTATTAAATATTTTCATTTGATCTACTACTGAGGAAGACGGACAGAGAAGAGTTGTCTCTATTGACACATATAAACATATATATGGGTCATTTTCAAAATCCATGCGAATTTCATAAGGATAAAAAGGACAGACATGTTTCCTTATAATTCCCTAAGTTGCCGTTTGTTAAAGTATTTTTACATTTTTTATATTATAACAAAGCATTAATCTCACAAACTTATAAACATAATAGGTTAAAGTGAATCTATTTGTTTTGAAAAATGTTCAGAAAAAATATAACATGTCCACAAACTCTGATCTATCAAGGCATACTTTCTTTCCTGTTACCAAATGTTTTAGAAGGATAAGAAGATAATAAACGAGTAGATATTAGAAAATATTTTTTTAGATATTCTCAGAAGAAAAGGATGCAAATAGGTAATATATCTGTGAAACCATCTATTTTTGTAAAAGCCTATTTTTATATACATTTTTACTTAGTTTCTATCCTGTTATCAAAACTTTCTTTCCTGTTACCAATGTTGTCAAGAAAATGAGGTTTGTGAAATTATTTGCTTTTTTTCAAATTAAAAACATATCTGAAAAGAAGTAAAAGTTTATGATATAATTATCTATTTCCCTTGTTGTTGCCTCAAATTATTTTAAAACTATTTTATATATATATCAAAGATGACAACATTTTGTCCTGTTACCAATATTTTCTTTCCTGTTACTGAACATAAGGTAACACATGACACCAGCCTCATATTCAAGTAAGGGAGGAATCATTGTGCTTTTTAGCTCACCTTTACAAAGTAAATGTGAGCTTATGTCATGGCGCTTCGTCCGTCGTCCGTCTGTCTGTCCGTCTGTCCGTCTGTCCGTCCGTCCGTCTGTCCGTCCGTAAACTTTCAGGAAAAAGACTACTCCTCCTAAACGAATCCAGATATCATTCTGAAATTGTAGTATGTTATACCCATGGTGATTCCTCACAGAAAGGTAGATGTTTCAGTTTTGAGAATCCAAGATGGCCGCCATGGCAGCCATATTGAATTTTCAATTAGATTTCATGAAAAAGACTACTCCTCCTATACGAATCCAGATATCATTCTGAAATTATAGTATGTTATACCCATGGTGATTCCTCACAGAAAGGTAGATGTTCCAGTTTTGAGAATCAAAGATGGCTGCCATGGGAGCCATATTGAATTTTCAATTAGATTTCATGAAAAAGACTACTCCTCCTATACGAATCCAGATATCATTCTGAAATTGTAGTATGTTATACCCATGGTGATTCCTCACAGAAAGGTAGATGTTTCAGTTTTGAGAATCAAAGATGGCTGCCATGGGAGCCATATTGAATTTTCAATTAGATTTCATGAAAAAGACTACTCCTCCTATACGAATCCAGATATCATTCTGAAATTGTAGTATGTTATACCCATGGTGATTCCTCACAGAAAGGTAGATGTTTCAGTTTTGAGAATCCAAGATGGCTGCCATGGGAGCCATATTGAATTTTCAATTAGATTTCAGGAAAAAGACTACTCCTCCTATATGAATCCAGATACCATTCTGAAATTGTAGTATGTTATACCCAAGGTGATTCCTCACAGAAAGGTAGATGTTCCAGTTTTGAGAATCCAAGATGGCTGCCATGGGAGCCATATTGAATTTTTTAATTAGATTTCATGAAAAAGACTACTCCTCCTATACGAATCCAGATACCATTCTGAAATTGTAGTATGTTATACCCAAGGTGATTCCTCACAGAAAGGTAGATGTTCCAGTTTTGAGAATCCAAGATGGCTGCCATGGGAGCCATATTGAATTTTCAATTAGATTTCATGAAAAAGACTACTTCTCCTAAACCAATCTAGATATACTTTCTAAATTGTAGTATGTTATACCTATAGTGATTCCGCACAGAAAGGTAGACGTTTCAGTTTTGAGAATCCAAGATGGCCGCAAAAGCAGCCATATTGACTTTTCAGCTGCAATGACACATCATTATTATTAAATTTTAAGCTTTCATCAAGTGATCACTTGCATCAAATAAATTCTCTAATTTGAACTTACTAATCATAATATTATCTTGAATATGGAATATTTAAGATTGTCATGCAAGTTGTTCTATATTTTTAAGTGTTTTTAAAAAAAAATTAAGATATATAAGACAAACATAATGAATTAATTTGCTTAAAATCTTCATGGCAACTAGCTGCAAAAACCCAATCACATTAAACATCATGTTAAATTTTAAACAATGGTATCTCCCTTATATTCCTTTAAATACCACACATAAGGGGTCAACCAGAGTTCAGATATGCCTCTAGAGTCCACAGTGTTTATTCTAATACACATCCTGATACAGGCTGCAAGCATCACAGTGTCAGCTGCTAGTCTGTTGCATAATCTGACCCAATTGATATTGCAGAGCAATATGCTATATGGCCATGTGTATGCAATAAGAGTTATGGAAATTAGACTTGTAATCTCATGACAGTGATATGTTCTTTCTAAGAATAACAACTTACACAAAAGTTGTCATCAATAAGTTTTGTGTTTAGCAATCTTCATGATAAGTTGATGTGGAAAGAGTTATTTTGTATCAGGTTCCATTTCCTGTGTTTACTCATATTTGTACCATTTCTATATCTAACAGAAGTTCTTCTTGACACAAAATCAATTTAGGACATAAGCTAACTATGTTTTGTGAAATTATATATATTTTTCACAACAATGCATGTTCTCTCCCGTCAAGTTTTTAAATACCACACATAAGGGCTTAGCCAGAGTTCAGGTTTACATGCTCAGCACACTATTCTTCTCCAAATACACAAAGCCAAATCCACAAATTGCTACACTCTCCTTAAGGATCTGGGGCTAGCAGCCCTGCCTGCTTGTATGTTGCTTAGTTATATTTACTTAATTGATAAATACAACATAATGATGTATGGCAATTATCATGTCTAAGCAATGGACTTTATGGAAAGTATATAAATTGACTTTATGAAAAGTATACTTGTATTCTATTAATAATAATACTTTTTACAAATAACAATTTAAACAAGTCAAGAATCAGCTTTTGTGTACAACAATCTGCAAGATGAGTTAATATTAATAAGTCAAGAATCTGCTTTTATGTACAGTAATCTACATAAGTTATTGTAGAAAGAGGTAATTTGTATCAGGTTCCAGTTCCAATACCATATGTTTTATGAAAACCTGTAAAACTAAATGATAATTGTATCATGCTGAAGGGGCTCTGGGAACAACATGTCAACATAGAAGTCATTATTTTTCAATTAGATTTCAGGCCAAGTACTTCTCCTACTAAATCAATTAAGATATCATTCTGAAAAGTGAGTATTTTTTATATAGTGATTCCTGACAAAGACGCATTCATTTTATTATCAAGAATCCAAGATGGTCAATATGTCATTTATATTGAATTTTCAATTAGATTTCATAAAATTCATTGAAAAGAATACATTTCCTGGTCAATCAAATGAATGTGTTTATATTTGTATTGATGCACTTGTGGTAATATTTATCAACACTATAAATACAGTTACAAAAAAATTTATGAATCATCTTTATCTGCGAACAGCCTGAACCATGAGTGTTTTAATAAATCCTTTTAAAAAAAACATCTAATGATATCAGTGGGTTACATAATTCCTGACACTTCATAAAAGGCCAAATAACATAGCCAGTGAGGGATCTGATTACGATCTGAACGATGATTATCTAGATAATTATAATGATCATTCAATTCAAACAAATCCTTTTCAAAAGCATTTAAAATGATTAAATTTGTTCACTCTCAACACTAACTGTTGTTTCCATGCAATTAATATTAAAATACTTCAATAAACATATTACTGAGTTGACCTCCAGATTATTTCTATAGCAAACCTCTCTTCTACCCCCACCCCTTCTATCCTCCCTTCCCCTCCTCCCCTTTCCTCTCCTGTCCTTCCATTGCAAACCTCTCTTCTACCCCCCCCCCCCCCCCCCCCCCCCCCCCCCCCCCCCCCCTTTCTATCCCCCCTTCTTCTATCCCCCCTTCCCCTCCTCCCCTTTCCTCTCCTGTCCTTCCATTGCAAACCTCTCTTCTATCCCTCCTTTCCCCTCCTATCCTCCAGCCCCTCTCCTGCAACTCCCCTCCTAATATCTGTATTGCATACTGAATTAAGGGGAAGACACTCACATTATGGAATAACAGTAACTTACATAAGAGGATAAGTTACATAAGCTACATGCAGGTGCAAGAGGTCATCACAGGTCATCATATCTAGTAATTAGCATAAACCCCCATGTGGCTAGCCTATTCTGACCAATCAGATTGCACTAACAGTAACATATGTCAAGATTTAAGATATTCAGAAATCTTCAGTTAGAATCACATGAGACATTGACCTGGACAGTTTACTTTGGCAATTGGACTTATCACTAGTTGAATTTGTGATTTGTGTCAGAGGGATATATTCCAAATGTTTATGTGCATCTTTTTTTAGTTCTTTGGAAGTTGAGAGTGTGACTAATCTAACATTGGATTAACCAGTTTGTTGACTTTTGTGATTGTGTTTGAAAACTTTGGTACTGTACAAGTACTTTTAAGAAAGAATTCTTGAGATTTTCGGGACTATTTCTTGACTTCAAGAGTCACAAAACCTGTTATTATTGATTGACATTTAAATGAATACTCCTAAACCAATCAAGATAATGAAATTAATATGGATGCCCACATATAAGTAACATTTTGAATATTAAAAAATACAAGATGTTCACCAATTCAGCCATAGATATACAAAAAAGTTATACAAAAACCTACTGCTTGTTAACAAATCATGATTTATTAACATTCTTGTATTAATGTTTGTTCGTGCTCTAATTTTTTCCAACAGAAGACTAGCATTTTAAAAGATACAAAAATCATGATGGCAGCCATAATCAATTATCATATAAAATATGGTTACACAATTAAACTATATTACCACATCATTCATTTTAAGGTGAGCTTCTGTACCCTCGGTACTTTTATTTCAGTTTTAGTTCATGGTAACAGGATGGGAAAAAATATGTGACACAATAAAAGAAGCTCTGAAATTTTCAAATTATTATCTAAAAGAATGATGCTATGTTGTGTATAAATACTATGTAAAATATTACATATTTTGAAAATTATTAGTATGCTTTAAATCAAGATTCAAATTGCTCTTGCACTGCGGTATCTTACACGGGCGTGTAATAAAAGTAAAATATCCTGGCAAGCCTCGGATATTTGTTTCTTTTAAAAACTTGTGTTGATATATTTGATATCAGAAGACACTTGGGTGAGATTCTCTATATAACCTACTACATACTCCTGAGTTTATCGCTGTGAATGTTATTTTTGCTACTGATTCCCGTCTGAGTTGAATAGACTTTTACTCGACGATCTTTGTTTACAAACTCACACATGCTTTCTATTTTTAGCCATAGGTCACTGCTGAACCGGAAGTAAATTAGAAACCGGATGTTTACTACTAATCCTGTGCTTCAGTGTTTTCCACGCATGTGTTTTTCACTTCATGTTGATCAAAGTAAGGTATATATGAAGTAAGTTTTCAGTTATTTATATGAACTCTATTAACACCTTTCCATGATTTTTATGGACCGCAAAGACTCAATCAAAAATAATTGAATAAGGCGACAGTGACAATATGTCGTTCATGATTTAGTCAACATCGGCAATGTGATGCCATCAACAATTATTATCTTTGTTTATTTATGATGGAGAACAATGTTATTTCATGTTACATAACTATCCTCCTGGGAAGACACAATATCGCAATCCCACCCTTTTCTTTTCTTTTATTTTTCTTTTTTCTTTCTTTTATCTATTCTTTTTTGACAAAATTATCATGTTCCCATTTCATCTTTTAAAGATGCTGTATCATACTTGCAATATTTTAAAAAGTATTTTTAATGTATTCGTTGTATTTTTAGAAAAAATTTAGCGACCAACCTAGGGAAAATCGGACCAAAATTCATTAAATATGAGATAATTTACCAAAATCACGGAAACAGCAGCCAACATTAAGGCGAATCATGATAGAAACATGATGTCTGTAACAATGAAGAGAGGTGTTATCACCTGTATCCCAAAAGCTAATAAAGATAGAACTCAATTAAAGAATTGGAGGCCAATTACTTTATTAAATGCTCTTGATAAAATTTTAGGTGCCTGTATAGCTAACAGATTAAAAAGAAGTTTAGATTCCTTAATACATGATAATCAGACAGGGTTTATGCCAGGCAGAACTCTAAGTGAAAATACAAGATTACTTTATGACATTATGTTCGAAACAAGGAAAAGAAATTTGAAAGGCCTTTTGATTTTAATTGATTTTGAAAAAGCTTTTGACACAGTTTCTAAAGATTTCATTAATTCTGTCTTGACAAAATTTTGATTTGGTCCTGAGATTATTCGCTGGATTAATATATATATTGACTTATGAAACCACCTCATGTGTCATTTAAAATGGACATCTATCTGATTTCTTTCCCAATGAACGGGGCTGTAGGCAAGGTGATCCATTATCACCATATTTGTTTTTATTTGTAGGTGAAATCCTTGGATGTATGATCAGACAAACTGATGAAATAAAAGGTATTGTTATTGATGATCAAGAATATAAGTTAGGCCAATATGCGGATGATACTGAATTAATTTTAGATGGCTCATATGATAGTTTGTATGCTGCTATTGACACACTATATACTTTCTACAATATGTCAGGGTTGAAAATGAATATTGATAAGACTAAGGCTATCTGAATTGGCTCAAAAGCTGGTAGCAATGATATATTGTGTCAAGATTTAGACATAGAATGGCAAAGAAAGGAATTTGAAGTTTGGGGGATTAAATTTACTCCTACACTGCAAGATCTATGGGTTATCAACACAAGAAAAAGACTAAAAGATATAAACTGACTACTGGGAGCATGGAGGAAAAGAAATCTGACATTGATTGGCAAAATTACTGTTATCAAAACACTAGCCCTTTCTTAACTAGTTCATATTTTCAATAGTATGCGAAACCATCCTGACGAATTTATAACCTCCCTTGAAAGATTGTTTTTTAGATTTATTTGGAATGATAAGATAGATATTCTCAAACGCTATATTAACAAACCTAAGGTTAATAACCCATGTAAATTCCCACTTAAAGATATATTGAAATATGGGGCCAATGTTCAAGATATTGTAGAAACAGATTATCCTTTTTGGAGAGATGTATTGAAAGCATGGAAAGCTTACTGTCAAAAATGCCAAATTGAAGAAAATATAAATGAAATCCTATCCCAAACAATATGGCTCAACCACAACTTCAGGAACCCACACCACTTTATTAGACACTGGGCTAATAAGGGAATTCTGACAATTCAAGATTTGTATAATGATGAAGGTTTTGTGCGTTTTGAAGATTTGAAAAATAAATTTGGGATAAGTGGTACATATATATAGATCTTGTATATATTTTATATATTTTGCCTTATTCATGTTTAAAGACTTTGAAAGAACACAGTCACATACAGGTAAACCAATTCCACATCAATGCCTTGCATAAAGACTTCATGACACCCATGAAAGGTTCTAGAAAATTCTATGATAACTGATGTCTGACAGCATTCTACCTTCTATTTGTCAGAGATGGGAAATTTTATTTCAAGATACTTATTTTGATTGGCATTTGATCTCTACTTTTTAGCTCATCAGGTCTGAAAGACCCGATGGGCTTATGGCATGGCGTCCGGCGTCCGTCCATCCGTCCGTCCATCAGTAAACTTTTCACTATTTCGACTTCTTTTCCAGAACCAATGACTTGAGAGAGCTGAAATTTGATGTGCAGACTCCTTGGCAAAAGGGGATTCTAAATTGTAGATTTTGTGACCCCATGACCCCAATTGGGGTCACAGGGGTCAAAACCTTGAAAACCTTTTTTCATCTTCTTCTCCAGTTTCAAAAGGTCTAGAAAGCTGATAAGTTGTGTGTAGACTCCTTGGCCAATGGGGATTCTAAATTGTAGATTTTGTGACCCCATGACCCCAATTGAGATCACAGGGGTCAAAGCCTTCAAAACCTATTTCCATTAAAAGTCTGATGAGCTACAGAGCCCATGGCTCTATTTTTATAGGAATATTATAAAGGATGTGAAAATACTTGATTTCCAATTCAGATTTTTACATGGAATTATTTAAGAAAAAACATAACTTAAGAAAATGAAACTTTTTGAAAATACTGTTTGTATATTTTGTAATGATACAGATGAAAGTTTAAGCCATGTATATCGGGAATGTGAGGAAAAAAAACATTTTTGGAATGAACTTCAAATTTGGATGATTCAAAATAAATTGAAATTAAATTTGACAAAATTTGTCGTTTGGTTTGGTACTTTAAGAACCCAAAAATTAATTAATCATATTCTTCTTTTGGCTAAAAGACACATTTATGTTTGCAACTTGAAAAATAAGATTCCAAAAGTCAAAGACTTTGTTCACATTCTAAAAGATACCTTTATAGTTGAAAATTTCATGTCTAAAAGAAATAATGACTTCATTAGATTGGAAACAAATTGTCTCCTCTATTCCTAATCTTTAACTAAGATAATATAAGAATAAGAAGTGAGATTGTTTGTTTATTTCAATAACAAATTCAACTCTGTTATATATTATATACTTGTATATCATGCTCTTATATATCTTATGCTGGTAGCTAACCCCTGTCCACGACAGCAAGGAAGAACAAGACGTGTTAGAGTCGGATCAGCTTTTATTCTCTTCCATATCGTAGACAAACCACGGTGTGTTGTGGATTGATGTAGGGTGAAAAGCTGTTATAAATAAAATTACAGTCATAAGTCACAAGTCCTAAAATATTTAAAGACAATCAAAAATTCCTAAATAATCAATGTATAACCATGTGTAAAATACACTGAATAATACTGATAAAGTTCCCAAGATATTACTGAATAAATAAATGTAAAAGAAATACAGTTTTTGTTGTTTACCAAGTGAATTGAAATACTGACAAACATCACTGAAATCAAGGGATGCAACTCCGTCACTCCTAAGCCTAGTGCTGATATGAGATATTTTATGAATGCTTCAATTTCACACCACTATCAAGGGTGCTTTACTGGGATAGAAATTCTGCACATAAATTACTCTAAATTTGCTTATTTACTGCTAAAAAGAGTGAAATACTACTGGAAAACGTAAAAAGATGCTAAAATAGAAACTATATTTGACTGTATGAATCGAAATACTGTTACGCTGGAGCATTACAGAAAATGCATGAAAATACACCTAATTTGCTTAATACAAATAAATTATACACTGCAGAAACACTGCGGAAATACACAATATTGTTTTACATACACTTTGGTGGCTGTATCTTTCCCGAAACATTGAGTGGTTCCCAAAACATATGTCCGGCGGCGAAGGCTCATTCCAAAACACAATACAGAAAAAATGCCTTCCCGCTGGAAACAGCTCCATACAGCGACACTGTGCACGAAAAGCATGTGCAACCAATACCGGAATAAGGTTACAGGTAAACCGGAATGGGATTAATAAAATGAAAATAAGGTTAGCCCACTGGAAGGCAGCACACTCCCCAACTAATATCTTGAACAAAGATATTACATTCCAAAAGCGACATACGTCGTACACTTACGACAAATCCAAAAATATTCCAAAAGTGACAAAAAATACATTTACCTGATGCAGAAAATGTACCTTTACATTCCAAAAATATGAAAAATACAATATATGCTCTCAAGCATTCCTAAAGAGGGTCCAAAAACATTGTGATCACAAAAACAATTGCCAAAATGGCCTTTAGCAGTACAACTGCTCCAAAATTGAGAAATTGTCCTAAAAAAAAAGAAACAGTATATTATAAATGAAATACACTATTCTGCCAGAAAATATTGAAACAAATTGTTTCATACATCCAAAATTGTCCAAAATGTAATACAAAGTATCATACATCAATCAAGTATTTACAAACAAAAGTGTGAAATCTGAAAGAAAACAAGTTATTAGTTTTCTGACATCAGAAGGATCATCTCAGTGATTGGTTGGGTGAGATGTGTCGCTTTACCATCCCTGATCAGTCTCACAACCGCTTTACGCACTTTTCCATCATTGCTTGTTAAAGCGTTCTCAATGATTCCTACTGGCCATTCATTTCTATGAATGTTCTTCTCAATTAATAAGACAAAGTCTCCATCCTTAATGTTAGTTTTCGCTTTGTTCCATTTCCTTCTCTTTTGTAGAGTATGCAAATATTCATCGCGCCATCTTTTCCAGAATGTGTTCGCAAGACTCTGTACTTGCTTCCATTGTGCTTTGAATAAAGAGCTGGTATCATCATCACTGATAGTGAATGAAGCCAGTCCAGTACCTGTCTTCTGGGTCAACAGAACAGATGGGGTCAATATGAAAGGGTTATCTGGGTCAGTTGAGACTGGCACAATAGGTCTACTATTGACAATAGCACATACTTCTTGCATAAGTATGCTCAACACCTCATGAGTGAATTTCCTGGGTGAAATATCTGCTAACATGCTGTCGAGAATGCGTCGAACAGTTCCTATCATCCTCTCCCAGGCTCCACCCATGTGAGAAGAATGGGGTGCATTAAAGATCCATCTTGTTTGATTATCATTCAGAAACTGTCCTACTTCCCCATCTTCCACATTCAATGAGTGAAATCCTAAAATATCTGAAGATCCAACAAAATTTCTACCTTTGTCCGGGCGAAATTCCTTTACCTAGCCTATTATCGCTATGAAGCGCTGCAATGCGTTTATAAAAGACGAAGACAACATTTCTTCTACCAGCTCAATGTGTATTGCCCTGCAGACTAGCCATGTAAACAATATTGCCCACCTTTTACTTTGAGCTAGTCCACATCTAGTTTTCTTTGACGCTACAGTCCACGGCCCAAAGGCGTCGATGCCTGTGTAAGTAAATGGCGGTGCTGGTGTCAGCCGATCACTTGGTAGGTCCGCCATTATCTGGTTCTCTTGTTTGCCTCGTAACTCCTGCATTTCACACAGCGGTGAATTACTGAAGAAATCAATCGTTTTCCACCCATGATCCAGTATCCCGCTTCTCTGATTGCTCCCTCTGTGAAATGGCGTCCTTGGTGTTTGACGAGACTGTGGTAATGTCTCACCAAAAGCTTGCAGATTTGATGCTGTCTCGGAATAATGATTGGGCTCTTCTGTTTTGTTTCAACTTGTATGTTGAAGTCTACCTCGGACACATAACAGTCCATTTTCATCAAGATATGGGTTCAAAGTTACAAGATTACTACTTCTTGGAAGTGGTGAACCATTCTGTAGACATTCAATTTCCTACCTGAATACTTCCTTTTGTACCTCTCTGATAATGACAAGTTCTGCATTCCTAAAAGCATCAATACATGAAACTTGCTGTTTATTTAGACTGCATATGAATCTCTTCAGTAAAGCGATGGCTCTGACAAGTCGTTCCCATTCAGAGAATCGTTCAAACCTTTGCGATCCTAAACCTTGACAGATTGATACTTTAGTTGATGCTGTACAGACCGTTTCCTCAATGTCCTCATCTGTAGTCAGACTTGAAGAATCTTGTGTAGATACAGTTCTGTTGATTACTTCAGGGGAACCTTTCAACCACCTACTCTCATTGAAGTTGAGAACTGACACGGGTCTGGTCGCAGCATCGGCCGGATTCTGACTGGTTGGGACATAAGACCACTGGTTAGGCTCTGAAAATGCTTTTATCTTCTGCACCCTGTTCGAAACATACACTTTGAATCTCTTTGTTGTGTTGTTAATATAGCCTAGAACTATTCTACTGTCAGTGTAGTAATGAACACAATCTGGGGGCAAGTCTAGATGATTTGTCACTAAGCCAGCCACTTCTACTGCTAGAACAGATGCACAGAGCTCCAAACGGGGTATAGTATGTGCATGATTACGAACAACCTTGGCTTTTCGGAAAACAAATCCTGTATGTGAAGATCCATTCTTGTCTGTCATCTTCAAATAAGCTGAGGAGGCTATAGTTTTCTCAGATGCATCGGAAAAAACATGTAGTTCTTTTGTGTTTGATTCTCTGAAAGATGTAGGTAAATACATTCGAGGTATTTCAATGTTCTCAAGAGCAGTCAGGGAATCTCTCCATCTCTTCCACTTCAATTTCTTGTCAGGTTCAAGCTCTTGATCCCAGTCATACTTGTCTTGAACTAGTTCTCGGAGAAATACTTTTCCCTGAATCACGATGGGTGCTATAAATCCAAGGGGATCAAAAATAATGTGCACTGTAGACAAAATACCTCTCCGGGTGCAAGGTTTCACATCTCTTGAGGTTTGAAATACGAAGGTGTCCGTATTTATGTTCCAAAGCAATCCTAAGCTCCTTTGTAGGGGATATGTGTCTGTTGTAAGATCCAGATTTATCAAGTCCTTGAAGGATTGTTATCTTCATACCAATAGAAGCGAAGAAAGTTCCTGTGTTCCTCCCTGACCTGAAAGCAATGAAACATGCTTTGAATATCAGCCATAACTGCAACATCTTCCTTCCTAAATCTCATTAGCACTCTCAATAAACTGTTCATAAGGTCGGGTCCCTGGAGCAGAACGTCGTTAAGGGATACTCCATCGTATGCTGCGGACGAGTCAAACACAGCACGTATCTGTCCGGGCTTTTTCGGGTGATAGACTCCGAAGATGGGTAGATACCAATGTTACTCTTCGTTTTTTAAGTCAGGTGCCACTTCGGCATGCTTGGAGTCTACCGGGGTTTTCCGAAACCAAGCCCAGGGCTTCTATACGGAAAATAGGATTTTTGACAAGTGAACTTTGGGGCTAAATAGAAGCCCGGGCTTATATTCGGAAACATGGGCTTGTATTCGGAATATTTTAGATTCAAGATTGACAATCATACTCAATAAAACTCACAATAACATGGCATGGCATTACTTTGATATATTTAACAGAAATATGACTTTTGCAATGAGTTAAAAAAGGTAGCGCATGGGAACTCTCGTAATGAAAAACTATACAGTTTAAGAATTGAATGACTATACTCGTCCCATGAGAACCACGTTGTTTTAACTTTAAAAAGTTAGGTTTCGAGATACAGGGGTTTGAAAGTTCTTATGTTGTATTAGTTTATAACATCATTGTTTTTAAACAGATTGGCATGCATGTATAACAATGGTTCGATCACGTATTAACATAAAACGTAAAAACTTATATCTTGTTTAAAAATTCAGTATTTAAAATAAACTGAATACCAAAAGAAACTTTGCAATTTTAAAACTGAAATTTCGAAAACGATCTCATATTTACATTTTCATTTAAGGTGGCAATGAAATAGTTGAAACCCACACTTTCAAGTTGAAAACTTTTAATTGAGCAATATTCATGCATCTTTGCAGAAATGGCAAAAATGTCATAATCATGTGAGGTTTCTGCTGAAACCAATTGACGTGACGAACAAGTTTGATAACTTTTAATAATGAATGTTTGTCACTCCAAAAGTGAAAAAAACACCTTAAAAGCAGTAAACGGTAAAGCAAAAATATCGCAAATCCCCTCTGAAATTTACAATATTGATCAAAAACAGCCCTTTTTACAAGAATCGGTAGTGTTCCTTCATTTCTAATGGTAACTTGATCCGGCTATACAGACATGTTGTGAGGATTGCTGACAACCCTGAAACACAAAAAACAGTTGTTTTTTCACTGCATGAGAGCCGATATCTGTGACGTTAGACCACCGCCAACGTTTTCTCTTAATGACGTCAGAGATAGCAAACATCAAAGGTCGGCATGTTGTTATGTTCTCGTGCACTTTATGAACTTGGACAGATCTAATCAGAGCTCATCGACTGCTAAGTTTACAGCTATTGGTCACTAAACATCGAAACATGGCAATTTCATTCGAAGTTATAACGTCAGAATTGGCATGCAATAACATGATTTAATTGCGATTGTTGAGCTCTAAAGGCTAGTTACCATTTGTACGACTCAAAGATGTGTCAATATGACAAGTAAGACTTGTGTCCACACATTCCCATTTATGGAAAAGCTTCGATGCAGACAAAATGTAAAGTTGAACCTGCTGGCAGCAAACGTATTTTGACGTTTGACCTTTTTGGTTACTCATGGCAGATTTGGAACTTATAACACTCGGGCTGCTCAAACCTGGTACTTAAGTAGCACATTTTAGTACTTTAACGAAATTATTGCGAAAACATCATTTCAACGAACGTCTGAACAACCAAAATTTTGACCCCTGCCCACTTCAGATCAAATAAGTGCAAAACTGGGTTTCCCACCTTTAATTTGGATTCGCTGGTTGTTTAAACAAATGATTGATTATTAAGAGGTACTTTGTTTTAAATTTCTATCGTTTTTCATTCTTCAATCAGAATCATTACAAAATGGTGCAAAGTTTCTTTTGGTATTCAGTTTACTACTTAATAGACTTTGGACAATGTTTTCCAAAAAAAAGAGATCGAGATTGCAAGTGTTATATAGATTGTATACACATGAAATTTCTTAACATTGTAATGTTGTTCTAGTGTTGATTAAGTATCCTGCGTAGAAAGATATAAATGGAAATAAAAGCTGTTTATTGTTATAAATTCCTTAGTTTCACGCTGTTCTATGGGCATCTCACATGATCATATGGACTCAAATGATTGGGAAAGACAAATGGAACAATTTGCAACTAAAACGTTTCATGAATATGTTGGAGATAAAATCCATAAAATAGAAATAAAAACACTTTATAAGCTATAATATGCCTTGAATTCTCTTCTGAAAATAGAAAAGAACCTCTGAATATTGAGAACACTCAATCTTTATCAAAATGGAGTTGAACCACCTGGTTCTCATTGGACGAACTATCTAAATGTTCTTTGTACATGTACTTGAAAACCGCTGATAACTTTTTCCACAGAGCAAACAGACACCATTTGTAATGTCATGTTACATATCTTTTATAATGGCAAAAATCTATATCAGCGATGAGTAGGCCTATCATGACATTAACTATTAGTGTTGTAGAAAGGGAAGGCCACTTTCGTTTGACGCACTTTGGAATATAATAGAAGCCCATGGGCTTCTAAATGGAAATATTTTCCAAATAGTAGCCCATGGGCTTCTAAACGAGATGGCTTGCTTTCGGAAAACCCCGGTAGCAGTTTCTTCATGAAATCGACGAAGTGTTTCTTCTTAATTTCATCTCGCTGAAGACTTCTATCCAAGGTGTAAGCTCTCTTCAGTGCTTGTGACTTGTTGCTTGGTAAGCGTGGTCTTTCCTGTTTGAAAGGCAGAGGTGCGATCCAGTGTTTCTCAGGTCCCATTACCATTTCTTTGTCCATAAGCTCTAGAAATTCCAGATCTTCTGCTGAATAGGCAAGTTGCTCATCTTCTTGAGTTAAGGCAAATATCTCCTTCAGATGAATGTCGTTGTGGCAGGGCTGGAAAATAGTAGCACGCTGGTCGTTCTTAGTCCTGTACAAGTGTGTCTTGTTCACAGTTACCTGATTAGGTTGATGTACCTTGCCGAGACAAGACTCGCCGATCACCACCCATCCAAGTGGCAGCAGTTGAGCATATGGCGATCCGATCCTCTGGTCCAAAACATGGTGTGCCTCGATAACGTCTCTTCCTATTAAGAGGAAAATGTCAGCATCATTAGCAAGTTGGGGAATACTGATGTCCTGTAGATGAGGGTAGTTACAAACAATCTCATGAGTAGGTATCTCAACTCTTAAGTCTGGTACTTGAGAGCATTCAGTCACATTAGCAATATCAAGACTGTTGCTTCTGTGATTCCACAACTAAATCAGAAACTTTCCTGCCATCAGCTTCTGTGAGGCCTGCACAAGATGAGATTGTGTACTGAATGGGTTCACCATCAATGTTCAAAGCATCAAAAGGTTCAGGACGAGCTAAGGACACATTCCTTTGATCATCCAATATGGCATATGCTTTCACAAATCTGTCTGGTTGACTCTTATGATAAACTCTTACCAACACAGTTTTGGCACAGGATTTACCTCCAAATGTCTGTCCGCAGATCTGTGTACACTTGGACGTGACAGGGTCTCCAGGCTTCTCCCCACCATAGTCTGGTGCACAAACAAACTGGTCAACATGAAGAAAGGTTGGGTGTTTACAATGACCACACAAGTTACATTTCACAGTTTCCATACAGTTTTTGGCCAAATGTTTGTCACTTGTACAACATCGGTAACAAAATCCATGCTTCTTTAGGAACTCTTTCCTTTCACTATAACTCTTTGACTTCAATGATCTACACTGATTTAGTGAATGTTTTGTTGACCATGGTAAGGGCAATAAAGTGTTTCAGCTTGAGGGTTAATCTCAGTTTTCTTTGTGAATACCTTATTGGTCTTGAAGGTTGTCTGCTTACTCTGGTTCCTGTCGGTCTTGCCACCGGTCTGTCCAAACGAGAAGCTTGGGTCATTCCTTATTCTGCTCAGGTCTCTGATGAACTTCACGAAGAAAGTGAACGGTGGGTAGGGCACATTGTGGTCTTCCTTGTATCTGAAAGCTGTGCTCTTCCACTTTTCCTGTAAACTGAACGGCAATTTGCATACACCACTGGCGGAATCAAAATATGCTAACAATGACCTATATTGCTTACACATTTTAACAGCTTCAATCTCTGACAATAAATCTGACAACTCGTACATCTTCTTATTGTCTTTCATGCTTAACTTAAGGAAATTATCTAATTTCTGTCTTAAAGTGTTCTCGACCATCTCAGGTGAGTCATAGCGCTCATCGAGTCTCTGCCAGATCTGCTGAAGCCCTTGTGTGGTGTCGTTGAAGTTTGATGCCCTCAGACTGAGTGCTTGCTTCGACGACTCCGGTCCAAGCCACTTGATAAGGAGGTCCATTTCTTCACTTGGTGTAACATCGAGCTCTCTCATCACGCTGAGGAAGCTAGTCTTCCACACTGCATATGTCTCTGGTTTCTCGTCATAAATCTCAGACGAGATAAGAGAAGATGCTTCCTTAGAAGAAACTTGCCTAATTCTGCCGTCGGATTAACATGGTTGAACACTGGTGCGTAAGGGTTCAGTTCATACCTCGGCTGAGTTCTGGAGTAGTGTCCAGTTCTCTCCCTGGGGTCCTGCGAAGGTAAGTTCTGTGAGTTGAGTTGTCGGCGAGATCACCTTCCTCTGCAACCAATACCTCGGCCTCCGCTACAGCAACTTCCTTCTCCACTTTCAACACATCAAGTTCCGCTTCTAATTCCTTCTTCTTCCTCCTTGTCTGTGCAAGACGTATCTGTTCATCTTCCTCGAGAACAGCCTGCTTCATCTTCAGCTCGCTCTCCTTCACTGCGTACTGCAACTGCTGTTTGGCAGCTTCAGCTTTCATGCGGGCCTTTAAAGAAGATTGTTGTGAACTTCTACCACGTGACCTTGATTTAGATTTCCTATATATGCTAGACAAGTGTTCATTTGCCAGTTTATAAAGAATTGCTTCATCCACAATATTCTTTGTCGATTCAATTTCTGAATAGCGTCCATCGTACACAAGAAGATAATCTTGCAGATCATCTCTACTCTCCCTAGTGTACCGTATTCGTCCTATTAAGCGCCCCCTCCCTAATAAGCGCCCCCTATTACAAATTTCCATATAACAGAGCGCCCCCCCCCCCCCCCCCCCCTTATACATAAAATGGCCTACCTCTACTGCTTTTCCAAAACACTGACAATACATTACATTGAGTAAAATAAAATTACTTTGGCTGTTTTAAATATAATTCTATTAAGTTATGATGCATATCAACTACTTGACAGACATCGCATAAGTTTTTTAACCTGTCAAACTTGCCAACAGATCAGCCTGTTTTCGTTTCCCTATCACTGCAGTAATCCTGCTGTTCCTTTCTCCTCCCTGCAGTAATGCAAGCTCCAAACACTGTGTTAATGAAGTCATACTTGCAAAGTCGATGCATGAAGCTTGTGAAGTTAGTGGAGGGAGGATATAGTAACAGCATGTTAAAATAACGATGTGAAGTTGTTTTATGTCTTTTTTAAAAAGAGTTTGGCCTTATTGACTTGTTTTACTCAATACATGACAATGAGATGATCCAATAATTAAAGATAACAAGGTAATTATGTCATTTGAATGGATTAGTTGTTTCATTGACATTGCATGATGACCAGTTCGTGTTTTCATTACAATTATGACCGACACGAGCAGGGCATTTAATTGGCCTTTATTGATTGCTTGTTAGTCAACTCAGGTTTGTTTATCTGTTTGTTTAGTAATTCTTTGATTATCTTCAATCGGTCAAATGGCCATCATGGCACAACTACTTTCATTCTCGTTAAGAATCCCGACAAGTGCTAGTTTCTCTTGTCTATAACGTATTCCTAATAAGCGCCCCCCCCCCCCCCTTTCTGGGGTATCCTAATAAGCGCCCCCTTTGGATTTTTTTAAGCTCAGCGCCCGGGGCGCTTAATAGGACGAATACGGTATGTCCTTTCTAGAAATAGCTGATAATTACTGCACACAGCGAGATATTTATCAACCTGCCTTAAAAATGTCTTTTCCTGTTCACGAAGATGTATCATGTCACCATCTAAGTCTACTTGAAAGTTAATTTCATTCCATAATCGTTCAATGTTAGCCGATTGACGATTTCTTATTGACTCATACATAGCCTGTCCTGCTTCTGTCTTTTTCCTAGACCGCTTGTCCTCACCACCCATATATGCATATATTGATATCCGCACATGTGCTTTTTAGTGATTCTCAACGTTGATTGGTCGGTTCCTAAGAGAATGAAAGACGATTGGTCGACGGAACTATTTTCAAGTTTCATTGATAAATCGAACGTGTCAAACGTATGTCGATTAGGTTAAAAATAATATCGTAGAACGTTGAATATTACTGTACATTATATAACTTACTGGTTGATATTTAAACGCAGTATTATTTTAAACTATTCATCTATGTGTTAAGTTTCATTGTGATCTCAAGATTGTGCTTTTTCCAAAGGTACGGTAAGCGCTGTCTGTTTGTAAACAAACATGGCTGCCATCGAAAATTCATGAAATCTATCCAAGCACAAGAATTTCACTGATCCATTAGTAATTATGGCGAAACCGCATTAGCGGTGGTTGGGGACTTTCTAAGGGAAGTAACTCTGATTGAACCTATGGAAGCTATGCCACTTAGTTCCGTATTCACAATTAAATAATTGATTACAAGTAAATTAAGACATGCTAGTACTAAGTACGTTTATCATGTTTTCTTATTTAGTAATAGTGACTTTATCAGCAAAGTTCCCTCATCTTCTGGGTAATCGTAAATGTGGGCCCACTTGAACTGGTTCCTATATAGAGCCGAGATACGTGGGCCCACATTTGTTATCATCACGGTCTACCGACGATTTCGCATATTTGACAAGCGTGTAACAGTAGAAAAAGTAACTTATTTGGAGGGAAAACATTCTAGAAACAGTACTCTTATGTCTTCATACGAAATAAACATTACCAATGAATATTATTCTTGTTTTTTTCCCATCAGAAACGACATTAAAATTCTCCGCGAAAGAAGACACAGCTCATGCATACTAATGAGTGATGTCATGTCATTGGTCACATCAAAGGTCAGGACCTAGGTCAAGGGTCGTGACATTGATTCTACATATCACCATGATCACATGATCACATGATAACCAAATAATGTCTTTCGGTAAATGTGGGCCCACTCGTTTGGTCTCTTATAGGGAGCGGCCGAAGTGGGCCCACATTTTAGATTATTGATCTTGATGGGAAATATCATCCAGAATGTTGAACATTTTCCATCAAAACTAATTAAATTTGCTTGGTCAAAATTTAACCACTTTGGGAGCTCCTTATAGAGGTTGAAACGAGTGGGCCCACATTTACCAAAATACTTTATTTTATGATCAATTTCTCTGAAATGTTCTAGTGATGTTGTTGAAACTTTTCCATCAAAATTTCTTGGAAAATGGAAAATATCATAGAATAACATGAACCTTAATTTTCCATCAAAACTTTTTGAATTTGCCTTGTCAGTATTTAATCATAAATATTTTAGAATGTTGAACCTTTTCAATCAAAATTACATGATGGAAAATATCATAGAATGATATGAACCTTTTGCATCAAAACTATTTGAAATTGCCTCGTCAGTATTTAATTAAAATATTTTAGAATGTTGAATCTTTTCCACCAATACTAGATATTTGAATTAGTCACGTTAATATTTTATAAGAAATATTGCATATCGGTGAACCTTTTCCATCAAAATTACTTGATGGGAAATATATAGAATGTCAATACATCACAAGTATTACAGAATCGTTGAACCTTTCGAAAAATTCGAATTCTGTAATTGTGGTCCCACTGTCGACTGAGCATAAGGGGAATGAAAACCAGTGGGCCCACATTTGAAACAATCATTCTGCAGTTAGGAATTGTAACACGAACTATCCCAAAACATACTCATAATCTTAGGAAAACTACTCACCCTAAATCACATTTATTGTCGACTGTAAGTGCCATTTTACCCAAAATGTAACGGAGATAGGATACAGACACGCCATTAATATCCATTGCGCGCGTGACTACGTCAACAACGGCCGTAGCTCCGCATGAAAGTGGGAAAACAGAGTTACTTCCCTTAGAAAAGGCCCAACCACCGATAATGCGGTTTCGCCGTAATTATTAACACATAAAAACCACAGGGATTCAAATTCAATACATACATTCATGAAAGCAATAACTTTTACAAATCAACATACTCATAGTTGATCAGCCCTGGGAACAATCCTACCGTGATCATAGGCCGATTAGAGTTATCGTTCTTGACACTTGCTACGTGAATGAAAGTAACGTCGAAAGAAACAAATGTTGTTCAAACTTCAGATTATTTGATTATCCTGACATACAGACTTGTTTTGATGCATTCTTTGTAAGTTTCTCTTAAAGATATTGCGATTTTTATCAAGTATAGTTTAAAAAAATTGACAGGTTTTTGACATTTTCGTTACAACATTGTGCCGTCAACAACACATCACAGTGGTAGTACGGCGTGACGATCGGCTGATTCAAATACTTATTATGTTTATCAAATAATGTTGTTTGTTAAGAGTTTTATGTGTGTAAATTTGTTCAATGTTGAAAAGTGTATTATATCATTCAGGGACATTATTTTCGTCATTTTCGTATTGTTTTGAAACTGAACTAGATTCCGATGCGTTGTTGACTAATTCACTCTGGAGATGTTCGGTTGGACACGCGTATGAATACTGATCAGCTGATTGGTATCACTTACTACAGCATTACTACGATTTCTCAATCGCATCTTTTCAGTCGTTTTTTAATCATATTTCATTACAAATTGGTAATATATAGAATAACCAACTCGGTACGAGTGATTACGGGATATCTGCCCTCGTCAAAATAATGTTCAGTCGCTCGCCAAGGCTCGCGACTGTGAACATTATTTCGACTCGGGCAGATATCCCGTAATCACTCGTACCTCGTTGGTTATTCTCTAAATAATCAATGTATAACAATGTGTAAAATACACTGAAAAATACTGATAAAGTTCCCAAGATATTACTGAATGACTAAATGTAAAAGAAATACAGTTTTTGTTGTTTACCAAGTGAATTGAAATACTGACAAACATCACTCAAATCAAGGGACGCAACTCCGTTACTCCTAAGCCTAGTGCTGATATGAGATATTTTATGAATGCTTCAATTTCACACCACTATCAAGGGTGCTTTACTGGGATAGAAATTCTGCACATAAATTACTCTAAATTTGCTTATTTACTGCTAAAAAGATAAAACTTAGTGAAATACTACTGGAAAACGTAAAAAGATGCTAAAATAGAAACTATATTTGACAGTATGGATCGAAATACTGTTACGCTGGAGCATTACAGAAAATTAATGAAAATACACCTAATTTGCTTAATACAAATAAATTATACACTGCAAAAACACTGCGGAAATACACAATATTGTTTTACATACACTTTGGTGGCTGTATCTTTCCCGAAACATTGAGTGGTTCCCAAAACATATGTCCGGCGGCGAAGGCTCATTCCGAAACACAATACAGAAAAAATGCCTGCCCGCTGGAAACAGCTCCATACAGCGACACTGCACGAAAAGCACGTGCAACCAATACCGGAATAAGGTTACAGGTAAACCGGAATGGGATTAATAAAATGAAAATAAGCTTAGCGCACTGGAAGGCTGCACATATCTTGTAAAAGAAATCTATGGCAACAATAAAAAAAAAACAAAAAAACTTTACATCATTTTATCTGCAAGAGTAAGCGATTTTATAAAACATCGTAAAATGAAAACATCATATAAAAACCAACTGCTGGCAATATGTCACCTAGTTTTGAAACATAGATATGTCATGTTCTGAATTTCTTGGTTTTGATATATGTATAGTTCTTGTGTATTTTGTTCATCATGTTTTGTACCGGTGAGGTATTTTTATAAGTATAGCTTATATTATCTTTATAAATATAAAGATTTGCTTGTTTACTGAACCGGATTATTTAATGAATAAAAATATGTTTAAACCAAATCAACAATGAAACCAAACGTCCAGCGTGAGAGTTTACCGCTATCAATCAAGTATAACGTGTCTCTGATTTTCATACACACTAGGTTAATCTCTATTCTACTTTTACGATATTTGATTATGAACTCTTTTCCTTATTGGCTTGCACTTTGTAAAAAGTCGCAAGTTGCGGCAACAAAAATTAACTCGTCTGTTCCGTGGATTTGCTCCTTTGTACTCAAAGAAGATTTAGCCATGAGCAAAGATAACTCTACAACTGCATGTTCACCAAATATATTTATCACTGTACTCCACACAGATACTTTCTTGTATTTACAGTTTTATTTTAGAAGTACATAGGTAACAAATTATCAATCACACAATATGTTTACATAAACAATAAATGACAGGACGACCAGAATTTGAACTTCATTTGACATTTCAGCTGCACATTTGGTAACATTGTAATAATCATAGGGTTTGTAAAATAGTGTTGGAACGGTAAGCAGCTTTTTTGGTTTAAATTCAAATTTTTTTTTTTTTAATGAGGATAATTGCATTTAAAGGGTCATAATTTCTTCTGGGAAGCCAAGGAGTATCTTCACTTTATCTAAATGTATTTCAAATTGAGCTTTTTCTCTAAGCCAGTCTTCCAATTTTGTCCACAATGGTCGTAAAAAGTCCCAGTCCCAGAATAGATGGTACAGCGTATCTATTTCTGACAGACAAGTTTATTTCGTAACTAGGCCATAAGCCCATAATACACAGGAATAACAAATTATTTTCTTGCATGCATTACAATTAAGTTTCTATAGATGATTTTAGAGCAAATACTTAAAATAAATAGAGTCCAAGTTTATAACTGATGTCTTTGTTTGTATTCTCCATCAAGTTTATGAATTTGTTTGTTGTTGGATTGTCAATAAAGCCAGCTGGCAGGTATTTTCTTCTTAGGTGAGAGTATTTATCACATGTCAGGAGCACATGATATTCATTTTCTACAGTTTTAATATTTGTCTTTAAACAGTGATCACAGTATCTTTCTTCAGGGGGTATATTATTGTGTCTCCCAGTTTCAACTTTAAGTTTAAATTTGTTACATCTAAACTTTGCTATAATATATTTCAAATACTGTGGAATGTCATTTCTTATGTATGATTCCACATTGAGTAGAGACTTATACTGATGACAGTATTCACATTTAGAGGAATATTCCATTGATGAATGCCAGTCTTGGTAGAGGTTGTCAGAGAGTCTAATCTTAAAGTTTTGAATACAAAGATTAATGTCCCCAATATCTTGTTGTATCCATACCACTCCAAACCCCAGGCGAAAAAAGTATGTTCTTTACAGCAGTGGCCCATGTATATCTTCTACTTCATCAAGAGATTTGAGCATGTTATATGCTTATGTGCTAGTCTGTTATTTCCAAGATGAATTAATCTTGTCCAATATTCAACTGCTCTTGTCATGTAGATATATTGAAGGGGGAGCCTGCCACGCTCCAAAAGTGCCATGTTGTTTGGAGTATTCTTTGTATGTCTGAGAAATCTTTTACAAAATGATGCCTGTACACTCTCAATCAGCTTGTTATATGAAGTTCCCCATACTTCAGCTCCATAACACAATATTGGGACAATCATACTATCAAAAACTGTAAAATTATCTTCATAACATAGATTTCCAAACTTCTGTTGAAAGGACATTATATTGAAGATGGCTTTCTTTGCTTGTGCAGTCAGACAGCTGAATGTTTTACTCCATGAGTAAATACTACTCCCAGATATCTATGGAAATTAACAACTTCAAGTTTATTTCCTTTATAAGTCCATTTTTCACTTTTCTTTAAAGTCCCCCCTCTTCTGAACACCATTACTTTTGTTTTCTTGAGATTAACTTTCATTCCTGTAGAGTCACACAATTGTTCTATCACATTTATTTATTTATTTTCTTCTGCAGTTGTAGAACACTATCAGCTATTGATGACACATCATCTGCATACAAAAGTGCATATATTTTGGGAAAATAAGTTGTTACAAATATTCCTTCTCCACCTTTCTGCTCTAGTTGGCATATGAGTTCATGTAAGTAAATGATAAATAATTTTGGGCTTAATACACATCCCTGGCTGGTTCCAAAGTTACATTCAAAATATTCAGATAGCCCGGTTGATGATCTCACATGCTGAAAGGTTGGAATACATTGATGCCAGAAGTTTGATAAAATTTCCTTTGAGACCCACTTTCCTCAAACTGTTGAATAAAACATCATGATCCACTCTATCAAATGCTTTTGAAAAGTCAACAAAGATGCAGTAAAATCTGCCTTTTGTTCTAGTGAGGTACTTGTGTGCTATTGCCTGCAAACTGAAGATGTGATCAATGGTTGAGTACCCAGGTCTGAAATAACCACTAGCCCGGTAACCCGATGCTAGTTGAAATTTGCCTGGGCTAGTAGAGGAAAAGTAATGATAGCCCGATTGGCTACTGTAGATTGGTATATCAAAAGTATTTTGACTTCTTTTCATTCAATTTTGTAATTAATTCAGTTACTATTTTGTGTCAGTTTCCCCATCCCCCCCATCACATGCCAAGACCTCTTGAGCAGATATGTGTTTGATCTTAAAACAATGAATGTAATAAAACATTTTTTATCTTTACTTAATTTGGCTAGTAATTTTTCTTTTGGGCTAGTAACTTTGAATACATTCTAGCCCGGTTTGCTAGTGATCTTGAAAAATTATTTCACACACTGGTTGAGTACCCAGGTCTGAAACCAGCCTGACATTCCTGAATAATGGCATTGTAGTCACACCAAGATTGTAGTCTTTTATCCAGTAGATTTGTCAAAATTTTACAAAATGAGTCAAGAGTAATGAGTAATTATCAGTAATGTTTATGTTTCCTGTTTTGTAAATAGGGCATAAATGTAAATGTCCCTATATCTCAAAATCTTCATAAAAGAATGCTCTGTCAGTATACCAAGTTTCATGCTTGTCAAAAAAAGCCCAATTTTCCCACTTATCTGCTGAACTATGTACTCTTTTATCCAGTAGATTTGTCAAAATTTTACAAAAGGAATCAAGAAGAGATATTCCTCTGTAATTATCAGTAATTTTTATGTTTCCTGTTTTGTAAATGGGGCATATGATACTTTTCCCCATTCTTTGGGGAACACTCCTGAAATTAGAATATTATTAAATAGTTTAGTGAGTACTGGTGTGATATAATTCTTAGTTGACTTGACAAGTTCATTTACAATTCCATTGGGTCCTGGAGATTTATTATTATTTAAGTCCTGTATACATTGAGAGATTTCATCATTTGTAAATGGAAGATTGATAATTTGAGGTTCATCTAGTTCAGTTATCTCTTCCTCTATTTCACTAATAATTGCATTATAATTGGTTTTAGAATTAGTAGTAAGTAACTTCTTGAAATAATCACCCCATTGTACAGTTATCTGTGGTGTTATTGCTTGATAAGACCTTGATGACGTTAGTGTACTCCAGAAAAGTTTTGGGTTATTTCTTGCTTGAATTAGTAGTTCTTTCTCTTTGTCCTGATAAGCTGACTTTTTAGCTCATTGGCTTATGGCATGGCATGTTGTCCGTCCGTCCGTCCTAAACTTTGTGGAATTTCGACTTCTTCTCCAGAACCATGAGGCCTAGAAAGCTGAAACTTTGTGTACAGACTCCTTTGCTAGTGAGGATTAAAAATTGTAGCTTTGGTGACACTGTGACCCCTAATAAGGGCCACAGGGGCCACACCCTAAAAACCTATTTTCATCTTCTTCTCCAGAACCATGAGGCCTAGAAAGCTGAAACTTTGTGTACACACTCCTTGGCTTGTGAGGAATATAAATTGTAGCTTTGGTGGCACTGTGACCCCTAATAAGGGCCACAGGGGCCACACCCTAAAAACCTATTTGCATCTTCTTCTCCAGAACCATAAGGCCTAGAAAACTGAAACTTGTCGCCCATATACTTAATTTTATGATTGGTGACCCTGTGGTCTCTACAAAGGGGGAATCACATTGACCACACTCTACAGCATAATTAATGATGAAGCCTGATGAGCTACAGAGCCAATGGCTCTTTTTTTTAATGCAAATGTTTTCTTGAATAGAGAGCGTAATTTTCTAAAATTATCAAAATCTTCTCCAAAGTATCTATGTGCACGGAGTGCGCCATATTTCCTGTTTTTTAAAACCTCAAGCTCATGATAATAATATGCGAGATTTATATAGCGCCCTATGATCCCACCATGGAGGCTGTTGAGGCTCTGATGTCTTTCTAGAATTTGGTTTTCCATATTTCTTCTTTGATTGTTGTGCTGAGGTTTGATATAAAACAGTCAGTGTATTGACAGCAAGTGATAAATTTTCATCAATAAGTCTGTAGATTTCCTCACTCATTTCCAGGAATTTCTTATGAAATGTATCATTAAATATCTCCTGAGTGCTATCTGAGGTTGACCACACAAATTTCCACCATGTAGTGCCTGTATTACTGATCTGATTGTCACACAATTCATCTTGGCTTACATGTACATTTAAATCCTTCTTAAATGACAGAGAGTAATATAGAGGAAAATGATTTGAATTATCCTTGTGGTGAACACCAAACTCAGAGATGTATGTATACAAAGGAAAACCAAGACTGCTGGGCGTAGTTCGATGACTGTTTATTCCCAACACATGTATGATGACATGTAAACAAAATGTGTTTGTCACCCTGCAACAAGTCAATACATAAAATAATAAGTTCATTTGAATAATAATAAGACACTTGATTCATAAAGCATCATTGCAAGAATACATTATAAAGAGTTGATACAATATGCACATCACAATTGATTTCATTATGCAAACACACATTCAATGCATGGTTACCAAAATATGATATACTTATACAGCATAGTTAACCATTCAATACAAACACCATATACATTACAACATAATATGAATATACTATGCATGATTTGATATGGGTATTACATAATTGTTTTACATACATCAACATGATAGTTACACATGATGATAGAAATAATACAGAAGTATGATACATGAATATAAAAAATAGATTTAATCTAACCATTACCTACCAAGTATATGGTACCTAGGTGAGTATGTTGGGTTATGGAGAGGTACCAGATTATGTCATCATGGCGGTCCTAAAAGTGTAGATAAACTAACCATAAGTAATTGATTAATTGAACCTACCAAATATATGATGTATTTACACAATACATATGAATTAGAATTAAATATACCTTTGATATAAAAAACCAACTGATATACAATATCAGTAGTATATGTACAAGAATGCCATAATGCAATACTGCAGATAGAGTATTTAGTTTAACATGCCATAGCACATAATTACATGTACTATTCCAATAATGTATATACATGAAGGTGAACTAAAAGATTGTGATAATGATAAGTACATGTGTCTATACTTATAGAAATGCACACTAGAAATATATATAAAATGGGATAAAATACTAGCAAAGACTAATCATAAAATAGCAATTACCCTAGCTTGAAGAATAATGGAATAAATGATAAGCCTATGATTACTTATATGATAGATATAACACTATCATATACCTACACATAAGATTGCACCATTATATGGATAAAGCTGCACTTACCTGTGCATTTATAATACATACAAGTATGATAAAATATACAACATTACACATTTGTGACTACACTAGGTTAAAACCATCACATCATGATTACTTGATGTGTATAAAATATAGGTATGATAACTGACACAATAAATACATGTGCCACATTATAGATATATGAAAATAGCCTAAACATTTAGCAATGCATAAACTACAATAAGATTCATACAATCACACACACAGTAGCCTAGCCCTATTCCCTATTAATATGATAGTTAAAGAATATTGCCTTACTGATAATAATATTTATGTGAAATACTAATTAGTTAACTAACCTGTGTTCAATAGTTTGAAGACGTAGATAGGAGACAGTCTGTCTTCAGTCAAATGTCTTGCTGTCAAAAGTCGTGCTCTTCATACAAAATGCAATAATGCAGTGCACTGAGTTTATAGTGCAGGTTACCTTTATAAATTCTAAGAGCATGCAAAGTGAGAAGTAAGCTTACCTAACAATAGAGAACAAAGGATAGAAAGCTGAAGTGGCTAGCAGGTCAGAGTAGAGAACAATAGAGAGACAGCAAGATACATGATTACAGGCTTGCAATGTACAAGCTCTCAGCTTAGACTCAGGGCTGCTACACATAAAACACCTGAAATAAAATGAAACAGTAGTACATGGATATTTACAATTAAAACACATAAAAATACAATATATTACACTCTGCCACATATGGAATGTATGTACCAGATGTATGGAAAAAGTTGTGTACTGGCTATCACATAATGCACTTGGCTTGCCCCATTATGAGTAAAACATGTGAAATGTCCTTGTTTATCATTAAATAGCCTTCCATATGATGAGAGCACATCGATACCATCTAAATCACTATCTTGATAAATTGGCGAGTTCTCTCAGGAAAGGTAAACATAAACCAATATCGTGTCATTTCTCAATCCTAATAATGACGTTTTTACTAATAATGTCACACAGTTTTTAAATGTGTCGAAAATTCGGTCAACTATGTTATTATCGATAAGCAGACTTTTAACGAAAACTGTTACACCACCACTGTAACGACCAAAGTGCTTTTCTCCCTCAGTCGTACACAATTAAGAGTATGATAACCAAAAAGAAAATCGCTATAATCGTTACTTTTCTTTACAAAGGTTTCACATAACCCAACAATGTCATACCTTGAGAGAAATTGCTTTATGTTGACTGAAGATGAATATTTGTATAATCCTTCTATGTTCCATGTGAGGGGATTAAGCTGAGTGAGCCCACGGCCACATTCTCATTTGTTGTTGTTACGAGGTGGATTTAGAGTTGTCTCCCTTGTGCTTCCGGGTCCAAACAAAGAACACGTTTCATTTTGGATGTTTTCGTGGCTACTTGATGTTGCTGATCCTAGTAAGTTTTCTTGAGAATTCGTTACACATACCACTTCATTGGTCACCCGATTACGCTGATACACTTTCCTGCCAATGACTAGCTTATTATGACGGATTTTGGGGTTCTCTCCTGCCTCCTTCCCCTACGAAGTAGTGGGGGTATATAGCGCTCTGTCTGTCCTTCCGTCCGTCCGCCTGTCCGTCCGTCCGTCTTCAATATAAACAATAGAATTCTACCACTTGTTTAACTGATGTTTTTTTTGGTATTAATATTTATTGATGAACTTTATTATATTCTAATCTATATAATATTGAGGGATATGACACTCTGCCCGTCCCTCCATGTGTATGTCTGAGCATTAGTCAAGATAACCTGTAGAAGTCTTCCACATTTTATTGATGGATGAATTTTATTTTATTTGCATACAGATTTTATCAGTAATTAACAGGAATTAAACAATGCTGCGTAGAGCTTTTCGTTTTACCTCCCATGAAACTATTCATGACCTTATTTGGATTTAGGTTCATACCGTGCATAATTTCATGTATTTTAGAGTCTACTTCAAATTTATTGAAATTGTTCTGCCTTCTTAAAAATTCTTGAAATATTTTTTGGCATTGTGTATGAGGTTATGTAGTGCATTGTACATTACCAACATGTTTGTAAGGGACAGACTTTTGAAAATCTTTGATAACAACATTTTTTGTTAATATTGTATATTTCATAAAGCCCTTGCCAGATATATCTTAGCTACATACCTACCTACAAAGTGCTCCATCTACCTGTCTGTTTGGAAATCAAATTCTAAAGACTAAGCCATATTTTCTTATTATTGATATGTGTCTATCTTTCAGACTTAGAATGCATAGGACGGAGACAATAAGACAATTGAATTTTGCTACTTTTTAAATAAGTTGTTTATTTTTATTTTATGAAAAATCTCAATATTATGCATTTAAAACAAATTTAACTATATTCAAGCTGTATTGCAGCTACTATCAATGCCTTCAAGAGATTGTCCCTTATATTTACCCAAATGTATAAAAAAAGAGGTCTGTGGTTAATATTGTTGCGAGAAAGGTTTTGGGCATATTTTTCAGGGTTGTTTGTTTTTGGTTATGAGTAATGTGTCTTATGTCTTGTCCTCAGTATTTTATCTTGTACAATGCAATTTTCTGTTTATTGCTCATCTTACAGCTAACCTTATCTCAAGAAATTATGCAATATACATGGTTGTTGTAGCAAGAACAGACAAATGTTAACACAAGTTTTATAGTTTATTCATCTGAACCATATTATGAACACTTTATTTCCATTGACAGTTGTTCTCTCAGAGGTGACAATATGATGCACTGATAGTCTGGCAATAAGGGTTGGCAACATTATTAATGGGGACATCATGGCAATAAAAGGGCCCGAGAATTTATTCAGCTCCCATTATGTTGCCTTGTTTTAAGTATGAATTCTTTAGCCAAGTGATCAATTTATTGTCAAATGGTGGCGTTGAAAAACTACAAAAGAAACAGAAAAAAGATTCCTTACTTTATTTTACAATTACAGAACAATAAAAAATTAATTGAGATACATTTTTACAATACAACTTCATTGACAATAAAATACAAGATATTGTCTCAAGTAGTAAATGAATATAACCAAGAACATTTTCTAAATTATGCAAATACAATTAAATATAAATATTTTATCAATAAGCAAATAATATAAAGCTAACCTTGATAACACAATAACTGAAGGTAAAAGATTACTTCTACTGAAAATATCTGCAAATGAAGCATAATAATTTATGATAGATGTTATCACTGCAATATTAAGCAATTCCAAAGTTAGAATTAATAATTCTTACTGAAAATCTCCATTTTAGCTCATCTGGCCTGTAAGGCCCGATGGGCTTATGGCATGGCATGGTGTCCGGCGTCCGTCCGTCCATCCGTCCATCCATCCGTCCGTCCGTCCGTCCGTCCGTTAAGTTTGTGGAATTTCGACTTCTTCTCCAGAACCTTAAGGCCTTGAAAGCTGAAACTTTGTGTACAGACTCCTTTGGCTAGTGAGGAATATAAATTGTAGCTTTGGGCGCCCTGTGACCCCTAATAAGGGCCACATGGGCCGCGCCCTAAAAGCCTATTTTCATCTTCTTCTCCAGAACCATGAGGCCTTGAAAGCTAAAAGTTTGTGTACCGACTCCTTGGCTATTGAGGATTATAAATTGTACCTTTGGTGGCCCTGTGACCGCTATTAAAGGCCACAGGGGCCACGCTCTAAAAACCTATTTTCATCTTCTTCTCCAGAACCATGAGGCCTTGAAAGCTAAAAGTTTGTGTACCGACTCCTTGGCTATTGAGGATTATAAATTGTAGCTTTGGTGGCCCTGTGACCCCTAATAAGGGCCACAGGGGCCACGCCCTAAAAGCCTATTTTCATCTTCTTCTCCAGCACCATGAGGCCTAGAAAGCCGAACTTTGTGTATAGCCTCTTTGAAGAGTGAGGATTATAAAATGTAGCTTTGGTGGCCCTGTGACCCCTAATAAGGACCACAGGGGCCACATCCTAAAAACCTATTTTCACCTTCTTCTTCAGAAGCATAAGGCCTAGTAAGTCCATCCATCCGTCCGGAAACTTTGTGGAATTTCGACTTCTTCTCCAGAGCCATAAGGCCTTGAAAGCTGAAACTTTGTGTACAGACTCCTTTGGCTAGTGAGGATTATACATTGTAGCTTTTGTTGCCCTGTGACCCCTAATAAGGGCCATAGATGCCATGCCCTAAAAACCTATTTTCATCTTCTTCTCCAGAACCATAAGGCCTAGAAAGCTGAAATTTTGTGTACAGTCTCCTTGGCTAGTGAGGATTATAAATTGTACCTTTGGTGGCCATGTGACCGCTAATAAGGGCCACATATGCCACGCCCTAAAAAATTAATTTCATCTTCTCCAGAACCATGAGGCCTTGAAAGCTAAAAGTTTGTGTACCGACTCCTTGGCTATTGAGGATTATGAATTGTAGCTTTGGTGGCCCTGTGACCCCTAATAAGGGCCACAGGGGCCACGCCCTAAAAACCTATTTTCATCTTCTTTTCCAGAACCATAAGGCCTAGAAAGCTGAAATTTTGTGTACAGTCTTCTTGGCTAGTGAGGATTATAAATTGTACCTTTGGTGGCCATGTGACCGCTAATAAGGGCCACATATGCCACGCCCTAAAAAATTAATTTCATCTTCTCCAGAACCATGAGGCCTTGAAAGCTAAAAGTTTGTGTACCGACTCCTTGGCTATTGAGGATTATGAATTGTAGCTTTGGTGGCCCTGTGACCCCTAATAAGGGCCACAGGGGCCACGCCCTAAAAGCCTATTTTCATCTTCTTCTCCAGAACCATAAGGCCTAGAAAGCTGAAATTTTGTGTACAGTCTCCTTGGCTAGTGAGGATTATAAATTGTACCTTTGGTGGCCATGTGACCGCTAATAAGGGCCACATATGCCACGCCCTAAAAAATTAATTTCATCTTCTCCAGAACCATGAGGCCTTGAAAGCTAAAAGTTTGTGTACCGACTCCTTGGCTATTGAGGATTATGAATTGTAGCTTTGGTGGCCCTGTGACCCCTAATAAGGGCCACAGGGGCCACGCCCTAAAAACCTATTTTCATCTTCTTCTCCAGAACCATAAGGCCTAGAAAGCTGAAATTTTGTGTACAGTCTTCTTGGCTAGTGAGGATTATAAATTGTACCTTTGGTGGCCATGTGACCGCTAATAAGGGCCACATATGCCACGCCCTAAAAAATTAATTTCATCTTCTCCAGAACCATGAGGCCTTGAAAGCTAAAAGTTTGTGTACCGACTCCTTGGCTATTGAGGATTATGAATTGTAGCTTTGGTGGCCCTGTGACCCCTAATAAGGGCCACAGGGGCCACGCCCTAAAAGCCTATTTTCATCTTCTTCTCTAGAAGCATAAGGCCCAGAAAGCTGAAACCTTTTGAATATGCTCTTTGACTAGTGAGGATTATTATACCCCCGCCTTACAGCGTAAGCGGGGATATATAGCGCTCATTCTATCCGTCCGTCTGTCCGTCCATCACAAAAGTTTGTCTGAAGCATATCTCCCAAACTATTCATGCTAGCTTCACCAAACTTCATACACTTATCAACCATGATCCCTAGACCTGCCTTCTGAGGGTTAGACCAACAAATTATTTTTTGTTTTTGCGGTTTCCATGGAAACATGACTAAAACAGTGACTCTATGACCAAGCCCTTTGTCCGGAGCATATCTCCCAAACTATTCATGCTAGCTTCACCAAACTTCATACACTATCAACCATGATCCCTAGATGTGCCTTTTGAGGGTTAGGCCAACAAATTATTTTATTATTTTAAGTTTCCATGGAAACGTGACTAAAACAGTGACTCTATTACCAAGTATTTTGTCCGGAGCATATCTCCTAAACTAGACATGCTAGCTTCACCAAACTTCATACACTTATCAACCATGATCCCTAGATGTACCTTTTGAGGGTTAGACCAACAAATTATTTTTATTTTTTGCAGTTTCCATGGAAACATGACTAAAACAGCGACTCTATTACCAAGTCTTTTGTCCTGAGCATATCTCCTAAACTATACATGCTAGCTTCACCAAACTTCATACACTTATCAACCATGATCCCTAGACCTGCCTTCTGAGGGTTAGACCAACAAATTATTTTTATTTTTTGCAGTTTCCATGGAAACGTGACTAAAACAGTGACTCTATTACCAAGTCTTTTGTCCGGAGCATATCTCCTAAACTATACATGCTAGCTTCACCAAACTTCATACACTTATCAACCATGATCCCTAGATGTGCCTTTTGAGGGTTAGACCAACAAATTATTTTATTTTTTGAAGTTTCCATTGAAACGTGACTTAAACAGTGACTTTATTACCAAGTCTTTTGTCCTGAGCATATCTCCTAAACTATTCATGCTAGCTTCACTAAACTTCATACACTTATCAACCATGATCCCTAGATGTGCCTTTTGAAGGTTAAACCAACAAATTATTTTTATTGTTTGTAGTTTTCCATGGATAAATGACTAAAAAGTGATTTAATGATAAATTACTTTGTCCCAAACATATTTCCTGAAATATACATCTCAGCTTCACCAAATTTGCTACATATGTCAATCATGGTTGTTGAATATGCTTTGTGAGAGTTAAACGATATATGGATTTTCTTTTCAGCGGTTTCTTTGGAAAACATGACTTACAAAGTGACGACAAAAATAATTTTGTCCTCAATACATCTCGTAGAATATTCATGATAACTACCTCAAATTTGAAACAAAGATCAACCATTATCCCTAGATGTACCCTTTAATTGTAAAACCTATTAATGAATTTGGTATTGGGGTTTCAGTGGAAAGAAGCCTAACACAATGAGTTACTGTATAATATTAATAATAATAATAATACTTTATTGCCTTTTCAGGGATTTGTTTTACATCAACACAGAGCTTGAACAGGAGAACAATCATATGAAATATTTATGTACATGCATTTAACTCTTTTCACATTTATTTAATAGACATATTGTGTTAGGAACAAAAGATGTACGGGCTCTCTTAGTTTTCAAAACTGGAACTTTGTAGCGGCGGCCTGAAGGGAGAAGGTGATATTCTGAATGAAGGTAATGTGTCGGGTCAGATATGATTTTGACAGCTTGATCTACGATTTGCCGCTCATATATATCAGTTAAACACTCAAACTTGACAACGGCAATCTTACTCGCAACGTTCACAATTTTGTTAACTTTAGATTTAAGATGAACTGAGAGAGACCCGTACCAACAATGGAATGAAAATGTTAATATGCTTTGAATAAAATCTGTATAAAAGGTTGACATGACGGAAGGGTTAACATCGAAAGATCTGAGTTTTCGCATGAGATGAAGACGTTGTTGACATTTGTTAAACAAGGCTTCAATGTTGGAATTCCAGTTCAATTTAGAATCAATGTAGGTTCCCAAATATTTATATTCCGACACAGTCTCAACACATTCACCATTTATTATGACTGGAAGCATTTTAGATGGTTTACTTCGAAAGTCAATAACCAGTTCCTTCGTTTTTTTTACATTTAAATGTAAATACTCAACTATCAGACAACTTTAACCAATATTAATCAGTTTTACTATTTGAATTTTGTTTTACAAAGTGGGGAGCGGGAGTATGTGAGCTTTGCTCATTTCTTTACTTGTAATTGATAGCTTTTATGGGCCACACCCGTTAACCTAATTTCACATTTGCCACACCCTAAAGCAAAATTGATATGAAGCCTGATGAGCTACAGAGCCACTGGCTCTATTTTTCTCGTGAACTTATCAGATCGATTATTCATCGCTTCTATGGTAGAATTCCAATTGACATAAGCATATGAATATATGAATAGTCGGGTTCTAATATAAATAATGCGGTAAGTACAAATCACTCGGATAAAGGTGACATTTTATATTTTTGAAGCAAGAAATGATACTCGTTTTCAATAAAGTTATCTTTGCATAAAATAAATGATCTATTTTGGCTGGGTTGATTTATATAACGACCGGTTTCCATTTGGAGGCAATGTGAAGGTAGAGGTAGAAAATTAAATATTTTAGCTCATAAAAAAATATAAACTTTCTACCTCACTCAATGAAATAAACATGGTATTAGTCAAGAAAAGACAGATATCCTCTATTTATTATATGATTGGCGGTGAAATATCGAGATCTACCAATGACAATAAACCTTGTTATCAGTCACTAGTGACAATAACAATGGAACGTGTTATCAGTCACTAGTGACTGATAACAACAATGACCTGACGTCATCAAACAATGCTCTGATGCAATGACGTCATATCTTTTTGGAGCCGAGTCAACGTAAATGCACTTTAATTTTGTGAGGAATACAACGATTAAATCATAAAAGAAATAGAAAATTAGTGTTTTCTTGACAAATACCATGTTTATCTCATCTCGTGAGGCAGAAAAGTTACATATTTTCACTCGTGGCTGCGCCACTTATGAAAACATAAGCTTCTTTCCTCAGTCGATGAGATAAACATGGTATTTGTCAAGAAACACAAATATCCTCAAAGATTTCGGTCCGTGTTATGTAATGTTCCTGTCTTTAGTAAGCTTTGTTTAATTTTCGTAACACATATCAAGAAAATATTAATTAAAAATACATTATATTTGTAGGACTCAAATCTGTGGCGGGTCTCAAATACGTGGCGGATTTCCAAATCCATGGCGAGTTAGATTGATTGATTGTTTTTTTACGTCATTCTCAGTGACGTCATTGAGGAATGACGTCATAATCGCTAACTGTCCGCGTCGCCAGGCGAAACCGCTGTGTATTGAGAAGGCAAGATATTTTCCAACAGAAAGAAAAGAATTCAGCCGCTATTTCCAATTGCATATATGCTATAACATAATACCAATTGCAATAATATGTTACTTATTTCCTGATGATCAATAATATCAGCTCTCCTTTGTAGCAGTTGAATTCTTTACAACTGTCTTCTTTAGTCATAAATTCGCTGCAACTATCTTCTTAACCCTTATAGTGCCCCGGGACCATATATGGTCCCTAGCCCAAACTCCCTATCATGCCGCAGGACTCCGACCATATATGGTCCCTAGCCATAACCCAATATACAGCCATGGCAGTTGAAAAAATCCTGCACCGATTCAAGTTGACAGTCATTTTTTTAGAATCTCTATAAACATAGCTTCAATTTGGTACCACGTTTGCAACATAGAACAAAATATTAACAGAGATATCATGCTTTTCACTAAATAATTCCATCAAGACACATATGGTCCTTGGGGGCAAATTTCTTCAATGCAAATGAAAAAATATATTAACCAATTCAGGTTGACACCCATTTAATGATAATCTCAATAACAAAAGCATCAATGTGATACCACTTTTACACAATTTGGCCTGATATAAACAGAGATATCAAGTTTTTAACAAAATACAATGATAAGGACACATATGGTCCATGACCATGGCCGATAGGGGTTAATCCTCTTCAATGCATGGGTAAAAAAAATTAAACCAATTCTATTTGAAAACCATATTTTCAGAATCACTGTGAAAATAGATAAAATTTGATACCACTTTTGTACTACAAAACCTGATATTAACAGAGAAATTTGGTTTTATCAAAATACTTATTTGGGACATATATGGTCCTTGGGCATGGCCGATGGGGGTTGATTTTCTCAAATGCATATATGTAAATAATCAACAACATAACATACAAAAATTGATGAAACAGGAAAAATCCAAGGTACTACCAAAATCAACAGTATCTTTAGTTATGAAATCACATATTGATAATGGAAAATGCATTCTGATCATTTATGAGCCGACGTAATTAATTATTACTTTTAATTTTGAAAAATGGCCATCATTCCTTGACTGAGGAAAATTACTATGATCCATAACTTGCTCCTAGATTTCTGTTTCAAACATACAGCTGCCAACCAAAAGTCTGTTAAATTCATAAATGAACTAACAATTGAACATTTACAGGCAAACTATAAAACTATTTGCTGCAAATGATCACACATTTACAGTATGAAGTGAGGATACATATACAAATGTTGTCAAACTCAATCTTGATTTTAAAAAGTTGAGTAAATGTTAGCCTCCGTATGCCTTGGAAGTCATCAACCCTGGATCTCCAGATACCACTACAAAATGTCCAAGCAGAAGAAAGGGTGAGTACATGCGTTCATATAATCAAATTGACCAGGGATTAGGAAGGGCAGGGGCCGTGGGCCATTTGCACATTTTCTGAAAAAATGGCCCATTAAAATTTTGAAATTTACTATTGATATAAGGGCAATGGCCCATTTCAAATGCAGAAAATTACTAAAAGCCATGAAAATGGCCCATTGTCAAAAGTGTCCTTCCCAATCACTGAATTGACTAAATACCTATTTTTTCTTGATGTGATACACTTGCACTCGTGTTATCTTTAAAAAGACTATTTTCTGTTTAAGCAATATGCAATTTGAACAATTTTAACTTTGGTTATAGCAATTCTGTCAAAACACGTTGGCACTTTCTTTTTGGGGGACGACTGTTCGATAAAAATGTCGTCCACACCCTTTTATCTAATAAACAAGGATTTATAAATAAAACTAATGTTTCATTTTACAGGAAACGATTGGTTGAACAAAGGAAATGGACAATTTTCGAGAGGACCCAAATTATCACCCTCATGGAAGGCAGTGAACAAAAACACATGGAGAAAAACCATCAGTGTCTTGTTTCTGTGCAAGGCATGATAAAACTCTTTTCGAAATATAAATCATCAGGGTCTGTTGACGACTATCAGAGATCTGGCAGACCGAAGTGTACGTCACAGCGTGAAGATCGAATCATCAGAAAAGAGTGCCTCCGTGATAGGTATGCAACGCTGAACATCCTGCACAGAAGATTACGACTTACTCCTGGTAGACGTATTAGTCCGATGACCATCTCCAGAAGACTTCGACATTTTGGACTCAAATGTTCCAATAGAAAACCGTTCCTGAATAAAACTCAGAGAAAAAAGAGACTATTGTGGGCTTGTCATCATCGTCATTTTAAGGTGCCAGATTGGAATAAAGTGCATTTTTTTCGATGAATCAATCTTCAGATGCTTCTCAAATCGTCGACGAATGAAAGTGAGGCGTTTGACACATGAACGGTACCGGCATTTTTGTCTACAAGCAACTGTAAAGCACCCACCCCAAGTTCATGTTTGGGGGATGATGTCTCAAAATGGTCCAGGAACTTTGAAACGTGTGACAGGAACACTTAATAGCCAGAGATATCAGCAAAATATCATCAATGACATCAAAGAACATGGTTCTTGTCTTGTATTTCCTAACCATGATTTCACATTTCAGCAAGATAATGCCCCTGCACATAACTCAAGGTCTACGCGCACAATTCTTGCTGCAAAGGGAGTTGGTTTGCTGGATTGGCCTGGAAACAGTCCAGACATGAACCCAATAGAGACTCTCTCGGATGTGATTGGCAAAAAAATAGCAAAGGATATGCCTACTTCCAGTAAACAGATTTGGAAATCAGTGAAGAAACATTGGTATGGATTGAAGAAAACCGACCTCCAATCATTGTACAACAGTATGCCTAAAAGAGTCTGTTCTGTGATACGAAATAAGGGTGGGACAACTCCTTATTAATATGACATCGCGTACATAAAGTTAATCGAACATGTCCAGCTTCTATTTTGTGAAATTGCCTTGTACATTCTGAAATAAAGTTGTTTAAACACGTAAACGGACTTTTGGTTGGCAGCTGTAAGTTCTTAACAAAACATGCTATATGGGTACTGAAATCGATATCATACATGAATATGGTAATCAATTAGCAATAATGTGCAGCAGCGCTTTCCCGAAGTATTTGGCAAACCAGCATATGTCACTGCCAACTCTTGAATGGAAATAATCAAAATGGCCAGTCAAACTGGCAGCGGACAGAGTACACCTAATTCTAATTTGGATATTTTGATACACCCACGTTTGTTCTAGAAATGAAATGACTGATACATTATCTACAGTTTATAAACGATGTTCAGGTCAAGCGTATCATGTGAATTATCGTAATTTAAAAAAATAGAGCCATTGGCTCTGTAGCTCATCAGGCATCATATCAAGTTTGATTTATACAGGCCAGATGAGCTAGAAATAAAAGTGATGTTATCTATTGCAAGAAAACCTATAAAAAAATTACAAGACAAATGTAACGATTTCGGAATAAATTTCCTTACCCAAATGATTTATTATTATTCAGCACTTTCTAGATCGCCAATATTAGACAGTGAAAGAAGTCCACACTAAAATATCCAAGGAGAAATAAATTTGCCATAGACTGTCATCTAATGGAGAAAAATAGGTTTTTAAGGTTGTGACCCCTTGACCCTATTTGGGGTCATTGGGTCACAAAACCTACAGTTTAGAATCCCAATTGGCCAAGGAGTCTGCACATATCATTTTAAACTCTCTAGTCCTTTTGGAACTGGAGAAGAAGATGAGAATTGGTTTTTAAGGTTGTAGCCCCTGTGACCCTATTTGGGGTCATGGGGTCACGAAATCTACAATTAAGAATCCCCATTGGCCAAGGAGTCTGCACATATCATTTTCAACTCTCTACTCCTTTTGGAACTGGAGAAGAAGGTGAAAATATGTTTTTAAGGTTGTGACCCCTGTGACCCTATTTGGGGTCACAGGGTCAACAAAGTTACAAATTAGAATCCCCATTGTCCAATTAGGAGTCTCAGCAGCACATATCATTTTTAACTCTCTAGTCCTTTTGGAACTGGAGAAGAAGATAAGAATTGGTTTTTAAGATTGTGACCCCTGTGACCCTATTTGGGGTCATGGGGTCACGAAATCTACAATTAAGAATCCCCATTGGCAAAGGAGTCTGCACATATCATTTTCAACTCTCTACTCCTTTTGGAACTGGAGAAGAAGATGAAAATAGGTCCGTCCGTCCGTCCGTAAACTTTCAGGAAAAAGACTACTCCTCCTAAACGAATCCAGATATCATTCTGAAATTGTAGTATGTTATACCCATGGTGATTCCTCACAGAAAGGTAGACGTTTCAGTTTTGAGAATCAAAGATGGCCGCCATGGCGGCCATATTGAATTTTCAATTAGATTTCACGAAAAAGACTACTCCTCCTAAACGAATGCAGATATCATTCTGAAATTGTAGTATGTTATACCCATGGTGATTCCTCACAGAAAGGTAGACGTTTCAGTTTTGAGAATCCAAGATGGCCGCCATGGCAGCCATATTGAATTTTCAATTAGATTTCACGAAAAAGACTACTCCTCCTAAACGAATGCAGATATCATTCTGAAAATGTCGTATATTATACCCATGGTGATTCCTCACAGGAAGGTAGACGTTTCATTTTTTGAGAATCCAAGATGGCCACTATGGCAGCCATATTGAATTTTCAATTAGATTTCATGAAAAGACTACTCTTTCTAAACCAATCTAGATATCATTCTGAAATTGTAGTATGTTATAACTATGGTGATTCCGCACAGAAAGGTAGACGTTTCAGTTTTGAGAATCCAAGATGGCCGCGATAGCAGCCATATTGAATTTTCAATGAGATTTCATGAAAATGACTACTTCTCCTAAACCAATCTAGATATCATTTTCATATTGTAGTATGTTATACCCATGGTGATTCCTCCCACAAAGGTAGACGTTTCAGTTTTGAGAATCCAAGATGGCTGTGATAGCATCCATATTGACTTTTCAGCTGCAGAAGACACATCATTATTACTAAATTTTAAGCTTTCATCAAGTGATCACTCACACTATATACATTCTCAAATTTGAACTTACTGATCATAATATTATCTTGAATATGGAATATTTAAGATTGTCATGCAAGTTGTTCTATATTTGTAAGTGTTTCTAAAACATTAAGATGAAAGACAAACATAATTAATTAATTTGTTTAAAATATTTATGGCAACTAGCTGCAAAAACCCAATGACATTAAACATCATGTTAGATTTTGAACAATGGTATCTCCCTTAAATTCCTTTAAATACCACACATAAGGGGTCAACCAGAGTTCAGATATTTCTGTTGAGTCCACTATGCTGTCTAATACACATCCCAATACAATACAATACACAGTGTCAGCTGCTAGTCTGTTGCATAATCAACCTGACCCAATTGATATGGTAGAGCATTATGCTATATGGCCATGTGAATGCAATAAGAGTTATGGAAATTAGACTTGTATTCTCATGACAGTGATATGTTCTTTCTAAGAAAAACAACTTACACAAAACTTGTCACTTGTTTTGTGTTTAGCAATCTACATGATAAGTTGATGTGGAAAGAGTTATTTTGCATCAGGTTCCACTTCCTGTGTTTTACTCATATTTGTACCATTTCTATATCTAACAGAAGTTCTTCTTGACACAAAATCAATTTAGGACATAAGCTAACTATATTTTGTGAAATTATATTTATTGTTCACAACAATTCATGTTCTCATGTTCAAGTCTTTTAATACCACACATAAGGGCTTAGCCAGAGTTCAGGTTTACATGCTCAGCACACTAGGGTGCTTCTCCAAATATACGTACACAAAGCCAAATACACAAATTGCTACACTCTCCTTAAGGATCTTGGGCTAGCAGCCCTGCCTGCTTGTATATTGCATAGTAATCCTGACCTAATTGATAAATAGAACATAATGAACTTTATGAAAAGTATATAAATTGTCTTTATGAAAAGTATACTTGTATTCTAATTATAGTAATACTTTTTACAAATAACAATTTAAACAAGTCAAGAATCAGCTTTTGTGTACAGTAATCTACATGATAAGTTAATAATAGAGGTATTTTGTATCAGGTTCCAGTTCCAATACCATGTATTTTATAAATACCTGTAAAACTAAATGATAATTGTATCATGCTGAAGGGGTTCTGGGAAAAACATGTCATCATAGAAGTCATTATTTTTCAATTAGATTTCAGGCCAAGTACTACTCCTACTAAATCAATTAAGATATCATCCTGAAAAGTGAGTATTTTTTTATAAAGTGATTCCTGACAAAGACGCATTTATTTTATTATCAAGAATCCAAGATGGTCAATATGTCAAATATATTGAATTTTCAATTAGATTTCATGAAATTCATTGAAAAGAATACATTTCCTGATCAATCAAATCAATGTCATTATATTGGTATTGATACGCTTGTTGTAATATTTATCAACACTATAAATACAGTTACAAAAAGATGTATGAATCATCTTTATCTGCGAACAGCCTGAAGCATGACTGTTTTAATAAATCCTTTTTAATAAAACATAAAATGATAAAAGTTGTTCACTCCATCAGTGGGTTACATAATTCCTGACACTTCATATATGGCAAATAACATAGCCATTGAGGGATAAATAAAAAAAATTTAATCATCTATATCTGATTACGGTCTGAACAATGATTATCAAAATAATTATAATGATCATTCAATTCAAACAAATCCTTTTCAAAAGCATTTAAAATTATTAAATTTGTTCACTCCCAACACTAACTGTAAGGTTTTTTACTCCTTTGTTCCCATGCAATTAATTTATTCCAAATTTAAAATTTTGGTTTATGAATAACTAATTATCTTTTATTTTGTTTGTCATGCTAATAAAAGATATAATATTCATCTTCAAAACAGCATTCATTGAACAGCTGTCTGAACAATTCTTTTTTTACAAAGTCTTTCTCACCAATTCTCTCTGTTAGTTAAGATACTTCAATAAACATATTACCGAGTTGACCTCCAGATTATTTCCATTGCAAACCTCTCTTTTACCCCCACCCCTTCTATCCCCCCCCCCCCCCCCCCCCCCCAACCACCCCCTTGCCCCTCCTATCCTTCCAGCCCCTCTCCTGCAACTCTCCTCTAAAGGGTATCTGTATTGCATATTGAAATGAGGGGAGGACACTCACTATATGGAATAACAGTAACTTACATAAGAGGATAAGTTACATAAGCTAAATGCAGGTGCAAGAGTTCATCACAGGTCATCATATCTAGTAATTAGCATAAACCCCCATGTTGCTAGCCTATTCTGACCAATCAGATTGCACTAACATATGTCAAGATTTAAGATATTCAGAAATCTTCAGTTAGAATTACAAGAGACATTGACCTGGACAGTTTACTTTGGCAATTGGACTTATCACTAGCTGAATTTGTGATTTGTGTCAGAGGGATATATTCCAAATGTTTATGTGCATCATCTTTTTAGTTCTTTGGAAGTCAAGAGTGTGACTAAATGAATACTCCTAAACCAATCAAGAGATCATAATGAAATTAATACAGATGCCCACATAAAAGTAGCATTTTGAAGATTAAAAAGTCCAAGATTGTCACCAATTCAGCCATAGATATACAAAAAAGTTATACAAAAACCTACTGCTTGTTAAGAAATCATGATTATATCATTTTTGTATTAATGTTTGTTCAAGCTCTAGTGGTTTCCAACAGAAGAATAGCATTTTAAAAGATAAAAAAATCATGATGGCAGCCATAATCAATTATCATATAAAAGATGGTTACACAATTAAACCATATTACCACATCATTCATTTTAAGGTGAGCTTCTGTACCCTCGGTACTTTTATTAAGGTTGTGACCCCTGTGACCCTATTTGGGGTCACAGGGTCACCAAAGTTACAAATTATAATCCCCATTGTCCAAGGAGTCTGCACATATCATTTTTAACTCTCTACTCCTTTTGGAACTGGAGAAGAAGATGAAAATAGGTTTTTAAAATTGTGACCCCTGTGACCCTATTTGGGGTCACAGGGTCACCAAAGTTACAAATTAGAATCTCCATATGCTAAGGTACCTGTACACAAAATTTCAGCTCTCTAATGTCTCAGTCCTGATGAGCTAAAAATGCGGGGCAACATAGCAAAACATTCCAACACTTCGTGTCACACAAATCTGATCGTGCCAAAACGTTTCAAAATATTAGCGACCTCCCAATATACGAAGGCATATTCACAGAGAACAAATAAATAACGTTACCTGAAAATACCATCAGAAGATTGCATTTTTATTTTTGTTTATGTATGAGTCCATGTTTTCATGATTTGATGAGTGCAAGATAGCAAAACGTTTAAATCTTAAATGTAGTACACGTTGCATTGCGCGGCTGTTTTGTTGACAGAATTGCGGTGACATTGTAGATACCACTTTCGTGAGATCTTATTTTATGAACTAATGTGGTACGGACGTCTGTAGGTTTTAGTGAAATGGAAGAGTAAATCATATAACAATTTTGATATTTGTGTTTTCCGCGATATGTGCTAAATACAGAATAAAATTCAACGGATTACAAAAGTCATTTCCATAATGGTAATTACTCTAAATAAATATATTTAGCCATGAATGTTTACCTATTTAAATAACACAATTATTGTGACAAAATAATGTCAATCATATGTCATATTGTAATATTTTTCTATTTCCAAATTTATTCGGCGCGGAACAATCACCTGTCGTCTGGTGAACAGCACGAGACACGCGAGTCGTGACGTCTTGTCATGTTCTGCCGTCATATCCGGTCTACTTTGCTCGCGACCATTAGCGCTATTTATAGTACGGGAAATCCCTTGTTATCGAAACCAAAAGTATTTTGTAAAACCTTTTATTACAATGACAGTGACAATAAAAATCTAGACGATGACGGCTGACTCTTGTCATGTCGAGCTTTGGTTTTGCTGTCTTGCTCAATGAATTTTACATTTTCTTATATTTATCAAAGCCATACATTATATAGGCCTATATCTTAATTATTATGATAAGCTTACATAGGAATAAAATGAAGTGGCATTATGGAAATTATGTCTGGAATTTATCAAATGGAAAGTGATCATACAGTATTCCTTGAATCTATGAAATGAAATAAAAAAACAGTGATCATGTCAGTTTTCAATTTATAAGTGCCATCGCACATTTCCTAGTGTATGATAAATAGAGAATCTCACCCAAGTGTCTTCTGATATCAAATATATCAACACAAGTTGATAAAAGTAACAAATATCCGAGGCTTGCCGATATTTGATATCAGAAGACACGAGGGTGAGATTCTATTTATCCAAAATCATTTTTCATCACATTAGCATGACAAATGAACATATTTGAACACTGCACAGCCCTAAATCTCCTAAAGCTGTGATGTCATGACATTGTGACGTCATCGTGTTAATGACATCATAGCATTGTGACGTCGTTGTGTTTATGATGTCATAGCATTGTGACGTCATTACTGATGATGTAATACGTTTGTGATGTCATGTATTTTCTGATTACAGGACATTGTTCAAAATCTACTGTCAAAGCGATATCTCCTAGGAGATATCGCTTGATCTTCCTCCACAAGCGATATCTCCTGTGGAACACAGTTTTGGATGATAAATATCAACATGCATGTTTATTGAAAAAAATACATAAATATGAACAAAATTCTGCATACATCGTCCATTTTTATTATATTTTATTATATTTTCTATAATAATTCAATCCCTTTTTAACAATCTATTTTATTTCATTTGAATTATATCATCCAGTTTTTACGAGTTTTTACGATATTCTAATTTGAAATTTATCTAGTCTCAATATGATTTTTAAGTTGATTAATTTCTTAAAATATAAAATTAGTTTTTTATTTGTCATCTATATTTATGAATTTATGAATGAATCCCTGGATGCAATATAAAATCTGATATAATAGAGAATGTGAAACAAATTGTGTGCTTATAAAAGTTTTATCAAAAAAACAAAAGGTTACTGGCCTATTCATCAATATGATCAAAGACGTAAATATTCTATTTACGTCTTTGATATGATCTTAAAATTGAAACCGATTGTTCGCTGAGCTAGGGGCGTGGCCAGTAACAGACGATGCTGAAGAGCGTCAATGTTGGCTTTCGAAAACCTCGATAGAGATGAAGAACATTATAGATAAAAGTATTGCTTGATAAATTTTAGGCACGCGAGAAATTTAAAGAGTAAACACCGAAGTACGACAACCTTTCCACCATATTTATTGCGCGAATTTCATCGTGCATACGCCGCGAGAGTCAATCAAGTCGGCCGTGTTCGGGAAACAGGCCTGTTTTTATCTTCTAAATATTTTAGTCATTTTCTTCCATGTCAAGTAAAGACATTATATCCAGTTGATCGTATATAAAGTTTGCAACCTTCCTTTGTGTTATTCAGGGTAAATTACAGTTTGATTTGTTTTTTTAATCTAATTTTGATTTTGATAATTTTTTAAACCGAGCTGGTATTTTCCTTTTTTATTTTAACTCGAGAGTATAGTTTGATATACGTCTGGCAGTGACAAAAATTGCTTGATATGTTATGGATTTATTGAAGGTTATATTGTATATGTTTACCACAATTCAAACTGTGATTGTGATTGAAAATACATGCTAATGGTAAAATCTACCTGGAAAAGGAATTCTGCCAAATTCGCAATGCCAAAACTGCCGTGATGTGTTCCAATAGTTTATGAATTCTATTTTGATAATCTGTAGTTTTTCATCGTTTTAGTTTATTGTACAACAATATATATTGCGTTGTTTATGCGCTTGCAAAAAAGCGACTCAAATCATGATTCTATCTGCTTGAAACTGCTTTTGTTTTCGACCTTGTTGATAGCAACATAATTTCAGCTCTAATGTTTCCGAACATTATATCATTTACAAGATCGAATACATAACCTTCTGTGAATGGAAATTCAGTCATGTGCACGGGCTGTGTAAAAATTGCAAGGACTTTGCGTGCACAGTACGTTTACTGCACTTTGTTTGTCAATGACGTCACGGCGAACAATGTTCAACAAATGAAAACAAAAAGATAACGTGATCACTGACATCCGCTTTCTTGATAAATAATAATGTAATTACTTTGTAGATAACGGCAATTTAATTATGATCGATGAAACCAGGATATGCTAACGTTCCTCAGCTGAACATTTGCATGAAAAACTTCTCTGCCGTTTATAATTAGATGAAATTCAGTTTTATTATTGTCATTTATGATCCAAAATCACATTGATTGAATGGGAAACAACTCAGCTTTCCTCGCTTAAAATTTCATGAATTTCCGAACATAGATAACGCCCCAGCGACATATTTTGTACAACGTTGACCAAAAACTCCAGTTAACTCCAAAAGTTAGCGGCACTGCGTGAGCGCATAGCGTCAAAGGCCGGGCACAGGCTTACCATATCTACTTTAGCCCTTGGATTCATATTAGGTGATTTCTTAGGGTTAGGGTTAGGGTTAGCGTTTTAGGTTCACTTTACAATATGTTCGCCACTTTATCTACAGTATACGTTAGCGACCATAGCACTAGACAAACTAACCCTAAAACATTGTCAATACGGATCCAAGGGTTAAAAATAGAGCCATTAGCTCTGTAGCTCATCAGGCTACATCATCAATTATGCTGTAGAGTGTGGCCAATGTGATTCCCCCTTTGTAAAGGCCACAGGGTAATATAAAATTGAGTATATAGGCGACAAGTTTCAGTTTTCTAGGCCTTATACTTCAGGAGAAGAAGATGAAAATAGATTTGAAGGACGTTCCTGTTGCCTTTATTAGGGGCAACAGGGTCACCAAAGCTACAATTCATAATCCTCAATAGTCAAGGAGTCTGTACACAAAGTTTCAGCTTTCTAGGCCTCATGGTTCTGAAGAAGAAGATGAAAATAGGTTTGATTTAAACATATTTATTCAAGTGAAAGGATTGGGTACAAGTTATCCAACTTAGTGAAACCCTCTCCTATGTACAGTGCTTACATATAATATTGAAACATAATAATGCATGTTTATGTACATTGAAAATAACGAAGGATACAGGATTAAGGTATATATACATATATACAAGAGTACAGACGGGGAAATAGAGACAAAGTCACAATCTGATTTTGGTACAAGCTTAAAGAGAAAATGTTCCTAATTATCGAATCTTTCAGAGAGTGATATATATTTATGAACTTCTCGAAAAATTATAATATTTTCATTATAAGAAAGGTCTGTGCAGCCATTTAATATTAAGTCAACATTTATAATTACTCTATTATTAAATGCTTTGCTAATATTACAAAGCATTTGACATCTTATATTGGAATATCTAGTACATTCCATGAAAAAATGATTAGTGTTTTCAAAATCAGCTTTGCAATTGCATCCCGGGTTGTCTACAAGTCCAATTCTATAAAGATCATCGTTTAATCTACTATTTGAGTATCTCAACTGTGTATGAATTATATTGGTTTTTCTTTTACCAAATGAGAAATACGCGGGTGCTTTAAACTTACGTTGTGATATATACGATTTGAAACTTTTAATGGAGTCAGCTTCTCTTATGTGCATTGGAAGGTTATTCCAGAGTTGTGAACATGATGGGAAGAAAGATTGACTGTAAAGAGATGTGCGTGCGTGGGACAGAGAGAGATCTCGCGAGTTTCTAAGGTTGTAATTGGTCTTAGTTTCAACAGCCCGGGGCATGAGATCACAAAGGTACGCTGGGGCATTGTTGTTGTATATTTTATAAAATAAAGACATTTTGCGATGACTTCTTCTATCTTTTAAAGATTGTCACCCTGTTTCAAAAAGTAATGATTCACGAGAAGCATATTTAGGAAGACCGGTTACTATTCTGGCCGCCTCAAATTGGACCTTTTCAATTTTATCTGATAAATCTAACGAACAGCCGTCCCACAATTCACAAGCGTATTCAAGATGGGGTCTTACAAATACTATATATATCTTATTAAGTGTTTCTCTGTTTAACATAAACTTTAATTTTCTCATAGATGAAACCATTGAGGAAGTTGTTTTTACAATGCTGTCAATATGGTTGTTCCATTTACAATCGGATGCAAATATGATCCCAAGACGTTTGTGAGAATTTTAAAACATACATTCTGATTTTCCAAAGTTAAGTTTAAAATTGCATTTTTATCTTTTAAACTAAATAGAACAGCTTCTGTTTTGCTGGGATTATAGGCCACACGCCTGAAAATAGGTTTTTAAGGCATGGCATCTGTGGCCCTTATTAGGGGTCACAGGGCAACCAAAGCTACAATTTATAATCCTCACTAGCCAAGGAGTCTGTACACAAAGTTCCTAGGCCTTATGGTTCTGGAGAAGAAGATGAAAATAGGTTTTTAGGGTGTGGCCCCTGTGGCCCTTATTAGGGGTCACAGGGCCACCAAAGCTACAATTTATAATCCTCACTAGCCAAGGAGTCTGTACACAAAATTTCAGCTTTCTAGGCCTTATGGTTCTGGAGAAGAAGATGAAAATAGGTTTTTAGGGTGTGGCCCCTGTGGCCCTTATTAGGGGTCACAGGGCCACGAAAGCTACAATTTATAATCCTCACTCTTGAAAGAGGCTATACACAAAGTTTCAGCTTTCTAGGCCTTATGGTTCTGGAGAAGAAGATGAAAATAGGTTTTAGGGCGTGGCCCCTGTGGCCCTTATTAGGGGTCACAGGGCCACTAAAGCTACAATTTATAATCCTCACTAGCCAAGGAGTCTGTACACAAAGTTTCAGCTTTCTAGGCCTTATGGTTCTGGAGAAGAAGATGAAAGTAGGTTTTTAGGGTGTGGCCCCTGTGGCCCTTATTAGGGGTCACAGGGCCACTAAAGCTACAATTTATAATCCTCACTCTTGAAAGAGGCTATACACAAAGTTTCAGCTTTCTAGGCCTTATGGTTCTGGAGAAGAAGATGAAAGTAGGTTTTTAGGATGTGGCCCCTGTGGCCCTTATTAGGGGTCACAGGGCCACTAAAGCTACAATTTATAATCTTCACTAGCCAAGGAGTCTGTACACAAAGTTTCAGCTTTCTAGGCCTTATGGTTCTGGAGAAGAAGATGAAAGTAGGTTTTTAGGGTGTGGCCCCTGTGGCCCTTATTAGGGGTCACAGGGTCACTAAAGCTACAATTTATAATCTTCACTAGCCAAGGAGTCTGTACACAAAGTTTCAGCTTTCTAGGCCTTATGGTTCTGGAGAAGAAGTCGAAATTACACAAAGTTTACGGACGGATGGACGGACGGACGCCGGACACCATGCCATGCCATAAGCCCATCGGGCCTTACAGGCCAGATGAGCTAAAAAAGATAGTCAACAAATATCTATAAAGTACTAAAAGAGTCAATCTAACGATAATCCAAGGGCTAATTCCCCCAAGATGTTAATCTAGCGGCGACCACATTGTTAATGTACCGATTGCATTAGTTATTGAGCAATTGCAGAGTTAGGCCTATAACACAGTTAGGTACATGTAGGAAAACACATTAATTGAACGTTGGTAACACAATTCTACCCAGCTGAAAATCTCTCATCACAATCAATATAAAATCCGCCACAGATTTTGATAGGTATGGCAATTTTCCATGCAATTGAAAATCCGCCATGGATTTGGAAATCCGCCACGGATTCGAGGCCTGCCATGGATTTGAGTCTTCACCGGGTGTAATGTGTACGCGAGGACGTTCGTTGTTACTGATTTGTCACGTGACTTTTAATGCGAGAAGCGAGACATTCAAGTACATTATTTTTGTCAATTTTATGCGATTAAGAACATTGTATGAATAATATAAACTTTTAACTATCGATTACTTCATAAACAGTTATCTAAGCACGAACCTATGAAGGCAAATAGAATATGAATTTAACTGATTTTTTGCAAACTAACAAATTGGTAACCGCCTGTCAATAAATGCCGTCAAAATTTCGCCGATCTCTGCTGTACATTTTGTCTACATTAATAGTATATAATGTCCACTTTATCAAAAATTTGTATGATGTATAATTGCTTTTATCATAACTGCAAGCAATAGCAAAATTTCAAGGTATGGCACTGTGTGAATGTTTAATAACCTGTTGTCAAAGTTTTATCGTGTATTTTCATTGCTCAAGTTTTCCGGTGTACGGAATGTTACCAATCATGTTTTATACGGTGCTGATCGAGGGTACGGATTGTGACTGAATGAATTTGCTTTATTTTCCTTAATAAATCCGAACAAATTGGTTTTGAAAAAAAACTTTACTATTAAATTGTCTATTCAATGATAGTCTATCATTTTAAACATGTACAATCCGTTTAACAGTATCAAAAACACCGTTTTATCTTTAACTTTATTAATTTGTATATATCCACAGACAGCGTGGATGTTGCACTGCCTAAGGGAGCCGAAAGAAGCTTCTACGATTAATGACCCTCTGTATTCATCAGCTACTTAAACATCCATAGGATATTCATATTAGTAATAATCATTCAGATCATCAGACAAACAGGAAGACAGGGTCGTCAATCAATCCCATTCAGATATCTTTTTCAACAAGTTTGTGGTTACTAGCGATTCTTATAATTAGATTGTTATTATAGTACTCCCTGAAATTGAAATACAATTCCTTTCAATTGGAATTAAAATGCTAAATATTCATGTTCATTCGTGTTTTCCAGCTTTCCTGTGTTAAACGTTACCTCTCCTGAAACTAGATATTCTCAGGACGTGCAATAGCCTACTCGACTGAGGGTATTAATAACATTGGGTTTTTTTTGTCTAAGATTTCACCATTGTCTAACATTTTACAGCCTGTAAAATATTTTCAAACAAATACCTGAAATCGAATCATTCATCAAAATCCTAAACCAAAATAACGCTTTCCAGGCGAACACGTGGTTACGGTATTATTTGGTGACATTGGATAGAACAACCAGGTGAGGAATACTCAAGTCAAAAAGTTCAATGTCTGGGGATATTTGACTTTTCAATGACAATAACTTTCAGAATGAACTTGTCAATTTTAACAAAATTGGCCGAAGAATGAATCCGACCTGTATCAAAGATTAAAAATTGTTTATTTTATGCAGGAAGACGTTTTTTTATTCACATAAAGAGTTTTCACATTTATTAGATTTTGAGTTAATAATTTGTATCCAATGCCTTGGTCGCTTTTTATCATTGTTACATTTAATCAATTAACAAGGCGATGACCTTCTGTTTTTGGACGCATGTAGTTAAGACACATTCATTAAAGCAGTTAGTCGTTTTCGTTATTGTGTATTGGAAAATGGATACTTTGAGAACTGAAATGCGGGTGAAGTTGTTTATACAGGGTTCGAAATTAGCACTAGCCCGGTAGCCAATAGCTAGTGAAATAGCCAATAGCTAGTGAAAAAGATGTTGGGCTAGTAAAGTGCAATGATTGGTATTCCGAACAACTAGTCGAATTTAATGAATATACGATTATAGCAGTATATTTGGCTAGTCAGAATGTCTTTAGGCTAGTGCTTTCAGGAATACACTAGTCAGAATGGCCAGTACCCCAATAGGACTTACTTCGACCCCTGCAGATACTTCATTCGAATTGATGAAGTTTTGAGGAATGGACAGTCTATTATATAGCTAGTAGGTGTCTTAATTGGTAGTCTTAAATGAGAAATGATGTATGAGAAATGACATCGTATTCTGTAATTGAACTATTTCAAACGAAATTTAACATTTTGGCACACTTCTGTCATTTTATTCTAAAAAAGTCAATCACCACAATCCGTACACCACGATACCCGTATACCTAGATTAAACAATCCGTACACCACGATACCCGTATACCTAGATTAAACAATCCGTACACCACGATACCCGTATACCTAGATACCCGTATACCTAGATTAAACAATCCGTACACCACGATACCCGTATACCTAGATTAAACAATCCGTACACCACGATACCCGTATACCTAGATTAAACAATCCGTACACTACGATTAGTTTCAGGATTACTTATTCACCTCGTCCAAACTTCGTTAATGCAGTTCGCAACTCTTTCAAAATTTGCAGTCTGTTTTTAGGTTTATTAAGGGTTAAATAGTTATGATTATATTTAAGATTTGTTGATTAATTTAGATGTTATAAGGCGAAAGAGGTCATGAGGTGTGGACTCCAAACAACGTAACTGCAGTGATCAAGTTAAAAAAGACAAACATATGTTTGTTTACATGACTTCTCGTTGTGTATTAGTAAATGGTTAAAGCTTAGTAATAGATATATATACCCATATTGATACATGGTTTATTCAGAATCATGGTGATAATTTAGTTTTTATGTTGTGATCAGGGCAATGATAACACGTCTCTCGCTTTAAGAGTCACGTGACTGATCAGTAACAACGAACGTCTTCGCGTACACATTACACCCAGTGGTCTTACATATTTACCAGTGGTTGATCTATTTAAGATATGTAAGATAAGGTTTTGATTCGTATTGAAAATGCACCAATGTCATATTCGGGATCACACTGTTTTGCATATCACATTCCGCATTTTAATTCAGTCTCATACACCAAAGCGAATCTGACAACAATATCGACTCACCGTTTCATAAAGTTCAAGTACAGATTATTTCTTAGTACTTGGTTTTGGCCTTTTTCATAATCATATTAATTTTACACATAAATCGTTAGTTTGTAGGAGTTTGTCTCCAGACGTTATGGTAGGCCTATATACGTAAATGAAGACAAGCCCGGCATGGACGGGGCCATGCAGTCACGATTATTTGATTAAAAGTCTAATTTATGTGTTTATCATCCAAAACTGTGTTCCACAGGAGATATGTTGAAGATCAATTGATATCTCCTAGGAGATATCGCTTTGACAGTAGATTTTGAACAGTGCACTGTAATCAGAAAATACATGACATCACAAACTTTTTACTGCATCAGTAATGACGTCATAATGTTATGACGCCATAAACACAACGACGTCACAATGCTATGACGTCATTAACACCATGACGTCGCAATGGCATGACAAGATAAGATAAGATAAGATAAACTTTATTATCCCCGCGGGGAAATTTGCTTTACATTCAAAGAGCTCCTGACATCACTGGGTTAGGAGTTTTAGGGCAATGTAGTGTTCAAAGATGTACATTATTCATGCAAATATAATGATAAATATAATAGATCTACTACTTTTATTGAATTTCAAAAACGTAATGGAACCGGCGACATGTCAGGAAATAAGGGACGTTTTTCAGCTATTGTTTGTGCTCAATGACGTTTCATAGAATACTGATATTTAGTTTTAGTTTCCGTGCTTTATTTTTTATGCCCCCGAATCGGAGATTCCGGGGGTTTATTGTTTTTCACCTGTCCGTCTGTCCGTCCGTCCGTCCGTCTGTCCGTTTGTCCACAAAAACTTTAACCTTGGTCATAACTTTTGATTGGTCAGAGCTAGGTCTTTGATACTTGACATATGGATCTCTTGTGATGAGACCTTTCAGATGACACCATGACATTTGACCTTGTGACCTTGACCTTACCACAGCGAGCAGGATGTGGTAAGGGGGCATTCGTGTTTCACAAACACATCTTGTTTATTGTTTGATATGTTGTTCAACTTCTGTAATAACTTTGATCCAGCAAATACTGATCTTGTTCTGTGATCAAATAATATCCATGGTTCTATGTGTTACATCAGTATTACTGTCATTGGCTATTATTACGTGATATAATTTCAACGTTTCAGATTAATTTGATTCTATAACTGGCGTTAGACAAGTCTGCATCCTTAGTCCTCCATCATGTTTTTGTTATTTGATGATCAATTTATTTCTTTGAGAGGCATTAAGAAGTTGATGAGGAGAACAAGTTATATGAATAGTCAACTTCTTTATTGCATGAAATGCGACGTTTCGGTGTAGATACTAACATATAATCATGATAACGGTGTTAAGATCTACACCGAAACGTCGCATTTCATGCAATAAAGAAGTTGACTATCCATGTAACTTGTTCTTCTTCTCGATAATCAGTTAACATGAATTATCTACTTATGAAGAAAATGGCCTATTTATTGAAGCATAGCCCCATTCGAAACTGTCTGAAGATGATTTCTTTGCTCGCATAGTTAACCATTGGTCTTCAGAAAATAAATCAATGTTTTGTAAAAGTTTGATTAAAGATGGGTTTTGACTGTACATTTCAAGACAGCAAAGGTGGTAAATGAAGGTGGTTTGGACCGCGGTAATTATAGGCGATCAATATGGTTATATTGAATATTGTTGCATATTAAAATTATGTAAGTTTATTGTTTTCTCATAGAAATAGTCAGTCAGTCGAGGTGTTGATGACCATGTCTTCTTGTTATCCATTAACTTTATATTGATTCCAAGTTTAGACAGTTATCACAAACAGTATTATAACATGTTACAATGTCATGATCAAGTTGGTAGAAAAGTGTGTTTGTTCTGTGCGAAATACTGTTCATTATAAATTTGTTTTGGAAAGCACAGAGTGTTGATAATGAGAAAACAGAATTTCATATGGTTGTGACTATTATACGGATTTTATATCATATTTTTATTCTATTTCTAAAACTGACAAATATTCAACAATATGTTTCTGTATACATATATTTAATGTGTTAAGAACTCTAAAGACGCGAAGAACAACACTGTTGAAATATGTGCATTGGTAGATTTGGTGGATTATCAAATACACCGGGGAAGTTATCATATTTGGAGAGATAACTCTTTGGAAAATGAATTACATTTTCACTTGAAAAATATCTAGGTAGGTGTTGTTTATCGAAGTTCAGCATATTAGAACTTACTTTTGTGTAGTTATATGTTGAGTAACTTCAACGACAATGTGTTTAAATGAAACTTAATAAGACGTAGTTTAAAAGTTCAGATAACATAAGTTACCGTACTAAAATCTATTTTGCTGTACTTAAACCTTCTTTAACGGAAATGTAGTTCAATGAGTACTGTATAGGGTAGTATAACCTATCCGAATATAACTAGTAGAACGGACTGCTTACCAGACGAAATGTTGTTAACCCTAATTATTCGAGACAAGGTTTTCTACGTTTATTGTCTTATAATGATAACTTTATTCTCCGGCATGTTTACTTGTATCAGCAAAATCTTGCCGAAAGAGGAATTGATTGCTGGGCCTCAAGAGTTGAATGATTAAGAAACGTATGGATAAGGCAGAGTGTAGAAGAGGGTAGGACATTATAGCGATGTTTAGACAAAGGTGTATTGATACTGATAATCAGTCCTATTCAGAGGATATCGGTTAATTCTCAAGCTTTTACTTGACAAATATCTTCATCTTTCATGTCTAAATGCAGCCGGAAGATTATCTCGACAGATTCGCCCAGACCACCGCCGGGCGCACATGTATCTCATGTAGTTTAGTCGTCTCCTCTCTCGAGTCGGTCCAGCTCAGATAGACGAAGGGGGTTGGGAAAAACGCCCTGGCGTCTTCACTGACCTGTGAATGTACTACCGGCTCGAGTCATGTTGTAACTCCAAACACCAATAAAATAATGGTCGACCATCACAATTAGAACGTCACCTTAACCTTGCCTTCATCGACCCTCGTCGACGTCGTTTCCTTCCTGTCAAATTATCACTTGTAATTGCCTTTTTCTGCCTCACGGGATAAACATGGTATCTGTCAAGTAAAGGCAATTTCTATTCATTTCTGATTATTTTGTCTTGGTTTAGTTGGAATCCAAAGCGGGCAGCTTCATTCTCTGGAGAGATTCCTTGACCTACAAAATATGAAAAATTACATTAAATACGTTATAAATATTTATACACATTACACACGAATTTAACTGACAAACAGGCAGACTATTTTATTCAGCCCTTATTACATTACAGTGGTTCTCTTGTTGTATCATATTTACTTAAATAATCATTATTTGTCACTGACAGATGAATTTTGATTTTGTTCTTCTAATTTCCTCTTATTGACAATGAACTTATATCCATTCACGCAAAGGTATCTCACTCCACGGTGGGTTGGCAAAAACTTAAAATCTAACTGTGCATTTGTCAAAACTGAATGCAAGAGAATAAAGATGCTTACTGTCATTTTCAACATTATCATAGTGTGTATGTATGATCATGACTAATCAAAACTAATGAGTGTTTCTTGAGTGACCTCACTGCTTATTTCTTATTCGTTTCCTAAGTGAACCTATTTCATCCATTCCACATTTTGTGGAAAACCAGAGACTTAATCCCTTTAAACAACAACGTTATAACAACATTGAACTTCAAAGGATTTCTACCTCGACCCAAAGGTCGAACTCACGTTACTACCCCATATCAAGTAACGTCATAGCTGATTGTTATTGACGTCATGGGGCATTGCGGAATAAAGGGTGGGCGGCGCCTTTGATCTGTTCGGGAACAATACTAGAATAACTGTTAACACGGTTTATCTTCATTGATGGATCTCGGTATTTCTCCTCTCATCATATATTAATATGTCTGCTCTGCTGATGTACATTTGTGTTACATGAAAATTGATTTTGAACAATTAATAAACATAATTATAATTTCATTGTTTTGGGAAAAAACTAACAATTAAACGCATTATTTGAGTGATGACTTTACTTTTGTTCTTATCAGTGTAAGAATACGACAACAAATACTTGAGATATTTTAAATTGAATATCTTACACATGATGTATTCAGTTTTTTGCCTGAGTGTTTAACATAAAAGATGTTAGAACAGAATTGCCATAAACAGTTTGAACTTATTACTCATTATAAATATTGGTTTTAAGACTACGGAGCATTGGGTTGACATTCCTGGCAATCTGAAGATAATACATTTAGCATAAATCCTTGTTTATTGTGGACAATTTACAAAATAAAAATTCAGAAAAACCTGCTACTCTCTCTAACAGTTTAGTTTAGTAAAGTGGAGATTTCGTTAATTCCTTCATCTAAACATACGTGAAATTTTTATCTACATGCGATTCTATATAGGGTTTAATGTTAATATGTATTTAGACAATTAGAGAGGGTGATTCTATTTTCATTCTATTTACACTTCAAAGACAGTAAAAGGGGCGATTCTTTACTGTGTATATTGTAAGTATGTATATAATTTAGAGGGGTGATTCTAAACGGGGATTCATATACACATACTTTGTTACATTTGCATGGGCGATTTTATATAGGGTTTGATGATTAGTTCCCCCTTTCTTGTATGTTCACTGTGCGTAAACCGATGACCGTAACTTTAGTTACGATCATCCCAACATGGCGGCAGGCCATACGCTTCGGAACTTTTCACTTTTCACGCGATATTCTAGTTGTTCAGATACATTCAGATAAATTCAATAATGCGTTTAGATGCAGGTTGACGTGGAGAAGAGATTCTAAAAATATTTCCATTTGTAAATGCATATTTATGAAGATATTCAAGTTTGAAAAAATGCTGAAACATGATGATGACGGTAACTGAAATGTTCGTCAAAGCTAGGATGACGGTAACTGAGCACTTCCAAGATCAATAAGTGTAACTATTTATGAAAACACCCTTTAAATGACATAAATTTTAGTAATTCAAAACGAAGGTTGGTGGTATATGTTTGTATAATATTTACAGGAGAAAGAGTTTGTTTATACTTGGTGTCCATTTGAAGCCACATAACTGATTTCATTCCTACTTCACTCAACAACAGCATGCACATGAACAATCTAAAAACGTACCATTTAGATCTTTTTTAAATCTGGACGAAATTGCTGGCATATTTGTTTTAAAAACGCCTCATTTCAGAATTAAACTGTAAAGTTACCGAATAACAAGAACATATTATTTCACTACGAACATTAAAATGTATATATATATATATTGGAATTCAACAAACATTTATTGTTGTCTTAAAATTTTCACACTGAATCAAATTAGAAATTTCGCTAAACCATAGTTTTCAAAAACTTTTCCGGCAAGCATCCACTGTCCTGGATTTTGTAGCCAGAAAACATTAATTGCATTGTGATATGTAGTCTGGTTCACATGATGACACGCATAACACTCTAAACCGGTCTCATTCGCAAGATTTGAGCCAATACTTAAGAGTTTTCAAAGTCAAGGTTCAAGAGAAATCAAATGTTACTCTAAAATCACAGGAAAGGGTCGAATTATATTTGCACCACGGGATAGCGGAACAAATAAAAGGTTAGATGATTCATATACTAGTCTAATAGTAACCAATTAAGTAACGTTTTGTTAAGTTTCAAACTACTGCATATACTGTTAGTAACCAGCTCATGTATTTTACTGCACACAGGGACTACCTGCAGATATATTTTTTGAAGATTTCAATACTGAGACAAAAGCGTATGTTATAAGCATTCATATATAAGCGTCGTCCTTTTATATAGATACAAAATATATTTCCTTACATATATATCAACGTTTGTAAGTATCATGTCTTCTCATTGTTGTCAATGACTACTCGTATAATTGTTTTCACTGTACTGATATCATTTCACAAGGGCCATAGCAAGCTTAAAGTCAGAATGCGTGCCATAGAAATCCCTTGGATAACTGGCTGAAATAAAACATTAAAATGTTTATTACTATGACATCTGCGTATTGCGAGAGTTTGCCTTCCAGTATCACTAAAGCGGTCATCAGTTTATTTAATATCATAAACTATTCTACATTACAATGTGTAAGATCAAATCACTCAAGTCATTCAATCGTTTGCTATGTATGTTCGCCTTTTAAAACTAAATTATTGTGTTCTGTGAATGTCGGCTTTTCCCAGCGGTTAATAATTAATGAAATTTCTATAACAACTTTGATACTTAAAGGGACAGTAGAACTTTTTTGAAAATTTCATATTCAAATTGTTCACTGATAATTGTAAGTTAATGATAACTATGTTGATAGTGTCAAAATTCTCATTAGACAAACCAATCATCCATAGTAAGGGAACAAATTATGAGATTCACTTTGGGCCATTTTTATGTGAACACATTTAATTCATTTTGTGTAAGAAAAGGGAAACTCAAAGGCCATATGCTGAACTTTACATCATATACTTTATTTATTATGACCTTATTTAGTTTAAATACATTGCCTTTCAATTATTGGAACCATTTATTTTCGTTTTCCGGTCTTCACCTTATATTACCCCTAAAATCGTGCTACTGCCCCTTGAAATTATATGTTCATAAAAATACAAATATCCTTATATTATAGTCATATTTCGTTTTTAAGCTCATGTTTCTCTATCAAAACAGGTAAAACCCGTAATTAGGCCCTGGGCTTAAATAAGTGCAACCCCGGTTGGGTCGGGGTCATCTTAACTCTTGATAGCGAGTTCTATTGGTTTCCTTTATACTCGTCCAAATATCAACACCTACTAGTGATAAAATGAACTTCTATGGATTTCCCTAATTACTTGAAACATTATTATCAAAAATTTCTTTACGTTTTCTTAATAATTCAACATTAATTTTCGGATTTAATTATCAACAAACAGGGAGAATGTTTTGCTAACGGCTGTTAATATAGATCTTCTTATCCCACAACTTCAAAAGAACTCTAAAATCAAATTGAAATAAAATTCATTTGAATTAAAGATATTATACAGTGCTGGTAACAAAATGAAAACAGTGTGATATATATCTTTAAACAGATACCTGCATTGCGTTGTCCAGAACGTTGTTTAGTGCTTTTAAAATACAAAAAACTCTACAATACAAATAATTACACAGGTTATCAGATGATCAGCTTGTGATTCCAACTTCAACCACCCTCTGTGATCACTTCCATGGTTAATATTTTCTATTTCCTACACGCTAGTACACATTTTATTACTTTCCTGTATGCAGTTACCGTCATCTATCCTTTTCAGTTACCGTCATCATGCTCATTTATGATTTTCCAGTTACCGTCATCATGCCCGATTTTTAAAACTTAAATATCTGCATTAATGTGTATTTATAAAAGGTAATATTTTTAGAATCTCGTCTCCACATCAACCTGAATCTAAGTGCATTATTGAATTTATCTCAATGTATCTGAACAACTAGAATATCGCGTGAAAAGTTCCGAAGCGTACGACCTGCCGCCATGTTGGGATGATCGGTCATCGGTTTACGCACAGTGATGTTAGCGTACTTCTTGTATGTTAGCGTACTTCTTGTATGTTAGCGTACTTCTTGTATGTTAGCGTACCTCTTGTATGTTAGCGTACTTCTTGTATGTTAACGTACTTCTTGTATGTTAGCGTACTTCTTGTATGTTAGCGTACTTCTTCCCACTTAAATTAACACATTTTAATGTAGATGTCAATTCGAAGGTGATTTCAAGTTAGGCGTAGGCCTATACATATATAAATCATCGTTTTTCTAAGTTTTGATATCAACTAAATAGAAATAGTGCTCTAATTACTCGAAAATAAAAATCAATTAACTTTTTAATAATAAGAATGACATTTTATCAAATCAATGAAAATCAATTAAATGTAAACTTTACAAAAGCAGCATAGTTTTGACGAAGGTAATTGATATGATATTAATGTGTACACAAACGGGGCCCATAGAAATGAAAGATATCGTTTGTGTGAGCTTATATATAAAGAGTTAAGAGTTTGTTAATTGTTGAATGAAAACTAGTTCATAATGAAAAGCCATGTATATGTACGACTGTCAGCAATATCAACTGTATAATGACAGGGAGAGAATTGTCACTCATTGATGAATTTCTCACCAAATAAGTCAGAATCTTGATTAAATATTTCAAGATATGCAATTAATTCATGTTTGGAGCGACAAGGTGTGTTTATTCTAAAAAGCCTGAAGGTCAAAAACTTATTTTGGATAAATACTACATGGAAAACGAACTATCAAATTAGTAATTCTCAGCTCTACTTTTGCAGGTCAATCTGGTCTAAAAAAAACTACTTAAATTTGTACAGTTTTTGATTTATTTGACGAAAACTAAATGGCAACAGGAAAAGAATTTTAGAAATGTTTTGTTTTTCAAATTATTAATGATTTATAGTCTATATATACAGCTATCGTGAAAAATGTAACTATTTTAGATACCATGTTTGAAAAACACGACATACAATCAGCTTTCAAAATGTAACCCTTTTATCAGTTTTAGTGATAAACTAAATTATAAAAAATATTTCAATTGTTAAATATTTCATCACCAAACTATTTGAAACATGTAAATAAACAATTCAAGATGCCATTTGTACCTTTTTTGGAAACTCATTTTAACAGTTATTGCTGTTATTTACCGACCGCAATTGAGAAAGCAGCTGAATTATCGGTCAGTTTGGCAGCAATCAAAGTTTAAATTTATTTTGCAACTTTTAAAATATTTAGTCACCAAAGTATTTAAAACTGTAAAATAGACATTTCAAGATGCCATTTGTATATATTCCGGCAACACAATTTTAACAACACAATTGATATATTTACAAACCGGGACTCACAGCGCTGAGAAAGCAGCTGAATTATCAGTCATTTGTCAGTGATCTAAGTTTAAATTTAATTTTGCTATTATTGAATATTTTGTCATAAAAGTATTTGAAACTGTGAAATAAACATTTCAAGATGCTATTTGTATATATCTCAATCAATGTTTTTCAAAGAAAATCTGTATTTCGCAGACCGTAACTCCAGCTTTGAGAAAACAACTGATTATGTCAATTTGAGTAGCAAACAAAATTTAATTTTTTTTGCCCAATTATAAAATATTTGTACATAAATGTATTCAAAATATCAAAATATAGATTTTAAGATGCCATTTGTATAGTTTCTATAAGAGCAATTTGTTCTATGCTTAACGCAAATGGATCCATTTTGAAACCGACTGTCGGCAAAATCAGCTGTAGATCTAATATTGTGTTTTGCCGGATTAAACAAAGTTTATATTTTTTGTTCCAATCATCGATAATTTTGTCATAGAATTATTCAAAATACTAAAATAAACATTTCAAGATATTATTTGTATATGTTTGGATAACACAATTTGTTTATTCACAGGATAATCAACTCTAAAATATCAGACAGTTTTTTTGTTCGAGCGGTTGAACTAATTTTCAAAATATAGCTATAATTATCAATTATTTTATCATAAAACTACTTAAAATATAAAAATAAACATTTTAATATGCCATATGTTTATGTTTTGATGACAATTTTCTTTTATTTGATGAACTCTGAAATTAGCCATTTTGTTTTTACTTTGCGCGGTTGAACAAAGTTTTAAAAAATCTTGGCAAATACCACTAAAAATGTCATTAACATGTTTGAAATATAAAAATAAAGATTTTAAGATGCTATTTGTATATGTTTAGATAACAACAAACATGTTTATTCCAGGCCGGGCGATGATTCTCAACTCACAGAAAGTGTACGAACTGCTACAAGTGGAAGATTTTGGACGGGAGCTGAACAACATGGCGCGGAGTGGAGAGAGAAACACTCCGGGTCAGTTCAAGCTGTTCCAAGGGACTTGTAGCAGTCCGCTCCCCCTCCCTCCCTCCCCCTCCACCCTCACGTCTCCCTCCTACTGGGAGACTCAATCTACACTGAGGTGGGGGAAGGGAGGCTTGATCCTGCTGGAGATGGGGGTGAAGGAGGGAGAGAGCAACATGGACGAGTGGAACTGGGTTTCTCTTCTCCGCGGCGGGGTCGGCGTGTCTGTGTATGACATGTGTGACGATCACCCCGGCCAGCTCTGTATCCAGGTGAGGAGGAAAGATCAGGAGAGGAGGAGACATCAGGTTGGTGAGTGTGTCTCTCTCCCCCTCCCCACATCTGGTGAGGAGGTCACCTTCACCTTCGGGTTGGTGCTGGATGTGGGGAGGGGGAGGGTAGCGTTCCTAGACGTGGGGAGGGGGAAACTCTTGTGTAAATTAGACCTGAAGTTCACCCAGCAGGTTTTCCCCATGTTTTTCGTTACTCCACTCAACGACTGTGCTCCAAGAATGAGACTGGTCAGCGGGCGCGAGATCTCCGTCACTGACCAGAAAATACAACTCATTCAGCAGGCCTTGTCAGACTGAATATAGTTAGTTTATCTTGTTTGTGAATTTGTAAATAATAATAAGTTATAGTTAGATCAAAATTAGAATGTTATACACGTTACATTGTGACTGTTGTTAGTTTGTGAACTGTCAGTTAGAATATGGAATGATTATTGTGTAAAAAAGTAAGAGATACGTGGTTAAAAATACTCTCATTGTACTTCTTATGACCCAACATGAAAAATAAATATACATTTGAACCATTTTTAATTACTTTTGGAAAATAAAACCTCAATTTTTATCCCTACGAATGTCCGTCAGTAACCGCGACTTGTTGAGTGAAGCGGCCTTCAAATGTTCATTCTGATCTCTGTAACAAAAAAACGATTTGTTGAAAAATTGTCCAATATCTGTTTCAAAGTGTTATCATTGTATTCATAATAACATAATATGAAAAACAAATATACATTTGAACCCTTTTTAATTACTTTTGGAAAATAAAACCCCAATTTTTATCCCTACGAATGTCCGTCAGTAACCGCGACTTGTTGAGTGAAGCGGCCTTCAAATGTTCATTCTGATCTCTGTAACAAAAAAACGATTTGTTGAAAAATTGTCCAATATCTGTTTCAAAGTGTTATCATTGTATTCATTATAACATAATATGAAAAACTAGACCACATTTGCATACCTTTAAACATTATAAACATTTTATATATGAAACATAGGAGTTTGCGTGCTTAGTTCAACTAATGGTTTGGTATCATTGGGTGTAAAATTACCGTCAACAATTCTTGCATACAAAACAAATTTGTGAAAAGTACCAAAGTACCTGTTTGAAAATATCATCATTGTATTTATCATTATATAACATGAAAAACAAGACCCCATCTTCATGATTTCAAAGATATTTATACATCTACTTTATTTCGTTGGTCTAATAATACGAAATCTAATAATATCAAAGTGGCCGGTCTAAAGTTATATTCGTGCAACAGTGAAATCCTCTACACAAAATTAAGATATGTTATATAAATCATTCTTGAATTTTAAGAGAACCATATCACGATTGATTTTATGATAATTCATCTCGTGTTGAAACAGTAGGCTACTAAAACTGTCTAGTGGAAGGAATCGTCAACCAGTATTCCTTTGATTATTCTGTCATAATAATTGAACTATTATATGCATAATAGATTAGTCATAATAAATCTTTATCATGAGATATAACAATTTGATAATCTATAAGTAAAAATATTAAAAAAATTGAGTCAATATTATCTTGCAATCTGATGATAGAAAATTTCCCCGCGCTTTTCGCCTCATCATCATCCCTGGAAAAGTTTAACCCCTACAGTGCCCCAGGACCATACGAGTTCTCCCCACCATCTGTGGTCCCTAGCCTTAACTCAATGCAGTCATAGCACTTAATAAGTCTTTTACAATGTTTGTTCCTTATGCAGGATATTTAGGATCCCAAACACACGAGCATGATAACCTTTATTTAGAAGATAGCTAGTTATTTGTGTTTGTAACATTTTAACAATTGTTAAAGTAGACCCCTTCATATCCGAACACCTGATGAAAGACACATATAGTACTAGGTCATGGTCACTGGGGTCATTTTCTACAAGGCAAAGGAAAGCATTACTATGAGTCATACATTGTTTCGAGTTGATTATTCATAATGTAATTTCTTGTAAAAACATGGAAAACGTGTTCAAAAATGGATATACCAAATGATCATTTTGATATTTAGATACTTTCCCGAGTTTCATAGCGGAATTAAATGACTGATACATTTTCTATAGTTGAGAAGCGATTCACATCACTGATTTCAGCATTTGTATTATGTCAACTGTCGTAATTCAGAACGAGGCGGAGAATGACAAAACATTGCCACACTTCGTCACAGATTATTTATTGAATAATACATTATGGGTTTATTGTTATCAGGATTGAGAACTCATGCTAATGGTAAATACGTTATATCATTTTCAAAGTCGAATCCATACCTTCCTGTTGATTAAATTACATCTTATGCACGAGTTTGTGCGCTCTTTGTATGTCAATGACGTCATGACGAACAATGTTCAACCAATTATAACAAAAAACTTATTTCATGAACAATCAGTCGCATGTAGGAAGCAACAAAATAAAGTGATCACTGAAGTTTTCTGTCTTGATAAATAACAAAATAATTTATTTTTAGAGAATAGCAATTTAATTACAATCGACTAAACCAGGGTTTGCTTTGATTTCTCCGCTGGACATTTGCATGCAAAACGTCTCTGTCGTTTATAATCAATTTATTTTCATTTCTATATTTGACTTTTATGATCCCAAAATACATTGACCTAATTGTAGACAACTCAAATTCTTTCCATAACATTTCACGGATTTCCTAAAGTATATAACGCGTATGTGACATTTATTGTACAACTTTGACTATAATTTCGAGCTAACTTTTTTACTTTATTTAGAAGATGACTAAATATTAGTGCTTGTAACAGTTGAACATTGTCCGAGTAGACCCATACATATCCAAACTCCCGATGAAAGAACCAGTCCTTTTAAAATTCTGCTGTTGTGACTCTTGTCAATACAAAAGTAGTCTATAGATTTTGTTAAACGCATTACACCGATACCGTGAGGGATAAAACAGGAAGATTGGTATCTATGAGTATATTAATGAGCTTGTGGCATTCTAGAAGTTGATGGTATAAGGAAGACAAGAGTAATTCTATGGATGAACAACTTCTTTATTGGATGGTGGCGACGTTTCGGTAGAGATTCTTATACCGTTCTCATCCATAGAATTACTCTTGTCCGAGTATATGAATGACAATGAACATTTTAAGTTACCGTAATTTTGACGGGAAAAGCAGGGCAATGATACGACAAATCACAATGAAGGTCAAACTACCGGCGTCGTATCTAGAAGTAGATATTTGTTATTACAGTGAAATGTCATGATGTTAGAGGGATGTACATGTAGACATAATTGTGGTGTTTTAAAAGATTAACTCTTTGGGTTATACTAATTTCTAAACTATCTGACAAAACAGGAGCACAATTATTTCAACACCAACTCACAGTAACATTAGTTGAGTAGTTGGTTAATACAAAACAGTAATTGTTTAAGGTAATTTTGTTGAATTTCATTTTAGTCGGGTTTGAGGTTTAAAGATCATATACAATTATCATTGATAAAAATACAATGAACAAACGATAAAAAAATGACATTCATCTCGAATTTGATCTAATTAAACTTATAATAAAACGCGTAAAAGATCTTTACCACAACGTAGCCCTAAAATACTTTTCGGTAAAACGAACTTAGCACACAATTAGGAAATGCATCTCGGTACAAAATCTACAGTTTAATAAAAAAAAATCATTTAACCTGACTCTTAACCCCAACTTATCAAATCACTACGTCAATGATTTCAAATTTGTATTTAATTCCACTCGAGGCGTTGTCAAATCCTTCACTGTCATCTGTATTTTGGGTGATGCGATCTTGATGCTGATAAATTTAACAAACATTTATCTGAAAAAGCAAATTGACAATGTGGTCACGCCAGTGAGGACGCACTTTATTCCCTTTTCGTGTCTTCAAGATTCCATTAAATTAAATCGAACAATGTTGTTATCAAAATGGCTTTCATAAAAAGAAACCTAAAATGGCCATCCATCCATTAGCCTTGTATCCAATCTGCAGTTACAAAGTTGTTGAATTCAATGAATTGGAAATTGTTAATTGATGATTTGATATTACCTTGAACTTTGTACATTTAATTAAATCTATTGAATTAATAATTCTTGTGACGATATTGGGTGATAAAAGTTTTGTTGTGTTTAAATGATGGCTGTTTGTCATTTTGTTTAGGTCATTGTCATAAAACATACATTCTCTAACATTTGGTTTATCTTTTCATTTTCGTTTTTATTTCTATTTGGGAATTTGGTGTTCCCCTAATGCTTATAATCACAGATTGTGTCCATTGTTCATCTTAGATAGCTTTGACATTATTCAGTAGAACAACTCAGTATTACAGTTATTCATTAATCCTCAATTAAACTACCCAACCTCTCACCCTGCAAGTGTATGATTGTTATAGGTTGTGATAGCTTGTAGAAGGAAATCACAAACCTCACACATTATCTGTCATTATGGGTGTAGTCAGTTTCACATTGCTTAATTCCAATGACGATTTGTAATATGTTTTATGCTGTAGGATATCGTTCAATTTGTATGGTGACATAGTTTTTATTTTTGTTTATTTTCCATATTTTTAGCACAGACAAATACATGAGTTGAAATGCTTACAATTATCACATGTATACAAATACGTAATCCACAATTGGCTGTTTCACTTAAGCTAAATACGATTCTAATTTCTAAATAATTAATGCAAAATTGACCAATATTGGAAAAAACATATTTCTTCAGTTTCTGTAGATAGAAATATATATCTTGTTGAATTATAGTAACCTGCAATTTCATTCTTAAGATATTCCAATTGACTTTGGTGTAAAACCATTAATTCTGCATCTGTAAATATACTGTTTAACTAATAAAATGATTGCATGTACAAGATTATTGTTCTTTCCTTTCATCCCCAAGATGATGATTTTATTTGTAAATTCTAATTTGAGTTTTACCACGATTCTATTTCTTTCCAGAGCTCCAGAGAGTGCGTATTTGAGTATTTTACGCAATAAATTAACAATTTACTCAATCAAAAATAATCAGGGAGTACAAAAAAACGCATGAGATTCACTTAAAATTCATTTTAAACAAATACCTTGCGTACTTTACTCAATTAACGACCGCACTCATCGGCATTTTAAACTCTACAATAGAGTTAGCGAGAGCGATGTCTGCAACTGTATTTATCTAAGCAGTAACCTCTATGCGGAGTTTGTAGTCAGGTGACCCCGAGAGCGTTGTTTGATTTGGCGACTCATTCAAAAGTCGCGTTCATAAACTACAAGGCAAACCTTACCCGGCGTTTGATAAGATACGTTTAGGCGCATGCGTCAAGTCGAACTCAAATGAAGTAATATGGCTGTTCGAGGGAGAAAAGATACCCACTCGAAAAAACAACAAAAAATATTCGATTTTTTTTCAAAACAGATAAAGCTAGTAGTGAGGCAAATGGTTGATGAACGAAGTGTATGAATATGTGACCAAGAAACAAGGCACACTCGTCATCAAGTCTGGAAACGAAAGTACCCATGGCTAATATTACATGAAATCGACAACGATTTGTATTTAAAATGCGAGTCTCAAGTTTTATTAAATTTATTAGATAGTTTTAGTATATTTCTAAATTCTTATTTTCACAGATATAATGTTGAAAGATTTCACAATATTTCATACAAATATTAAAGAAAAGAAAATTTGAATAGCTAAAACAAAATAGATTAATAATGGACTAAGAAATGCCAGCTAGCGTTTTTATCCTAACCCCTTCTGGCTTCAATTAATAATGAATTACAACTTAAATGATCTTTGAAATAACAATAACTATTAATTCTTGGAATCCTTCTTTATTTCTGTTTGTTTTGGAGGCCTGGACTACCCAGGCCTGTATTACATTCAGTTGTTAAAAAAAATTTGCACATACACATTTACACTTAATCAATTAGGTCAATTAAAAGCATTCTTATTTGAAAATGTAAGTTTTGTTGATTACTCAATAAGGTTCAGAAACTATGAGTAAAAGTACTCAATTCCTTTAATTTCTGGGAGTACACAAATTTCAGCTTCCTCCTCAAAACATGTCAAATATATTCAAACCTTGGAGTATAACCCAATTGCCTCAAAAGTTATCTGGAGCTCTGTCATTATCTAAGATTGGTTCACATTCACATAACATATGGTTGATTGTTTCTCTTTCTCTTTCGCAACATAGACTCTACGGCGATGATTTATAAGTGCTTTGTTGGGAGTATATTATGAATAATTCTGTATTGCAACCATTTTAGATCTGTGCTCTGATCAACAATGTTGAAAGTTTTCCAATTCTTTTCATCAAAATCCGTTTGTAGAATTTTCTCCCATTTAGAAAAACTCGCAAGGCGAACAAATTTCGAATTAACAAAAGAGGCAAATAAACTTTAACTCCCAATGATGGTATCTACTTTTGACACATTGAAATGGTTTATTGAGTTTGATAATTTCTTTTCAAATTGTTTTATGTTAAATGATCGAACATATGTCATTACTGCTCTTTTCACGGCTTCATAAGTTTAAAAGTTGGTCTTGATTGAAAACGTTCGACATGTAGCAAATCATTCACAAAAAATACACCTTTTTATACCTATCATAATACAGAAACGGCTGATCATCAATCATAATATTAGCGTTGTTCCATAACGATTGACATTGTATATCTTCCCCATTTACAATATTCTTTGTACTTATGGATATTTATTCGGACATTAATGATCTGAGACCTATTAGAACGCCACGAAATATACAAGGAAGGGCTGTGGGCTGATCTTGACTACATTCAAATACCACATTTGCAGAATGGTTATCAAATAGTCACAAATGCTACGACTACCCAAAATATGTAACAAAGAAAATGACGTCACCGTCGGATGGATGCAAGTCGTGATTTTGATTGAATTAGATAATAAGGTGTAGTTATCTGTTCACTGTCATCACGTGCTTCATTTTCACACTTCTGTCGGAATTTAAAGATCGGATGTATGCTTCAAATTTATATACCAGTGCGTTTCTTTTAGAGTGAGTATGTAGGGCCTACCACAGTCCGATTATTCCGTACACATGCCCGGTAATTCCGTACACGGAAGCTGCCTGCACTGTACATTGTCTTGTATTCCACACACCTACCAAGTTATGCCTATTTGGAAAATGGGAAATTGATTTTGAGTCACATTTTCAAAAGGAAGAGTGGATAATATACAATTATATTCCATTCCGAAACACAGGTAGTTATAACTTAAGGTGGTTTCAGTATCGCATTATTCATAGAATTCTAACAACGAACAAAAGTGCATTTCTTTAGAAAAAAAAAGATCCCCCACTTTGTACTTTTTATAAATGTTCAAACGAAACTATAAAGTTCTTTTAGAGGCATTTTAGAAGTTGTAGTGACAATAATGTAGAGGAGTATATGGATGACAACTTCTTTGTTCATTGTATGTGACGTTTCGGCACAGGTTCACGCAAGAATCTGTGTATTAAAAACTAAAAAGCATCTGTGGCAGTGTTGAAATTGTATATATATTTTATGATTAGTTACTCTTATTTAAGACAGTAAGAGTTGTGTTGTATATATTATTTTAGCAATATTTTAGTGAGTGTCTTTAGAATTAGCCTTTATCATTAGCTTATTAAATTAGTGTATTTCATTAAGTCAATATATTTTAACATTAAGTTATTCTGCTGGTTACAGGTTAAGCATTCCATTCTAGTTTTAAGTTTAATTATTGCCAACTACTAAAGTAAATCATGTATTCTTCGCTTTCTTAGATAATACTAACAATAGCCACTGCACACCAGGCCATGCCTGTCACCTGCACTTCACTCAATACCCAAGCTGTCTCCCTTTCAACTATCTTCTCTCTTACAGCCTAGCTTACTATCTATTGTCTAGAGGTGTTTATAAGGGTCAGGTATTACACTTTTAAGATAGTCAGTCATATTTGGTTGGAACGTATCTGGTGATTATCTGCTGTGTTTCCGAGTTGTTCTGAAGGATTGTCATTCTTGGATGTGTTATTCGAGGGTTTGGGATTCTTATATTGAGATAATCATGTGATCCCCCCAACCACTTACTGACTTACCTGTAACGAAAACCTGCTGTCACGCAGCGGGTTTTCTTTTATATTACTTCGGTAATAAAGTGGTCGAGACTCGCACCCCCAGTAGTTGGTTATCCTTTGAAGTTACCTGGATAAACTGAAACACTACTACACATCTCCTATTTGATTGTGTACATGTAACGAGTCTTTGGCATCAGCTGTTGGAATAATCAAATGCAAAACTGATATAAGATTGAAACAATTTTATGTTTGGCTACAAAGAAAAAGGAAATGACGCATTGTTTGCTATACAGGGCAACTCTGTGATTTCCATCATATATCGTTATTCTTTGATACTATATAAATTGAACAAATATTCATCCACATTCAAATTAATTTCATAGTCTTTCAAACCTCTTTAGTGTCTTTCTGACTGCTTCCGAAAAGTTTCAAAAATTAAGTTGTCTGATGGACGAGCGACATTGTCCGGTTTTCGATTATGATCCGCACATCAAACCATACAAATGTTGTCACTAGTTTTACTATACACAGTCGATTACCATTAAAATATTGTTTTTGTTCAACAGTCTATATTTCTCAATCAAATGGCACTACTGGAAATGGTTTGCGGCTCTGTAAAAGTCAGCTAAAGGAACAGCAACATGATCTGGTAACAATTGACATCACCTTTAAGACAAACAGTGTTGATTTATTTCATGAAGTATTATGTGCTGTGAACATAGACCTGATTTAAAGAGTATATAGAGCACAAGCAACAAGCAAACACTTTGCACTGGTTTGGTAATCTCAACTTTTAATTTAAAGCGGACAATTTAGATCTGGACTCATTGGCGCTTTTTGTTGTCGTTTTTAGCAGTTCAATTAAAATATTAATAAAAAACGAATCCCATTTAATTTTCATACGAAAAATCAGAAATAAGTCAGAATCTGTGCATTTTCCTTCTTGAATTCATAAACTGACATAATCCTGACGAATGTCATGTTCTAAGGTGACCAAACCTAGTTCAAAGTAATAAATATAGCAAAATCTAAAGAGAAATTAAACAAAAGGTTATAGGCAATGCTATTTCAAATTCTGGATTGTGGCAGTGAGAGGGTTAAACCTAAAGTCGGTCGGTGCATGTACGGAATAACAGGTACCCTGTGAAAGCAGTAAACTTAGAGGCATGTTATTCCATGCACTTTTGTTCAGTCTTATTTCATCTTTAAAATACAGAGTTTTCATTTGGTTATTAAATGAAAATGTTTATCAATTGTCAATCGTCAATGTTATTCCGATAATTTGATGCTCGATAAGATTTCATATTGACCAAGGAATGACCCAATTAGTGTACAGGTGATGAATGACATTCAATGGCAATTTTAAAAGGTCAAGGTAAAGAAATGGGCGAGACCAGATTTATTAAACATTCAACATTCATATTTGATCCTTTATGACAAACCGAAAATGTAAGATACCAAAAATGTTTCGCTATGAGGGGAATTAACTTCCAACACAAACCAAACGAGATGAGTTAGAAGCTTAGTATCAGGATATGCGTGCACCTTAAATATTAGTTTGATTTTACATCCTTAGGCTTCATAATTCTTTTTCAAACACCTTATATTATTCATTAGTGCCTGAGTAATCAAGCTCGATTTTTTCCGATTATGTATGTTACAAAGAATAGATGAGGATTTTTGATAGAGGTTTTTGTATGAAAATATGTGTGCATGAAAGTCGGAGTGTATTTAACATTTCTATATTTATATATATATATATATATATTCACAATTCACCTCCCCCTGATGATACATATTTCACTTTCAATTATAAAATAAAATCCAGAAGAAACGTCCCCTCTATATTTGATTCTCGATTCTCGATAGAACAACAAATATAACAAAACGATATTTGTGTACCTTAACCACTGCATTGTGTGCGTTTAAGCGATGTGTTTCTTCAGATAGTGCCTTGGCATATATAAGAATGGTGTCGTTACTTAATTATCTTTCGTGATTTTTGATGTGTGTGAAAAAACAATAGGGGAAGTTTCTTTTGAATTTTAGTTTACAACATAATGACCCAGAGCGAGCTTATGTTGAGTCACAAACCTTTATTATAGAATATTCGGATTACTGTTGATTACCCTCTTCTACTTACTCCCTGCAATGAAATTTAACTTTCTTCTGGTTTTGTTTGGGAAATATTTCATATGTATATTGTAATACTTTGTATTATCTTGCAATGTGTATAACATACATTCTTTTTTTTATTGTAAAATACTTTATTTAATTGCAAAATCAGTTTATATAATGTACATTCTATGTTCATTGTAAAATCCTACATTTCATTGCAATGTATATAATAAATTGTATTGACATGAAGCAAGACTTGTGTTATTTTTATATGAGGAGTTGTACTTGTGCCCCGAGCACAATCAGTGTTTGTCACTCTTGGGACACTCTATGTGTAATAGGGCTCACATAGTTCACATGTGTCCACTGTCAGGGTGTGTATGAATCTATATCAGCTTGTGTTGTCTTGTATCACGTGTTGCACAAAATCCTAACAATATACAATTATTGACTTCAGTTGAGGTGAATCCAATGGTTTATTGACCTCGGAACAGTTATGTTTACGGAGGCCAATAAACCATTGGATTCACCGATAACTGAAGTCAACAACTGTTTTATTATATGATTTATGAAAGTTTCAGTTATTTTGAAAACTATTCACTTATTTTAATTTTTTTCGGAAGCAACTCTTTACGACCCTCCGCGTAGTGGCGATCTATTTTTAGCTCCAGGTCATTGGATTGTTATGTTGACCTCGCGTGACGTTTCCCGCGGTCAACATAAGGTTTGATCATTGTCGGTGACCACCTTCCTCGACCAATCAGAAGACAGATCACTCGTCCATCATATAATAATATACAATTATTGACTTCAGTTGAGGTGAATCCAATGGTTTATTGACCTCGGGACAGTTATGTTCACCGAGGCGACAGCCGAGGTGAACATAAGTGTCCGAGGCCAATAAACCATTGGATTCACCGATTACTGAAGTCAACAACTGTTTTATTATATGATTTAAGAAACTTTCAATTATTTTTAAAACAATCCTTTATTCTAATTTTTTTTAAAGCAACTCTTTACGGCGCTCCTCGTAGTGGCGATCTATTTTTAGCTCCAGGTCATCGGATTGTTATGTTAACCTCGCGTGACGTTTCCCGCGGTCAACATAAGGTTTGATCATTGTCGGTGACCACCTTCCTCGACCAATCAGAAGACAGATTACTCGTCCATCATATAATAACAAGGATTGTCTATTTAGTTATCCTTCCGCTGCCGATTTGGATATCAATTATCAACCAAAAGTGGCAACCACAGTACCTGTAGATATCACTTGAGTGAGATCACACACTTATCATAATTATCTTCTAGTCATATCTACATTGTAGTTATCCCTTCAATCAAATCGTCATATACAATGACAACATCAGTCAGTGATATCACGAGGTATTGATATCACTAAGAACAGACTTCTCTAAACTGTGACGTCACAAAGTTAATAACCTCATCCATGAAGACACTTGATGATAGTTTTAAAGGGGCAGTAGCAGGTTTTTTGATAATTTTATATTTTAAAATTTTCACTGATAAATGTAAGTTTATGTTTAATGTATTAATTTGACATTGTCAAAAATCTTATTACACAAGCCAATCATCCATAGTTAAAGGACAAAGTATGAAGATTCATATAAAATCCATTGCGGCCATTTTTTGTGTACACCTTTAATTCATTTTGGGTAAGAAAAAGGAATTGCATGGCTAAACTTTACGTTATATATTTGAATTATTACTGCTCCATTTAGATTACATTATTTATACATTTTCAATGGAACCATTAATTTTCATTTTCCTGACATCACCTTATATTCCACCTAAAAGCGTGCTACTGCCCCTTTAAGGATAGACTGGTAGTATTAATGTTGTGGAAATATTTAGAGGTTATAACATGTCATTTTTCATATCATACCTAATATCAGCCCGAGACCCCCATATCAGCCCGAGGGCCGCAGGCCAGAGGGCTGATATGGGTCGAGGGCTGATATTAGGTATGATATGAAAAGTGACATTTTGTAACCTTTTTATCATATATAAAACTTTTTTCTCTTAAAAAAATTTATTTAAAAACATTATGGATAAAAAAAAATCAAAAAGAAATGTAGGCCTGTTATTATAACAAATGTTTAAAGGGTTAAGGGAATTATGTTGAAATTACCATTTTCGACCTACAAGGCGTTGTTTTAGACTAACATATAGTCCCTGAAAAAAAGTTGTTTTTTTACTTAAATTTTAATTTCAAATATTTGATACTAAAAAAAAAAAAAGGAGCCCTGAACAATTCTTAATTTCAGGCTGAGGCATCTAGACTTGCCAACATTGTCTAGACTTAAGAAGGCTCGTTTAACTTTTTCGCTTTAGGGTCTGGATAACAGACTAGGCGTTGTTTATATATGTATAGTTATAAATTTACACTACAAAATATTTTTATGGAAACCGCATTTAAAAGTTACACGCTTCGATAGGCCTACATACCAAAAATCGACTGACCTAGAGTTAAGTTTGATAAAGTTTGATATATTGAGCAGCTCCATGTATTCAAATTACTAGAATATTGAATCATTTGATGTTGCAAAACAAAATCTACAGTTAAAAGCGGCAAGAAGATCGTTTTTTTGGTGAAGTTTACATACAACTCACGATCTATGCTGAAAATGACATTATTTTTCAAAGGGAGATAACTCTAACCAAAAGTCCCCCGGGCCGATATTGATATGGATTTGCGGACCGGTCTGATATGGCTGATATGGATTTGCGGACCGGGCGGCAATATGGATGATGTGTCCTTGCCCCTATCACACATGCAAAACACCCCATATTATTGTTAGATATATGATAATTTGGATGATCACACATGTCATCCTCGTGTCTTGCGTGAGATATAACTCTTGATATATATATCAGGAGTTGAGTTCAGTAAAATGTTCTTGGACCAGAAGACACTTGTGTGAGATATAACTGTTGCTATACATATCAGGAGTTGAGTTCAGTAAAATGTTCTTGGACCAGAAGACACTTGCGTGAGATATAACTGTTGATATATATATCAGGAGTTGAGTTCAGTAAAATGTTCTTGGACCAGAAGACACTTGCGTGAGATATAACTGTTGCTATGCATATCAGGAGTTGAGTTCAGTAAAATGTTCTTGGACCAGAAGACACTGGCGTGAGATATAACTGTTGCTATACATATCAGGAGTTGAGTTCAGTAAAATGTTCTTGGACCAGAAGACACTTGCGTGAGATATAACTGTTGATATATATATCAGGAGTTGAGTTCAGTAAAATGTTCTTGGACCAGAAGACACTTGCGTGAGATATAACTGTTGATATATATATCAGGAGTTGAGTTCAGTAAAATGTTCTTGGACCAGAAGACACTTGCGTGAGATATAACTGTTGATATATATATCAGGAGTTGAGTTCAGTAAAATGTTCTTGGACCAGAAGACACTTGCGTGAGATATAACTGTTGATATATATATCAGGAGTTGAGTTCAGTAAAATGTTCTTGGACCAGAAGACACTTGCGTGAGATATAACTGTTGATATATATATCAGGAGTTGAGTTCAGTAAAATGTTCTTGGACCAGAAGACACTTGCGTGAGATATAACTGTTGATATACATATCAGGAGTTGAGTTCAGTAAATTGTTCTTGGACCAGAAGACACTTGCGTGAGATATAACTGTTGATATATATATCAGGAGTTGAGTTCAGTAAAATGTTCTTGGACCAGAAGACACTTGCGTGAGATATAACTGTTGATATATATATCAGGAGTTGAGTTCAGTAAAATGTTCTTGGACCAGAAGACACTTGCGTGAGATATAACTGTTGATATATATATCAGGAGTTGAGTTCAGTAAAATGTTCTTGGACCAGAAGACACTTGCGTGAGATATAACTGTTGCTATATATTGATATTCAGGAGTGATTTCAGTAAAATGTTCTTGGACCAGAAGACACTTGCGTGAGATATAACTGTTGCTATATATATCAGGAGTTGAGTTCAGTAAAATGTTCTTGGACCAGAAGACACTTGCGTGAGATATAACTGTTGATATACATATCAGGAGTTGAGTTCAATAAAATGTTCTTGGACCAGAAGACACTTGCGTGAGATATAACTGTTGATATATATTGATATTCAGGAGTGATTTCAGTAAAATGTTCTTGGACCAGAAAACACTTGCGTGAGATATAACTGTTGCTATACATATCAGGAGTTGAGTTCAGTAAAATGTTCTTGGACCAGAAGACACTTGCGTGAGATATAACTCTTGATATACATATCAGGTCAAGCGGTTTTGAACGTAAATCACCAAACCTCAAACGCATATGACAAACATGTGGAGGTCAGAAATGCGGCGTGCCCATTGGTCGAAAGCCTGAAGGGGCGGGACCTAATTGATCGGTCTATTATCATCCATACGCGGCTATCAGTACATGAAGCGATCAAACGATTATCATATCTTCTAGGAATATCTACATTGTAAAATATCCCTACAATCAAATCGTCATAATACAATGACACCATCAGTCAGTTATATCACGAGGTATTGATATCACTAAGAACAGACTTCTCTAAACTGTGACGTCACAAAGTTAATGACCTCTTCCATGAAGACACTTGATGATGGTTTTAAAGGGGAAGTAGCAGGTTTTTTGATAATTTTATATTTTTAAATGTTCACTGATAAATGTAAGTTTATGTTTAATGTATTAATTTGACATTGTCAAAAATCTTATTACACAAGCCAATCATCCATAGTTAAAGGACAAAGTAGACTATGAAGATTCATATAAAATCCATTGCGGCCATTTTTTGTGAACACCTTTAATTCATTTTGGGTAAGAAAAAGGAATTGCATGGCAAAAATTTACGTTATATATTTGAATTATTACTGCTCCATTTAGATTAAATTATTCATACATTTTCATTGGAACCATTAATTTTCATTTTCCTGACATCACCTTATATTCTCCCTAAAAACGTGCTACTGCCCCTTTAAGGTTAGAGACTGATAGTATTTATGTTCTGGAAATATTTTGGATGTTAACACATGTCATCCTCGTGTCTTCTGATATCAGGAGTTGAGTTCAGTAAAATGTTCTTGGACCAGAAGACACTTGCGTGAGATATAACTGTTGATATATATATCAGGAGTTGAGTTCAGTAAAATGTTCTTGGACCAGAAGACACTTGCGTGAGATATAACTGTTGATATACATATCAGGAGTTGAGTTCAGTAAAATGTTCTTGGACCAGAAGACACTTGCGTGAGATATAACTGTTGATATATATATCAGGAGTTGAGTTCAGTAAAATGTTCTTGGACCAGAAGACACTTGCGTGAGATATAACTGTTGATATATATATCAGGAGTTGAGTTCAGTAAAATGTTCTTGGACCAGAAGACACTTGCGTGAGATATAACTTTTGATATACATATCAGGTCAAGCGGTTTTGAACGTAAATCACCAAACCACAAACGCATATGATACACATAATATTTTGGAGATATCACAAGGCTATTACAAGGTTATTTAATCTCATGGCGGGAAAAAGCTTTTTTCAATTAGGGTCAAAATGAAAACAAAATATATCCTCTGTCTTCTAAACAAGGTTGTTGGTATGTAAGTAATAGTTACTAGCATAGTAAATTGTATGCATCGGATAATGGCAGGGACACTCTGTCCGAGAGGCCAGTACGAGGCGGAGCCGAGTACTGGCTCGAGGACAAAGTGTCCCTGCCGTTATCCGATGCATACAATTTACTATGCTAGTAACTGACTTACATCTCACTTAATCCGAGTACAATCAACCACAAAATTAATATTTTTAAATAAAATTAAAATTTTCGATAACCTTCCACGGGCCCCTTCACTGTTTTATGAATGAAGTTTGTAGTACTATGAATGGTGTACGAGCACGTGCTTCTTGCTTGTCAAAGCGCGAAGCACGTGCTTCTTGCGTGTCAAAGCGCAAGGCACGAAGTAAATGTTTTGGGCTTGCAGACTTCGTGCACTCCATGAATATGAGCCTGTTTCAAGACAAAGTTTCACAGGTTGTCCATTTCTGTTTCGATTTTGAAGGTAGAAGACGCGTTATTAGAGTCCTCATAGACAGCTAAATTTTGACAGTGGTTTCTACTTATGAAACGTTTCCCTTGGATTTCTAATAAAAAGGTACTTTAATCATTCCCATAACAAGTTTAGCCCAAAAAAATGTTAACATATCTATGAAAAAATTTAATTATGTAACATTATCACATTATTTTGAATATTTCTAGACTTATTTTCCTAACTTAACAAAAATTTTGGAGCAACACAAATCATATAATGTTTATTTCTTGGTGTCGTTTTTTTTCTAGTGCAAACTTAAGTCCACAGTGTTATTAGGTGAGTTTAATATTTTGATTGTTTTCCAGCTTGTTTTATTTGATTATTGATACTTTCAGTTTAATTCTATGTCTATGTTGTTGATTGATTGCTTTAAAGGGGCAGTAGCACGTTTTTTGATAAATTTATATTTTAAATATTTCACTTATAATTGTAAGTAAATGCTAAATGTATCATATTGACAGTGTCAACAATCTCATTACACAAGCCAATCAGCCATAGTCAGAGGACAAAGAATGAGGCTTAACATAAAATCCATTGGCGGCCATTTTTGTGTGAACAGAGCAGTAAACTATATAAATATTCCATACACTTTTGTTCAGTCTTATTTCATCTATAAAAGACAGAGTTTTGATTCAGATATTGATTAAAAGGTTTATTAAGTTTCAATTATCGTTTTCAAATGATATGATGCTCAAAATTATTTCAAATTGATCGTGTAAGCGTTATGAAGGTTATGAACTGAACGCACAGCGTGAGGTTTCATTTTAGAATTTTCAAACACACTAGGTTTCACTTTCTTCAACACCGGTATTAATATCGTACCGTTTAAAAAGTGTGATTCAATTTCTTGTTGACAATATAGACTGAGACATCCTGTAGCATTAGTGGAGACATATACGCTGATATAGCAGGATGCCCTTTCAATCAAGTAGCTGATTCTAACAGAAAACCATTATGACGTTGTCAAGAATTATAACGTCATAAGCACTAGCGTAAATGACGTCAGTTATCGGTGCTGTAATCGGAGGAATCCCGCTGAGCGTGGCGCTGATTGACCACTTAAATTCTTATTTTAAATAGAATACTTTATCTACCTCAGAAGATTTGGTCATCCCCGTAAACACACGAAAATAAGACATGTTAAATAATTTTTTAAGTTTTTTAATCTCAGTAAACAGCAGAATACCAGCTCTGAAATTGCCAGTCGGGTGTATCAATGCGCAGTGAAGCGGCCTCAAAATCAGTGGACGTTCAATAAGAAGATGTATAGTTCCGTTTGTAAAATTTACGGGGTTCATTGTTATTCAACACCCGCAAATTTAGTTTAACATGACCGTAAGTTATAAGCATTTTAAGAGCAAACTCTATTTTTGCGTAGGAAACTCTGAGTTGACAGGATTAAGCGACTGCTCCATTCTTGATAGAGGTTTTGGTAGTTAAAAACAATTCCCAGTGTTATAAACATTAAAATAGTGGACAAACTAGTTGTATTGGTAAAAATGAGATCTTCATTCTGCTTACAGACCCCTAGCGGCCACTAAGTGGTATTCTTGAACTGCTGAGTGAGGCCCCTACTCCACTGTATACATTCCTCACTATGTCCATCTGGCTTCCCCATGCATTGTTTGTGGACAAACTAGTCGTATTGGTAAATATGAGATCTTCATTCTGTTTACAGACCCCTAGCGGCCACTAAGTGGTATTCTTGAACTGCTGAGTGAGGCCCCTACTCCACTGTATAAATTCCTCACTATGTCCATCTAGCTTCCCCATGCATTGTTTGTGGACAAACTAGTTGTATTGGTAAATGTGAGATCTTCATTCTGCTTACAGACCCCTAGCTACCACTAAGTGGTATTCTTGAACTGCTGAGTGAGGCCCCTACTCCACTGTATAAATTCCTCACTATGTCCATCTGGCTTCCCCATGCATTGTTTGTGGACAAACTAGTTGTATTGGTAAATGTGAGATCTTCATTCTGCTTACAGACCCCTAGCTACCATTAAGTGGTATTCTTGAACTGCTGAGTGAGGACCCTACTCAACTGTATACATTCCTCACTATGTCCATCTAGCTTCCCCATGCATTGTTTGTGGACAAACTAGTTGTATTGGTAAATATGAGATCTTCATTCTGCTTACAGACCCCTAGCGGCCACTAAGTGGTATTCTTGAACTGCTGAGTGAGGACCCTACTCCACTGTATAAATTCCTCACTATGTCCATCTAGCTTCCCCATGCATTGTTTGTGGACAAACTAGTTGTATTGGTAAATATGAGATCTTCATTCTGCTTACAGACCCCTAGCGGCCACTAAGTGGTATTCTTGAACTGCTGAGTGAGGACCCTACTCCACTGTATAAATTCCTCACTATGTCCATCTAGCTTCCCCATGCATTGTTTGTGGACAAACTAGTTGTATTGGTAAATATGAGATCTTCATTCTGCTTACAGACCCCTAGCTACCACTAAGTGGTATTCTTGAACTGCTGAGTGAGGACCCTACTACACTGTATACATTCCTCACTATGTCCATCTGGCTTCCCCATGCATTGTTTGTGGACAAACTAGTCGTATTGGTAAATATGAGATCTTCATTCTGCTTACAGACCCCTAGCTACCACTAAGTGGTATTCTTGAACTGCTGAGTGAGGCCCCTACTCCACTGTATACATTCCTCACTATGTCCATCTGGCTTCCCCATGCATTGTTTGTGGACAAATTAGTTGTATTGGTAAATATGAGATCTTCATTCTGCTTACAGACCCCTAGCGGCCACTAAGTGGTATTCTTGAACTGCTGAATGAGGACCCTACTCCACTGTATACATTCCTCACTATGTCCATCTAGCTTCCCCATGCATTGTTTGTGGACAAACTAGTTGTATTGGTAAATATGAGATCTTCATTCTGCTTGCAGACCCCTAGCTACCACTAAGTGGTATTCTTGAACTGCTGAGTGAGACCCCTACTCCACTGTATACATTCCTCACTATGTCCATCTGGCTTCCCCATGCATTGTTTGTGGACAAACTAGTTGTATTGGTAAATGTGAGATCTTCATTCTGCTTACAGACCCCTAGCGGCCACTAAGTGGTATTCTTGAACTGCTGAGTGAGGCCCCTACTCCACTGTATACATTCCTCACTATGTCCATCTGGCTTCCCCATGCATTGTTTGTGGACAAACTAGTTGTATTGGTAAATGTGAGATCTTCATTCTGCTTACAGACCCCTAGCGGCCACTAAGTGGTATTCTTGAACTGCTGAGTGAGGACCCTACTCCACTGTATACATTCCTCACTATGTCCATCTGGCTTCCCCATGCATTGTTTGTGGACAAACTAGTTGTATTGGTAAATGTGAGATCTTCATTCTGCTTGCAGACCCCTAGCTACCACTAAGTGGTATTCTTGAACTGCTGAGTGAGGACCCTACTCCACTGTATACATTCCTCACTATGTCCATCTGGCTTCCCCATGCATTGTTTGTGGACAAACTAGTTGTATTGGTAAATGTGAGATCTTCATTCTGCTTACAGACCCCTAGCCGCCACTAAGTGGTATTCTTGAACTGCTGAGTGAGGACCCTACTCCACTGTATACATTCCTCACTATGTCCATCTGGCTTCCCCATGCATTGTTTGTGGACAAACTAGTCGTATTGGTTAGTATGAGATCTTCATTCTGCTTACAGACCCCTAGCTGCCACTAAGTGGTATTCTTGAACTGCTGAGTGAGGCCCCTACTCCACTGTATAAATTCCTCACTATGTCCATCTGGCTTCCCCATGCATTGTTTGTGGACAAACTTGTTGTATTGGTAAATGTGAGATCTTCATTCTGCTTACAGACCCCTAGCGGCCACTAAGTGGCATTCTTGAACTGCTGAGTGAGGACCCTACTCCACTGTATGCATTCCTCACTATGTCCATCTGGCTTCCCCATGCATTGTTTGTGGACAAACTAGTTGTATTGGTAAATGTGAGATCTTCATTCTGCTTACAGACCCCTAGCGGCCACTAAGTGGCATTCTTGAACTGCTGAGTGAGGACCCTACTCCACTGTATACATTCCTCACTATGTCCATCTGGCTTCCCCATGCATTGTTTGTGGACAAACTAGTTGTATTGGTAAATGTGAGATCTTCATTCTGCTTACAGACCCCTAGCGGCCACTAAGTGGTATTCTTGAACTGCTGAGTGAGGCCCCTACTCCACTGTATACATTCCTCACTATGTCCATCTGGCTTCCCCATGCATTGTTTGTGGACAAACTAGTTGTATTGGTAAATGTGAGATCTTCATTCTGCTTACAGACCCCTAGCCGCCACTAAGTGGTATTCTTGAACTGCTGAGTGAGGCCCCTACTCCACTGTATACATTCCTCACTATGTCCATCTAGCTTCCCCATGCATTGTTTGTGGACAAACTAGTTGTATTGGTAAATGTGAGATCTTCATTCTGCTTACAGACCCCTAGCGGCCACTAAGTGGTATTCTTGAACTGCTGAGTGAGGCCCCTACTCCACTGTATACATTCCTCACTATGTCCATCTAGCTTCCCCATGCATTGTTTGTGGACAAACTAGTTGTATTGGTAAATGTGAGATCTTCATTCTGCTTACAGACCCCTAGCGGCCACTAAGTGGTATTCTTGAACTGCTGAGTGAGGCCCCTACTCCACTGTATAAATTCCTCACTATGTCCATCTAGCTTCCCCATGCATTGTTTGTGGACAAACTAGTTGTATTGGTAAATGTGAGATCTTCATTCTGCTTACAGACCCCTAGCGGCCACTAAGTGGTATTCTTGAACTGCTGAGTGAGGACCCTACTCCACTGTATAAATTCCTCACTATGTCCATCTGGCTTCCCCATGCATTGTTTGTGGACAAACTAGTTGTATTGGTAAATGTGAGATCTTCATTCTGCTTACAGACCCCTAGCGGCCACTAAGTGGTATTCTTGAACTGCTGAGTGAGGACCCTACTCCACTGTATAAATTCCTCACTATGTCCATCTGGCTTCCCCATGCATTGTTTGTGGACAAACTAGTTGTATTGGTAAATGTGAGATCTTCATTCTGCTTACAGACCCCTAGCGGCCACTAAGTGGTATTCTTGAACTGCTGAGTGAGGCCCCTACTCCACTGTATAAATTCCTCACTATGTCCATCTAGCTTCCCCATGCATTGTTTGTGGACAAACTAGTTGTATTGGTAAATGTGAGATCTTCATTCTGCTTACAGACCCCTAGCGGCCACTAAGTGGTATTCTTGAACTGCTGAGTGAGGACCCTACTCCACTGTATAAATTCCTCACTATGTCCATCTGGCTTCCCCATGCATTGTTTGTGGACAAACTAGTTGTATTGGTAAATGTGAGATCTTCATTCTGCTTACAGACCCCTAGCGGCCACTAAGTGGTATTCTTGAACTGCTGAGTGAGGACCCTACTCCACTGTATAAATTCCTCACTATGTCCATCTGGCTTCCCCATGCATTGTTTGTGGACAAACTAGTTGTATTGGTAAATATGAGATCTTCATTCTGTTTACAGACCCCTAGCGGCCACTAAGTGGTATTCTTGAACTGCTGAGTGAGGACCCTACTCCACTGTATAAATTCCTCACTATGTCCATCTGGCTTCCCCATGCATTGTTTGTGGACAAACTAGTTGTATTGGTAAATGTGAGATCTTCATTCTGCTTACAGACCCCTAACGGCCACTAAGTGGTATTCTTGAACTGCTGAGTGAGGACCCTACTCCACTGTATAAATTCCTCACTATGTCCATCTAGCTTCCCCATGCATTGTTTGTGTAGCACAATCAGCACACTTCAAAGATTCAACAAGAACGCTGTCTGGATTTTCTTGGTTTTATTACAACAATGATTCTATCTTGATTCTGTTGTTGGCCACCCTCCACGTCCGCCTTCCCTGGGCCATCTCCCGACTTCAGTCGTCGCTCACATGTCAGTTGTAGGTGAGACTCGAAGGGTAGGTCGATCTGCTTCTCCAGCTGCAATCCTGGCCTTAAATAGCTAGACAGGCCCAGTTGCCAACAACAGGTATCTTGACGACAAGGTATTATTCCTTAAGCTGATTTGGATACATGGGATTTGTAGCATTAACAGCATTTTGTTACACTACTCCATCGCCAAACAAGAAATATTGCTAAAGATTTCTTTGCTTCCCTTTGACCTGGAAGGGAAGCCGTATACATACATATATAACATATTCACAACAATTATCTTCTGTTAATAACACTTCAAATACATTACTCCAATAATACAATACAATAATTCAATAATAAAAATATCGTCATGCCAAGTCAAAGTTGACGCCAAATAGTTTTGACACTCTTGCGTCTATCAATAATCATTAATCATATACAATAATTATTTTCTGTTCGTAACAAATATATATCATGCCAATATACATCAATTGAATTCATAAAACTATCACCACATGGTGAGATAGGATTGGTTTCCTGTTAGAGTCATCATAGAGTCATGTTAGTCTCGGTTCAGTCCTGGTAACCTTGGCCACCGTCGGCTACAGCTCCATTCCCGCTGTGATCCAGAAACATTGGTCATCCCAACAAGCGTGCAGATGTATACCATCTACTGACGTTCCCCACGTCCCCTGCTTCAGCAGACACCGGCCTTGTTACTGGATGGACCAACTGTTGTTTCAACACCGACATTCTCCATGGTCTGTCGATTTCCCAGGTCTAAAGCGATGAACTCCCGCTGTCAACCCGGAATCTGTGGGTATCAGATGATTCATCTGATCAGCCAACAAGTTGCCCTTCCACCACTCGGTGGATGGAGGCACCAACTGTCGTGTCCCCACCCTATCTCCTCTGGGTTCTCCTGTCCTAACCTTACAACTACCATAACCTAACCTTAACACCATCAGAATTTCTAAAATGTTTAGCAGTATATCTTTAAGTTTCTTAAAAACAACATTGTCCTCACAATCGTAGTATGATCTTCCATGAAAGATAATGCATATTACCATACACATAACTTCTAATAAGATGGTCCTCTATTATAATATATTTCCATCCAAGTAATAATAATAATCTCTAAAGCCCCAGAGATAAAAGCCTCAAGTAAATTTCTAACCTTTGCGTTGTGTCTATCCTTATCGCTAGATTATGTTATGCTATTGAAGTTAGCTGGTCTTATCCCTAGTCTTCAGACAATAGTCTAATCCATCCAAAGTATGTCAACCTTCGGATGGATTATCCCCTGTACCAAGCCTGTACATCAAGACTATTCAAGTCAATGGAGGGTCTGAGCTTCATCTTACTTGATAGTCCCGGGTTAACAACACTATGTACCCGTCTACTCGGTCTGAGCTGCATCCCAATGGATGACCTCGGGTTAACCACATAACATACCCGTCTACTCGTCCACCCCTCCTCAAGACTTTAGGATATCCTAACTTCCTAAAACTTCCAGCCTTCATAAACCTCCTTTCTTTATTCCTAGTCATTATTTCTAGCCTTTTCACCATAGTACCTTGCTTAGCCCTGATCTTTATCACTAGATTATGATATGCTTGATTGAATTTAGCTGGTCTTATCCCTGACCTTCAGACCCTGGACTAATCCATCGGAAGCATGCCAACCTTCAGATGGATTATTCGACGTACCCGGTCTGCACATCAAGGCCATTCAAGTCAATGGAGGGCAGGAGCTTCGTCTCGAGTTACAACATTATATGCCCGTCTGCTCGGTCTGAGCTTCATCTCATTGGATGACCCGCGGGCTTACCATATAATGTACCCGTCCACATGTCTACCACTCCCTCAGACTTTAGATTTTCCCAACTAAATTCAAATTCAAGCCCTCTCAATGTTCTTTACTTATTGACATCGTCCCTATCAATTGACTCCTTAACATTACCTTTCCCTAACCTTTTTCCATATTGAATCAGGAGGCAGTATCCTTTGAACAGCCCATAATATGTTCTTACTTTCAGACTGTTCATGCTAATACAGTAAGTACTCCTGACATTTTCTCAAGTACATTATTACTAATACTCAAATCCTATATACTGTCAGCTACAGTTACTGTTAGTTAGGATGGCCCAGAGAAGAGGGAAGGTCGACAACAATCAGTACTCACCAACCACCAAGTCCAAATCCATCTGTCTTGTTGAATCCGGGTCACGGCACCAAAAGGATCCCCTGTGTAGCACAATCAGCACACTTCAAAGATTCAACAAGAACGCTGTCTGGATTTTCTTGGTTTTATTACAACAATGATTCTATCTTGATTCTGTTGTTGGCCACCCTCCACGTCCGCCTTCCCTGGGCCATCTCCCGACTTCAGTCGTCGCTCACATGTCAGTTGTAGGTGAGACTCGAAGGGTAGGTCGATCTGCTTCTCCAGCTGCAATCCTGGCCTTAAATAGCTAGACAGGCCCAGTTGCCAACAACAGGTATCTTGACGACAAGGTATTATTCCTTAAGCTGATTTGGATACATGGGATTTGTAGCATTAACAGCATTTTGTTACATTTGTGGACAAACTAGTTGTATTGGTAAATATGTGATCTTCATTCTGCTTACAGACCCCTAGCGGCCACTAAGTGGTATTCTTGAACTGCTGAGTGAGGACCCTACTCCACTGTATACATTCCTCACTATGTCCATCTAGCTTCCCCATGCATTGTTTGTGGACAAACTAGTTGTATTGGTAAATACGAGATCTTCATTCTGCTTACAGACCCCTAGCGGCCACTAAGTGGTATTCTTGAACTGCTGAGTGAGGACCCTACTCCACTGTATAAATTCCTCACTATGTCCATCTGGCTTCCCCATGCATTGTTTGTGGACAAACTAGTTGTATTGGTAAATATGAGATCTTCATTCTGCTTACAGACCCCTAGCGGCCACTAAGTGGTATTCTTGAACTGCTGAGTGAGGACCCTACTCCACTGTATACATTCCTCACTATGTCCATCTAGCTTCCCCATGCATTGTTTGTGGACAAACTAGTTGTATTGGTAAATGTGAGATCTTCATTCTGCTTACAGACCCCTAGCCGCCACTAAGTGGTATTCTTGAACTGCTGAGTGAGGACCCTACTACACTGTATACATTCCTCACTATGTCCATCTGGCTTCCCCATGCATTGTTTGTGGACAAACTAGTCGTATTGGTAAGTATGAGATCTTCATTCTGCTTACAGACCCCTAGCGGCCACTAAGTGGTATTCTTGAACTGCTGAGTGAGGACCCTACTCCACTGTATAAATTCCTCACTATGTCCATCTGGCTTCCCCTGCATTGTTTGTGGGCAAACTTGTTTTATTGGTAAATATGAGATCTTCATTCTGCTTACAGACCCCTAGCGGCCACTAAGTGGTATTCTTGAACTGCTGAGTGAGGCCCCTACTCCACTGTATACATTCCTCACTATGTCCATCTGGCTTCCCCATGCATTGTTTGTGGACAAACTAGTTGTATTGGTAAATGTGAGATCTTCATTCTGCTTACAGACCCCTAGCCGCCACTAAGTGGTATTCTTGAACTGCTGAGTGAGGACCCTACTACACTGTATACATTCCTCACTATGTCCATCTGGCTTCCCCATGCATTGTTTGTGGACAAACTAGTCGTATTGGTAAGTATGAGATCTTCATTCTGCTTACAGACCCCTAGTGGCCACTAAGTGGTATTCTTGAACTGCTGAGTGAGGCCCCTACTCCACTGTATAAATTCCTCACTATGTCCATCTGGCTTCCCCATGCATTGTTTGTGGACAAACTTGTTGTATTGGTAAATGTGAGATCTTCATTCTGCTTACAGACCCCTAGCGGCCACTAAGTGGCATTCTTGAACTGCTGAGTGAGGACCCTACTCCACTGTATAAATTCCTCACTATGTCCATCTGGCTTCCCCATGCATTGTTTGTGGACAAACTAGTTGTATTGGTAAATATGAGATCTTCATTCTGCTTACAGACCCCTAGCGGCCACTAAGTGGTATTCTTGAACTGCTGAGTGAGGCCCCTACTCCACTGTATACATTCCTCACTATGTCCATCTGGCTTCCCCATGCATTGTTTGTGGACAAACTAGTTGTATTGGTAAATATGAGATCTTCATTCTGCTTACAGACCCCTAGCTGCCACTAAGTGGTATTCTTGAACTGCTGAGTGAGGCCCCTACTCCACTGTATACATTCCTCACTATGTCCATCTGGCTTCCCCATGCATTGTTTGTGGACAAACTAGTTGTATTGGTAAATATGAGATCTTCATTCTGCTTACAGACCCCTAGCGGCCACTAAGTGGTATTCTTGAACTGCTGAGTGAGGACCCTACTCCACTGTATACATTCCTCACTATGTCCATCTGGCTTCCCCATGCATTGTTTGTGGACAAACTAGTTGTATTGGTAAATGTGAGATCTTCATTCTGCTTACAGACCCCTAGCCGCCACTAAGTGGTATTCTTGAACTGCTGAGTGAGGACCCTACTACACTGTATACATTCCTCACTATGTCCATCTGGCTTCCCCATGCATTGTTTGTGGACAAACTAGTCGTATTGGTAAGTATGAGATCTTCATTCTGCTTACAGACCCCTAGCGGCCACTAAGTGGTATTCTTGAACTGCTGAGTGAGGCCCCTACTCCACTGTATAAATTCCTCACTATGTCCATCTGGCTTCCCCATGCATTGTTTGTGGACAAACTAGTTGTATTGGTAAATGTGAGATCTTCATTCTGCTTACAGACCCCTAGCGGCCACTAAGTGGCATTCTTGAACTGCTGAGTGAGGACCCTACTCCACTGTATAAATTCCTCACTATGTCCATCTGGCTTCCCCATGCATTGTTTGTGGACAAACTTGTTGTATTGGTAAATGTGAGATCTTCATTCTGCTTACAGACCCCTTGCGGCCACTAAGTGGCATTCTTGAACTGCTGAGTGAGGACCCTACTCCACTGTATAAATTCCTCACTATGTCCATCTGGCTTCCCCATGCATTGTTTGTGGACAAACTAGTTGTATTGGTAAATGTGAGATCTTCATTCTGCTTACAGACCCCTAGCGGCCACTAAGTGGCATTCTTGAACTGATGAGTGAGGACCCTACTCCACTGTATAAATTCCTCACTATGTCCATCTGGCTTCCCCATGCATTGTTTGTGGACAAACTTGTTGTATTGGTAAATGTGAGATCTTCATTCTGCTTACAGACCCCTAGCGGCCACTAAGTGGCATTCTTGAACTGCTGAGTGAGGACCCTACTCCACTGTATAAATTCCTCACTATGTCCATCTGGCTTCCCCATGCATTGTTTGTGGACAAACTAGTTGTATTGGTAAATATGAGATCTTCATTCTGCTTACAGACCCCTAGCGGCCACTAAGTGGTATTCTTGAACTGCTGAGTGAGGCCCCTACTCCACTGTATACATTCCTCACTATGTCCATCTGGCTTCCCCATGCATTGTTTGTGGACAAACTAGTTGTATTGGAAAATATGAGATCTTCATTCTGCTTACAGACCCCTAGCTGCCACTAAGTTGTATTCTTGAACTGCTGAGTGAGGCCCCTACTCCACTGTATACATTCCTCACTATGTCCATCTGGCTTCCCCATGCATTGTTTGTGGACAAACTAGTTGTATTGGTAAATATGAGATCTTCATTCTGCCTACAGACCCCTAGCGGCCACTAAGTGGTATTCTTGAACTGCTGAGTGAGGACCCTACTCCACTGTATACATTCCTCACTATGTCCATCTGGCTTCCCCATGCATTGTTTGTGGACAAACTAGTTGTATTGGTAAATGTGAGATCTTCATTCTGCTTACAGACCCCTAGCGGCCACTAAGTGGTATTCTTGAACTGCTGAGTGAGGACCCTACTACACTGTATACATTCCTCACTATGTCCATCTGGCTTCCCCATGCATTGTTTGTGGACAAACTAGTCGTATTGGTAAGTATGAGATCTTCATTCTGCTTACAGACCCCTAGCGGCCACTAAGTGGTATTCTTGAACTGCTGAGTGACCCCTACTCCACTGTATAAATTCCTAACTATGTCCATCTGGCTTCCCCATGCATTGTTTGTGGACAAACTAGTTGTATTGGTAAATGTGAGATCTTCATTCTGCTTACAGACCCCTAGCGGCCACTAAGTGGCATTCTTGAACTGCTGAGTGAGGACCCTACTCCACTGTATAAATTCCTCACTATGTCCATCTGGCTTCCCCATGCATTGTTTGTGGACAAACTTGTTGTATTGGTAAATGTGAGATCTTCATTCTGCTTACAGACCCCTAGCGGCCACTAAGTGGCATTCTTGAACTGCTGAGTGAGGACCCTACTCCACTGTATAAATTCCTCACTATGTCCATCTGGCTTCCCCATGCATTGTTTGTGGACAAACTAGTTGTATTGGTAAATGTGAGATCTTCATTCTGCTTACAGACCCCTAGCGGCCACTAAGTGGTATTCTTGAACTGCTGAGTGAGGCCCCTACTCCACTGTATAAATTCCTCACTATGTCCATCTGGCTTCCCCATGCATTGTTTGTGGACAAACTTGTTGTATTGGTAAATGTGAGATCTTCATTTTGCTTACAGACCCCTAGCGGCCACTAAGTGGCATTCTTGAACTGCTGAGTGAGGACCCTACTCCACTGTATAAATTCCTCACTATGTCCATCTGGCTTCCCCTGCATTGTTTGTGGGCAAACTAGTTTTATTGGTAAATATGAGATCTTCATTCTGCTTACAGACCCCTAGCGGCCACTAAGTGGTATTCTTGAACTGCTGAGTGAGGCCCCTACTCCACTGTATACATTCCTCACTATGTCCATCTGGCTTCCCCATGCATTGTTTGTGGACAAACTAGTTGTATTGGTAAATATGAGATCTTCATTCTGCTTACAGACCCCTAGCGGCCACTAAGTGGTATTCTTGAACTGCTGAGTGAGGACCCTACTCCACTGTATACATTCCTCACTATGTCCATCTGGCTTCCCCATGCATTGTTTGTGGACAAACTAGTTGTATTGGTAAATGTGAGATCTTCATTCTGCTTACAGACCCCTAGCGGCCACTAAGTGGTATTCTTGAACTGCTGAGTGAGGCCCCTACTCCACTGTATACATTCCTCACTATGTCCATCTGGCTTCCCCATGCATTGTTTGTGGACAAACTAGTTGTATTGGTAAATGTGAGATCTTCATTCTGCTTACAGACCCCTAGCCGCCACTAAGTGGTATTCTTGAACTGCTGAGTGAGGACCCTACTCCACTGTATACATTCCTCACTATGTCCATCTGGCTTCCCCATGCATTGTTTGTGGACAAACTAGTCGTATTGGTAAGTATGAGATCTTCATTCTGCTTACAGACCCTTAGCGGCCACTAAGTGGTATTCTTGAACTGCTGAGTGAGGACCCTACTCCACTGTATAAATTCCTCACTATGTCCATCTGGCTTCCCCATGCATTGTTTGTGGACAAACTTGTTGTATTGGTAAATGTGAGATCTTCATTCTGCTTACAGACCCCTAGCGGCCACTAAGTGGCATTCTTGAACTGCTGAGTGAGGACCCTACTCCACTGTATAAATTCCTCACTATGTCCATCTGGCTTACCCATGCATTGTTTGTGGACAAACTAGTTGTATTGGTAAATGTGAGATCTTCATTCTGCTTACAGACCCCTAGCGGCCACTAAGTGGCATTCTTGAACTGCTGAGTGAGGACCCTACTCCACTGTATAAATTCCTCACTATGTCCATCTGGCTTACCCATGCATTGTTTGTGGACAAACTAGTTGTATTGGTAAATGTGAGATCTTCATTCTGCTTACAGACCCCTAGCGGCCACTAAGTGGCATTCTTGAACTGCTGAGTGAGGACCCTACTCCACTGTATAAACTCCTCACTATGTCCATCTGGCTTCCCCATGCATTGTTTGTGGACAAACTAGTTGTATTGGTAAATGTGAGATCTTCATTCTGCTTACAGACCCCTAGCGGCCACTAAGTGGCATTCTTGAACTGCTGAGTGAGGACCCTACTCCACTGTATAAATTCCTCACTATGTCCATCTGGCTTCCCCATGCATTGTTTGTGGTCAAACTAGTTGTATTGGTAAATGTGAGATCTTCATTCTGCTTACAGACCCCTAGCGGCCACTAAGTGGTATTCTTGAACTGCTGAGTGAGGCCCCTACTCCACTGTATAAATTCCTCACTATGTCCATCTGGCTTCCCCATGCATTGTTTGTGGACAAACTTGTTGTATTGGTAAATGTGAGATCTTCATTCTGCTTACAGACCCCTAGCGGCCACTAAGTGGCATTCTTGAACTGCTGAGTGAGGACCCTACTCCACTGTATAAATTCCTCACTATGTCCATCTGGCTTCCCCATGCATTGTTTGTGGACAAACTAGTTGTATTGGTAAATGTGAGATCTTCATTCTGCTTACAGACCCCTAGCGGCCACTAAGTGGTATTCTTGAACTGCTGAGTGAGGACCCTACTCCACTGTATACATTCCTCACTATGTCCATCTGGCTTCCCCATGCATTGTTTGTGGACAAACTAGTTGTATTGGTAAATGTGAGATCTTCATTCTGCTTACAGACCCCTAGCCGCCACTAAGTGGTATTCTTGAACTGCTGAGTGAGGACCCTACTCCAATGTATACATTCCTCACTATGTCCATCTAGCTTCCCCATGCATTGTTTGTGGACAAACTAGTTGTATTGGTAAATGTGAGATCTTCATTCTGCTTACAGACCCCTAGCCGCCACTAAGTGGTATTCTTGAACTGCTGAGTGAGGCCCCTACTCCACTGTATAAATTCCTCACTATGTCCATCTGGCTTCCCCATGCATTGTTTGTGGACAAACTTGTTGTATTGGTAAATGTGAGATCTTCATTCTGCTTACAGACCCCTAGCGGCCACTAAGTGGCATTCTTGAACTGCTGAGTGAGGCCCCTACTCCACTGTATAAATTTCTCACTATGTCCATCTGGCTTCCCCATGCATTGTTTGTGGACAAACTAGTTGTATTGGTAAATGTGAGATCTTCATTCTGCTTACAGACCCCTAGCGGCCACTAAGTGGCATTCTTGAACTGCTGAGTGAGGACCCTACTACACTGTATGCATTCCTCACTATGTCCATCTGGCTTCCCCATGCATTGTTTGTGGACAAACTAGTCGTATTGGTAAGTATGAGATCTTCATTCTGCTTACAGACCCCTAGCGGCCACTAAGTGGTATTCTTGAACTGCTGAGTGAGGCCCCTACTCCACTGTATAAATTCCTCACTATGTCCATCTGGCTTCCCCATGCATTGTTTGTGGACAAACTTGTTGTATTGGTAAATGTGAGATCTTCATTCTGCTTACAGACCCCTAGCCGCCACTAAGTGGTATTCTTGAACTGCTGAGTGAGGACCCTACTCCACTGTATACATTCCTCACTATGTCCATCTGGCTTCCCCATGCATTGTTTGTGGACAAACTAGTCGTATTGGTAAGTATGAGATCTTCATTCTGCTTACAGACCCCTAGCGGCCACTAAGTGGTATTCTTGAACTGCTGAGTGAGGCCCCGACTCCACTGTATAAATTCCTCACTATGTCCATCTGGCTTCCCCATGCATTGTTTGTGGACAAACTTGTTGTATTGGTAAATGTGAGATCTTCATTCTGCTTACAGACCCCTAGCGGCCACTAAGTGGCATTCTTGAACTGCTGAGTGAGGACCCTACTCCACTGTATAAATTCCTCACTATGTCCATCTGGCTTCCCCATGCATTGTTTGTGGACAAACTAGTTGTATTGGTAAATGTGAGATCTTCATTCTGCTTACAGACCCCTAGCGGCCACTAAGTGGCATTCTTGAACTGCTGAGTGAGGACCCTACTCCACTGTATAAATTCCTCACTATGTCCATCTGGCTTCCCCATACATTGTTTGTGGACAAACTAGTTGTATTGGTAAATGTGAGATCTTCATTCTGCTTACAGACCCCTAGCGGCCACTAAGTGGTATTCTTTAACTGCTGAGTGAGGCCCCTACTCCACTGTATAAATTCCTCACTATGTCCATCTGGCTTCCCCATGCATTGTTTGTGGACAAACTAGTTGTATTGGTAAATGTGAGATCTTCATTCTGCTTACAGACCCCTAGCGGCCACTAAGTGGTATTCTTGAACTGCTGAGTGAGGCCCCTACTCCACTGTATAAATTCCTCACTATGTCCATCTGGCTTCCCCATGCATTGTTTGTGGACAAACTTGTTGTATTGGTAAATGTGAGATCTTCATTCTGCTTACAGACCCCTAGCCGCCACTAAGTGGTATTCTTGAACTGCTGAGTGAGGACCCTACTCCACTGTATACATTCCTCACTATGTCCATCTGGCTTCCCCATGCATTGTTTGTGGACAAACTAGTCGTATTGGTAAGTATGAGATCTTCATTCTGCTTACAGACCCCTAGCGGCCACTAAGTGGTATTCTTGAACTGCTGAGTGAGGCCCCGACTCCACTGTATAAATTCCTCACTATGTCCATCTGGCTTCCCCATGCATTGTTTGTGGACAAACTTGTTGTATTGGTAAATGTGAGATCTTCATTCTGCTTACAGACCCCTAGCGGCCACTAAGTGGCATTCTTGAACTGCTGAGTGAGGACCCTACTCCACTGTATAAATTCCTCACTATGTCCATCTGGCTTCCCCATGCATTGTTTGTGGACAAACTAGTTGTATTGGTAAATGTGAGATCTTCATTCTGCTTACAGACCCCTAGCGGCCACTAAGTGGCATTCTTGAACTGCTGAGTGAGGACCCTACTCCACTGTATAAATTCCTCACTATGTCCATCTGGCTTCCCCATACATTGTTTGTGGACAAACTAGTTGTATTGGTAAATGTGAGATCTTCATTCTGCTTACAGACCCCTAGCGGCCACTAAGTGGTATTCTTTAACTGCTGAGTGAGGCCCCTACTCCACTGTATAAATTCCTCACTATGTCCATCTGGCTTCCCCATGCATTGTTTGTGGACAAACTAGTTGTATTGGTAAATGTGAGATCTTCATTCTGCTTACAGACCCCTAGCGGCCACTAAGTGGTATTCTTGAACTGCTGAGTGAGGCCCCTACTCCACTGTATAAATTCCTCACTATGTCCATCTGGCTTCCCCATGCATTGTTTGTGGACAAACTTGTTGTATTGGTAAATGTGAGATCTTCATTCTGCTTACAGACCCCTAGCGGCCACTAAGTGGCATTCTTGAACTGCTGAGTGAGGCCCCTACTCCACTGTATACATTCCTCACTATGTCCATCTGGCTTCCCCATGCATTGTTTGTGGACAAACTAGTTGTATTGGTAAATGTGAGATCTTCATTCTGCTTACAGACCCCTAGCGGCCACTAAGTGGCATTCTTGAACTGCTGAGTGAGGACCCTACTCCACTGTATAAATTCCTCACTATGTCCATCTGGCTTCCCCATGCATTGTTTGTGGACAAACTAGTTGAATTGGTAAATGTGAGATCTTCATTCTGCTTACAGACCCCTAGCGGCCACTAAGTGGTATTCTTGAACTGCTGAGTGAGGACCCTACTCCACTGTATGCATTCCTCACTATGTCCATCTGGCTTCCCCATGCATTGTTTGTGGACAAACTAGTCGTATTGGTAAGTATGAGATCTTCATTCTGCTTACAGACCCCTAGCGGCCACTAAGTGGCATTCTTGAACTGCTGAGTGAGGACCCTACTCCACTGTATACATTCCTCACTATGTCCATCTGGCTTCCCCATGCATTGTTTGTGGACAAACTAGTTGTATTGGTAAATGTGAGATCTTCATTCTGCTTACAGACCCCTAGCGGCCACTAAGTGGTATTCTTGAACTGCTGAGTGAGGCCCCTACTCCACTGTATACATTCCTCACTATGTCCATCTGGCTTCCCCATGCATTGTTTGTGGACAAACTAGTTGTATTGGTAAATGTGAGATCTTCATTCTGCTTACAGACCCCTAGCCGCCACTAAGTGGTATTCTTGAACTGCTGAGTGAGGCCCCTACTCCACTGTATACATTCCTCACTATGTCCATCTAGCTTCCCCATGCATTGTTTGTGGACAAACTAGTTGTATTGGTAAATGTGAGATCTTCAATCTGCTTACAGACCCCTAGCGGCCACTAAGTGGTATTCTTGAACTGCTGAGTGAGGCCCCTACTCCACTGTATAAATTCCTCACTATGTCCATCTAGCTTCCCCATGCATTGTTTGTGGACAAACTAGTTGTATTGGTAAATGTGAGATCTTCATTCTGCTTACAGACCCCTAGCGGCCACTAAGTGGTATTCTTGAACTGCTGAGTGAGGCCCCTACTCCACTGTATACATTCCTCACTATGTCCATCTGGCTTCCCCATGCATTGTTTGTGGACAAACTAGTTGTATTGGTAAAAGTGAGATCTTCATTCTGCTTACAGACCCCTAGCCGCCACTAAGTGGTATTCTTGAACTGCTGAGTGAGGACCCTACTCCACTGTATACATTCCTCACTATGTCCATCTGGCTTCCCCATGCATTGTTTGTGGACAAACTAGTCGTATTGGTAAGTATGAGATCTTCATTCTGCTTACAGACCCCTAGCGGCCACTAAGTGGTATTCTTGAACTGCTGAGTGAGGCCCCTACTCCACTGTATAAATTCCTCACTATGTCCATCTGGCTTCCCCATGCATTGTTTGTGGACAAACTTGTTGTATTGGTAAATGTGAGATCTTCATTCTGCTTACAGACCCCTAGCGGCCACTAAGTGGCATTCTTGAACTGCTGAGTGAGGACCCTACTCCACTGTATGCATTCCTCACTATGTCCATCTGGCTTCCCCATGCATTGTTTGTGGACAAACTAGTTGTATTGGTAAATGTGAGATCTTCATTCTGCTTACAGACCCCTAGCCGCCACTAAGTGGTATTCTTGAACTGCTGAGTGAGGACCCTACTCCACTGTATGCATTCCTCACTATGTCCATCTGGCTTCCCCATGCATTGTTTGTGGACAAACTAGTCGTATTGGTAAGTATGAGATCTTCATTCTGCTTACAGACCCCTAGCCGCCACTAAGTGGTATTCTTGAACTGCTGAGTGAGGCCCCTACTCCACTGTATAAATTCCTCACTATGTCCATCTGGCTTCCCCATGCATTGTTTGTGGACAAACTTGTTGTATTGGTAAATGTGAGATCTTCATTCTGCTTACAGACCCCTAGCGGCCACTAAGTGGCATTCTTGAACTGCTGAGTGAGGACCCTACTCCACTGTATACATTCCTCACTATGTCCATCTGGCTTCCCCATGCATTGTTTGTGGACAAACTAGTTGTATTGGTAAATGTGAGATCTTCATTCTGCTTACAGACCCCTAGCGGCCACTAAGTGGTATTCTTGAACTGCTGAGTGAGGCCCCTACTCCACTGTTAACATTCCTCACTATGTCCATCTGGCTTCCCCATGCATTGTTTGTGGACAAACTAGTTGTATTGGTAAATGTGAGATCTTCATTCTGCTTACAGACCCCTAGCCGCCACTAAGTGGTATTCTTGAACTGCTGAGTGAGGCCCCTACTCCACTGTATACATTCCTCACTATGTCCATCTAGCTTCCCCATGCATTGTTTGTGGACAAACTAGTTGTATTGGTAAATGTGAGATCTTCATTCTGCTTACAGACCCCTAGCGGCCACTAAGTGGTATTCTTGAACTGCTGAGTGAGGTCCCTACTCCACTGTATAAATTCCTCACTATGTCCATCTAGCTTCCCCATGCATTGTTTGTGGACAAACTAGTTGTATTGGTAAATGTGAGATCTTCATTCTGCTTACAGACCCCTAGCGGCCACTAAGTGGTATTCTTGAACTGCTGAGTGAGGCCCCTACTCCACTGTATAAATTCCTCACTATGTCCATCTAGCTTCCCCATGCATTGTTTGTGGACAAACTAGTTGTATTGGTAAATGTGAGATCTTCATTCTGCTTACAGACCACTAGCGGCCACTAAGTGGTATTCTTGAACTGCTGAGTGAGGACCCTACTCCACTGTATAAATTCCTCACTATGTCCATCTGGCTTCCCCATGCATTGTTTGTGGACAAACTAGTTGTATTGGTAAATGTGAGATCTTCATTTTGCTTACAGACCCCTAGCCGCCACTAAGTGGTATTCTTGAACTGCTGAGTGAGGACCCTACTCCACTGTATACATTCCTCACTATGTCCATCTGGCTTCCCCATGCATTGTTTGTGGACAAACTAGTTGTATTGGTAAATATGAGATCTTCATTCTGCTTACAGACCCCTAGCGGCCACTAAGTGGTATTCTTGAACTGCTGAGTGAGGACCCTACTCCACTGTATAAATTCCTCACTATGTCCATCTGGCTTCCACTGCATTGTTTGTGGACAAACTATTTTTATTGGTAAATATAAGTTCTTCATTCTGCTTACAGACCCCTAGCGGCCACTAAGTGGTATTCTTGAACTGCTGAGTGAGGACCCTACTCCACTGTATAAATTCCTCACTATGTCCATCTGGCTTCCCCATGCATTGTTTGTTGACAAACTAGTTGTATTGGTAAATGTGAGATCTTCATTCTGCTTACAGACCCCTAGCGGCCACTAAGTGGCATTCTTGAACTGCTGAGTGAGGACCCTACTCCACTGTATAAACTCCTCACTATGTCCATCTGGCTTCCCCATGCATTGTTTGTGGACAAACTAGTTGTATTGGTAAATGTGAGATCTTCATTCTGCTTACAGACCCCTAGCGGCCACTAAGTGGCATTCTTGAACTGCTGAGTGAGGACCCTACTCCACTGTATAAATTCCTCACTATGTCCATCTGGCTTCCCCATGCATTGTTTGTGGACAAACTAGTTGTATTGGTAAATGTGAGATCTTCATTCTGCTTACAGACCCCTAGCGGCCACTAAGTTGTATTCTTGAACTGCTGAGTGAGGCCCCTACTCCACTGTATAAATTCCTCACTATGTCCATCTGGCTTCCCCATGCATTGTTTGTGGACAAACTTGTTGTATTGGTAAATGTGAGATCTTCATTCTGCTTACAGACCCCTAGCGGCCACTAAGTGGCATTCTTGAACTGCTGAGTGAGGACCCTACTCCACTGTATACATTCCTCACTATGTCCATCTGGCTTCCCCATGCATTGTTTGTGGACAAACTAGTTGTATTGGTAAATATGAGATCTTCATTCTGCTTACAGACCCCTAGCGGCCACTAAGTGGTATTCTTGAACTGCTGAGTGAGGACCCTACTCCACTGTATAAATTCCTCACTATGTCCATCTGGCTTCCCCATGCATTGTTTGTGGACAAACTAGTTGTATTGGTAAATGTGAGATCTTCATTCTGCTTACAGACCCCTAGCGGCCACTAAGTGGCATTCTTGAACTGCTGAGTGAGGACCCTACTCCACTGTATAAACTCCTAACTATGTCCATCTGGCTTCCCCATGCATTGTTTGTGGACAAACTAGTTGTATTGGTAAATGTGAGATCTTCATTCTGCTTACAGACCCCTAGCGGCCACTAAGTGGCATTCTTGAACTGCTGAGTGAGGACCCTACTCCACTGTATAAATTCCTCACTATGTCCATCTGGCTTCCCCATGCATTGTTTGTGGACAAACTAGTTGTATTGGTAAATGTGAGATCTTCATTCTGCTTACAGACCCATAGCGGCCACTAAGTGGTATTCTTGAACTGCTGAGTGAGGCCCCTACTCCACTGTATAAATTCCTCACTATGTCCATCTGGCTTCCCCATGCATTGTTTGTGGACAAACTTGTTGTATTGGTAAATGTGAGATCTTCATTCTGCTTACAGACCCCTAGCGGCCACTAAGTGGCATTCTTGAACTGCTGAGTGAGGACCCTACTCCACTGTATACATTCCTCACTATGTCCATCTGGCTTCCCCATGCATTGTTTGTGGACAAACTAGTTGTATTGGTAAATGTGAGATCTTCATTCTGCTTACAGACCCCTAGCCGCCACTAAGTGGTATTCTTGAACTGCTGAGTGAGGCCCCTACTCCACTGTATACATTCCTCACTATGTCCATCTAGCTTCCCCATGCATTGTTTGTGGACAAACTAGTTGTATTGGTAAATGTGAGATCTTCATTCTGCTTACAGACCCCTAGCGGCCACTAAGTGGTATTCTTGAACTGCTGAGTGAGGCCCCTACTCCACTGTATAAATTCCTCACTATGTCCATCTAGCTTCCCCATGCATTGTTTGTGGACAAACTAGTTGTATTGGTAAATGTGAGATCTTCATTCTGCTTACAGACCCCTAGCGGCCACTAAGTGGTATTCTTGAACTGCTGAGTGAGGCCCCTACTCCACTGTATAAATTCCTCACTATGTCCATCTAGCTTCCCCATGCATTGTTTGTGGACAAACTAGTTGTATTGGTAAATGTGAGATCTTCATTCTGCTTACAGACCCCTAGCGGCCACTAAGTGGTATTCTTGAACTGCTGAGTGAGGACCCTACTCCACTGTATAAATTCCTCACTATGTCCATCTGGCTTCCCCATGCATTGTTTGTGGACAAACTAGTTGTATTGGTAAATGTGAGATCTTCATTCTGCTTACAGACCCCTAGCGGCCACTAAGTGGCATTCTTGAACTGCTGAGTGAGGACCCTACTCCACTGTATAAACTCCTAACTATGTCCATCTGGCTTCCCCATGCATTGTTTGTGGACAAACTAGTTGTATTGGTAAATGTGAGATCTTCATTCTGCTTACAGACCCCTAGCGGCCACTAAGTGGCATTCTTGAACTGCTGAGTGAGGACCCTACTCCACTGTATAAATTCCTCACTATGTCCATCTGGCTTCCCCATGCATTGTTTGTGGACAAACTAGTTGTATTGGTAAATGTGAGATCTTCATTCTGCTTACAGACCCATAGCGGCCACTAAGTGGTATTCTTGAACTGCTGAGTGAGGCCCCTACTCCACTGTATAAATTCCTCACTATGTCCATCTGGCTTCCCCATGCATTGTTTGTGGACAAACTTGTTGTATTGGTAAATGTGAGATCTTCATTCTGCTTACAGACCCCTAGCGGCCACTAAGTGGCATTCTTGAACTGCTGAGTGAGGACCCTACTCCACTGTATACATTCCTCACTATGTCCATCTGGCTTCCCCATGCATTGTTTGTGGACAAACTAGTTGTATTGGTAAATGTGAGATCTTCATTCTGCTTACAGACCCCTAGCCGCCACTAAGTGGTATTCTTGAACTGCTGAGTGAGGCCCCTACTCCACTGTATACATTCCTCACTATGTCCATCTAGCTTCCCCATGCATTGTTTGTGGACAAACTAGTTGTATTGGTAAATGTGAGATCTTCATTCTGCTTACAGACCCCTAGCGGCCACTAAGTGGTATTCTTGAACTGCTGAGTGAGGCCCCTACTCCACTGTATACATTCCTCACTATGTCCATCTGGCTTCCCCATGCATTGTTTGTGGACAAACTAGTTGTATTGGTAAATGTGAGATCTTCATTCTGCTTACAGACCCCTAGCCGCCACTAAGTGGTATTCTTGAACTGCTGAGTGAGGCCCCTACTCCACTGTATACATTCCTCACTATGTCCATCTAGCTTCCCCATGCATTGTTTGTGGACAAACTAGTTGTATTGGTAAATGTGAGATCTTCATTCTGCTTACAGACCCCTAGCGGCCACTAAGTGGTATTCTTGAACTGCTGAGTGAGGCCCCTACTCCACTGTATACATTCCTCACTATGTCCATCTAGCTTCCCCATGCATTGTTTGTGGACAAACTAGTTGTATTGGTAAATGTGAGATCTTCATTCTGCTTACAGACCCCTAGCGGCCACTAAGTGGTATTCTTGAACTGCTGAGTGAGGCCCCTACTCCACTGTATACATTCCTCACTATGTCCATCTGGCTTCCCCATGCATTGTTTGTGGACAAACTAGTTGTATTGGTAAATGTGAGATCTTCATTCTGCTTACAGACCCCTAGCCGCCACTTAGTGGTATTCTTGAACTGCTGAGTGAGGCCCCTACTCCACTGTATACATTCCTCACTATGTCCATCTAGCTTCCCCATGCATTGTTTGTGGACAAACTAGTTGTATTGGTAAATGTGAGATCTTCATTCTGCTTACAGACCCCTAGCGGCCACTAAGTGGTATTCTTGAACTGCTGAGTGAGGCCCCTACTCCACTGTATAAATTCCTCACTATGTCCATCTAGCTTCCCCATGCATTGTTTGTGGACAAACTAGTTGTATTGGTAAATGTGAGATCTTCATTCTGCTTACAGACCCCTAGCGGCCACTAAGTGGTATTCTTGAACTGCTGAGTGAGGCCCCTACTCCACTGTATAAATTCCTCACTATGTCCATCTAGCTTCCCCATGCATTGTTTGTGGACAAACTAGTTGTATTGGTAAATGTGAGATCTTCATTCTGCTTACAGACCCCTAGCGGCCACTAAGTGGTATTCTTGAACTGCTGAGTGAGGACCCTACTCCACTGTATAAATTCCTCACTATGTCCATCTGGCTTCCCCATGCATTGTTTGTGGACAAACTAGTTGTATTGGTAAATGTGAGATCTTCATTCTGCTTACAGACCCCTAGCGGCCACTAAGTGGTATTCTTGAACTGCTGAGTGAGGACCCTACTCCACTGTATAAATTCCTCACTATGTCCATCTGGCTTCCCCATGCATTGTTTGTGGACAAACTAGTTGTATTGGTAAATATGAGATCTTCATTCTGCTTACAGACCCCTAGCGGCCACTAAGTGGTATTCTTATACTGCTGAGTGAGGACCCTACTCCACTGTATAAATTCCTCACTATGTCCATCTGGCTTCCCCATGCATTGTTTGTGGACAAACTAGTTGTATTGGTAAATGTGAGATCTTCATTCTGCTTACAGACCCCTAACGGCCACTAAGTGGTATTCTTGAACTGCTGAGTGAGGACCCTACTCCACTGTATAAATTCCTCACTATGTCCATCTAGCTTCCCCATGCATTGTTTGTGTAGCACAATCAGCACACTTCAAAGATTCAACAAGAACGCTGTCTGGATTTTCTTGGTTTTATTACAACAATGATTCTATCTTGATTCTGTTGTTGGCCACCCTCCACGTCCGCCTTCCCTGGGCCATCTCCCGACTTCAGTCGTCGCTCACATGTCAGTTGTAGGTGAGACTCGAAGGGTAGGTCGATCTGCTTCTCCAGCTGCAATCCTGGCCTTAAATAGCTAGACAGGCCCAGTTGCCAACAACAGGTATCTTGACGACAAGGTATTATTCCTTAAGCTGATTTGGATACATGGGATTTGTAGCATTAACTGCATTTTGTTACACTACTCCATCGCCAAACAAGAAATATTGCTAAAGATTTCTTTGCTTCCCTTTGACCTGGAAGGGAAGCCGTATACATACATATATAACATATTCACAACAATTATCTTCTGTTAATAACACTTCAAATACATTACTCCAATAATACAATACAATAATTCAATAATAAAAATATCGTCATGCCAAGTCAAAGTTGACGCCAAATAGTTTCGACACTCTTGCGTCTATCAATAATCATTAATCATATACAATAATTATTTTCTGTTCGTAACAAATATATATCATGCCAATATACATCAATTGAATTCATAAAACTATCACCACATGGTGAGATAGGATTGGTTTCCTGTTAGAGTCATCATAGAGTCATGTTAGTCTCGGTTCAGTCCTGGTAACCTTGGCCACCGTCGGCTACAGCTCCATTCCCGCTGTGATCCAGAAACATTGGTCATCCCAACAAGCGTGCAGATGTATACCATCTACTGACGTTCCCCACGTCCCCTGCTTCAGCAGACACCGGCCTTGTTACTGGATGGACCAACTGTTGTTTCAACACCGACATTCTCCATGGTCTGTCGATTTCCCAGGTCTACAGCGATGAACTCCCGCTGTCAACCCGGAATCTGTGGGTATCAGATGATTCATCTGATCAGCCAACAAGTTGCCCTTCCACCACTCGGTGGATGGAGGCACCAACTGTCGTGTCCCCACCCTATCTCCTCTGGGTTCTCCTGTCCTAACCTTACAACTACCATAACCTAACCTTAACACCATCAGAATTTCTAAAATGTTTAGCAGTATATCTTTAAGTTTCTTAAAAACAACATTGTCCTCACAATCGTAGTATGATCTTCCAAGAAAGATAATGCATATTACCATACACATAATTTCTAATAAGATGGTCCTCTATTATGATATTTCCATCCAAGTAATAATAATAATCTCTAAAGCCCCAGAGATAAAAGCCTCAAGTAAATTTCTAACCTTTGCGTTGTGTCTATCCTTATCGCTAGATTATGTTAAGCTATTGAAGTTAGCTGGTCTTATCCCTAGTCTTCAGACAATAGTCTAATCCATCCAAAGTATGTCAACCTTCGGATGGATTATCCCCTGTACCAAGCCTGTACATCAAGACTATTCAAGTCAATGGAGGGTCTGAGCTTCATCTTACTTGATAGTCCCGGGTTAACAACACTATGTACCCGTCTACTCGGTCTGAGCTGCATCCCATTGGATGACCCCGGGTTAACCACATAACATACCCGTCTACTCGTCCACCCCTCCTCAAGACTTTAGGATATCCTAACTTCCTAAAACTTCCAGCCTTCATAAACCTCCTTTCTTTATTCCTAGTCATTATTTCTAGCCTTTTCACCATAGTACCTTGCTTAGCCCTGATCTTTATCACTAGATTATGATATGCTTGATTGAATTTAGCTGGTCTTATCCCTGACCTTCAGACCCTGGACTAATCCATCGGAAGCATGCCAACCTTCAGATGGATTATCCGACGTATCGGTCTGCACATCAAGGCCATTCAAGTCAATGGAGGGCAGGAGCTTCGTCTCGAGTTACAACATTATATGCCCGTCTGCTCGGTCTGAGCTTCATCCCATTGGATGACCCGCGGGCTTACCATATAATGTACCCGTCCACATGTCTACCACTCCCTCAGACTTTAGATTTTCCCAACTAAATTCAAATTCAAGCCCTCTCAATGTTCTTTACTTATTGACATCGTCCCCATCAATTGACTCCTTAACATTACCTTTCCCTAACCTTTTTCCATATTGAATCATGAGGCAGTATCCTTTGAACAGCCCATAATATGTTCTTACTTTCAGACTGTTCATGCTAATACAGTAAGTACTCCTGACATTTTCTCAAGTACATTATTACTAATACTCAAATCCTATATACTGTCAGCTACAGTTACTGTTAGTTAGGATGGCCCAGAGAAGAGGGAAGGTCGACAACAATCAGTACTCACCAACCACCAAGTCCAAATCCATCTGTCTTGTTGAATCCGGGTCACGGCACCAAAAGGATCCCCTGTGTAGCACAATCAGCACACTTCAAAGATTCAACAAGAACGCTGTCTGGATTTTCTTGGTTTTATTACAACAATGATTCTATCTTGATTCTGTTGTTGGCCACCCTCCACGTCCGCCTTCCCTGGGCCATCTCCCGACTTCAGTCGTCGCTCACATGTCAGTTGTAGGTGAGACTCGAAGGGTAGGTCGATCTGCTTCTCCAGCTGCAATCCTGGCCTTAAATAGCTAGACAGGCCCAGTTGCCAACAACAGGTATCTTGACGACAAGGTATTATTCCTTAAGCTGATTTGGATACATGGGATTTGTAGCATTAACAGCATTTTGTTACATTTGTGGACAAACTAGTTGTATTGGTAAATATGTGATCTTCATTCTGCTTACAGACCCCTAGCGGCCACTAAGTGGTATTCTTGAACTGCTGAGTGAGGACCCTACTCCACTGTATAAATTCCTCACTATGTCCATCTGGCTTCCACTGCATTGTTTGTGGACAAACTATTTTTATTGGTAAATATAAGTTCTTCATTCTGCTTACAGACCCCTAGCGGCCACTAAGTGGTATTCTTGAACTGCTGAGTGAGGACCCTACTCCACTGTATACATTCCTCACTATGTCCATCTGGCTTCCCCATGCATTGTTTGTGGACAAACTAGTTGTATTGGTAAATGTGAGATCTTCATTCTGCTTACAGACCCCTAGCCGCCACTAAGTGGTATTCTTGAACTGCTGAGTGAGGACCCTACTCCACTGTATACATTCCTCACTATGTCCATCTGGCTTCCCCATGCATTGTTTGTGGACAAACTAGTCGTATTGGTAAGTATGAGATCTTCATTCTGCTTACAGACCCCTAGCGGCCACTAAGTGGTATTCTTGAACTGCTGAGTGAGGCCCCTACTCCACTGTATAAATTCCTCACTATGTCCATCTGGCTTCCCCATGCATTGTTTGTGGACAAACTAGTTGTATTGGTAAATGTGAGATCTTCATTCTGCTTACAGACCCCTAGCGGCCACTAAGTGGCATTCTTGAACTGCTGAGTGAGGACCCTACTCCACTGTATAAATTCCTCACTATGTCCATCTGGCTTCCCCATGCATTGTTTGTGGACAAACTAGTTGTATTGGTAAATGTGAGATCTTCATTCTGCTTACAGACCCCTAGCGGCCACTAAGTGGTATTCTTGAACTGCTGAGTGAGGCCCCTACTCCACTGTATAAATTCCTCACTATGTCCATCTGGCTTCCCCATGCATTGTTTGTGGACAAACTTGTTGTATTGGTAAATGTGAGATCTTCATTCTGCTTACAGACCCCTAGCCGCCACTAAGTGGTATTCTTGAACTGCTGAGTGAGGACCCTACTCCACTGTATACATTCCTCACTATGTCCATCTGGCTTCCCCATGCATTGTTTGTGGACAAACTAGTTGTATTGGTAAATATGAGATCTTCATTCTGCTTACAGACCCCTAGCGGCCACTAAGTGGTATTCTTGAACTGCTGAGTGAGGACCCTACTCCACTGTATAAATTCCTCACTATGTCCATCTGGCTTCCCCATGCATTGTTTGTGGACAAACTAGTTGTATTGGTAAATGTGAGATCTTCATTCTGCTTACAGACCCCTAGCGGCCACTAAGTGGTATTCTTGAACTGCTGAGTGAGGACCCTACTCCACTGTATAAATTCCTCACTATGTCCATCTGGCTTCCACTGCATTGTTTGTGGACAAACTATTTTTATTGGTAAATATAAGTTCTTCATTCTGCTTACAGACCCCTAGCCGCCACTAAGTGGTATTCTTGAACTGCTGAGTGAGGACCCTACTCCACTGTATACATTCCTCACTATGTCCATCTGGCTTCCCCATGCATTGTTTGTGGACAAACTAGTCGTATTGGTAAGTATGAGATCTTCATTCTGCTTACAGACCCCTAGCGGCCACTAAGTGGTATTCTTGAACTGCTGAGTGAGGCCCCTACTCCACTGTATAAATTCCTCACTATGTCCATCTGGCTTCCCCATGCATTGTTTGTGGACAAACTAGTTGTATTGGTAAATGTGAGATCTTCATTCTGCTTACAGACCCCTAGCGGCCACTAAGTGGCATTCTTGAACTGCTGAGTGAGGACCCTACTCCACTGTATAAATTCCTCACTATGTCCATCTGGCTTCCCCATGCATTGTTTGTGGACAAACTAGTTGTATTGGTAAATGTGAGATCTTCATTCTGCTTACAGACCCCTAGCGGCCACTAAGTGGTATTCTTGAACTGCTGAGTGAGGCCCCTACTCCACTGTATAAATTCCTCACTATGTCCATCTGGCTTCCCCATGCATTGTTTGTGGACAAACTTGTTGTATTGGTAAATGTGAGATCTTCATTCTGCTTACAGACCCCTAGCCGCCACTAAGTGGTATTCTTGAACTGCTGAGTGAGGACCCTACTCCACTGTATACATTCCTCACTATGTCCATCTGGCTTCCCCATGCATTGTTTGTGGACAAACTAGTTGTATTGGTAAATATGAGATCTTCATTCTGCTTACAGACCCCTAGCGGCCACTAAGTGGTATTCTTGAACTGCTGAGTGAGGACCCTACTCCACTGTATAAATTCCTCACTATGTCCATCTGGCTTCCCCATGCATTGTTTGTGGACAAACTAGTTGTATTGGTAAATGTGAGATCTTCATTCTGCTTACAGACCCCTAGCGGCCACTAAGTGGTATTCTTGAACTGCTGAGTGAGGACCCTACTCCACTGTATACATTCCTCACTATGTCCATCTGGCTTCCCCATGCATTGTTTGTGGACAAACTAGTTGTATTGGTAAATATGAGATCTTCATTCTGCTTACAGACCCCTAGCCGCCACTAAGTGGTATTCTTGAACTGCTGAGTGAGGACCCTACTCCACTGTATGCATTCCTCACTATGTCCATCTGGCTTCCCCATGCATTGTTTGTGGACAAACTAGTCGTATTGGTAAGTATGAGATCTTCATTCTGCTTACAGACCCCTAGCGGCCACTAAGTGGTATTCTTGAACTGCTGAGTGAGGCCCCTACTCCACTGTATAAATTCCTCACTATGTCCATCTGGCTTCCCCATGCATTGTTTGTGGACAAACTTGTTGTATTTGTAAATGTGAGATCTTCATTCTGCTTACAGACCCCTAGCGGCCACTAAGTGGCATTCTTGAACTGCTGAGTGAGGACCCTACTCCACTGTATACATTCCTCACTATGTCCATCTGGCTTCCCCATGCATTGTTTGTGGACAAACTAGTTGTATTGGTAAATGTGAGATCTTCATTCTGCTTACAGACCCCTAGCGGCCACTAAGTGGTATTCTTGAACTGCTGAGTGAGGCCCCTACTCCACTGTATAAATATATCACTATGTCCATCTGGCTTCCCCATGCATTGTTTGTGGACAAACTAGTTGTATTGGTAAATGTGAGATCTTCATTCTGCTTACAGACCCCTAGCGGCCACTAAGTGGTATTCTTGAACTGCTGAGTGAGGCCCCTACTCCACTGTATAAATTCCTCACTATGTCCATCTAGCTTCCCCATGCATTGTTTGTGGACAAACTAGTTGTATTGGTAAATGTGAGATCTTCATTCTGCTTACAGACCCCTAGCGGCCACTAAGTGGTATTCTTGAACTGCTGAGTGAGGACCCTACTCCACTGTATACATTCCTCACTATGTCCATCTGGCTTCCCCATGCATTGTTTGTGGACAAACTAGTTGTATTGGTAAATGTGAGATCTTCATTCTGCTTACAGACCCCTAGCCGCCACTAAGTGGTATTCTTGAACTGCTGAGTGAGGACCCTACTCCACTGTATGCATTCCTCACTATGTCCATCTGGCTTCCCCATGCATTGTTTGTGGACAAACTAGTCGTATTGGTAAGTATGAGATCTTCATTCTGCTTACAGACCCCTAGCGGCCACTAAGTGGTATTCTTGAACTGCTGAGTGAGGCCCCTACTCCACTGTATAAATTCCTCACTATGTCCATCTGGCTTCCCCATGCATTGTTTGTGGACAAACTTGTTGTATTTGTAAATGTGAGATCTTCATTCTGCTTACAGACCCCTAGCGGCCACTAAGTGGCATTCTTGAACTGCTGAGTGAGGACCCTACTCCACTGTATACATTCCTCACTATGTCCATCTGGCTTCCCCATGCATTGTTTGTGGACAAACTAGTTGTATTGGTAAATGTGAGATCTTCATTCTGCTTACAGACCCCTAGCGGCCACTAAGTGGTATTCTTGAACTGCTGAGTGAGGCCCCTACTCCACTGTATACATTCCTCACTATGTCCATCTGGCTTCCCCATGCATTGTTTGTGGACAAACTAGTTGTATTGGTAAATGTGAGATCTTCATTCTGCTTACAGACCCCTAGCGGCCACTAAGTGGTATTCTTGAACTGCTGAGTGAGGCCCCTACTCCACTGTATACATTCCTCACTATGTCCATCTAGCTTCCCCATGCATTGTTTGTGGACAAACTAGTTGTATTGGTAAATGTGAGATCTTCATTCTGCTTACAGACCCCTAGCGGCCACTAAGTGGTATTCTTGAACTGCTGAGTGAGGCCCCTACTCCACTGTATACATTCCTCACTATGTCCATCTAGCTTCCCCATGCATTGTTTGTGGACAAACTAGTTGTATTGGTAAATGTGAGATCTTCATTCTGCTTACAGACCCCTAGCGGCCACAAAGTGGTATTCTTGAACTGTTGAGTGAGGCCCCTACTCCACTGTATACATTCCACACTATGTCCATCTAGCTTCCCCATGCATTGTTTGTGGACAAACTAGTTGTATTGGTAAATGTGAGATCTTCATTCTGCTTACAGACCCCTAGCGGCCACTAAGTGGTATTCTTGAACTGCTGAGTGAGGCCCCTACTCCACTGTATAAATTCCTCACTATGTCCATCTAGCTTCCCCATGCATTGTTTGTGGACAAACTAGTTGTATTGGTAAATGTGAGATCTTCATTCTGCTTACAGACCCCTAGCCGCCACTAAGTGGTATTCTTGAACTGCTGAGTGAGGACCCTACTCCACTGTATAAATTCCTCACTATGTCCATCTAGCTTCCCCATGCATTGTTTGTGGACAAACTAGTTGTATTGGTAAATGTGAGATCTTCATTCTGCTTACAGACCCCTAGCGGCCACTAAGTGGTATTCTTGAACTGCTGAGTGAGGACCCTACTCCACTGTATAAATTCCTCACTATGTCCATCTAGCTTCCCCATGCATTGTTTGTGGACAAACTAGTTGTATTGGTAAATGTGAGATCTTCATTCTGCTTACAGACCCCTAGCCGCCACTAAGTGGTATTCTTGAACTGCTGAGTGAGGCCCCTACTCCACTGTATACATTCCTCACTATGTCCATCTGGCTTCCCCATGCATTGTTTGTGGACAAACTAGTTGTATTGGTAAATGTGAGATCTTCATTCTGCTTACAGACCCCTAGCGGCCACTAAGTGGTATTCTTGAACTGCTGAGTGAGGCCCCTACTCCACTGTATAAATATATCACTATGTCCATCTGGCTTCCCCATGCATTGTTTGTGGACAAACTAGTTGTATTGGTAAATATGAGATCTTCATTCTGCTTACAGACCCCTAGCGGCCACTAAGTGGTATTCCTGAACTGCTGAGTGAGGCCCCTACTCCACTGTATACATTCCTCACTATGTCCATCTGGCTTCCCCATGCATTGTTTACTGTAATAACAATCAATCACCACCATGTACATCAACCTATTTCTTTGTATAAACTTATTTATGTCTCACAACATCAAACTACTCAATTGTATAAACTTGTTATCCATTCATGTATATATAACTCTCCATCATCATGTCCAGTATGTTCACGTCGGCGACATCACCGGTTGTGAAAGAAGACGTTAAACTCTAACCCAACAACAACATGTCCAGTATCGTTTGCTTGATAACGGTGTTAGTATCTACACCGAAACGTCGCATTGCATGCAATAAAGAAGTTGACTATCAATATAACTTGTTCTTCTATAATAGACGTCAAGGCCGTGGGTCAAAGGTGAACGTCCTAGCTTCCGGGCAGGGATGTGTAAGCCTGACCCGGACATGCGCACATCACTGTTTGGAGGATGCCAATTTGCGGGTGTTCATCGCCATTCATCACTGGCAAATCCTTCAAATCAACCAATGAGAAAAGAGTATTTACCGAAGTTATGTTACCATCCAAAATTGATCACGTTTGATTCTCAAGGAGAACCAATCAGAATCTACATCACATTTATGGTAGAATTCTTGACAAATTTTTAAAAAAAACGGCTTATTCATAAAATAATTCAAATGTTCTTCAAACTCAACATATACTTAGAATTCATTAAAATTAACAAATTATTCAGGAAAGAATTCTAAAAAGTGTCCATTGTCACCTTTAACGCATTTATACACTATCACCAGTCTGTTTGGCAGTATCTGTTTCATATGTGTTCATTCGGTCGTAATCATGAAGCGATACTTCTATCACAACCTATAAGTTTGTGCAAACACAACACAAACACAATTACATGCAATACAAATGAAATAAAATCGCAATAAAGAATTTATGACACTAAAAATCATATGACACATTTTCTCATGTAATAATCTCTATATATTTACATACACATAATGACAGTCTTCTACAATAACAGTAACTTGAGAAACGTGATTGAAAGTAATATAATAGTAAAAAACTTATTACAACAATATCATTTTTAGCGAAAAGATATTTTTCCGCCGCCAACTCATTTAGAGGTTATGTCATGGAATAGGTGGAATAGATAGTAAATATGTCAAACAATGAGATCAAACACTGAGATCAAACACTGAGATCAAACACTGAGATCAAACACTGAGATCAAACAATGAGATCAAACACTGAGATCAAACAATGAGATCAAACAATGAGACCAAACAATGAGATCAAACAATGAGATCAAACACTGAGATCAAACACTGAGATCAAACACTGAGATCAAACAATGAGATCAACACTGAGATCAAACACTGAGATCAAACAATGAGATCAAACACTGAGATCAAACAATGAGATCAAACACTGAGATCAAACAATGAGATCAAACAATGAGACCAAACAATGAGATCAAACAATGAGATCAAACACTGAGATCAAACACTGAGATCAAACACTGAGATCAAACAATGAGATCAACACTGAGATCAAACACTGAGATCAAACACTGAGATCAAACACTGAGATCAAACAATGAGATCAAACAATGAGATCAAACACTGAGATCAAACACTGAGATCAACACTGAGATCAAACAATGAGATCAAACAATGAGATCAAACACTGAGATCAAACAATGAGATCAACACTGAGACCAAACAATGAGATCAAACAATGAGATCAAACACTGAGATCAAACACTGAGATCAAACACTGAGATCAAACAATGAGATCAACACTGAGATCAAACACTGAGATCAAACAATGAGATCAAACACTGAGATCAAACAATGAGATCAACACTGAGATCAAACACTGAGATCAAACAATGAGATCAAACAATGAGATCAAACAATGAGATCAAACACTGAGATCAAACAATGAGATCAAACAATGAGATCAAACAATGAGATCAAACACTGAGATCAAACACTGAGATCAAACACTGAGATCAAACACTGAGATCAACACTGAGATCAAACACTGAGATCAAACAATGAGATCAACACTGAGATCAAACACTGAGATCAAACACTGAGATCAAACACTGAGATCAAACAATGAGATCAACACTGAGATCAAACACTGAGATCAAACACTGAGATCAAACACTGAGATCAAACACTGAGATCAAACACTGAGATCAAACAATGAGATCAACACTGAGATCAAACACTGAGATCAAACAATGAGATCAAACACTGAGATCAAACAATGAGATCAACACTGAGATCAAACACTGAGATCAAACAATGAGATCAAACACTGAGATCAAACAATGAGATCAACACTGAGATCAAACACTGAGATCAAACAATGAGATCAACACTGAGATCAAACAATGAGATCAAACACTGAGATCAAACAATGAGATCAAACACTGAGATCAAACACTGAGATCAACACTGAGATCAAACAATGAGACCATACAACAATTTGTGCTGTTTACAAATCCGCCACTTCATTTAGAGTTTATGTCATAAGGGAATCGGTGGAATAGGTAGAAATTATGTCAAACAATGAGGTTTCTCTTCCAACAATTTGTACTGTTTGTGCAATGGAGATTTTATTGATGGACTGTTGATGCGAGTTATATTTTAGAGCCAAAAAAAAATTTAATCTGTCAATGAGAATGTTTATGTTTACTTTGATATATCCTGAGTTTAAATGTACATAAACAGATTGTGATTCCTAGACGGAATCAGATAACACCCCATCATCTTTTAGGCTTGTAGCTTTCTCTATTTGTAGATGAGCGAAGAGTTTGTTTAATTTAGTTTGATCTTATTGTCGAGAAAAGTGGCTGTGCATATGTACGAGTACATAAGCATATTCCGAGTACTGTATTTGACCAATGAAACTTAGTGTTCAAGATGTGTATCTGAGTTAGTATGTGTTTAACATTAGGTTTGATCAGACATTTACTATTGGTTTTGTTTAAGACAATTTTTCGAATTGATGTTCAATTAAGCCCTTGATCTAGAATTTAAACATATTCTGTTCTGACAAAGTTTCGATGATATATCAATGTCACATTGTATATTGCTTGTTTGTTTTGACACGAAGGTTGATCTTCAAGCTTTGTAACAAGAAGACTTATCAAAGCTTATGAATTTCTCCAGTAGTGATATAAACAGAAATAAAGATATGAATAAATAGAAATAATAAATGACTATCAAGTTTCTATCAAATGTTGGAACTACAAGATTGTTTTTGATTATCTAAATTTCAACATTTCATATTTGTTTCACAGGACCGAACATTATGCTTTATAACCTTATTCAAAAGCGACTTCAGCACTCCAAATATTGGAATGTATATAAAACAAATATCATAATCTCTTCAAACATTCAAAGTCACTTTTCTCTGGCAATGTCCTGTTTGACTCTGTTTAAACGTCTACAAAGGTTTGTTACTGAATATGTGTTCATATTACAATTAGTCCTCATTTTCAACAGTAATCCGATATTTTATAATGAAGGTGGGTAACTAAATATGATATGACTGTGGGTAACTTTGTTGTATCTTTGAAACTGAAAGAAGGTGGGTAACGTTGTTGTATCTTTGAAACTGAATGAAGGTGGGTAACTTTGTTGTATCTTTGAAACTGAATGAAGGTTGATAACTTTGTTGTATCTTTGAAACTGATCCTGAGCTTTGTATCATCACGGTATGGTGAATGGTGATTATTCGTAAATACATTTTTATACCAAACTGTCATTTTGTCCTTTCTACGCATAAAAAGCTTTTTTATAGATGTATACATGTTCGTGTGTTATTCCGATACTTTTACACCTATATTTTTGTGCCTCATATATGTTTGTATGAATGTATTATAATTTACATAATAGACATTCTATGTTCATTGTTAACTGAATACGTGTACAAGAGTCTTCATTTTCAACAGTAACCAGAGTATATTACTATGAAGTGTGAAACTAAATGTTCAGTATAACTTCACTGTGGGCCACTATGCTAAATCATTGAAACTGAATGAAGGTGTGTAACTTTAACTGAATCTTGTATCATCGTGGTATTGTGAATTTATATTTACATCTTTTGATACCAAAACCTCTTTTGTATGTCATAAATATTTACAAGTAAGGCCCAGTCCTTCTTTTTTCTCTGCAGTGAAATTTGAATTTCTACTGGTTTTGTTTGAATACATGTTGTATATTCTAATTTTCATTCCGTTGTGAATTATATAGATTCTATTGTTATTGTATAACCCTGTGTTGTATTGCATTGTATTTAATATCGATGCTTTTTTCATAGTCTAACCCTGCATTTTATATCAATGTATTTAATATGAATTCTGTCTTTATTATATGACAACCTTTTAAACTGCAATGTATATAATAAATTTTTTACTGACATAAAGCACGAAATGTGTCATCATGTTGCCTACACACGCACATGTATGTTTGTCCCCAGCACAATCAATGTGTAAATTCTGGTCACATAGGCCATATGAGTTAAGGTGTGTTTAATTCATGTCAGCATCTGTTAATCTTATCAGGTGTCACACAAAATCTTAAAAACCACGGATCGTCTATTCAGCTTTCCTTTTCGCTGTTGTTTCTGACACCAATTAAGATCATCCAGAAGTGGGCACCAGAGTAGACATCACTTGAGTGACGTAGCTCAGTTGGTAGAGCGTCTGCTCATAACCTGGAGTCCGGGTCCCATTACCAGTCGTGTCACAAAGAAATACGTTCAAAGATGGAGATGTGGCTCCTTGCTAGACGCTCAGCATTTGAGAAGAGGAAATCACTTAAACTGGCACTGCACTGGGGTCGCGGGAGCACAGAATGCACAGAATGAATTTCCCAAATTACAATGTAACTAGGACCATAAAGAGTTATCATCAATATTAATGATAACTACACTGTTGATATCGCTACAATCAAATCGTCATAAAGCAATGACATAATCAGCTAATGACATCACATCACTAAGAATACATTTAACTATATTATGACGTCACAGAGATGATGACCTCACTGTAGAAGATACTTGATGACAGGTTTAAGATGAGAGATTCATTCACCCCAGTGTCTTCTGATATCAAATATAACAGCTTGAATTGATTTAAGTAAAATGTTCTGTGATCATAAGACTCTTGCGTGAGACTCGTTAGTCATATGTTACTAATTGTAATCTGTATCAAACAGGTACATTTACGTCTTTGGCTGTATGTGACGGAATGTTCTCGCCAATGAGATTGATATCACTATTTCAAATCCTCAAGCAACAAGCAACACGTAAATCAACACAATCCGAACCAAAAACATAACTGATAAACATAATCTACTCAAATTGAAAAAAAACGCATAGCTGAAAACGGATTTAATCATTTAACATTAGGAATAATTGCCTTAGTTTGAAAAATACATTTGAACAAAGCTTGTCAAATGAATGTAGAGACTAAATTCGCTACACATGGTAACTTATAAAAGTGTTCAGTGTTTTATTTGGAGATTGATTGATAAAATAGACCTTCCTCGTTTTACATTTAAAGAACCTTTTCATTTTTTATTATGAATCATTTTAATTAGTGAAGACATTCGTTTGCTGATGAGTTATGAGTTAATATGTTTAACAAATTTGATAGGTCATTTATAACTTAAAGTTTGACAATGATTATGTATTCTGTATTATGCTTTAATTACAACTTGAATTTCTATTTTCATATTGTATTTGTGTGACGTTGATGGTGTTCGTCAACAGCGAGGAGTAAGTAAAAACGGGTTTATTTAAACAATTACATTAAGGGCTTGCATGACACAAAAGTATAAATTCATGACCCATTTAGTAGTAAATCTAACTTCAAGCAAATACAAGCGTGCTTCAATATCAAAAAGACCATGGTATATTGAACCGTTTTCTTCATATTCACATATATACACGATAATGAAAATTGCTTGTAAGATAGATAGAATTGAAAAGATTATTTTTGTCAGGAAACTTATCAATATCTAACTATAACAGGTTTGATCGGTTCATATGATTATATGCATGTCTATGTAACGTAGGCTTAAGAGTCCTGAACACGTGATTGTTTTGGTTGCATTAACATTGATTAAAACATCTAATTTCTTGTTTGAAACATTGTTGGGTGATAATTCAATTTGAGTGACTGGAGTTCATTGACGGTAATTTAACCCGTATCTTATTAGGAATATTTTTTAGAATCACTGCTCTTTGACTGTCCCGGCTATAGGGTTTCATTATTCTACAAGTAATATAGTGTTTACTTAAATGCTTCAAGTACGACAAACCTATGAAGGACGAGAGTCAAGACTCAAACATGCAACCCTCCGAATGATCACTCAGCGATTTTATCCACTAGGCTATGGAGAGCCCACAGATTGATAGAGTTTGTAGGTCAGTATGAAACCCCTGTTGTTTATTTGACAGATGAAGTGGCGGGTGCACGTTGGGAAATGCCAAGCTCGTGCATGCACCCCGGATGAGTTGTCAATAGCATCACCGTCGGGAATACATTGCAGTACACGTGCACAGATGAACCCATAAGTAGTGTGGTCTAAGGTTTTGTCCCATATCAGATGTGTTAGCACCGAAAATGTTTTTGTTTTCATAGAGAAATGTGAAACATATATGTACAATTTTGATAGAAGATTTAACTTCCGGAAGTCATACATGGATTAAGATTGAAAATGCATTATATATATATAGGAGCTCCTGTTGGGCTCGCTGATTATATTCACGAATCCTCTCATGCATTCTCCAAGTTGAAGGAAGCGATCTGTAAGTATGGAAATATCTCATCCTCTATCATAAAGGAAGCGATCTGTAAGTATGGAAGTATCTCATCCTCTATCATAAAGGAAGCGATCTGTAAGTATGGATGTATCTCATCCTCTATCATAAAGGAAGCGATCTGTAAGTATGGATGTATCTCATCCTCTATCATAAAGGAAGCGATCTGTAAGTATGGAAGTATCTCATCCTCTATCATAAAGGAAGCGATCTGTAAGTATGGAAGTATCTCATCCTCTATCATAAAGGAAGCGATCTGTAAGTATGGAAGTATCTCATCCTCTATCATAAAGGAAGCGATCTGTAAGTATGGATGTATCTCATCCTCTATCATAAAGGAAGCAATCTGTAAGTATGGAAGTATCTCATCCTCTATCATAAAGGAAGCGATCTGTAAATATGGATGTATCTCATCCTCTATCATAAAGGAAGCGATCTGTAGGTATGGAAGTATCTCATCCTCTATCATAAAGGAAGCGATCTGTAAGTATGGATGTATCTCATCCTCTATCATAAAGGAAGCGATCTGTAAGTATGGATGTATCTCATCCTCTATCATAAAGGAAGCGATCTGTAAGTATGGAAGTATCTCATCCTCTATCATAAAGGAAGCGATCTGTAAGTATGGAAGTATCTCATCCTCTATCATAAAGGAAGCGATCTGTAAGTATGGAAGTATCTCATCCTCTATCATAAAGGAAGCGATCTGTAAGTATGAATGTATCTCATCCTCTATCATAAAGGAAGCGATCTGTAAGTATGGATGTATCTCATCCTCTATCATAAAGGAAGCGATCTGTAAGTATGGAAGTATCTCATCCTCTATCATAAAGGAAGCGATCTGTAAGTATGGAAGTATCTCATCCTCTATCATAAAGGAAGCGATCTGTAAGTATGGAAGTATCTCATCCTCTATCATAAAGGAAGCGATCTGTAAGTATGGAAGTATCTCATCCTCTATCATAAAGGAAGCGATCCGTAAGTATGGAAGTATCTCATCCTCTATCATAAAGGAAGCGATCCGTAAGTATGGAAGTATCTCATCCTCTATCATAAAGGAAGCGATCCGTAAGTATGGAAGTATCTCATCCTCTATCATAAAGGAAGCGATCCGTAAGTATGGAAGTATCTCATCCTCTATCATAAAGGAAGCGATCTGTAAGTATGGATGTATCTCATCCTCTATCATAAAGGAAGCGATCTGTAAGTATGGAAGTATCTCATCCTCTATCATAAAGGAAGCGATCCGTAAGTATGGAAGTATCTCATCCTCTATCATAAAGGAAGCGATCCGTAAGTATGGAAGTATCTCATCCTCTATCATAAAGGAAGCGATCCGTAAGTATGGAAGTATCTCATCCTCTATCATAAAGGAAGCAATCCGTAAGTATGGATGTATCTCATCCTCTATCATAAAGGAAGCGATCTGTAAGTATGGATGTATCTCATCCTCTATCATAAAGGAAGCGATCTGTAAGTATGGAAGTATCTCATCCTCTATCATAAAGGAAGCGATCTGTAAGTATGGAAGTATCTCATCCTCTATCATAAAGGAAGCGATCTGTAAGTATGGAAGTATCTCATCCTCTATCATAAAGGAAGCGATCTGTAAGTATGGATGTATCTCATCCTCTATCATAAAGGAAGCGATCTGTAAGTATGGAAGTATCTCATCCTCTATCATAAAGGAAGCGATCTGTAGGTATGGATGCATCTCATCCTCTATCATAAAGGAAGCGATCTGTAAGCATGGAAGAATCTCATCCTCTATCATAAAGGAAGCAATCTGTAAGTATGGATGTATCTCATCCTCTATCATAAAGGAAGCGATCTGTAGGTATAGAAGTATCTCATCCTCTATCATAAAGGAAGCGATCTGTAGGTATGGATGTATCTCATCCTCTATCATAAAGGAAGCGATCTGTAAGTATGGAAGTATCTCATCCTCTAACATAAAGGAGGCGATCTGTAAGTATGGAAGTATCTCATCCTCTATCATAAAGGAAGCGATCTGTAAGTATGGAAGTATCTCATCCTCTATCATAAAGGAAGCGATCTGTAAGTATGGATGTATCTCATCCTCTATCATAAAGGAAGCGATCTGTAAGTATGGATGTATCTCATTCTCTATCATAAAGGAGGCGATCTGTAGGTATAGAAGTATCTCATCCTCTATCATAAAGGAAGCGATCTGTAGGTATGGATGTATCTCATCCTCTATCATAAAGGAAGCGATCTGTAAGTATGGAAGTATCTCATCCTCTATCATAAAGGAAGCGATCTGTAAGTATGGATGTATCTCATCCTCTATCATAAAGGAAGCGATCTGTAAGTATGGATGTATCTCATTCTCTATCATAAAGGAGGCGAACTGTAGGTATAGAAGTATCTCATCCTCTATCATAAAGGAAGCGATCTGTAAGTATGGAAGTATCTCATCCTCTATCATAAAGGAAGCGATCTGTAAGTATGGAAGTATCTCATCCTCTATCATAAAGGAAGCGATCTGTAAGTATGGAGGTATCTCATTCTCTATCATAAAGGAAGCGATCTGTAAGTATGGAAGTAACTCATCCTCTATCATAAAGGAAGCGATCTGTAAGTATGGATGTATTTCATCCTCCATCATAAAGGAAGCGATCTGTAAGTATGGATGTATCTCATCCTCTATCATAAAGGAAGCGATCTGTAAGTATGGATGTATCTCATCCTCTATCATAAAGGAAGCGATCTGTAAGTATGGAAGTATCTCATCCTCTATCATAAAGGAAGCGATCTGTAAGTATGGATGTATCTCAACCTCTATCATAAAGGAAGCGATCTGTAAGTATGGAAGTATCTCATCCTCTATCATAAAGGAAGCGATCTGTAAGTATGGATGTATCTCATCCTCTATCATAAAGGAAGCGATCTGTAAGTATGGAAGTATCTCATCCTCTATCATAAAGGAAGCGATCTGTAAGTATGGAAGTATCTCATCCTCTACCATAAAGGAGGCGATCTGTAAGTATGGAAGTATCTCATCCTCTATCATAAAGGAAGCGATCTGTAAGTATGGATGTATCTCATCCTCTATCATAAAGGAAGCGATCTGTAAGTATGGAAGTATCTCATCCTCTATCATAAAGGAAGCGATCTGTAAGTATGGATGTATCTCATCCTCTATCATAAAGGAAGCGATCTGTAAGTATGGATGTATCTCATCCTCTATCATAAAGGAAGCGATCTGTAAGTATGGAAGTATCTCATCATCTATCATAAAGGAGGCGATCTGTAGGTATGGAAGTATCTCATCCTCTATCATAAACTAAGCGATCTGTAAGTACGGAAGTATCTCATCCTCTATCAGGAAATTACTCCTTGTCATGAAGTGGGTATTCATTCTACACAAGAGATGAACTCTGTACTGAAGTTTGCAGTGTGACGGATGTGTCAGATTATGGCTACTGGTTATTGTGAACTAACCGTGACAGATATATTCCAGTTGCGTTGTAAGCGGTAGAGTATAGCCTATGAAACAAATCAAAGGTGGGATTCTCTCTTTGAGAGGACATTTCATTCACATGCCTTCTTCAAATAACGTCCTAACACAAACTTCATAAACCTATAAATGCACATCAATCGCTTAGATAAATTGCCATTATTTCCTCCAAATTTAACGATTACGAGCACGTTCATACAGTTATAGGGCAAGTAAGCTACATGTAACAATATTTACAAAAGAAAATGATACGAAAACAAATGTTTACATGTTTTGATGAAGTTTGAGCAATTCATCATGATTAAATACCATATTTGTGGTTATGGATGAAATACATTCGGTAAGTCCCCCCAGGAGGAATGATACTATTTCGTCAGCCTCTTGTGACCATAGGTCAACAAAACTATCCACACGCATAATATCACATGTATCTTCAAACATTACTTTGTGCATTTGTATGTTAAGAGTACAAAACATACATACATGTACAGCAATGTCAATGGCCAAAATACCATCAATACATTCAGCCGACTGGATGTTTCAAGTACTCAGCTTGACACCATTCGAGAGAGATGAAGTTTTATCTAGATACATAAAGCACATTTGCCAGATTCTTTTTGGACCAAAGGCTTTCATCGAAGATTATGCATTACGTAAGATACGCCAGGTATTACCAGTTACTCCCATGTTATGAAGCTTATATTACAACATGAAGCCATTCAACAGTACCCTGTCAAAAGCTTAGCATTATCAAGGAATGCACAGAAAACTGGCGAAGTTCGTTTCCGATAATAATATATCTTCAATAGAGTGAAGAAAGCAATTTCTGCACCTGCATTTTTACGGAAGCCAAACTTTAGGGAGGTGGGAGAAAACAAGTTTTGCACACAGCCATTCTTCAATTCTATGTAGAATTAGGCGTTCTAGTAATTTACTTAGAGCTGAAGTTAAGATGATACCTCTACAGTTTTCCCGTGACCTTCATGAATAGGTCAAATTTTATCTACACTGTAAGATGATGGAAAACATTCATATTGCACGATCGTATTGAATAAAGAAGCAAGATTAGAATGCAGTGATCTTTCCGGTTTAAGGTGTTCGTTGGTAAGAAAATCTGGTCAGGGTGATTTCCTAGTTTTAAGAGATTTGACTGTATACCTTTCTTCCTCAGTAGTGAATGGAGCTGACAGTGGCGAGTCCTTCGTATCACCATCATCATGCTTCTCCTTGCTAACAATATCAGTGACCTGCTGCTGTGTAACATACTCTGAGAAAGGTTTATCAAAATAGCAAAGTATAACAGGTGTTGCTAGGTTTCTAAAGTACTTATAATAGATGCTGCATATACCTGGTGGATTTGTTTCCATTGACAAATTATATGAATCAGTATTAGCCTTGAGTTTTGATTTGCATTTACAGATTTAGAAGAGTCGCTGATATCTATCTCTGGAGCTTTAGCTGCTACCTTTACGTTGTCATCAATGTTGCGGTGTTGTTTTCTGAATAAGCGCTTAGCCCCCGTGTACCTTACATAGTGTTCATCTGTTACACTATGTGCATCACCTGACTCTCTCCAGAGTCGACAGCTACTACCTTCAGCTTGTCGTCAATGTTGCGGTGTTGTTTTCTGAATAAGCGCTTAGCCCCCGTGTACCTTACATAGTGTTCATCTGTTACACTATGTGCATCACCTGACTCTCTCCAGAGTCGACAGCTACTACCTTCAGCTTGTCGTCAATGTTGCGGTGTTGTTTTCTGAATAAGCGCCTAGCCCCCGTGTACCTCACATAGTGTTCATCTGTTACACTATGTGCATCACCTGACTCTCTCCAGAGTCGACAGCTACTACCTTCAGCTTGTCGTCAATGTTGCGATGTTGTTTTCTGAATAAGCGCTTAGCCCCCGTGTACCTTACATAGTGTTCATCTGTTACACTATGTGCATTAACTGACTCTCTCCAGAGTCGACAGCTACTACCTTCAGCTTGTCGTCAATGTTGCGATGTTGTTTTCTGAATAAGCGCTTAGCCCCCGTGTACCTTACATAGTGTTCATCTGTTACACTATGTGCATTAACTGACTCTCTCCAGAGTCGACAGCTACTACCTTCAGCTTGTCGTCAATGTTGCGATGTTGTTTTCTGAATAAGCGCTTAGCCCCCGTGTACCTCACATAGTGTTCATCTGTTACACTATGTGCATTAACTGACTCTCTCCAGAGTCGACAGCTACTACCTTCAGCTTGTCGTCAATGTTGCGATGTTGTTTTCTGAATAAGCGCTTAGCCTCCGTGTACCTCACATAGTCTTCATCTGTTACACTATGTGCATCACCTGACTCTCTCCAGAGTCGACAGCTACTACCTTCAGCTTGTCGTCAATGTTGCGGTGTTGTTTTCTGAAGTAGTGGTTAGCCCCCGTGTACCTCACATATAGTGTTCATCTGTTACACTATGTGCATTACCTGACTCTCTCCAGAGTCGACAGCTACTACCTTCAGCTTGTCGTCAATGTTGCGGTGTTGTTTTCTGAAGTAGTGGTTAGCCCCCGTGTACCTCACATAGTGTTCATCTGTTACACTATGTGCATTAACTGACTCTCTCCAGAGTCGACAGCTACTACCTTCAGCTTGTCGTCAATGTTGCGATGTTGTTTTCTGAATAAGCGCTTAGCCCCCGTGTACCTCACATAGTGTTCATCTGTTACACTATGTGCATTAACTGACTCTCTCCAGAGTCGACAGCTACTACCTTCAGCTTGTCGTCAATGTTGCGATGTTGTTTTCTGAATAAGCGCTTAGCCTCCGTGTACCTCACATAGTCTTCATCTGTTACACTATGTGCATCACCTGACTCTCTCCAGAGTCGACAGCTACTACCTTCAGCTTGTCGTCAATGTTGCGGTGTTGTTTTCTGAAGTAGTGGTTAGCCCCCGTGTACCTCACATATAGTGTTCATCTGTTACACTATGTGCATTACCTGACTCTCTCCAGAGTCGACAGCTACTACCTTCAGCTTGTCGTCAATGTTGCGGTGTTGTTTTCTGAATAAGCGCCTAGCCCCCGTGTACCTCACATATAGTGTTCATCTGTTACACTATGTGCATTAACTGACTCTCTCCAGAGCTGACAGCTACTACCTTTAGCTTGTTGTCAATGTTGCGGTGTTGTTTTCTGAATAAGCGCTTAGCCCCCGTGTACCTTACATAGTGTTCATCTGTTACACTATGTGCATTACCTGAGTCTCTTTTATAGTCGACAACCTATCCTTTTTCCAATACGGTTTCAGATGGGCCTTAAACTTGAGGTGGGAATGTTAATACTAGCATCGTTATGGAGGGAGCACACAATGTAATCATTGTAACAATCAATGTAATTGGTGGGAGATTGGTAGTCAGTGTTTTTTCATAACTTTGAACAAGAACTTACTTAAAACTTGACATTTCGCCGAGGGTCTACGCAATCAATGATATAAACTTCACAAAAGTAACAGGCACAATGAAGAGACATAAAATATACCAAAATGCACTGCAAATCACAGTTACACTAATGAGGTATTCATATACTACAGGAGTTAATATTCACACACATTGTCTGTGGTACACATGATTCACCAGTGTCAGGTAGAGTCTGCAAGTTTACCACAGTTAGTGTCTGGTTTGAATAGGTTGAAATCATTTCAACTCAACATCTCTATAGCTGAGGGTTTCTTGCTAGGAATTAATACATGCTTTCAACTGAGAGATGTTTGTTCAGGTTTTCACATAAAAGTTAACTACGATTAATATAATAAAGCTATATTTCAACTGAGCTTTGATACAGTTCCACATGGACCAGTTATGAATAGTTATGTTTATAGATAGATAGATAGATAGATAGATAGAGAGATAGAGAGATAGAGAGATAGATAGATAGAGAGATAGAGAGATAGAGAGATAGAGAGATAGATAGAGAGATAGATGGATAGAAATGAAATATGATCATTGTTTTGCTCCGTAACGTAACAAACAAAAACAATAAAATATTTTGAGACTACCCTTCACTTCATGGCCATGTCAATCTATGAAGGCTTTCAAGTCAGGGGACCATCTCAAAAGGTCTTTTCTTCACTTTTAAAGGGAGTGTTGATTTATGACCCAGGGACCTGTGGTATGGGCCCACTTCACTATTTCCTATTATAAGCCACTCCTATATATAGAAATGACCTTATCGTTACAAGTAGGGCGACGACCACTGAAGCAATCAGGAAATGAACTGAAATCAAAGTGTAGCTAGGTTTTGATGTTTAAATCTATTGTTTTTATCCTTACGATAAAGGTTACTCAGTATTGAGATGGCCTACAATATTATCTGAGGATCTTGACCTTGTGCTCATTACAAACCTAAAATGGAAATGCAAGAAGTACTACAAAAAACTTTTACAACGTTGTTATGTTTAAATATTGAAAGTTCCATCATATAATTTTAGGTCTCATTCATCCCTTTTGAATAATTTGACAATGCATCATATCATTCAAAGGAATAAAAAAGAGGTCTAGTTTGTGACATTGCATTTATCAATCAGAATTGTCTTGATCAAGACTAAAAGCAAGCCTGTTTTCTTGTGGTACAGTGATGTTTTATTAATGTAGTAAGTTAATGCCGGTTACTCCATTTAAGTCTGATAGCAAATTTGGAGACTCTATGTGTAACGGTTTATGAGATAACAGCAGTAGACCAGTCACATCAAGAAGAATACCACATGTACATATGTCCCCGCTCAGGTCTCATGCTTCCTTTTGAGTATAACTACTAAACCCGGGGTCTTGTTTGTGACATTGCAGATGTCAATCATGACTACCTGCCTCAAGACTTTAACTTTCCCATCTTTATCTAAACCTCAAAGCTGTCATTTGTCATCTGAAAGAGACTTCAGGTGCAACAGTTCATGAGATAAGACACTAACAATAATAGACCGGACACGTTGAGAAGAATACAACATGTGTAAAGGTCTCCCGCTATACTCCTCGCCGTGGCGGGAATATCAATCTAGTCTGACTGTGAAGTCAACAGGCTTATTCAATATCGCGTCCTTTCAGACTGACCCAAGTAACATTCATCTGGTTAAAGGCTTGTGTTGACAGTCAGGCCTGTAGTCGTGTAAGTAGGCGAGAAGATAATTGGAGATGTTCAACCAACCTGTAGAAACACTCTTAACCACCAACCAAAGATTTGAACTCAACCAAATTACTTCACGCCAAATTGATAGATTGATCAAACTATCATGTAGATAGTCTTCCATTTCAATCCTTTAAATCTCAACTTGCTCTTCTCAACTTCACAAGGTTGGTATGTCATTCAAGAAATGTCAAAATCGAAACGTTATCTTATAACGTTTTAGCTCCACACTTTTAGTGTTCCAAGATACGTTTTACAAATGAAGAATGGAAAATAAAGAGTTGTAATTTAAGCCTTGTAAAATGGTCTTTCTGCAAGCAATCGTTACAAGTATGCTGTGCAAAAATTGATAAATTGAAACTGTCATGGAAATAGCGTTTTGTGTTCAGCTTAAAACCTTTACCAGTTGGTTGTCATTTACTCATGAAAAAATGCCACAATAAGGTTATAAAGTGTTGTATAAATGCTTGTTGGATTACTTGGATTCACGAATGTTGTACAGCTGTTGTACAAATGCTTGTTATATTGTTTGTATTCGCGAATGTTGTACAGCTGTTGTACAAATGCTTGTTATATTGTTTGTATTCACTAATGTTGTACAGCTGTTGTACAACTGATTGTTATATTGTTTGTATTCACGAATGTTATACAGCTGTTGTACAAATGCTTGTTATATTGTTTGTTTTCACTAATGTTATACAGCTGTTGTACAAATGCTTGTTATATTGTTTGTATTCACTAATGTTATACAGCTGTTGTACAAATGCTTGTTATATTGTTTGTTTTCACTAATGTTATACAGCTGTTGTACAAATGCTTGTTATATTGTTTTTATTCACGAATGTTATACAGCTGTTGTACAAATGCTTGTTATATTGTTTGTATTCACGAATGTTTTACAGCTGTTATACAAATGCTCGTTATATTGTTTGTTATCACTAATGTTATACAGCTGTTGTACAAATGCTTGTTATATTGTTTGTATTCACTAATGTTATACAGCTGTTGTACAAATGCTTGTTATATTGTTTGTTTTCACTAATGTTATACAGCTGTTGTACAAATGCTTGTTAGATTGTTTGTATTCACTAATGTTATACAGCTGTTGTACAAATGCTTGTTATATTGTTTGTATTCACTAATGTTGTACAGCTGTTGTACAAATGCTTGTTATATTGTTTTTATTCACGAATGTTATACAGCTGTTGTACAAATGATTGTTAGATTTTTTGGATTTGCACATTTTATACAACTGCTGAACTAATGTTTCAAAATCGAAACGTTATCTTATAACGTTTTAGCTCCACACTTTTAGTGTTCCAAGATACGTTTTACAAATGAAGAATGGAAAATAAAGAGTTGTAATTTAAGCCTTGTAAAATGGTCTTTCTGCAAGCAATCGTTACAAGTATGCTGTGCAAAAATTGATAAATTGAAACTGTCATGGAAATAGCGTTTTGTGTTCAGCTTAAAACCTTTACCAGTTGGTTGTCATTTACTCATGAAAAAATGTCACAATAAAGTTATAAAGTGTTGTATAAATGCTTGTTGGATTACTTGGATTCACGAATGTTGTACAGCTGTTGTACAAATGCTTGTTATATTGTTTGTATTCACGAATGTTGTACAGCTGTTGTACAAATCTTGTTAGATTGTTTATATTCACGAATGTTGACAGCTGTTGTACAAATGCTTGTTATATTGTTTGTATTCACTAATGTTGTACAGCTGTTGTACAAATGCTTGTTATATTGTTTTTATTCACGAATGTTATACAGCTGTTGTACAAATGCTTGTTATATTGTTTGTTTTCACTAATGTTATACAGCTGTTGTACAAATGCTTGTTATATTGTTTGTATTCACTAATGTTATACAGCTGTTGTACAAATGCTTGTTATATTGTTTGTTTTCACTAATGTTATACAGCTGTTGTACAAATGCTTGTTATATTGTTTTTATTCACGAATGTTATACAGCTGTTGTACAAATGCTTGTTATATTGTTTGTATTCACGAATGTTGTACAGCTGTTATACAAATGCTTGTTATATTGTTTGTTATCACTAATGTTATACAGCTGTTGTACAAATGCTTGTTATATTGTTTGTATTCACTAATGTTATACAGCTGTTGTACAAATGCTTGTTATATTGTTTGTTTTCACTAATGTTATACAGCTGTTGTACAAATGCTTGTTAGATTGTTTGTATTCACTAATGTTATACAGCTGTTGTACAAATGCTTGTTATATTGTTTGTATTCACTAATGTTGTACAGCTGTTGTACAAATGCTTGTTATTTTGTTTGTTTTCACTAATGTTATACAGCTGTTGTACAAATGCTTGTTATATTGTTTGTATTCACTAATGTTATACAGCTGTTGTACAAATGCTTGTTATATTGTTTGTTTTCACTAATGTTATACAGCTATTGTACAAATGCTTGTTATATTGTTTTTATTCACGAATGTTATACAGCTGTTGTACAAATGCTTGTTATATTGTTTGTATTCACGAATGTTGTACAGCTGTTATACAAATGCTTGTTATATTGTTTGTTATCACTAATGTTATACAGCTGTTGTACAAATGCTTGTTATATTGTTTGTATTCACTAATGTTATACAGCTGTTGTACAAATGCTTGTTATATTGTTTGTATTCACTAATGTTATACAGCTGTTGTACAAATGCTTGTTAGATTGTTTGTATTCACTAATGTTATACAGCTGTTGTACAAATGCTTGTTATATTGTTTGTATTCACTAATGTTGTACAGCTGTTGTACAAATGCTTGTTATATTGTTTTTATTCACGAATGTTATACAGCTGTTGTACAAATGATTGTTAGATTTTTTGGATTTGCACATTTTATACAACTGCTGAACTAATGTTTCAAAATCGAAACGTTATCTTATAACGTTTTAGCTCCACACTTTTAGTGTTCCAAGATACGTTTTACAAATGAAGAATGGAAAATAAAGAGTTGTAATTTAAGCCTTGTAAAATGGTCTTTCTGCAAGCAATCGTTACAAGTATGCTGTGCAAAAATTGATAAATTGAAACTGTCATGGAAATAGCGTTTTGTGTTCAGCTTAAAACCTTTACCAGTTGGTTGTCATTTACTCATGAAAAAATGCCACAATAAAGTTATAAAGTGTTGTATAAATGCTTGTTGGATTACTTGGATTCACGAATGTTGTAAAGCTGTTGTACAAATGCTTGTTATATTGTTTGTATTCGCGAATGTTGTACAGCTGTTGTACAAATCTTGTTAGATTGTTTATATTCACGAATGTTGTACAGCTGTTGTACAAATGCTTGTTAGATTGTTTGTTTTCACTAATGTTATACAGCTGTTGTACAAATGCTTGTTATATTGTTTTTATTCACGAATGTTATACAGCTGTTGTACAAATGCTTGTTATATTGTTTTTATTCACGAATGTTATACAGCTGTTGTACAAATGCTTGTTATATTGTTTGTTTTCACTAATGTTATACAGCTGTTGTACAAATGGTTGTTATATTGTTTGTATTCACTAATGTTATACAGCTGTTGTACAAATGCTTGTTATATTGTTTGTTTTCACTTATGTTATACAGCTGTTGTACAAATGCTTGTTATATTGTTTGTATTCACGAATGTTGTACAGCTGTTGTACAAATGCTTGTTATATTGTTTGTTTTCACTAATGTTATACAGCTGTTGTACAAATGCTTGTTATATTGTTTGTATTCACTAATGTTATACAGCTGTTGTACAAATGTTTGTTATATTGTTTGTTTTCACTAATGTTATACAGCTGTTGTACAAATGCTTGTTAGATTGTTTGTATTCACTAATGTTATACAGCTGTTGTACAACTGATTGTTATATTGTTTGTATTCACGAATGTTATACAGCTGTTGTACAAATGATTGTTAGATTTCTTGGATATCTACATTTTATACAACTGCTGAACTAATGTTGTTTGATTACCTCTTTTTTTTGAAAACATCACACGATTGGGTGGTTGTATTATTTTCATGTATTTAATACATTTCCCAAAGGATTTTATTAATTTACTAATGTTCTTAAACTTCCGGAAAAAATCTTTGAATTTTTTACAAATAATTTGGAGCTATTGTAAATATCCGGCCATTAGGTGTCCGTTTAATTTCAACTTATTCAACAATCATTTGATCAACCCTTACAACTATTGAGAAGGAACGATATTTTCACACAGGATTTTATAAACAGTGAAAACAAACTTTTGTACAGCAATTGTTTAGTTACAGAAGTGATCAAACCAGTGCATAATGGAGATAATTCGTCAAAGATCATCAAACTATAAAAGAATAATTTTTTCTTTGTTACAAACCGCCAAGCAGGCTCTTTATATGTTTAAAGGTACATTGATGTTTACTAAAACGTGAGTAAAATGTGTTACCTTTGGACTAAATCGATACTCCAATACCCCCTGAGAAGACATGGTATTCATTTTAGCGAGTGCTGCATGTAAAATATCAAATTGTGTCTGTTTCTTCTTTGTTCATTATTACTGATATCAGCGTACCTGTATCTTTATTATAATCAAGTTCGGAGAGTGAAGACTAACTAAACAGAACTGCCCAACTGTGGACAGCATGACGAACTTCCGAGAACTTTACATACATCAAAATGAAAAGTATGCATATTTGCTTTGATTGTGCATTTACATTAGACTCATATTCAACCACCCCCCCCCCCCCCCCCCCCCCCCCCCCCCCCCGACTTTTTCAACAAAAAAAACCACTGCTATTAATAGACAAAACAAATGTACAGGCAAGCAATAAGGATGTTTTAATAGAAAGGTCATCTACCAGTGTGGAAATGATAAATTAATACGGTTTACGATTCATTGTGACTGAATAACTTGTTTTACAAAAACTTGATACATTGTATTTTTTAGACAAAATCCCAGTTCCCTTTAAATTTAAAATGAAAGTCAGTAATTTTGCAATGTGATTGTTATCATTCTATTGAGTGAATTAATGATTTGTTAGTGAATAACCCCATAGCAAAAGTCAATCGTTAAAGCAGTATGAACCTTCAAAATCACAAAATTATCAAATATCGAATTTAAAGAAAACTACACATTAATTGGTCCTTGTCAAAGATTATGGCTTATCTAAAGGAAGGAGAAGTGTTTGATCAACAAGTTCAACTCAAGAAATCTCAAATTTACTTACAGATGTTTAGATTGTAGGCATTTTATCAATTTTTAATCAAAAAAGGACTGAAAATTCTTGTCTTGCTAGCATCTTATTATGCATGATAAAAAGGGTTTTAGTGTATTAATGACAACTAGGGATCACACATGTTATTTTTAATTCATAACATTCAAAGTTTAATGTGTAGTTTTCCCAATGTGACAATAGTTATATTTGGCCAAATTTCAGTAGTCTCACAGTTTTTCTCATATTTTCATTATTTTTGCACATTAGCGATTTTTAGTACAATTATATAGTCAAAAACAAATAAACTGTTATATCGGGAGTGGTCAATACATCAAAATAATCCAAATAGTCCAAGAGCACCCAAGTTTATTTTACATAACAGGGGGATGCTTAATGAGTTCTTTGTGTATAGAAAAATCTGGTAATTTTATGACTTGTGAGCAATAACTGCTGAAAAATGATAAACGACTGCATTGGTAACTTAAAATGCCCAAACTGTTTATGCAGGCGAATATCCCTTTCCTATGTATGTGATCATGAATTCTAAAGGTGTTTATCGCTGACTAAAGATCTTTTATTGTGAACCAGGTATGACTTGTCGTGAAGCTGAATACGTTCCTTAAGAAAGAGTGCAGGAGAGTTTCAATTGAACACTTGGTTGAGTCATTGAAATACCTGAACATGCGTCCACTCGCCACTAAGCTCTCAGTTCTCTGTCCCGAGCCTTCTTCTCGGCTTGTGGTTTGTCTTCATGCAGCATGTGAATATCTTCAAATGTTGACATAAAGTAAAACTATGATGCTGAGTTTTATTTTCTATGTCATGATATATATAAGAGAAGATATTTTACTGTATACATTATCGTCATCCTAAAAGTTCGATCTCTTTTAAGCTACATCTCCGAGACGTCCACGCATCACTCAGCTCCCTCTGTCTTCTCAGAGTCTTACTTATCATATATCATTAACACCTTTAACAGTGAAAGAAGATATTGCACTGAATACTTAATATTATCATTCTAGAAGACAAGCTAGATCTCCGAGACGTCCACGCATCACTCAGCTCCCTCTGTCTTCTCAAAGTCTTACTTATTTATCATAAATCATTAACATCTTTAACAGTGAGAGAAGATATTGCACTGAATACTTGATATTATCATTCTAGAAGACAAGCTAGATCTCCGAGACGTCCACGTATCACTCAGCTTCATCTGTCTTCTCAGTCTTACTTACTTATCATATATCATTAACATATTTAACAGTGAGAGAAGATATTGCACTGAATACTTAATATTATCATTCTAGAAGACAAGCTAGATCTCCGAGACGTCCACGCATCACTCAGCTCCATATGTCTTCTCAGAGTCTTACTTACTTATCATATATCATTAACATCTTTAACAGTGAGAGAAGATATTGCACAGAATACTAAATATTATCATTCTAGAAGACAAGCTACATCTCCGAGACGTCCATGCATCACTCAGCTTCATCTGTCTTCTCAAAATCTTACTTACTTATCATATATCATTAACACCTTTAACAGTGAGAGAAGATATTGCACAGAATACTTAATATTATCATTGTAGAAGACAAGCTAGATCTCCGAGACATCAACGCATCACTCAGCTTCATCTGTCTTCTCAGTCTTACTTACTTATCATATATCATTAACATATTTAACAGTGAGAGAAGATATTGCACAGAATACTTAATATTATCATTCTAGAAGACAAGCTAGATCTCCGAGACGTCCACGCATCACTCAGCTCCATCTGTCTTCTCAGAGTCTTACTTATCATATATCATTAACATCTTTAACAGTGAGAGAAGATATGTCACTGAATACTTAATATTATCATTCTAGAAGACAAGCTAGATCTCCGAGACGTCCACGCATCACTCAGCTCCATCTGTCTTCTCAAAGTCTTACTTACTTATCATATATCATTAACATCTTTAACAGTGAGAGAAGATATTGCACTGAATACTTGATATTATCATTCTAGAAGACAAACTAGATCTCCGAGACGTCCACGCATCACTCAGCTTCATCTGTCTTCTCAGTCTTACTTACTTATCATATATCATTAACATCTTTAACAATGAGAGGAGATATTCCACAGAATACTAAATATTATCATTCTAGAAGACAAGCTAGATCTCCGAGACGTCCATGCATCACTCAGCTTCATCTGTCTTCTCAAAGTCTTACTTACTTATCATATATCATTAACACCTTTAACAGTGAGAGAAGATATTGCACAGAATACTTAATATTATCATTCTAGAAGACAAGCTAGATCTCCGAGACATCCACGCATCACTCAGCTCCCTCTGTCTTCTCAAAGTCTTACTTACTTATCATATATCATTAACATCTTTAACAGTGAGAGAAGATATTACACTGAATACTTAATATTATCATTCTAGAAGACAAGCTAGATCTCCGAGACGTCCACGCATCACTCAGCTCCATCTGTCTTCTCAAAGTCTTACTTACTTATCATAAATCATTAACATCTTTAACAGTGAGAGAAGATATTGCACAGAATACTTAATATTATCATTCTAGAAGACAAGCTAGATCTCCGAGACATCCACGCATCACTCAGCTCCATCTGTCTTCTCAGTCTTACTTACTTATCATATATCATTAACATATTTAACAGTGAGAGGCGACATTGCACTGAATACTTAATATTATCATTCTAGAAGACAAGCTAGATCTCCGAGACGTCCACGCATCACTCAGCTCCATCTGTGATCTCAGTCTTACTTACTTATCATATATCATTAACATCTTTAACAGTGAGAGAAGATATTACACTGAATACTTAATATTATCATTCTAGAAGACAAGCTAGATCTCCGAGACGTCCACGCATCACTCAGCTCCATATGTCTTCTCAAAGTCTTACTTACTTATCATATATCATTAACATCTTTAACAGTGAGAGAAGATATTGCACAGAATACTAAATATTATCATTCTAGAAGACAAGCTAGATCTCCGAGACGTCCACGCATCACTCAGCTCCATATGTCTTCTCAGAGTCTTACTTACTTATCATATATCATTAACATATTTAACAGTGAGAGAAGATATTGCACTGAATACTAAATATTATCATTCTAGAAGACAAGCTAGATCTCCGAGACGTCCATGCATCACTCAGCTCCATCTGTCTTCTCAGAGTTTTACTTACTTATCATATATCATTAACATCTTTAACAGTGAGAGAAGATATTGCACAGAATACTTACTATTATCATTCTAGAAGACAAACTAGATCTCCGAGACGTCCATGCATCACTCAGCTCCATCAGTCTTCTCAGAGTCTTACTTACTTATCATATATCATTAACATCTTTAACAGTGAGAGAAGATATTGCACTGAATACTTAATATTATCATTCTAGAAGACAAGCTAGATCTCCGAGACGTCCATGCATCACTCAGCTCCATCTGTCTTCTCAGAGTCTTACTTACTTATCATATATCATTAACATCTTTAACAGTGAGAGAAGATATTGCACTGAATACTTAATATTATCATTCTAGAAGACAAGCTAGATCTCCGAGACGTCCACGCATCACTCAGCTCCATCTGTCTTCTCAGAGTCTTACTTACTTATCATATATCATTAACATCTTTAACAGTGAGAGAAGATATTACACTGAATACTTAATATTATCATTCTAGAAGACAAGCTAGATCTCCGAGACGTCCATGCATCACTCAGCTTCATCTGTCTTCTCAGAGTCTTACTTACTTATCATATATCATTAACATCTTTAACAGTGAGAGAAGATATTACAAAGAATACTTAATATTATCATTCTAGAAGACAAGCTAGATCTCCGAGACGTCCACGCATCACTCAGCTCCATCTGTCTTCTCAAAGTCTTACTTACTTATCATAAATCATTAACATCTTTAACAGTGAGAGAAGATATTGCACTGAATACTTAATATTATCATTCTAGAAGACAAGCTAGATCTCCGAGACGTCCATGCATCACTCAGCTCCATCTGTCTTCTCAGAGTCTTACTTACTTATCATATATCATTAACATCTTTAACAGTGAGAGAAGATATTGCACTGAATACTTAATATTATCATTCTAGAAGACAAGCTAGATCTCCGAGACGTCCACGCATCACTCAGCTCCATCTGTCTTCTCAGTCTTACTTACTTATCATATATCATTAACATCTTTAACAGTGAGAGAAGATATTGCACTGAATACTTAATATTATCATTCTAGAAGACAAGCTAGATCTCCGAGACGTCCACGCATCACTCAGCTCCATCTGTCTTCTCAGTCTTACTTACTTATCATATATCATTAACATATTTAACAGTGAGAGGCGACATTGCACTGAATACTTAATATTATCATTCTAGAAGACAAGCTAGATCTCCGAGACGTCCACGCATCACTCAGCTCCATCAGTCTTCTCAGAGTCTTACTTATCATATATCATTAACATCTTTAACAGTGAGATAAGATATTGCACTGAGTACTTAATATTATCATTCTAGAAGACAAGCTAGATCTCCGAGACGTCCACGCATCACTCAGCTCCATCAGTCTTCTCAGAGTCTTACTTATCATATATCATTAACATCTTTAACAGTGAGATAAGATATTACACTGAATACTTAATATTATCATTCTAGAAGACAAGCTAGATCTCCGAGACGTCCACGCATCACTCAGCTCCATCAGTCTTCTCAGAGTCTTACTTATCATATATCATTAACATCTTTAACAATGAGAGAAGATATTGCACAGAATACTAAATATTATCATTCTAGAAGACAAGCTAGATCTCCGAGACGTCCATGCATCACTCAGCTTCATCTGTCATCTCAGTCTTACTTACTTATCATAAATCATTAACATCTTTAACAGTGAGATAAGATATTGCACTGAATACTTAATATTATCATTCTAGAAGACAAGCTAGATCTCCGAGACGTCCACGCATCACTCAGCTTCATCTGTCTTCTCAAAGTCTTACTTACGTATCATATATCATTAACACCTTGAACAGTGAGAGAAGATATTGCACTGAATACTTAATATTATCATTCTAGAAGACAAGCTAGATCTCCGAGACGTCCACGCATCACTCAGCTCCATCTGTCATCTCAGTCTTACTTACTTATCATAAATCATTAACATCTTTAACAGTGAGATAAGATATTGCACTGAATACTTAATATTATCATTCTAGAAGACAAGCTAGATCTCCGAGACGTCCACGCATCACTCAGCTTCATCTGTCTTCTCAAAGTCTTACTTACGTATCATATATCATTAACACCTTTAACAGTGAGAGAAGATATTGCACTGAATACTTAATATTATCATTCTAGAAGACAAGCTAGATCTCCGAGACGTCCACGCATCACTCAGCTCCATCTGTCTTCTCAGTCTTACTTACTTATCATATATCATTAACACCTTTAACAATGAGAGAAGATATTACACTGAATACTTAATATTATCATTCTAGAAGACAAGCTAGATCTCCGAGACGTCCATGCATCACTCAGCTCCATCTGTATTCTCAGAGTCTTACTTACTTATCATATATCATTAACACCTTTAACAATGAGATAAGATATTACACTGAATACTTAATATTATCATTCTAGAAGACAAGCTAGATCTCCGAGACATCCACGCATCACTCAGCTCCCTCTGTCTTCTCAGAGTCTTACTTACTTATCATATATCATTAACATCTTTAACAATGAGAGAAGATATTGCACTGAATACTTAATATTATCATTCTAGAAGACAGGCTAGATCTTCGAGACGTCCACGCATCACTCAGCTCCATCTGTCTTCTCAGAGTCTTACTTACTTATCATATATCATTAACATCTTTAACAATGAGAGAAGATATTACACTGAATACTTAATATTATCATTCTAGAAGACAAGCTAGATCTCCGAGACGTCCATGCATCACTCAGCTTCATCTGTCATCTCAGTCTTACTTACTTATCATAAATCATTAACATCTTTAACAGTGAGATAAGATATTGCACTGAATACTTAATATTATCATTCTAGAAGACAAGCTAGATCTCCGAGACGTCCACGCATCACTCAGCTTCATCTGTCTTCTCAAAGTCTTACTTACGTATCATATATCATTAACACCTTTAACAGTGAGAGAAGATATTGCACTGAATACTTAATATTATCATTCTAGAAGACAAGCTAGATCTCCGAGACGTCCATGCATCACTCAGCTCCATCTGTCTTCTCAGAGTCTTACTTACTTATCATATATCATTAACATCTTTAACAATGAGAGAAGATATTACACTGAATACTTAATATTATCATTCTAGAAGACAAGCTAGATCTCCGAGACGTCCACGCATCACTCAGCTCCATCTGTCTTCTCAGTCTTACTTACTTATCATATATCATTAACATATTTAACAGTGAGAGAAGATATTGCACTGAGTACTTAATATTATCATTCTAGAAGACAAGCTAGATCTCCGAGACGTCCACGCATCACTCAGCTCCATCTGTCTTCTCAAAGTCTTACTTATCATAAATCATTAACATATTTAACAGTGAGAGAAGAAATTGCACTGAGTACTTAATATTATCATTCTAGAAGACAAGCTAGATCTCCGAGACGTCCACGCATCACTCAGCTCCATCTGTCTTCTCAAAGTCTTACTTATCATAAATCATTAACATATTTAACAGTGAGAGAAGAAATTGCACTGAGTACTTAATATTATCATTCTAGAAGACAAACTAGATCTCCGAGACGTCCACGCATCACTCAGCTTCATCTGTCTTCTCAGAGTTTTACTTACTTATCATATATCATTAACATCTTTAACAATGAGAGAAGATACTACACTGAATACTTAATATTATCATTCTAGAAGACAAGCTAAATCTCTGAGACGTCCACGCATCACTCAGCTCCATATGTCTTCTCAGAGTCTTACTTACTTATCATATATCATTAACATCTTTAACAGTGAGAGAAGATATTGCACAGAATACTAAATATTATCATTCTAGAAGACAAGCTAGATCTCCGAGACGTCCACGCATCACTCAGCTCCATCTGTCTTCTCAGAGACTTACTTACTTATCATATATCATTAACATCTTTAACAGTGAGAGAAGATATTGCACAGAATACTAAATATTATCATTCTAGAAGACAAGCTAGATCTCCGAGACGTCCACGCATCACTCAGCTTCATCTGTCTTCTCAAAGTCTTACTTACTTATCATATATCATTAACATCTTTAACAGTGAGAGAAGATATTGCACAGAATACTAAATATTATCATTCTAGAAGACAAGCTAGATCTCCGAGACGTCCACGCATCACTCAGCTCCATCTGTCTTCTCAGAGACTTACTTACTTATCATATATCATTAACATCTTTAACAGTGAGAGAAGATATTGCACAGAATACTAAATATTATCATTCTAGAAGACAAGCTAGATCTCCGAGACGTCCACGCATCACTCAGCTTCATCTGTCTTCTCAAAGTCTTACTTACTTATCATATATCATTAACATCTTTAACAGTGAGAGAAGTTATTGCACTGAATACTTAATATTATCATTCTAGAAGACAAGCTAGATCTCCGAGACGTCCACGCATCACTCAGCTCCATCTGTCCTCTCAGAGTCTTACTTACTTATCATATATCATTAACATATTTAACAGTGAGAGAAGATATTGCACTGAATACTTAATATTATCATTCTAGAAGACAAGCTAGATCTCCGAGACGTCCACGCATCCCTCAGCTCCATCTGTCTTCTCAAAGTTTTACTTACGTATCATATATCATTAACATATTTAACAGTGAGAGAAGATATTGCACTGAATACTTAATATTATCATTGTAGAAGACAAGCTAGATCTCCGAGACGTCCATGCATCACTCAGCTCCATATGTCTTCTCAGAGTCTTACTTACTTATCATATATCATTAACATCTTTAACAGTGAGAGAAGATATTGCACAGAATACTAAATATTATCATTCTAGAAGACAAGCTAGATCTCCGAGACGTCCATGCATCACTCAGCTCCATATGTCTTCTCAGAGTCTTACTTACTTATCATAAATCATTAACATCTTTAACAGTGAGAGAAGATATTGCACAGAATACTAAATATTATCATTCTAGAAGACAAGCTAGATCTCCGAGACGTCCATGCATCACTCAGCTCCATCAGTCTTCTCAAAGTCTTACTTACTTATCATATATCATTAACATCTTTAACAGTGAGAGAAGATATTGCACAGAATACTAAATATTATCATTGTAGAAGACAAGCTAGATCTCCGAGACGTCCACGCATCACTCAGCTCCATCTGTATTCTCAGAGTCTTACTTATCATATATCATTAACATCTTTAACAGTGAGAGGAGATATTGCACTGAATACTTAATATTATCATTCTAGAAGACAAGCTAGATCTCCGAGACGTCCATGCATCACTCAGCTCCATCTGTCTTCTCAGAGTCTTACTTACTTATCATATATCATTAACACCTTTAACAGTGAGAGGAGATATTGCACAGAATACTTAATATTATCATTCTAGAAGACAAGCTTAATCTCTGAGACGTCCACGCATCACTCAGCTCCATCTGTCTTCTCAAAGTCTTACTTACTTATCATATATCATTAACATCTTTAACAGTGAGAGAAGATATTGCACAGAATACTAAATATTATCATTCTAGAAGACAAGCTAGATCTCCGAGACGTCCATGCATCACTCAGCTCCATATGTCTTCTCAGAGTCTTACTTACTTATCATATATCATTAACATATTTAACAGTGAGAGAAGATATTGCACAGAATACTTAATATTATCATTCTAGAAGACAAGCTAGATCTCCGAGACGTCCACGCATCACTCAGCTTCATCTGTCCTCTCAGAGTCTTACTTACTTATCATATATCATTAACATCTTTAACAGTGAGAGGAGATATTGCACTGAATACTTAATATTATCATTCTAGAAGACAAGCTAGATCTCCGAGACGTCCATGCATCACTCAGCTCCATCTGTCTTCTCAGAGTCTTACTTACTTATCATATATCATTAACATATTTAACAGTGAGAGAAGATATTGCACAGAATACTTAATATTATCATTCTAGAAGACAAGCTAGATCTCCGAGACGTCCATGCATCACTCAGCTCCATCTGTCTTCTCAAAGTCTAACTTACTTATCATATATCATTAACATCTTTAACAGTGAGAAGAGATCTTGCACAGAATACTTAATATTATCATTGTAGAAGACAAGCTAGATCTCCGAGAGGTCCACGCATCACTCAGCTCCATCTGTCTTCTCAAAGTCTAACTTACTTATCATATATCATTAACACCTTTAACATTGAGAGAAGATATTGCACAGAATACTTAATATTATCATTGTAGAAGACAAGCTAGATCTCCGAGACGTCCACGCAGCACTCAGCTCCATCTGTCTTCTCAGAGACTTACTTACTTATCATATATCATTAACATCTTTAACAGTGAGAGAAGATATTGCACTGAATACTTAATATTATCATTCTAGAAGACAAGCTAGATCTCCGAGACGTCCACGCATCACTCAGCTTCATCTGTCTTCTCAGTCTTACTTACTTATCATATATCATTAACATCTTTAACAATGAGAGATGATATTTCACTGAATACTTGATATTATCATTCTAGAAGACAAGCTAGATCTCCGAGACGTCCACGCATCACTCAGCTTCATCTGTCTTCTCAGTCTTACTTACTTATCATATATCATTAACATCTTTAACAGTAAGAAAGGATATTGCACTGAATACTTAAAAACTTGTAAAGTGTTTCCCTTAAAAGTTCTTACTTTTGAATGGCGACCATGCTATGATCACCTTTCCATGCATATATGCTCCCATAATTCGACTTTACTCAAGAATATTATAATTAGAATATTTTGTTTTCTTAAGGAAGAATCGATATGATCGATTATCCCTTTCGATGTTTTAGTTCTTACAATGATTATGAAATATAACTTAGGGATGTAGTTTCGTTTTACCATTACAGAGGTGTCTGGCATTGAGAATTGTCCGTAGTTTGTACGATCTTACACTGGCACTATGCTTTTAATTACAATTTCAAACAAAATAATCGATAAAGGGCTTGAACTATTACTTGAATCATTATTGTTAATGCGTAGTTGATTTTCGGAAACTTTCTTAATGGCATTGATTTAAAATCGCACATCAAACAGTATCTCTGTAAAAAGCATTTCATCATCATCAACTCTTTACTCCAATGTGGAGCATAAGGTCGCAACAAGATTTCTCCATCCAGCTCCGTCCTTTGCTTTTGTCTCTGCCTCACCCCAGGTGATTCCGATCTTGCCACACTCTGCCTCTATTGCCCTTCTCATGTAAAAAGCAGTTATTGGTATTTATTGTTTATGCATTTATGCAACGCTGATTTCCAGAAATTCTCATATGTCAATCTTGTTTTAAAATAAGTTTTTTTTCCACCCATGGCCAACTTTCCTTTGAAATTATTTATGGTCCGTTTATATGTCATAATCTTACATTGTCTAAAGGTAGAAATGGAAAGATATTTGCAAGTTTAGATATTGCATAAGAGTTCACTGTTGATGTTTATTTCTTTAAAATTCCGAACATGTCTTAAGATTATCTACACCATAATGCAATATATATCGAATCTTGAGCTATTACCTTCCAAGGTTGCACGGTACATGTACATCTCCGATACACGGAAATATTTACAAGCTCAAACTGTAACGTAGTTTCGATTCTCCTGTGTTCACATTCATTTGGAGGCGTTAATTCATATGTTGTTTTATCGCAAGTAATCCTGTGACAGAGGTCGGCTTTCTCTGTGCAGTAGAGACATTTCAAAGGTTGTAGTAGGCTTCCAGGATTTGTTTTGGTTGTCTTACTTAAAATTATATCTTTAAGTAATATTTATCCTAACATTACAATGAATATTTAAACAAAACAGTTACTGTTATAATGAGCTTTCAAAAATCAGGATATATCATAACCCACATGCTTCAGCAATAAATTGTTACTAAACGCATTCCAAACTTCACTTCCAATTCCATTGAAATTTTTATTACCTTTCCCTCTTGAATTAAGAGTAAAATTTAGCTCTCCAAACTATGGACAGATCATCAACTTACAAAACAACAATCTGTCATCATACATTTAGAATCTCTTTTCCTTCGATAAACATATCATCAAAGTCATTATTGCTTATCATAGTAATTTAGGATATATATATCATTTTACATCTATCAACAAAATCTAACTCTTCGATGAACTCTTTTTTGAAAATGTGTTGAAACAGTTGGTGTCCGAGATGACAATGAGTGGACAAAGCATGTACTGACGGACGTGCTGATTGCTGTCTGTTGTCGTGGAATGTCTCAGATCTGATATGGTTATCTCACAATGTGACAGTGTTAAAGTAGTATACCATACATACTATTCATTAATAAGTTTGTGTTTGATCATGATTAAACTTCACAGCTTGAGAACGACACAAGAATATGTGTCGAAACGTCGCATACAATGAACAAAGAAGTTGTCATCCATATATTCCTCAGCATTAAACTAAGATAAGATTACGAACGGATCCAACTGAAGTTAAAACAATGACAATCCTTTATGCAGCAGTAGTTTAACATGTAGCTCTATGAAAATAACTTCACTTCACAGGGTTTAATTATGCGGCTCACTGTGCGAGAGAGAAAGTATTTGGGTGACAAATGTTAAGGTCTATAGAAGAATGAAAGACGTTAACCTTTCATAGAAGAGTTATTCATCTTTGTCAATAGACTAAACGGATTTCAAGAGAGTTATTATTGAAGGCCACATTAAACACTCTGCTATCTGAGTAAATCGCCTCTACGGGAACTAGAACATGCACAAGTTGAACCGCACTAAGCAACCGTCACTGACGGGAAGGAATGCTGTACAGTCTTCGGTTTTGTAAGGATTCAATGATATTGAAAAAACAATAGGGGTACTAAGTTTGCGGATCGTAGCTTTGGTTAACTTTAAACAGGTATTTTCTAACTGTCTTTACTATAAATATTTATTGTATCTTAGAGCTTAGAGTCAAATTATCATTTTACTGAAATTGGTTTATACCTGGGGTTTATCACAAAATGCTTATCTGATGTAGTTGAAATGACTTGATCAAACATTGAGTGGGTGTGTGCAGCCAAGTGCAATCGTGAAACCAGTCAAAATACTCCTGTGAGGAGTTGAAGCATTCTTCTTTGATGGGATAGATTATATAAATTGGTCATGAACAAACAAGCAACAATGATATTACAATATTCAACTTGAAAAGGAATGAGTCTTGTTTCATTTTCAATTTCACTGGTTTCTATTACCAGTAACCATAGCTGCAATCACAACACAGTATTATTGAACATTCACTCTAAATGCACCGTACCTAAGGTGGCGGAGGGAAATGTCGCTCTCAGTGAGATACTTTAAAACTTGCATAAGTATGTAAGGTAAGTATGTACTTTAATTTCATAACTTACTCCGTCTCTATTTGCACCATCAAAGAGCATATACGTGCAATAGAAGATTGACTAAAAACACTTAGAAAACTGTTAAATCATGTAAAAAATCATGTTTTTCTTCCGCCATCTTGGAATGTGGGTACCGATCGTTACCAGCATCACCTTAGGTACAGTGATTTTGTTCTGTAATAATTTTTTTTGGGCGGCGAAAATGGAATGGTCAAACAAATGTAAATTTTGAAATAACGCAATGAAATCAAACAGGGGCATTCGTTGTTCAACTATTCTAATGGATGTCATGAATAAAGAGTCAGTACTTACTCTAATTTCTTGGTTCCTCCCGATTAAAATGTTGTTATGTCAGTTACTTTTCTGTTGACATTGAAAGTAAAGGAAGTCAAAATGACGCATGCCTCAACGAATGTGTCTTTGAAACACTAAAGTAAGTAATAAAAGAAGAAAGGTCAAACTTATATTCTGAAAAATATGCCACATTGACAAAACTAGTTGTCAACTTGACAAAAGTCGTTGTCAATTTGACTAAACTCCTTGTCAATTTGACTAAACTCATTGTCAATTTGACTAAACTGGTTGTCAATTGACTTGATTTGTCGTCAAGTGAATATATTTGCTTAAGGGTCGTAACGACAGACTACTGGAAAAACCGAGTAGAGCTATTGAAGCAGATGAACAAGATCCAGTTATGATAAGTTCTACTAAAGAAAATTCTCCTCAACGGGGATCACCGAGTAGAGCATATTCAGTTACTCTTGTAATACTCCTAGCGTTACATTTGTAAATCTGAGGCTTCACTTTAACTGACTGACAAAGTTCTCTGTCACGGTCTACTGCTCGGCTTAATGTTAAAGAATCTTATTCATAACATTTTTCAGGGTTTGAATTGAATGAATCGGTGCTTTCATTTGCCCACGCCTATTTGCAGTACTATTCGGTCTTAAGAATGAGGTGTATAGAAACATGGCAGAACCGATCCAAACTCAACCCTTTATGCATGTCGAGCCGGGACCGATGTTTTCAGGGTACATAGCCCAAGCTTCTCGCTATACTGTCTATCAACAAAAATGCTAAGGAATATATGACTGACAACTTCTTTGTTCATCCATATATTCCTTAGCATTATTGTCATTCCAACTTCTAAAATGCCTCTCAAAGAAGTTAGCTATCAACAACTTGTCCAGTCGGCGAGTTTCCCCTACCCTCACATATATCAAATGTATTATATGTCTTCCCTAAACCAACTTGTTACAAACCTATATATATATATTGTTATCAAAACCAATCTGAATTCACAAATTTGACAACCTGGCCATCGCATAAAGAGAAGGCAATCAGTCTGATTCTCTTTGAACAACTTATTCAACCTCCACATTCAACAACTTGTTCAACCTCCACATTCAACAACTTGTTCAACCTCCACATTCAACAACTTGTTTAACCTCCACATTCAACAACTTGTTCAACCTCCACATTCGACAACTTGTTCATCCTCCACATTCAACAACTTGTTCAACCTCCACATTCAACAGCATGTTCAACCTTCACATTCAACAACTTGTTCAACCTCCACATGCAAGAACTTGTTTGACCTCCACATTCAACAACTTGTTCAACCTCCACATTCAACAACTCGTTCAACCTCCACATTCAACAACATGTTCAACCTCCACACTCAACAACTTGTTCAACCTCCACATTCAACAACATGTTAAACCTCCACATTCAACAACTTGTTCAACCTCCACATACAGCAACTTGTTCAACCTTCACATTCAACAACTTGTTTAACCTTCACATTCAACAACTTGTTTGACCTCCACATTCAACAACTTGTTCAACCTCCACATACAGCAACTTGTTCAACCTTCACATTCAACAACTTGTTCAACCTCCACATTCAACAACTTGTTTAACCTTCACATTCAACAACTTGTTTGACCTCCACATTCAACAACTTGTTCAACCTCCACATACAGCAACTTGTTCAACCTTCACATTCAACAACTTGTTCAACCTCCACATTCAACAACTTGGTCAATCTCCATATTCAACAACTCGTTCAACCTCCACATTCAACAACTTGTTTAACCTCCACATTCAACAACTTGTTCAACCTCCACATTCAACAACTTGTTCATCCTCCACATTCAACAACTTGTTCAACCTCCACATTCAACTACTTGTTCAACCTTCACATTCAACAACTTGTTCAACCTCCACATTCAACAACTTGTTCAACCTCCACATACAGCAACTTGTTCAACCTCCACATTCAACAACTTGTTCAACCTCCACATACAGCAACTTGTTTAACCTTCACATTCAACAACTTGTTTAACCTTCACATTCAACAACTTGTTTGACCTCCACATTCAACAACTTGTTCAACCTCCACATACAGCAACTTGTTCAACCTTCACATTCAACAACTTGTTCAACCTCCACATTCAACAACTTGGTCAATCTCCATATTCAACAAGTCGTTCAACCTCCACATTCAACAACTTGTTTCACCTTCACATTCAACAACTTGTTCAACCTCCACATTCAACAACTCGTTTAACCTCCACATTCAACAACTTGTTCAACCTCCACATACAGCAACTTGTTTAACCTTCACATTCAACAACTTGTTTAACCTTCATATTCAACAACTTGTTTGACTTTTACATTCAACAACTTTTTAAACCTCCACATTTAAAAACTTGTTCAACCTCCACATTCAACAACTCGTTCAACCTCCACATTCAACAACATGTTCAACCTCCACATTCAACAACTCGTTCAACCTCCACATTCAACAACATGTTCAACCTCCACACTCAACAACTTGTTCAACCTCCACATTCAACAACATGTTCAACCTTCCCTTTCAACAACTTGTTCAACCTCCACATACAGCAACTTGTTCAACCTTCACATTCAACAACTTGTTCAACCTCCACATTCAACAACTTGTTTAACCTTCACATTCAACAACTTGTTTGACCTCCACATTCAACAACTTGTTCAACCTCCACATACAGCAACTTGTTCAACCTTCACATTCAACAACTTGTTCAACCTCCACATTCAACAACTTGGTCAATCTCCATATTCAAGAACTCGTTCAACCTCCACATTCAACAACTTGTTTAACCTCCACATTCAACAACTTGTTCAACCTCCACATTCAACAACTTGTTCATCCTCCACATTCAACAACTTGTTCAACCTCCACATTCAACAACTTGTTCAACCTTCACATTCAACAACTTGTTCAACCTCCACATTCAACAACTTGTTCAACCTCCACATACAGCAACTTGTTCAACCTTCACATTCAACAACTTGTTCAACCTCCACATTCAACAACTTGTTTAACCTTCACATTCAACAACTTGTTCAACCTCCACATTCAACAACTTGTTCAACCTCCACATACAGCAACTTGTTCAACCTCCACATTCAACAACTTGTTCAACCTCCACATACAGCAACTTGTTCAACCTTCACATTCAACAACTTGTTCAACCTCCACATTCAACAACTTGTTTAACCTTCACATTCAACAACTTGTTTGACCTCCACATTCAACAACTTGTTCAACCTCCACATACAGCAACTTGTTCAACCTTCACATTCAACAACTTGTTCAACCTCCACATTCAACAACTTGGTCAATCTCCATATTCAAGAACTCGTTCAACCTCCACATTCAACAACTTGTTTAACCTCCACATTCAACAACTTGTTCAACCTCCACATTCAACAACTTGTTCATCCTCCACATTCAACAACTTGTTCAACCTCCACATTCAACAACTTGTTCAACCTTCACATTCAACAACTTGTTCAACCTCCACATTCAACAACTTGTTCAACCTCCACATACAGCAACTTGTTCAACTTCCACATTCAACAACTTGTTCAACCTCCACATACAGCAACTTGTTTAACCTTCACATTCAACAACTTGTTTAACCTTCACATTCAACAACTTGTTTGACCTCCACATTCAACAACTTGTTCAACCTCCACATACAGCAACTTGTTCAACCTTCACATTCAACAACTTGTTCAACCTCCACATTCAACAACTTGGTCAATCTCCATATTCAACAAGTCGTTCAACCTCCACATTCAACAACTTGTTTCACCTTCACATTCAACAACTTGTTCAACCTCCACATTCAACAACTCGTTTAACCTCCACATTCAACAACTTGTTCAACCTCCACATACAGCAACTTGTTTAACCTTCACATTCAACAACTTGTTTAACCTTCACATTCAACAACTTGTTTGACTTTTACATTCAACAACTTTTTAAACCTCCACATTTAAAAACTTGTTCAACCTCCACATTCAACAACTCGTTCAACCTCCACATTCAACAACTTGTTCAACCTCCACATTCAACAACTTATTCAACCTCCACATTCAACAAATTGTTTAACATTTACATTCAACAACTTGTTCAACCTCCACATTCAACAGCTCGTTTAACCTCCGCATTCAACAACTTGTTCAACCTCCACATACAGCAACTTGTTTGACCTTTACATTCAACAACTTTTTAAACCTCCACATTCAACAACTTGTTCAACCTCCACATTCAACAACTTGTTCAACCTCCCCTTTCAACAACTTGTTCAACCTCCACATTCAACAACTTGTTCAACCTCCACATACAGCAACTTGTTTAACCTTCACATTCAACAACTTGTTTAACCTTCAAATTCAACAACTTGTTTGACCTCCACATTCAACAACTTGTTCAACCTCCACATACAGCAAATTGTTCAACCTTCACATTCAACAACTTGTTCAACCTCCACATTCAACAACTTGGTCAATCTCCATATTCAACAACTCGTTCAACCTCCACATTCAACAACTTGTTTAACCTTCACATTCAACAACTTGTTCAACCTCCACATTCAACAACTCGTTTAACCTCCACATTCAACAACTAGTTCAACCCCCACATACAGCAACTTGTTTAACCTTCACATTCAACAACTTGTTTAACCTTCACATTCAACAACTTGTTTGACTTTACATTCAACAACTTGTTCAACCTCCACATTCAACAGCTCGTTTAACCTCCGCATTCAACAACTTGTTCAACCTCCACATACAGCAACTTGTTTGACCTTTACATTCAACAAGTTTTTAAACCTCCACATTCAACAACTTGTTCAACCTCCACATTCAACAACTTGTTCAACCTCCCCTTTCAACAACTTGTTCAACCTCCACATTCAACAACTTGTTCAACCTCCACATACAGCAACTTGTTTAACCTTCACATTCAACAACTTGTTTAACCTTCACATTCAACAACTTGTTTGACCTCCACATTCAACAACTTGTTCAACCTCCACATACAGCAACTTTTTCAACCTTCACATTCAACAACTTGTTCAACCTCCACATTCAACAACTTGGTCAATCTCCATATTCAACAACTCGTTCAACCTCCACATTCAACAACTTGTTTAACCTTCACATTCAACAACTTGTTCAACCTCCACATTCAACAACTCGTTTAACCTCCACATTCAACAACTAGTTCAACCCCCACATACAGCAACTTGTTTAACCTTCACATTCAACAACTTGTTTAACCTTCACATTCAACAACTTGTTTGACTTTTACATTCAACAACTTTTTAAACCTCCACATTTAAAAACTTGTTCAACCTCCACATTTAACAACTTGTTCAACCTCCACATTCAACAACTTGTTCAACCTCCACATTCAACAACTTATTCAACCTCCACATTCAACAAATTGTTTAACATTTACATTCAACAACTTGTTCAACCTCCACATTCAACAGCTCGTTTAACCTCCGCATTCAACAACTTGTTCAACCTCCACATACAGCAACTTGTTTGACCTTTACATTCAACAACTTTTTAAACCTCCACATTCAACAACTTGTTCAACCTCCACATTCAACAACTTGTTCAACCTCCCCTTTCAACAACTTGTTCAACCTCCACATTCAACAACTTGTTCAACCTCCCCTTTCAACAACTTGTTCAACCTCCACATTCAACAACTTGTTCAACCTCCACATACAGCACCTTGTTTAACCTTTACATTCAACAACTTGTTTAACCTTCACATTCAACAACTTGTTTGACCTCCACATTCAACAACTTGTTCAACCTCCACATACAGCAACTTGTTCAACCTTCACATTCAACAACTTGTTCAACTTCCACATTCAACAACTTGGTCAATCTCCATATTCAACAACTCGTTCAACCTCCACATTCAACAACTTGTTTAACCTTCACATTCAACAAATTGTTCAACCTCCCCTTTCAACAACTTGTTCAACCTCCACATTCAACAACTTGTTCAACCTTCACATTCAACAACTTGTTCAACCTCCACATTCAACAACTTATTCAACCTTAACATTCAACAACTTGTTTAACATTTACATTCAACAACTTGTTCAACCTCCACATTCAACAACTTGTTCAACCTCCACATACAGCAACTTGTTTGACCTTTACATTCAACAACTTTTTAAATCTCCACATTCAATAACTTGTTCAACCTCCACATTTAAAAACTTGTTCAACCTCCACATTCAACAACTTGTTCAACCTCCACATTCAACAACTTATTCAACCTTAACATTCATCAACTCATTCAACCTCCACATTCAACAACTTGTTCAACCTCCACATTCAACAACTTATTCAACCTTAACATTCATCAACTCATTCAACCTCCACATTCAACAACTTGTTCAACCTCCACATTCAACAACTTGTTCAACCTCCACATTCAACAACTTATTCAACCTTAACATTCATCAACTCATTCAACCTCCACATTCAATAACTTGTTCAACCTTCACATTCATTAACTTGTTCAACCTCCACATCAACAACTTGTTCAACCTACACATTCAACAACTCGTTCAACCTCCACATTCGACAAATAATTCATCTTTTATATTCATAGACTTGTTCAACCTTAAAATTCAGGCATTTTCAACTTTTAAGTTCAACAACATGGCTAAACTCTATGTTATATCGGTGAACTATTTCTGCTCAATTTAGTTGCAATACATTGTCTTTCAATTTGAACCATTTATTTTAATTTTCCTGACATCTCATTACGTTCCCCCTAAAACGTGCTACTGCCCCTTTAAACCTCATGTATGTAATTAAAAGGAATGCTGATTTTATGACTCAAACACAACCACAGATACAACCGGAGATTGTATATTTATATTACACATATGTTTCATAAAGGTAAATTTACTTTAAAGAAGAACATGTACATAAAATCGCGATGTTACATACACACTATATGTGATATAACTGTATTGTGTGAAAACAAGAACATCAACATAAAATTGAACTGCTAGAGTCGAACAACCACTAACATCGCATCCTTGATATAACAATCCTTCCCACAACGTAGCCCTAAATTTAAGACGTTGATAGCACAGTTAATGATACACTGTTGCCTTGTCCAGATGTCAACTATATTGAATTTCATAGACACAGTGTGCAACATATGAAAAAATAAATTTGAAAAATTTCTTATTGTTTTGAAGCATATAACAACTGCAGAAATTGAAGACTTTTTATTGTTCTCAAATATTTATTTTACAAGATATAAATCAACCACAGCAACTGTATTTATATAAACACAAAACATTACCATAATCCTAGTCTATAGACAGTCAATTAAAGATTGGGAAAAAAGGAGACCATTTCTTGAAGTCAAATGAAATTATTATTTCTTTTAGACATGACATTTTTAAACGTCAGTGTGTCCTTTAGAATATTAACAAAGTTTTTTACTTTAAGAATCTTATTTTTGAAAGTTGCAAACATAGATATGTCTTTTAGCTGAAATAAGAAACTGATTTCGTAATCGTTGGGTTACTTATAATTTCAGGTTATTTTGACTCATTTTTTTGAAAATCATTAAAATAATTATTCCTAACCTTCCCAATAAACATGACATAAACTATCATAACAGAATCTACATATGGTGTGATCAACAAGTTTCATTTTGTTTGTTCTTTTTGTGTGTGTAAATGGGTCCATTTCAAAATTTTAATTTATATTCATAATAGTTACACCTTTTATATTTTTCTTGTAGAAAGTAAATATCAGATCAAAAATGATATCTTGAAATACATTTCCCCTTCTCACGGACGATAGAGTGCTGTTAGATACCAACATATCATAGAATTTTCTCGAACCTTTCATTGGTGTCGTCCCGTCTTTATGTAAGACGTTGATATGGAAGTTGATAATAAAAGTCCATTCATATAGCCTATAGACCTCTCCACAAAGCAGTGCGTCATGCCGCTCTCAGTTACCTCCCTTTGGGTGGCGCTAGCATCGTCCGCCATTAAGCGGCTGCAATCTTACGTCGACGTTCTACGTGCTTACAGTTAACGTTGTTATTAATGATATGACTTCTAACCAATTAAAATGATCGTAAGCGGTCATGAACGGTTTGTGTCATCAAGTACCTTTTTTGAATTCATATATTATGTGAAAAGAATCCCCATGCACAGCTAAAAACCCGGCAGAGAGTCACTGTCACTGTTAAATTCTCCCTACTGCATCTATATATAGGTCTAATCATCTCCAAAGAGTTCCTATTATATTTTCTGATTTACGTCTAGCTTAGGTATCACTTACTGAATTTTACCAATTAGTAAGCGGTTTTTGACCGAGGTGAGTTTTAGTACAATGAATTGTCAAAATTAAAAAGAATAGATATATACTCTTAAAATTATACAGAAAGTATAGGTCTAAGCTTTATGTTTTAACATGTAACACTTACTCTTGTTCACAAGTTCGATAAGATAAATAAAACGTGTGCACCATACTGCCTTGTTTGTTAAAAAAAAAATTATTATTTTTAAAAACCCAACTTATATGCCTAAGGTAAACAATTTTATGGTTTTAATTCTCATAGATCTATGAAATATTCCTAAAATTAAAATAGAAAACAAGATTTCAATATCCTAAGCTTTGTCATTACAAATTATGTGTTGATACTCAAGAAATGCACACACACTCAAAACACGAAATAAGAGGAATTGTTTGGCCTATATATAATACTTAAATCCTATTTAATTTCTTTAGTATTACTTGTATACCTATTTAAGTTATGATGACTGATATCGTAAATGTGATATTTTCAGTATTTTGTTGTATCAATTGGACTACGAAACAGATAAAATATCGTAATACAACTCATCATGTCAAGACTCATTTAATTTAGAATGATGATTAAAACAAATTGAAATGTATGTATAATGTGTAATCGGTACGAATGTCACGCGATTATAAAACGTATTTAGAAAAATGTAATGAAATATTTTTTTTCTATCTTCGATGATACCACGATATCGGTTCCAAATTCAACCCCTGCAAGACATATATCTCCGACATGGAACTGTATAAATAAAATCATTACATCCTATCCAGTGATATATATAATGCCAATACCATGTCAACATGTTCCGAGTTAAAAGAAAACACTAAACTTGCTCTAACGTGTAATTTAAATCTTCAATGAGTAAATCAATCACAAAATCAAATTATCAAAAACAAAAAGAATTATCATTTATTACTTATATTTGAAAACACAGTTACACAGTGTAATGATGTCACACAATTCATGGCACAACAATGCTATGACGACAGAATGCTGGTGATCCTGGGATGACTGCAGACGAGTCTGTGTTTCAAATATGCCTATCATTTGCTAATTATAGATAAAGGATGATTTTATATCATCTTCTGGTATTTGCTACAGAGGTTTTAATCCTTACTGAAATATTGTAAATCAGAAGACCCATGGAAGCTATTTTTTATGTGTTTTGTTTTAATTTATCCGTACTCCAAAAATCAATAAACTAGTTTACATAATAACTTTAATGATCACTTTATATTAACTATTTGAGGAGCACTTTAGAAATTGGTAGTATAAGGAAAACAAGGAAATTCTACGTATGAACAACCCCTTTCTATTTTTTATGTATACATGTAGCAATGTTTCGAAAATTTAAATGTTTTCATGCTTTAAAAACCTTTGCCGCAACGTCGCCATTGTCGGAGAAGTTGCTCATCTTAGAATTTCCTTGTGATGAAATATGAATTTTTTTATATCCACAGTTCCATATTGTTTAATATTATAACTCAACATAGAAACCTGTTATTCTAAATTCATTTAGATTGCTTGTGATATTGCCTGCCTTGGATTAGAATGTTGGCAATTTGAATGACTTTTATTTAAAAGTAAACACTTAATTCCTTAAAATATTAAAGTTTTACACATATTGTACTTGAAAAAATATCAAGGAAAATTTACAACATTCAGGTAAATTCATTGACATCGAAATCCTAATTTGCTGAATTAATCCTATTCAAAGCTATAGGCCTACAGTAAATATTGATAGAATGTTATGATATAATCAAGTTTCCTTTAAAAAACGTATACGTAAGTCTAGAAAATCGAAAAATAAACCAGAAAAAACCCCAATCAGACAAGATAAAGTAACATAGTCAACTGAGTTAATTAATTAGATATCTAACGTCATGCATAGGCCCTATATTTCTGCACTTTAATATCGCCGACTTTAACATAAAACCGTAATTACCGGGTCATTTACATACATTGCCAAGCTTTGAAAAATCTTTACAGAAGTGTTTGATGCTGATGTGACATAAGGATATACTTTAAATGAATAATTAGGTGGAAAGGAAGTCGACGTTAGCTTATACCGCTTAAGTGGTGATTGGGTACGGTCTTTACGTGTATGCAACGTCAATGCGCAAATCCCGCAGCGTTGCAAATAACACTGACCAGTTAACTTTGCAGCCGCTTAATGGCTGCCACAAAATGGCTGCGCCCATGATATTCGCCGTGGAGAGGTCTATATAGACGCACATTGCATGCTCAAAGGTCGCCTGTGAGGCGTTCGAGGTTCAAATTCAGACTACCATCGTATCATACCAGGTACCTTATTACTGCTTGGTGGACAGAGGCACGCTTCGAACTAAGTCATTACCCAGGGTGTCACCACACGTTTCTCAAGTCATGCCTCAGTATGGAGTAGGGAATCAACCCTTTAAATCCCAAATTTTCCAGCAACGGGTTACCCATCCATCCAGCGAGCTGCGCCCGTTGTTGTCGAACTACACTGATAGCCGTGAACTGAGCATTGCACAGGACCACAGCCAAAACAAGTCTATCTCTTTCAATGATAAATCAGTATTTCCAAATAACTTTCACTGAAATGAGTTGTTTACCTAAGTTTTTATTATATTGGGCCCAAAAGTAGAAAGATTCCTGAAATTTACAACAATTTTTATGTCTTTAATACGCAGACCCCACTCTTTAATTACATCAATGTTATCACTCCAAAAATCTGAAAGACAATCTTTCTAGGGAGGTTATAAATTCAACCAGTCGGTAAGGTAAACTTTGGTTAATATGTACTAGTTTAAAGCAGCTGATCTTTTGACAACAGTAGGTATGTCAATACAAACTTCATTTTCTTCATGATTCATGATGTCTAATTAGAGTGTCATTAGCAGCATATTAACTGATTTGTCTTTTACTTTAAGCGTTATCTGTTTATTGGCCTAACAATACAAACTTTATTTTCTTCATAATCCATGATTGTCTTATCTATATTTATCTGACTCTGACATATTGTAGAAAGTGTTAAGAGTGTCATTAGGAGCACAAAGACTATCCTCTGGGTTGTCTTTAAGCGTTATCTGTTTATTGGCCTAACATTCATTTTTGATCATCATTAACAATACGTTTATTTTATCATTTTGTCTGATCGTACATCCGAGGATTTAAGCTACAAATAAGAACAAATATGGTGATAATGGTTCACCTTGCCTGCAGCCCCGTTCAGTCGAAAGGAAATCAGATGGTGGTATCAAAGTCAATATATTAATCCAGCGTAATCTCTGGCCCTAATCGAAAGTTTGAGAACACAAAATTACTGAAATCATTAGAAACTGGGTTCAAATCATTTTAGAATCATTGAAAGTAGGTTTTTCATATTTCTTTTCTTTGTTCCAAACATAATATCACTTTAGTAATCTTGTGTTTTCACTTAGAGTTCCACCTGCCATAAACCTGTCTGATTATCATGTATCAAAGAGTCAGAGAACTTTAGCCCTTTTTTTAGCTATATATGCACCTTAAATCTTACAAAGAGCATTCGATAAAGTAATTGGTCTCCAGTTTTTTAATTGAGATATATATATATATATATATATAGCTTTTGGATTACAGACGAAAACACTCTCTTCTTTGTTAGAATCATCTAATTTCTATGATGCTATAACATCTTTAATAAAAAAATAATCTTAAAACCAAGATTTTAAATTTGAAGAAATCTATAGGATATCCATCAATTCCAGGGCTCCTGTAATGTTTAATGAAACTTCATTTATGTCTATTTTCCTTTTCGATTGTTCCTTAAGTTCTTCCCCTAAGACGGGAAAATAGAGACTTTATTTTAGCCAATATGAATCGTTATAAACGTTGGTTTGCAATTGTTTTTCTTCACACCAACACAAGTTACACAACTTGCTCCACAACTTGCTCAAGCAGTATAGTGAGACAGATCGGATGAGCGTGTGAAGAAGCCGTTCCTTGTCATTTAGATCAGATCATGAATCCTAAAGGTGTTTATTGCTGACTACAATCTTGTCATTGAGAACCAGGTATCACTTGTCATGAAGCTGAATACGTAGTGGATGTATTATTAACCAATCAGCGCGCATGATTAACGAGGGGATTCCCCTAAAGAAAAGCGAACCCTAAACCGCTCTCTTCTCCCCATCTCAGCGGTAAAGCGTAGCTCAGCTCAATAATGAGCAGGCTTCTCAGCACGGGCCGAAGGCCATTTGTGTTGGGGACGGCGGGAGAGTTTCAATTGAACACTTGGTTGAGTCATTGAAAGACCTGCACAAGCAAGATCGTCCACTCGCCGCTAAGCTCTCAGTTCTCTGTCCTGAGCCTGTCAAGTCTTGAGCCTGTCTAGGTTCTTCTCGGCTTGTAGTTTGTCTGAATGCTGAGCTAGTGGAGATCTCCAGATGTTTAAATGAAGTGTGATGGTAAGTTTTATCTTCTATGTTATGATATAAACAACAAAAACCAAATCTTTTCTTGTTAGGTAAGCAAGAATATTTCCACTCCTTAAAGAGGTAGTTCTGTAGGTGTGTCAACTTTCGAGAGATCCGCCATTTTGTTCATTAAAAGATAATGATATATATGTGCAGCAATTTCACAATGGAGTAATGTTAAGATATATGTTTCGATCGATTATTCACAAAAGTACTATATTAATCAATTATTTTCCTTAATATTAAGCACATAGGAAGTCGATGAATAGACCATATAAGATTACCCATGATGCTTTGCGCATCCGCCATTACAGGGGTTACCGGTAGCAACAAGGCGTCAACAAGGCCCGTAAACCCAAAGATGGCGGATGTTGCACACGACACGCATCGTGACGTCATTCTAATAAGATATATTCTGATAAATTCAGGTCATATTGTAAGAAGGATTAGGGTAAACTAACAAGTACACTAGTATATATGCAATATCATATTACTCCTGAAGGTAGATTTACTTATTATGTTGATATACTGATAAGGAAACACGTGCAACTAAACGGGGCTGAATCATCATCTATTCATAACTTACATGCAACTTAGGTCCTCATTTTGTTTAATTAAATCAATTCCTCATTTAACATTGTTGTGAGATTTCAAGAAAAAGATTTCAACACAATCAAGTCTTAACTTACCTGTTTCAAATATAATTTCATTGATTTGCCTTTTACACATAACTTTAACATTAGTGACATGGAATTTTGCAAAAAACTTGAACATTCCATCCTGCTACATCAGCATATATGTCTCCACGTTATGCTACAACCTATCCCCTGATATCCTTCTATCGTATTCTGCTGTATCGCTATATATAGCAAGCCAAGAAAGTAATTTATTCAAATCTGTTAAAAGTGCTGACAAACGTTCTGTTGAAGAGTACTTCCATGAATAAAAACTCCCATAAATCCCTCTATACTCACAAATCACTCTTCCCATGCATATAAGCTCCCATATTTCTACTTTACTCACAAATCACTCTTTCCATGCATATAAGCTCCCATATTTCTACTTTACTCACAAATCCCCTTTCTATGCATATAAGCTCTCATATTTCTACTTTATATTCACAAATCTACTTTCTATGCACATAAGCTCCCATATTTCGACTTTACTCACAAATCCCCTTTCCATGCATATAAGCTCCCATATTTCTACTTTATACTCACAAATCCCCTTTCCATGCATATAAGCTCCCATATTTCTACTTTATATTCACAAATCCCCTTTCCATGCATATAAGCTCCCATATTTCTACTTTATACTCACAAATCCCCTTTCTATGCATATAAGCTCTCATATTTCTACTTTATATTCACAAATCTACTTTCTATGCACATAAGCTCCCATATTTCGACTTTACTCACAAATCCCCTTTCCATGCATATAAGCTCCCATATTTCTACTTTATATTCACAAATCCCCTTTCCATGCATATAAGCTCCCATATTTCTACTTGATACTCACAAATCCCCTTTCTATGCATATAAGCTCTCATATTTCTACTTTATATTCACAAATCTACTTTCTATGCACATAAGCTCCCATATTTCGACTTTACTCACAAATCCCCTTTCCATGCATATAAGCTCCCATATTTCTACTTTATATTCACAAATCCCCTTTCTATGCATATAAGGTCCCATATTTCTACTTTTTCCTCACAAATCCCCTTTCTATGCATATAAGCTCTCATAAATCACTCTTCCATGCATATATTTCGACTTTTCTTCGCATCGTATTCATAGAACTAGAACAGTTCATCTGCTGTAGAAAGAAGCAATGTGTAGATAAACGCTTCCGGTCTTTAAGAACATAACTTAAAACCGTCAGATTTAGCTCAAGAGAGAGAGAGAGAGAGAGAGAGAGAGAGAGAGAGAGAATGTATTTGGGCAACTGTAACCAATATGATTGCAGTTCAGTTTCAATTTCACTGATTGTATACAGTCACAACACAACATTATTGAACATTCTAAATGGGCTGTTGAAGACGTTTCTAAAATTCTATTTCATCAAAATTGAATCAAATTTGCTCTTATCGAATGCCTATACTCTAACTCTTTTGGATGAAATGTATTTTCACTGATCTCTCATATAGTAAAGGAAAGACTTAATTTAATACAGTTACCATTTTGTTCTTTACGGGAATAGCATTCTCACTAGTATACATTTAATGATAATTTCAACATCCCTTACACAACTGATTAACTTTATAATTATGAACAACACGATTTCCTTACTATGCCGGTGCCGTTACAATGCGGAATCATCAGATTTCAACTTATATAGTTTCATATCAAAATGTATTTTTTGTCGGCTTTGAAAATTTCATTTGTCAGTCTTTGAAGATTCTTCTTGATTTGGAGCACATGTCGGGAACAATGCTTGGAAAAGTTGCAAATACGTTGCAGATTTGACTTTTTATTCAAGTAATCGGAGCATCAGAGATGAGAGGGAACTCTTTATTGAGACAGTCAGTATAGGTTAAATTCAAAGTAAGTAACATAAATGCTTATACGTCATACTACATGAGAGACAGTGGACTAGCTAAGAAAGGTTGACTTTTTATTTAATATAAGTAATGGGAGTAACAGCGATCAGAGGCAACTCTTTTAACTTTGAGGTTTCCGTTTTCAACCCTGCCATATCTCTGCATTCTAAACATTTATTGTAACTGTGCACAGTTAGTATTTGTTAAATGCAAAGTAAGTAACACAAAATGTTGATAAGTCATATTACACGAGAGACAGCGGTCCAGCTAGCTCTACTCATGCAGTGTTTGTGGTCGCCGTGAGACAGGGTAAAACGTCGCAACAATCCGAATATGATTGGTGTTGCCTGAGATGATCGTGAATTTGAAAGCCTTTAGAATTACAGTGAAGCAATACATTCATTGATTTCAATGGCTAGGGAGTCGTGAAAACCACGCATAACGTTCCTTTACATTGCCTGTTAGCTCTGACAAGAACATGGCAATTTTGAGAAGGTCGACGTGACCCAACTGTTCAGCCACGGACAAAAGCATGACACAACCACGAGTAGGGAGTCAATGTTACACAAGTACTGGTGTATACCAATCATAGCTTCTAGCTACAGTGTCAGAATGATACTACCAGTTCTGCAAATCACCTTCACCTTTAAAAATCGTTCTGAAACTAACCAAGGACTTTGGAGCTTTCATGCCCAACAGAGAAGCTTATATTCAGGGTTTGGAAATAAATAAGAGTTGACAAGGGACGTTCCAAATTTGATTCAGGGAGACAGTGCCTGCTACATAATCAATTCTTCCTGAAGTTAATATCTATATGTTTCTAAACGTTGATTATGTATGCCAAATGGATACTAGGCATAATTGATGTACATAATATTGATTGAACAAATGGTTCGAAGATTATGTCCCATGAACAAAAGCTTTTTCCTAGTCAGACAAAGCGACAACTTTAACCATGGCTCTCTGGGATAACTGATCGTTGACCACTGCCTGTACTTGATACATCAGACATGGCTCGAGATCCGCTAACCTGAAGCTTCAGTGATATGTCTTTGACTTTTTATTTTATGTCAGGTCTTATATGCCAATTGAGACCATTTTGTTTTTGTACATGAATATGATAATGAAGTTTGAGATATGTATTTTAAAATGGAATTATCATAGATTTATAAAGTTGGTATTTATGAAAAAGTATGTACTGATAAACCTTCAATAACAACCAATGAGAGGAATCATAATACACTGTAGTACACTGCAGGGGTTGGGTTCTCTGAGCAATCTTCGCTCTCATGGTTTCAAACAACAGGCAAGAATGTTTTAGTCAAAGCAAAGTGAATTCCCGTTTGTGCCCGTTTTTTTGACAGCAAGCACAAGGCCTCTCGTCTTTTGTTTTCATTCTCTCATCTCCCGACTCTAGTCTCTCTTCCCTATTCTCTGATCTCCCATCTCTCGTCTCTCGTCTCTCGTCTCCCATCTCTCGTCTCTCGTCTCTAATTTCTCGTCTCTCGTCTCTCGTCTCTCATCTCTCGTCTCTCGTCTCTAATTTCTCGTCTCTCGTCTCTAATTTCTCGTCTCTCTTCTCTCTTCTCTAATTTCTCGTCTCTCGTCTCTAATCTCCAATCTCTCGTCTCTCGTCTCTAATTTCTCTTCTCTCTTCTCTCTTCTCTAATTTCTCGTCTCTCGTCTCTAATCTCCAATCTCTCGTCCCTCGTCTCTCTTCCCTATTCTCTGATCTCCAATTTCTCGTCTCTCGTCTCTAATTTCTCTTCTCTCGTCTCTAATTTCTCTTCTCTCTTCTCTCTTCTCTCTTCTCTCTTCTCTCGTCTCTCGTCTCTAATTTCTCGTCTCTCTTCTCTCTTCTCTCTTCTCTCTTCTCTCGTCTCTCGTCTCTCGTCTCCAGTCTCATGTCTCTCAGTTCCATTTTCGGGTCTGTCTAGTCAGGATATTCAGAGCTTCAACCAAGATCTTAAGATGATTAGATAAAGAGTTGGGATATGTTTGGTAAAGTTGCATATTCATTTTTAAACAGTAGAATTTGGGTTTCATAATCATCTAACACTGCAAACATCTGTATTATGCAGTTATTGAAGCTGTGTTAATCAAAGCCTCGAAAGACTGACAATGCACATTTGGTAGTTACCATAGATACTGAATTCAAATATATCTATCGTTCCTACCCGATACAATAAAATTATGGAATGCACTTAGTCCCGAAATTCAACACATTGATACTTTATCCGAATTCAAAAAGATGTTAGCCGCGGATGAAATTAGGACAATATTCTTTGATCTTAACTATGGATCACGAAAATGTCAGATTGTCCATTCTCGCCTACGAATCTGTTGTAGTGATCTAAATGGAGACCTATTTAACAGACATATCATTGATAGCCCATCGTGTTCATGTGGTCACCCAATAGAAAATGCTTTACACTATTTCTTCACATGCAATAAATACACGAAACTAAGGCAAAACTTATATTTTTACTCAAAGGGAATTACTATCAACACGGTATTACAGGGATGTTCATGGCTTACAAGCAATGATTTACAAACATTACTGCAATCTATCCACTATTACATAATGAAATCTGACCGATTTGACCTTTCATAAGTCTAGATAGTGACTGCAAGCAAAAACGAATTAATATCTATGCATTACCACTAAGATACTGGACTCGTACATGAATATGTTACCATCTGTATTTATTAATACGCTACTGTAATATGTATAAAGGAGCAGCCTTAAAATAAGCTCCTCGGAATCCTTTTATGAATGTACTGTTTTTCTTTCATGAATAAAATATGTTTAAATCATATCTGCTGTGTAACCATTTTTAGATAGAACAACCAAAAAGGTGTATTTTTCAACATCCTTATTTATTCTAGAAAAAAACAATAATATTTGAACATATCATATAATAGATAGACATGTTTATGCTAATTAATCTTCTAGGAAATCCTTACTTTATGATAAAACTCTGATTACGCAGTCAATTACAACAAAGGCACAAACAGCCTAATATGTAGTTGTCACTATGAACGTGCAACTTCCTTACACAATTAACATAGAAATGTTATAAATTGTTAAATGTACAAATCTAATTTGATGATCAAAGGGTTTAAATTAAACACTCATTGTTTGTTCTTTCACATGTGAGTTTACGTTGATAATTTCTGTTAAGTTGGAGATGAAATCCTAATGATGATATCAATTTATACAAATATATTCTTGGTCTTCCTGAATTAGAAATATTCTCACTTTCTACTGTACACCAATCTAAAGATGTCCATTAAAGTCACGTTACTTATATTTGGTCTAAGTTATCCCTTTACGTAAGTGGTAGGATTGGACAGAACGAGCCTTGGAATATACACTACATAAATATATATAACTGGTTTAGTCTGTAGTCGAATCTAGCTTATTGGTCATTGTTGACATGCATTTGTGATTATCAAAATTTTAATGTATAACATTCTTTACAAACATTTGCAAGATGTTTATTTTCTTTAAACACATAAACTCACTTTGTTTATAAAAGAAATGTTTCTACATGACGTTAAGCGCTTTTGGAAATAATAATGTTAATTTGGCTTCGAAATTTCGAGATCTGTTGTGCAGTTATAGTGTCATATTTAGCCTGTTATGTATATGGATGTATACTCGCTTCTCTAGCTCGAGGTACTAATTCCTAAATAATATGAAACTCACACAATAGTTTTACTAATTTTATTACAAAAACATTTAAAGCAAATTACATCAACAATTTACAATCAATCCATTTCTCCGTTCGTCCCCTAGAATTCACTGGCTTACCTATTCTATACTCCTTTTAACCTAACCGTAACGTACCCTTCCCTTGACTATAATTTCTACCTAGCCCCTTTACTGTCTATGTCCTATTATACGATACCCATACGGTTCCCTCTGCTGGCTCCAGCCCCCAAGGTCAGCCGGCCGATGTAACTAGCCCGTCGCCTTCCTTCTGGTCTACAGTTCCTAGGTCATCTCGGCCTCCCAGATCGAATTCCCCCTCTAAGCTCAAAACCCTGTCCTTTATTGTGCCTGACCAATTCATTATTTTAAAGGGGTGTTTTTCACTTTACCCCCACTGAATGTGGAATCGCCGTTACTTTTGTCATCGCTACAAATTTGTTCATAATCTGCGATAATAGAGGCAGCTGACCGATAACGTTTGACTACGTGACTTAAAACCCTCGAAAACCCGACTATCTGTCTCCGTAACCACTTGAAGCCGGAACCAATGTCCTCTTTTGACGATAATGCTTCCCCACATCTGCTCCCCAAAGCACGAAGTATCAAAATTATCAGATAAACGCAGGATGGCCGGACACCAATGGAGTGAGTGTCTCATGTCAATTTCTGATAACGATGTTGACTATCATAAAAATACATTAAAGACTGAAATTGGTAAGGCTTTGTACATTATTTCACTTTCTGAAATAATTCTAAACTTTTCTTATAATATCTCTACATAACAATAGCTTTGGTTATGTTTGGTATCAGAAATTTGCTTGTCTTACTACGTCCTTCTTATCCGAGTTTGTGAGTCGACTTAACTGTTGTCATGAGCAGACCTGCAAAGTTACCTTCAAATATAATGCTTATCTTTACGTCAAACTGTCCGTTTCAAAGGAATTATGCTCAGAGAACTTTATTTAACGTTATTTTGAGAAACTTTACCATTGTTACATCAATAGAAGTACAAGGCTGCGTTGAAGGCTAACATATTGAGGATGGATACCATTTGCTTATTGTTCATTGCTCAATTCCCCCAACTCCACTCTAAATATGTACCTGAAATTTGTTGTACAAATACAAAAAAATGATAAATTTGAATTCTTAATTTTGATATCAGATTGTGAACTTATTGATTTCTTGGCAGGATTTGTTTATCATACAATGTACCAACAACAACAACAAATTGTTTTAAGTAGTGTATACATAAGAGATCACTTTATTATTACAAGTACAAGCAGCGAACTAAAATGGGAAACTATGGTTGAAAAATATTGTTACATTTTACCGCATTTTACCGCGTTTTATCCCAATTTATGCCAGTTCTAACATCTTACAGCGTTTATTACACCTTACGTCGAAACAAACCTCGCTTATTCCACTATCCTGAAGGGATTTTATGACACTTGACTCCACACTGGGTAATCAGCAGGATGTGAGATTGATAGGTTAATAGAGACGATATAGAGGACAGAAGAATCTGAGCATTAGCTGGTGTACAACTTTGATAGACATCAGATAACACAATCCATTGTGTGTGATTTGTAGATGTATTATAGATGAAATACACAACACAGGTAAGTATAATTTAAAATAAATGAACAAAACGAGCTTTGACATCACCACAGACATTTTGAAATATCTCAATATGAAGCACCATCAAATTTCAAATAATTGTACTTAAAGTATCAAACATAGTTTTCTTATGATTCTTTACTGAGTTTTCTTCAATCGAAATTCATACCGGTAGTTAGGGGATAAATCCATTCTGTTTTTTATTTTGGGGTTGTATGTCGTGCATTCTTTAACCCTAAATATAATTTCAAACCGAGCTTGCTAACATGACTAATTAGTAAATAAAAGTACCGAGGGTACAGAAGCTCACCTTAAAATGAATGATGTGGTAATATGGTTTAATTGTGTAACCATCTTTTATATGATAATTGATTATGGCTGCCATCATGATTTTTTATCTTTTAAAATGCTATTCTTCTGTTGGAAACCACTAGAGCTTGAACAAACATTAATACAAGAATGATATAATCATGATTTGTTAACAAGCAGTAGGTTTTTGTATAACTTTTTTTGTATATCTATGGCTGAATTGGTGATCATCAACGACTTTTTAATCTTCAAAATGCTACTTTTATGTGGGCATCTGTATTAATTTCATTATGATATCTTGATTGGTTAAGGAGTATTCCTTTAGTCACACTCTCAACTTCCAAAGAACTAAAAAGATGATGCACATAAACATTTGGAATATATCCCTCGGACACATATCACAAATTCAGCTAATGATAAGTCCAATTGCCAAAGTAAACTGTCCAGGTCAATGTCTCATGTAATTCTAACTGAAGATTTATGAATATCTTAAATCTTGACATATGTTAGTGCAATCTGATTGGTCAGAATAGGCTAGCAACATGGGGGTTTATGCTAATTACTAGATATGATGACCTATGATGACCTCTTGCACCTGCATGTAGCTTATGTAACTTATCCTCTTATGTAAGATACTGTTATTCCAAATAGTGAGTGTCCTCCCCTCATTTCAATATGCAATACGAGAGCTGCAGGAAAGGGGCTGGAAGGATAGGAGGGGAAAGGGGAGGGGGGGGGGGGGGGGGGGGGGGGGGGAGGAGGGAAAGGGGGGATAGAAGGGGTGGGGAAAAGAGAGGTTTGCAATGGAAATAATCTGGAGGTCAACTCAGTAATATGTTTATTGAAGTATCTTAACTAACAGAGAGAATTGGTGAGAAAGACTTTGTAAAAAAAGAATTGTTCAGACAGCTGTTCAATTAGTTTTGAAGATGAATATTAAATGATATCTTTTATTAGCATGACAAACAAAATAAAAGATAATTTGTTATTCATTAACCCAAATTTTCAATTTGGAATAAATTAATTGTATGGGAACAAAGGAGTAAAAAACCTAACAGTTAGTGTAGGGAGTGAACAAATTTAATCATTTTAAATGCTTTTGAAAAGGATTTGTTTGAATTGAATGATCATTATAAATATCTAGATAATCATTGTTCAGACCGTAATCAGATATAGATGATAAAAAAATGTATATTTATCCCTCACTGGCTATGTTATTTGCCATATATGAAGTGTCAGGAATTATGTAACCCACTGATGGAGTGAACAACTTTTATCATTTTTTTTATCAAATTTTTATTTGTAAAAAGTATTACTATTAATAGAATACAAGTATACTTTTCATAAAGACAATTTATATACTTTCCATAAAGTCCATTATGTTCTATTTATCAATTAGGTCAGGATTACTATGCAATATACAAGCAGGCAGGGCTGCTAGCCCCAGATCCTTAAGGAGAGTGTAGCAATTTGTGTATTTGGCTTTGTGTACGTATATTTGGAGAAGCATCCTAGTGTGCTGAGCATGTAAACCTGAACTCTGGCTAAGCCCTTATGTGTTGTATTAAAAGACTTGACGAGAGAGAACATGAATTGTTGTGAAAAATATATATAATTTCACAAAATATAGTTAGCTTATGTCCTAAATTGATTTTGTGTCAAGAAGAACTTCTGTTAGATATAGAAATGGTACAAATATGAGTAAAACACAGGAACTGGAACCTGATGCAAAATAACTCTTTCCACATCAACTTATCATGTAGATTGCTAAACACAAAGCTTATTGTTGACAAGTTTTGTGTAAGTTGTTATTCTTAGAAAGAACATATCACTGTCATGAGAATACAAGTCTAACTGTTATTACATACACATGGCCATATAGCATAATGCTCTACCATATCAATTGGGTCAGGTTGATTATGCAACAGTCTAGCAGCTGAGACTGTGATGCTAGCATCCTGTATTGGGATGTGTATTAGAAAAGCATAGTGGACTCAACAGGAATATCTGAACTCTGGTTGACCCCTTTTGTGTGGTATTTAAAGGAATATAAGGGAGATACCATTGTTTAAAATTCAACATGATGTTTAATGTCATTGGGTTTTTGCAGCTAGTTGCCATAAATATTTTAAACAAATTAATTAATTATGTTTGTCTTTCATCTTAATGTTTTAGAAACACTTAAAAATATAGAACAACTTGCATGACAATTTTAAATATTCCATATTCAAGATAATATTATGATTAGTAAGTTCAAATTAGAGAATTTATATAGTGCGAGTGATCACTTGGTGAAAGCTTAAAATTGAGTAATATTAAATGATGTGTCATCTGCAGCTGAAAAGTCAATATGGCTGCTATCGAGGCCATCTTGGATTCTCAAAACTGAAACGTCTACCTTTGTGGGAGGAATCACTATAGGTATAACATACTACAATATGAAAATGATATCAAGATTGGTTTAGGAGAAGTAGTCATTTTCATGAAATCTAATTGAAAATTCAAAATGGCTGCCATGGCGGCCATCTTTGATTCTCAAAACTGAAACGTCTACCTTTCTGTGAGGAATCACCATAGTTATAACATACTACAATTTCAGAATGATATCTAGATTGGTTTAGAAAGAGTAATCTTTTCATGAAATCTAATTGAAAATTCAATATGGCTGCCATAGCGGCCATCTTGGATTCTCAAAACTGAAACGTCTACTTTTCTGTGAGGAATCACTATAGGTATAACATACTACAATATGAAAATGATATCTAGATTGGTTTAGGAGAAGTAGTCATTTTCATGAAATCTAATTGAAAATTCAATATGGCTGCCATGGCGGCCATATTGGATTCTCAAAACTGAAACGTCTACCTTTCTGTGAGGAATCACCATGGGTATAACATACTACAATTTCAGAATGATATCTGCATTCGTTAAGGAGGAGTAGTCTTTTTCGTGAAATCTAATTGAAAATTCAATATGGCTGCCATGGCGGCCATCTTGGATTCTCAAAACTGAAACGTCTACCTTTCTGTGAGGATTCACCATGGGTATAACATACTACAATTTCAGAATGATATCTGGATTCGTTTAGGAGGAGTAGTCTTTTTCCTGAAATCTAATTGAAAATTCAATATGGCTGCCATGGCGGCCATCTTGGATTCTCAAAACTGAAACGTCTACCTTTCTGTGAGGAATCACCATGGGTATAACATACTACAATTTCAGAATGATATCTGGATTCGTTTAGGAGGAGTAGTCTTTTTCCTGAAAGTTTACGGACGGACGGACGGACGGACGGACGGACAGACGGACGGACGACGGACGAAGCGCCATGACATAAGCTCACATTTACTTTGTAAAGGTGAGCTAAAAAAGGTGGAACTATTTTGACTTGCTCAAAAGCAATGTGATTAGGTCAAACCGGTGCAGACCGGTTCCATTCACTTGCAAAACATTGGTACAGTCCACTTACATAATGAACACACAACAATAAAAATGTCGTTACATACAGAAAAAACGTGTTTAGATAGACTTATCTATAATCTATTGAGCATATTATAAATATAAAACAGATTTCACTGTCGTCAAAATAACGACTTTTTACCTAAATACAAGCGTCGACCTGTCACCCCTTCAAGGGCGACAAGGACTGACCAAATCAAGGGACGTTACTCTGAAAATACTTGTTCTGTACGTGTCGGTTTCAAACTGTTTCAAACTTAATGGAAGCTGTCAAGAAAGTTATATTTTATGTCATGGTTGGAAACACTGTGACAGGAAAAGTGGTCACTTGTAAATTAGAGGTAGGGGAAGTGACAGCATTCTGCAAAATTAAGGAAAAAAGTCGCTTCCGTTCACTTGAATGAAAGCCGTGCGATCGTTGATTTTGTTGTACTGTGAGTGTGATTAATTTACATCGCGAAGCAGTAAGAAAAACACTATCAAACAAGTACCAAAAACCTGGTCAATCGATTAAAATTTTATAGGTGTCTCAAAATGTCGTCAAGTTTCTGATATTGAAATTTGAAGTGTCGTCGCCAACATGTTTATTGTTTACAAACAGAAAGTCGCTGAGTGCAGATTGTATACGCGTGCGCGGAGGAATGTGAAGCGGTCGTAAATAATTAGAGGTGATTAGAGTAGAGCCGTGCTATTCCGTACGGTCGGCTTATTCCGTACACCTCGATATTTTGCTTTGTAAAGTCTCTGGTTTGTTTTGAAAAGTGTAAAAAGCCAAAGCCAAAACAGTTTTGAAAAAATTCTTACTTTTTCAAGTTGTCGTTTTCTGTCAAAAATTTAATAAAAACGATGATTGGTTGAATGAGGTTGACCACACCCATTTTTTTACCCTGACCTTCATAGTTATTGTCATTCAAGGTCGTTCATTACTTTACGCTATTCGGGTCATTCCATAATCAATTAAAACTTTTATATAGAATAAAATTATTGAAATAACATGTATGGAACTTGATAAACAATCTAAAGTCATACCTGACTCAAAACACTGTATTTTAAAGACGAAATAAGACCTAACAAAAGTGTACGGAATAGCACGCAGTTGAATTTGCTGCTTTTGCAGGGTGCTTGTTATTCCGTACACCGATTTTCGGTTTAACCCTCTCAATGCCACCAAACAGAAAATGATTTTCACCCATAAAACTGTTTAAAACTTTCGTTTTTAAATGTTATTTCTAAGTGTGCCCCTTTGAATAAGTTTGATTTGCTTTACAACATACATTAATGACAGGATAGTATCAGTTTAAGAATTTTAAAAGGAAAATGCAAACTTTATAGCTTTTCCCTTGTTAGCCATTTCGTATCAAAACTTAAAGAAATCAGTTATGACATCTGATTTTGATTCTATTCGTGTATATTGTCACATTATGATGATTAAAATTTAATATATCTCATAAAAACCGCAAGAAATAGAGGTCAATAACCATCCGTTAGTCTGGGAGCATATTCAACATTTAATTGTTCCGCTACAAATAAAGAGTTGAAATTGTCAAAAGATGCAAAAAATGTTTCTCAGTTGCTTGTGATACATGGGGATTATGTTTGCAGACCGAAAAAAGGCAAACTTTTAGTAAGGATGGCTTTAATACCTTGTCATTGACGTTCTATGTTTACAGTAATCAAGAAAATGAGTTAAATCATCACTGTTAGTTTACTATATGATATAGTACATATGTCTTTGAGACAAAGTTGCTGTTTCGTCCGATATTTACAAACAAAAACATTGTTTCATGCATCTTCAAGATTCGTTTGGATCAATTACCTTTAACAATCTATGTATATTTAATAAAATTATCACATGTTTCGACATGTGTACGGAATAGGCAGCTTTCGTGTACGGAATTACCAGCCAAGTGTGCGGAATTTTCGAACAGTGATATATCTGATATATTCGTTGATACACTAAATAAATAAATCCCCCTGTTAATACTAAAAGGAGAATCTAATCTTTAGTTCATTCAGCTTCGTTAAATCAATTAATAGTAAGGTTTATATAATTTGCAATAGCGCCACGAGTGTTCTTTTCTTCGGGTGTACGGAAAACCACGGCTCTACTCTATCGGCGAAATAATTACTCCAAAATGTTTATGAGTAACCAATCAGAAGACAGTATTTTCAAACTAGTTTTCGTGTCATGTTAGAATAATACTTTATTGTTGTTTACAATATATTCTAAGTTTCTACATGACCTCATCAATGCGTTGCATCAGTGTTCAATCAGTATAGAAATAAATATTAAACCATGGTGATGACGTCACTCTACTGTGTTAAACAATAGTAAACCTCATCATTTTTTATGTATTTTTAAAATAAGTTCGATAAGGCTGCTCCAACTATCTGCTAAAATTTCATTTGGTTAAAATTTGCAATATACATGTATGCTAGTCGCAATATTCAAGGCGATTTAAAACTGAAAAAATTCAGATGTTCATTTCAACAAACATGGTAATGAAAAGAGAAACTGTTCATATTATCAGTGAACAAGCATGATGAGAGAGTAACACGTGCATGTTTATTTGTATCGTTGCAGGCCGTGTGAAGATCCCTGAAGTTCACTCCTCATGTGAAACATAGCTACATGTCCTGTGAAGATCTTCAGATGTTTACTAAGAGCTACAATATGTCCTGTGAAGATCTTCAGATGTTTACTAAGAGCTACAACATGACCTGTGAAGATCTTCAGATGTTTACTTACTTCTCAACATGACCTGTGAAAATCTTCAGATGGTAGCATTTCTAGGTAAGGTTATACTTACAATCGTATTACAGTGCTGTTGAATATATAGAATGTTAATAGAACTAGAGAAAGTAAAGCATTCGTCAATTGGAAACAAATGTGAGTTTCTAATTTATGCATTAGCTTGCAATGTTTTTACATCATAAATCTCTATTTTTCAAATCAGTTATCTAAATATTTATGTGATGCCTTGACAGTGTATGTCACTCTATCAAACAAAAAAGTTATCTTAAAGACAGAAGACGAATTTATTTAGCATAGATTTCAAATGAAATGAAGTTGCAAAGTACTAACATAAGACAATGAACTGATAAGACATCACTTTCCAAAAACAATTAAATGACTTTTAAATTGTTTCATATGGTTTGAATGGTTTGTACAAGTTAATAATCAAACATTTGGATACATAAGAGGTTAATTGAAGGTCATGTATTTGTACAAATCTTAAACAGAATATCAATCACTGTCATTAAGCGGGATCAGTGTTTGAGGTTTTTACTACATGTATGAAGTCCTATGAAGTCTGAACTATTTCATCTTTGGCGAATAGGACCATAGATGTGCTAATGATTCTAGAGCTGTTTTAGTGGAGGCATTTATAACATGAATTTAATATATTCATTTTTCAATAATGAAAAATAGTGGTACAAAACACCAGGCAAAGTGTTAATGTATGATATTATTTATCCCCTTTATCAATAACAACATGAATTGATCGAATGTTGATTGAAGGGTGAATCACACTAACACATCAAAGCGAGTGTTCAAATTTCAAAACATATTGTGAATGAATCACATAAACATTTTAGTACAGAATTTGATCTATTTTAGAGAACGATCGTCATAACATTCCAGCGATAAAGGCAGAATTAAACTACTTAATATTGAACACATAGTTAGCATGGGGTTGACTTAAGGCTATTATCTAATCGTTTCCATTGACTTTACAAAAGCATTTGAATAATATTAAATTATGATTTTGAAGCAACCATTGGATACATTCCGTCCACCGCCTGTCCATAATCATATCATTTCTGGAGCATAACTCCACATTGGATTGGATCAATCAGCTTCTTTAGATATGCCTTTTGCCATTTTCATTATAAAGATTTTAATATTTGTCAATTTCCACGAAAACAGAACTTATAATTTCAATTGATGATTTTGTCTTCTTACAAAAGAATTTGTACTCTGATTTATTAGAACCGATCGGCTATTTCATCTAGTTATGGCTCTTGTTATTGCTTTGGGGTCCAGAGACCCCAAAGTTATGTATCATTTGATATTGAAAACTAATGGCAGAAGGTTCTCTCTATAATACTCTTGGAAACTTCAAAGAGAAGTTTCAGCCAATGATATTTGTTTTAAGCATCTTCTGGTATTTCGACGACCAATGGACAGAGCTGTTGCAAATATATACCCACGTGACCATGTGGGTGGTACGAAATAATTGGCAAGCTTTAATTTGGAAACTGATTATTATAATAATGTTATGATGTAAAATATATCGTAAATTTTCAAAAATATATGAATGAGCGTTTACACCCTTAATAAATATAAATTTTGCATGTGCATGTGAGCTGTTTTGTAGTTATTCGGTGTATTGTTTTGCATTCCACATTCGGAAACGACATTCCATTTTTGTATCAACTAGGAATTCGGTTCCTTCAATTTTACGCTAACGCTAAATGTCCCGCCTTGTCAATGACTGATCGTTCACTCAATGCAATGATTTGTTTACGATTAAAGGTGTCTTTCGAAGCTAGTATCGACAGGGTCTAAAGTATGATAAATTATCATCCAAAACTGTGTTTAACAGGAGATATCGCTTTGATAGTTGTAATTTTTCAGAAGAAAGATTCATTGTACTTGAATCACTCCCACCATGTGAGGTGTTAGATATTTCTAAAGATGATGTGGTAACGTCTTTTGCTAAGATAAATTCACATAAAGCGTGTGGACCTGATAATTTGCTAGGTGTAGTTCTAAAAGAGTGCAGAGTGCAACTGGCTGATATTTTCCAAACGTTTTTTCAATTATCATTAAATTTCCATCATGTTCCCACTCTTTGGAAAACATCAAAATTATCCCATTGCCAAAAAGGAAAAACAAACCTCGGATATGTGTTATTTTTATCAACTTGTGTTGATATATTTGATATCAGAAGACACATGGGTGAGATTCTCTATATATTCTTAATGTCATCCTATAATATAATGAAAATTATGAACTTGTAGCTGAGATATTTTCTAAATGTTTTAGCAACTTTCGGCTGTAATACGATCAACACTCAATTAAGGAAAATTATTCTTGCAACATGTAATTAACCTGAGGTCAATGGGAAATTCGTCCGGTTTAAACTAAATTTGCGGGTATTGGAAAACAATGTATCCCGAAAAGTTTACTAGCGCAACAATTTCTCTATGAATTAATCACTGACTCTTGTATTAAACTCACCGTCAGCTATCTTTTAAACTTAAAGCAACATAGATTTGAATTACAGTATTAATGTTTAGAAATTTTATATCATAACAAATTATATCATAATTGAGATAGGAGACGTATCTATCATTGGGTGGAATTTAAGCGCAACGAACGAGATGTTGTACTATCAAAACAAAGAGCAAAAAATATGCGTCTCCGATTTGAACAATTTATTCAAGTAAAAGATCCCGTCCCCGTCCTCCCTAACCTAAATCTCCTGGTTCTATATAGTGATACATAACCGGGTGCCCCAAAGCTTGCCTTTTTAAAGGCTTTTCTTGTTTAAACTATGTTCGCAAGATGTGTTCTTTGTTGTTCACTTTACATGTTTGTGAGTTTAGAACCGATATGTTATCAAATGTCCTTACGTAAACATAAACAAGATTATTTTAGATTTATAAATATTACTCTAGTTAGATGTGTCACTTGTTGATACAATTTTCTGAGTGTATAGCGACGGACTGCAACTACAAACTATTGAGTGTTGGTTGAAAGTATAGGTATTGTATTCAATCAATGTGGTCAAAGATTCCTTTCCGGGTGTTATAGAATTATTTGGCATAACCTCAACAAGCATTAATTTCATTATCTTACCTTACAGTAAAATACTCGTTTTTGATTGGCTGATCATCGAATCGTTTTATCTTATATACCCCTCCAGTCTCACTTCTCACAGTGTATAAATTTCATGTACCCCGCTGCCATAGCAACAGCTCCTCTCCGAGAAGAGGTGTCGCATAACGTAAAGATGACGTTACCAAATGACACACGCAATGTGCAGAGTTTACGTAAGTTCGATCAGCTGTTTTCGTGATTATTAATTATAAATTTGTTTTGTCGTCATTCTATGTTTTTTTTCGAAACAAATTCCGCATAACATTATTTGCACATGCTATATAATTAAAAGCAAAAGGTTTTTAAGCATGTTTAGGCCAGAAGTTTTACGTAACACGATTCATAACATTTCAGTCGGATTGGCTGACGCCATTTTGATTACACTAAGGGTCAAGGCCGTCCTTACGGTGATGTCTCGTCCGTTCATGGCAGTCAAACTAAAATTTATGTATTTTTTCTGACATGACGGTAAGATAAATATGTTGTATGCTTCTCTCTCGGGTAATACGGTCTCTGGCAACATTTCTACAAAGATGGTACATCAGACCGTATTACCCTCGTGAGAAGCATACAACTTATATTTTCATTTTTTTTACGATTCTAGCAATAAATGAGTCCTGGTATGATGTTATCATATTCACAAACTTGATGCTGAAACGAAATGCAAATAATCTGATGACGGAAGCGAGAATCTGGTCAATATTGTAACCTTTGAAGATATGTATGAATTTCATAAAGTATATCGATACTATTTCATTGTTTTTGCCGAATATTATTTCTATCACATCGAGTGGAGTGAGAAAGTGATATAGCCACGAGTGAAAATTACACTTTCTCCCTTCACTTCACTTCACAATGAAAATATTGGTTATGTTTTCACTGCAGTGAAAATATGATTTTCTACTCCTTTTTTAGCTCACCTTTACAAAGTAAATGTGAGCTTATGTCATGGCGCTTCGTCCGTCGTCCGTCTGTCCGTCCGTCCGTCCGTCCGTCCGTCCGTCCGTCTGTCTGTCTGTCCGTCCGTCCGTAAACTTTCAGGAAAAAGACTACTCCTCCTAAACGAATCCAGATATCATTCTGAAATTGTAGTATGTTATACCCATGGTGATTCCTCACAGAAAGGTAGACGTTTCAGTTTTGAGAATCCAAGATGGCCGCCATGGCAGCCATATTGAATTTTCAATTAGATATCACGAAAAAGACTACTCCTCCTAAACAAATCCAGATATCATTCTGAAAATGTAGTATGTTATACCAATGGTGATTCCTCACAGAAAGGTAGACGTTTCAGTTTTGAGAATCCAAGATGGCCGCCATGGCAGCCATATTGAATTTTCAATTAGATTTCACGAAAAAGACTACTCCTCCTAAACAAATCCAGATATCATTCTGAAATTGTAGTATGATATACCCATGGTGATTCCTCACAGAAACGTAGACGTTTCAGTTTTGAGAATCCAAGATGGCCGCCATGGCAGCCATATTGAATTTTCAATTAGATTTCACGAAAAAGACTACTCCTCCTAAACAAATTCAGATATCATTCTGAAATTGTAGTATGTTATACCCATGGTGATTCCTCACAGAAAGGTAGATGTTTCAGTTTTGAGAATCCAAGATGGCTGCCATGGGAGCCATATTGAATTTTCAATTAGATTTCATGAAAAAGACTACTTCTCCTAAACCAATCTAGATATACTTTCTAAATTGTAGTATGTTATAGTGATTCTGCACAGAAAGGTAGACGTTTCAGTTTTGAGAATCCAAGATGGCCACAAAAGCAGCCATATTGACTTTTCAGCTGCAATGACACATCATTATTATTCAATTTTAAGCTTTCATCAAGTGATCACTTGCATCAAATAAATTCTCTAATTTGAACTTACTAATCATAATATTATCTTGAATATGGAATATTTAAGATTGTCATGCAAGTTGTTCTATATTTTTAAGTGTTTTTAAAAAAAAATTAAGATATAAGACAACCATAATTAATTAATTTGCTTAAAATCTTCATGGCAACTAGCTGCAAAAACCCAATCACATTAAACATCATGTTAAATTTTAAACAATGGTATCTCCCTTAAATTCCTTTAAATACCACACATTAGGGGTCAACCAGAGTTCAGATATGCCTGAAGAGTCCACAATGCTATTCTAATACACATCCCGATACAGGCTGCTAGCATCACAGTGTCAGCTGCTAGTCTGTTGCATAATCAACCTGACCCAATTGATATTGCAGAGCAATATGCTATATGGCCATGTGTATGCAATAAGAGTTATGGAAATTAGACTTGTAATCTCATGACAGTGATATGTTCTTTCTAAGAATAACAACTTACACAAAAGTTGTCATCAATAAGTTTTGTGTTTAGCAATCTTCATGATAAGTTGATGTGGAAAGAGTTATTTTGTATCAGGTTCCATTTCCTGTGTTAACTCATATTTGTACCATTTCTATATCTAACAGAAGTTCTTCTTGACACAAAATCAATTTAGGACATAAGCTAACTATGTTTTGTGAAATTATATATATTTTTCACAACAATGCATGTTCTCTCCCGTCAAGTTTTTAAATACCACACATAAGGGCTTAGCCAGAGTTCAGGTTTACATGCTCAGCACACTATTCTTCTCCAAATACACAAAGCCAAATCCACAAATTGCTACAATCTCCTTAAGGATCTGGGGCTAGCAGCCCTGCCTGCTTGTATGTTGCTTAGTTATCTTTACTTAATTGATAAAAACAACATAATGATGTATGGCAATTATTATGTCTAAGCAATGGACTTTATGGAAAGTATATAAATTGACTTTATGAAAAGTATACTTGTATTCTATTAATAATAATACTTTTTACAAATAACAATTTAAACAAGTCAAGAATCAGCTTTTGTGTACAACAATCTGCAAGATGAGTTAATATTAATAAGTCAAGAATCTGCTTTTATGTACAGTAATCTACATAAGCTATTGTAGAAAGAGGTAATTTGTATCAGGTTCCAGTTCCAATATCATATGTTTTATGAAAACCTGTAAAACTAAATGATAATTGTATCATGCTGAAGGGGCTCTGGGAACAACATGTCAACATAGAAGTCATTATTTTTCAATTAGATTTCAGGCCAAGTAATTCTTCTACTAAATCAATTAAGATATCATTCTGAAAAGTGAGTATTTTTTTATATAGTGATTCCTGACAAAGACGCATTCATTTTATTATCAAGAATCCAAGATGGTCAATATGTCATTTATATTGAATTTTCAATTGGATTTCATAAAATTCATTGAAAAAATACATTTACTGGTCAATCAAATGAATGTGTTTATATTTGTATTGATGCACTTGTTGTAATATTTATCAACATTATAAATACAGTTACAAAATTTTTTATGAATCATCTTTATCTGCGAACAGCCTGAACCATGAGTGTTTTAATGAACCCTTTTAAATAAAACATATAATGATATCAGTGGGTTACATAATTCCTGACACTTCATAAAAGGCCAAATAACATAGCCAGTGAGGGATCTGATTACGATCTGAATGATGATTATCTAGATAATTATTATGATCATTCAATTCAAACAAATCCTTTTCAAAAGCATTTAAAATGATTAAATTTGTTCACTCTCAACACTAACTGTTGTTTCCATGCAATTATTATTAAAATACTTCAATAAACATATTACTGAGTTGACCTCCAGATTATTTCTATAGCAAACCTCTCTTCTACCCCTTTCCTCTCCTGTCCTTCCATTGCAAACCTCTCTTCTACCCCCCACCCCTTCTATCCCCCCTTCCCCTCCTCCCCTTTCCTCTCATGTCCTTCCATTGCAAACCTCTGTTCTATCCCTCCTTTCCCCTCCTATCCTCCAGCCCCTCTCCTGCAACTCCCCTCTTAATATCTGTATTGCATACTGAATTAAGGGGAAGACACTCACATTATGGAATAACAGTAACTTACATAATAGGATAAGTTACATAAGCTACATGCAGGTGCAAGAGGTCATCACAGGTCATCATATCTAGTAATTAGCATAAACCCCCATGTGGCTAGCCTATTCTGACCAATCAGATTGCACTAACATATGTCAAGATTTAAGATATTCAGAAATCTTCAGTTAGATTCACATGAGACATTGACCTGGACAGTTTACTTTGGCAATTGGACTTATCACTAGCTGAATTTGTGATTTGTGTCAGAGGGATATATTCCAAATGTTTATGTGCATCTTTTTTTAGTTCTTTGGAAGTTGAGAGTGTGACTAATCTAACATTGGATTAACCAGTTTGTTGACTGTTGTGATTGTGTTTGAAAACTTTGGTCAGAGTACTGTACAAGTACTTTTAAGAAAGAATTCTTGAGATTTTCGGGACTATTTCTTGACTTCAAGAGTCACAAAACCTGTTATTATTGATTGACATTTAAATGAATACTCCTAAACCAATCAAGATAATGAAATTAATATGGATGCCCACATATAAGTAACATTTTGAAGATTAAAAAATACAAGATGGTCACCAATTCAGCCATAGATATACAAAAAAGTTATACAAAAACCTACTGCTTGTTAACAAATCATGATTTAATAACATTCTTGTATTAATGTTTGTTCGTGCTCTAATTTTTTCCAACAGAAGACTAGCATTTTAAAAGATACAAAAATCATGATGGCAGCCATAATCAATTATCATATAAAATATGGTTACACAATTAAACTATATTACCACATCATTCTTTTTAAGGTGAGCTTCTGTACCCTCGGTACTTTTATTTAAAATATGGATTATATTTTCACTATATTACACTATATTTCATTGCTAATTATATGTATTATTATATATATTTACAATAAATTGTAATATCATGTGACTATAGTTTCAAGATTTCAACATGATATTATATTCTTGTAATATTGTAAAGTTACCATGCTGGCAAATTACTGTCGATTTCTAAAACTGTGATCATGAGCACATATTACAAAAATAACATCAGTGATACAGAAGGTCATCGTGACCTGGGGTCAATCCCAGCATACATCAGAATAACCGATATACACGGAAGTAGAAACATACTGTCACACTGGTAGCTTTGCACTACTGTTATCAAGATATAACTCGTGTCTTTAACATAGTAGTAACTATTAGAACTATTTGGATCAATCACCTTCTTTAGATATGCCTTCACAATTTGTCGATTTCCATGAAAACAGAACTTATGATTTCGACTGATGATTTTGTCTTCTTACAAGAGAATATATATTCTGATTCATTTGGGACCGATGGAACGATGGGACTTCAACATGATATTATATTCCTGTAATATTTTGACGTTACCATGCTGGCAAATTACATCGATTTCTGAAAATGTGACCATGAGCACATATAACAAAAATAGCGAGTATTGTTGTCCATCAGTGATACAGGAAGGTCATCGTGACCTTGGGTCAATCCCAGCATACATCAGAATCATTGATATACACGGAAGTAGAAACATACTGTCAAACTGGTAGCTTTGTACTACTGTTATAAACATATCGCTCGTGTCTTTAACATAGTATGTCATGGACACTCACATAATACCATCTATATAATAAGTCAACAGGAATATTGCAAAGCTGTCTGTGTCAAACCTTTTGCATCCAGACATGCAACTATGTTGATAAAATATTCAAAGCATTCAATCCCCTATAGGTGGGAGACTGCACAGAAACAGATACTAGAATAAACTAGAATATACTAAACGATATTTGAATATACTAGAATATACTAGACGATACTAGACGATACTTGAATTCACAAGAAACTGAACAATGCCGCTCATTTCCTTACACTCAAAGTTTTATCATTTGAAATTGACAGAATGACATTGACTTGCTCCACTACACAACGCATGCTTTACAAACGTTCCTTACAAACTATCCTTAACCATACGAACATTTTGATAAGTGGTTGTCGATACGTTTTGTGTTTCACTATTAATATTTGAATATTTAAAACATTTTGGTTCTTTACCACGAGTTCATGTTAATCTAACGTAACATTTACCTGATGGAGTGAGTTATAGTAAGCGGATGTATTTATTGTTTATAGCATTGGATGTTACTTTGTCGTTGTCTTGCTATTTCTAAAAGTAAATTGACTAATTTGTGTTAAAATTCAGCTTTGATTATATGTCTTCTATCATAAATTAACGGTTTCTTAAAGAAGTATTCTCTTAGTCGTGAAACAGACTGAATCAGAATACTTTTTAATCACATATTTCTAAGTTCATACATTATTAGCCCGTTTTCACTAAACACTCCATCATATTAATCTTTGATATCGCTGTTTCATGTCATAGATCAATCAGCGTGTATAACGCAACTCAAACTCCAGAGGAAATATTTAGTTTATATTACTCACATGGACATGGTTATCAATAAGTGTATAGATATTTGTCATATATGGTTTATCAGTCAGGGATCACAGGGTACTGTTTTGTATGTGCATTGAATTTATTACAAAAAGAAAAAAACAGGCTGGTTAGCAAATGTTTAGTATAACATCGGTTTTTGAAATTCTAAATGTGCAGTAATAATGGCAGCTACGACATAGGTTAAAATATAAAAAATATCTGTGAGGGTTACATGAATATAAGCCTGGAGCGGCCTTAATATAAGCACCTCGGTGCTTGTTGGCCAATCCATTCATGTCTTTTCATGAATAAAATAAGTTTAAATCATATAAGCCTGTTGAAGTGTAAAGTAATAAAGTAACACTGAAAAAGGTCCAGGTAACGGGTCACGAGATCAAAAGTTATGACCTCATCTGAAAGTTCTTATCATAATTTGATATATCAGAGGTCTTCCTCCAACCAATCAAAAAGTGTGAGCAAGATTAAAGTTTGTTGGTCACTTAACGCGTTTTGAGGTAGTTGCTTATTCCAGCAGAGTTTTCAAGAATTTCTAGAAACCTCAAGCAAGGAATGATTGAAGGAAATAAACATCTTAAATCTTCCAATGTTCCATGTAAACATTCCCTGTAAGTCAAACATTGAATGTAGTTTGAATGTGTTCACTTTTATTCAAGTTAGTAATTAAACATTTGGATACATGAGGGGTAAAGTAAAGGTCATGTATTTGTATATATGTTTATACAGAGAATATCAATCACTGTAGATAAGCGTGAACAAGCTTTGAGTAATTTACCTACATCTTGATATCTTATTTAAAGTGTATTTGATCTTCTGCGATCAAGACCATAGATATATGCTTCTCTGCTTATGATTCTAAAACTATTTATTACATACATTTCATAAATGCTTATGACAGTTCATTTTTCTATGATGAGAAATAGTTGTACAAAACACCAGGCAAAGTGTACATGTACAATATTATTTATCATTCATATCACCAACCAACATAAATTGATCGAATGATCATTGAAGGGTGAATCACACTACCAAATTAAAGCAAAGATATAAACTTCAAAACATATTGTGAATGAATCGAGATTAACACTTCTAGTACAGAATGTGACCTTTTTCTAAGAGCACTCGTCATAACATTCCAGCATATTGGCAGAATTGGATTACTAATAATTAAAACATGTCTATTAATCAGTATGAGGTAGACTTAAGGCTCCTCTGTAATCGTTTCCACTGGTTTTACAAAAGCATCTAACTTATATTGAATCTTATTTTTATTCCACCATGGAATACAGTCCGTCCGCCCTCCAGTCCATAATAATTTCCTTTCGGAGCGTAACTCCAAAACTATTAGAACTACTTGGATCCATCAGCTTCTTCTGTGACTTTCACAATTTGTCGATTTCCATGAAAACAGAAGTTATAATTTCGGCTGATGATTTTGTGTTTTTACAACAGAAAATATATTCTGATTCATTCTGGGATCGATGGGACGATTGGACTGATGACTCTTGGAATCTAAACTCAGCTTTGATATATCTTCTATCATAAATGAAAGGTTTCTAAAAGAAGTATTCTCCGAGTCTTGACACAGAGTGAATAAGATACTTTTTATCACATATTCAGACATTATTAGCCCATTTTTCACTAAACATTCCATCAGGTTCAACTTTGATATCACTTTTTGATGTAATAGATCAGTCAGCGTGTATAACGCAACTCAAACTCCAGAGGAAATATTTAGTTTATGTTACTCACATGAATATGGTTATCAATAAGTGTATAAATATTTGTCATATGTGGTTTATCACTCAGGGATCAGAGGGTTTTGTTTTGTACGTGCAATGAATTTATTACAAAAAGAAAAACCAGGCTGGTTAGCAAATGTTCAGTATTACATTGGTTTTTGAAATTCTCAATATGCAATAAAAATGGCAGCTACGGCATAGATCAGAATATAATCAATGACTGTAAGGGTTACATGAATATTAGTCTGTTGAAGAGTAGAGTAATAAAGTGCCCCCGACGCAAAGGTCAAGATAAAACAATTATGACCTCTTCAGTTAAGGTCTTATGATGAATGCACATGCACATGTGAAATGAAGCTGACATGAAGCTACTGATTTGCAAACCTGAGATTTGTTTTCAGGACATTTGTATAACTTTGTAAAACGTTTCATTTTGATCCCATGTTTATCGGAAAATGTCAAGTTTATCAACCAGGGACATCGATTGATGGAGTGATCAGAGGTTGCCTCCAACTATACAGAACTATCAGTGACAGTGGTTAGTGGATATAGGTCTCTCCATATGATACATACATATACAGCCAACTACACAGAACTATCAGTGACAGGGGTTAGTGGATATAGGTCTCTCCATATGATACATACATATACAGCCAACTACACAGAACTATCAGTGACAGGGGTTAGTGGATATAGGTCTCTCCATATGACACATACATATACAACCAACTACACAGAACTATCAGTGACAGGGGTTAGTGAATATAGGTCTCTCCATATGACACATACATATACAACCAACTACACAGAACTATCAGTGACAGTGGTTAGTGGATATAGGTCTCTCCATGTGACACATACATATACAACCAACTACACAGAACTATCAGTGACAGGGGTTAGTGGATATAGGTCTCTCCATATGATACATACATATACAGCCAACTACACAGAACTATCAGTGACAGGGGTTAGTGGATATAGGTCTCTCCATGTGACACATACATATACAACCAACTACACAGAACTATCAGTGACAGTGGTTAGTGGATATAGGTCTCTCCATGTGACACATACATATACAACCAACTACACAGAACTATCAGTGGCAGTGGTTAGTGGATATAGGTCTCTCCATGTGACACATACATATACAACCAACTACACAGAACTATCAGTGACAGGGGTTAGTGGATATAGGTCTCTCCATATGATACATACATATACAGCCAACTACACAGAACTATCAGTGACAGGGGTTAGTGGATATAGGTCTCTCCATGTGACACATACATATACAACCAACTACACAGAACTATCAGTGACAGGGGTTAGTGGATATAGGTCTCTCCATATGATACATACATATACAGCCAACTACACAGAACTATCAGTGACAGGGGTTAGTGGATATAGGTCTCTCCATATGACACATACATATACAACCAACTACACAGAACTATCAGTGACAGTGGTTAGTGGATATAGGTCTCTCCATGTGACACATACATATACAACCAACTACACAGAACTATCAGTGACAGTGGTACGAGGATATAGGTCTCTCCATGTGATACATACATATACAACCAACTACACAGAACTATCAGTGACAGTGGTTAGTGGATATAGGTCTCTCCATATGACACATACATATACAGCCAACTACACAGAACTATCAGTGACAGGGGTTAGTGGATATAGGTCTCTCCATATGATACATACATATACAGCCAACTACACAGAACTATCAGTGACAGTGGTGAGTGGATATAGGTCTCTCCATATGACACATACACACAACAACTGACTGATCAGTAATGTTCTAACAATCAATTCTTTAATAAACCATTCAAGTCAATAATCGGACTGGTCAAAGTTAGCCTTCGTCAACAGGGAAATATTAACCCGGATTAGTTTCTGTTATTCATGTATATTTTCAAGAAATAAAAACACAAACCTCGACCAATGAATGAAAAACGCATAAAGGATAAACCTTTTGAATTTCAATGCTTAACGAGAAATATATAAACCTTTAAAGGGGCACCAGCACGTTTTAAGGGGGAAATTGTAAGGAAACTGAATCTATAAACTATATGAAGCAATAAGAAATTAAATATATAATGTTAAGATGGGATTTCTTTTCTGACACAAAATGAGTTAAAGGTGTTCACACAAAATGGCGGCCAATGGACTTTATGTAGATCTTTATAATTTGTTTTCTAACCATTCATGATTGATTTGTGTAGTGAGCTTTTTGACACTATCAAAATTTCTATTATCGGTGAAAAATTTAAAATATTGAATTTGCTATTGCCCCTTTAAACTCTCACGAATGTATATTCCTTAGGGTCTTTATCACACCAAAGCCGAAATATCTACTATGAATTTTAACATGCTTCTTTGAAATAAACGTTACTAAGAGAAAAGTATAAAATGCATTTATGAGTTTTGCTATATCAACATTCAAACAACGTATGTTTTGTTGGTATGAAGACAGGGTAATTTACACATTATGTCAACATTTCATGTAAGTTGACATTTATAAAAAGTGATTGAATGTGAGAACCTGAGTGGATGTTATAACTGAATGTTTTAAGAGCAAGGTTTTTCAACAAGTATGCATATACTTTGGAGAGAAACCGACATCATTCAAAAATGAATATCAACATATCTAATACTCTATTATTTACATGTTATATATTCTATCATAAATAATGTTGATTTTGTTTAGAAACTTTCGACTACAAGCTCGTCTGTATCCAACTATTTTACCTAATCATTGTATTAAATGTATCTATTTATAGCCTTATTAACAACCATACTTGTCTTTTTGTACACGAGTGCTCTTACTGTCAGTAGCAAATATTTGTACTTAAAAGTTTATTTTCAAAGAATAACCTTCTATATTTGAAATGTAAATTCACACAAAAATCTACCGATGAGAGAGAGAGTTAAATACATTGATAAAGCTTTGATCTATCGATTGATGGAGTGATCAGAGGTTGCCTCCAACTACACAGAACTATCAGTGACAGGGGTTAGTGAATATAGGTCACTCCATTTGACACATACATATACAACCAACTACACAGAACTATCAGTGACAGTGGTTAGTGGATATAGGTCTCTCCATATGACACACATAAGATCAGCTGACTGATAAATGAATGATGTATCAATTTAGAGTTTTGATAAACCATTCATGTTTATGACTGGACTGGTCAAAGTTTGCCTTCTTCTACAGGGAAATTGAATCAGACCTTGTTTCGATCATTCATGTATATTTGTGTTTATAAGTTAAAGTCTAGAACATATGATGCTACGATAGCCTTAGATTGATATTAAACACTCTAATAATGTTATACATATAATATCCAAGTACCTTAGCCTGTTTTGCCTTAATTTCCTTTTTATTATAATAATCTAACCACAGTCCTAAAACGTTCAACTGCTGGTGTTTTCTTAACTAATGTTACTCATTTCATGTTTTCAGTTTTCATTTAAGATCATTTGTTAAATTGTTCTTGAAAACCGTCACTATATACCAATATACACGATAACACACACAGTCTTCATATTTTCGGTTTTACTTAGAAACCTATCGGGGATTTCGTCTATTGTTTTGGAGGTCTCTTGTATTCCCGTAATAACCTCTAAGGAGGGTTTACATTGAGAAGTCAAGGCATTATATTCACATGTAAGACCTACTCGGGGGTTGGAAAGGTTTTATATTCATTTGTAAGACCTACTCGGGGGTTGGAAGGTTTTTATATTTCAAAGTCAAAGGGTTTTATATTCCTATGTGTAACCTAACCCCTAAGTCCACATTATCTTGAAAAAACTTACAATGCTTCCGATGTGCGGGATTCGAACCCTCAACCCTCTGAACCGTAAGCTAGCACTATAACCACTACTCTAACGGGCCAGTTAGAAGTGAAGGTTATGTTAAACAATTATTGATTGAAGATCAGATTTCGGTACAAAAAATCGGCCCTAAAGCATTAGGAAATCCAATTGCACTTTAATTCCAATTTTAATTGCATACAAACATTCAAAATGGATATTAACAGTGTTACACCTTTTCATTTGTGATAAATTTAAAGGATCCAAATACGGTGTCAACCACGTGACTTGTCGATTATCATTTGTAAAACCTTACACCTCGAAGAATGCTTTGCACGTGCATTATGTGCTATGTCAATATCAAAAAGTCGTCTGAACACAATGCTTTTTTTGAAGGAATTTCATTTTAATCTTTTATATTTAAAATTGAAGCAACAGTGTAAAGTAATGTAATCCAATAATAAATGTTAAAATTAACCGACGAACATGAATCCTTGATATTTGTTGTTTTGTTCTCAATTTTTATGATCAGTCTGAAAATATGATTACAAATACTACAATATGGACAAATGATTACGGGTTGTTAATAACGGCATCTAAGTTAGTTAAAACACTCGAACTCGGTTATGCTTGGGTTTTCAAAACCTTCGGAAAGAAAGCCTCGCGGGAAGTAAGACCTCAAGCTTCGCTTTCGGTCTTACTTTCCGCTCAGCTTTCTTTCCTCAGGTTTTGAAATCCCAAGCATAACCTCGTTCTCGTGTTTTAACCCTAACGTAGTATGGCTGTTATTATTGTCCGATGAGATGACCGCCAAATACATCAATGAGGGCTCAGAATAACCCTGCATAAATTGTATTCATGTTCAGCATCATTCACAAACCCCCACAATATTGAAGGAGCCACAATATTGAAGGTGATATGAATATGCTGACACAGCAGAAAGGGTCAGACTAAGGATCAAGAGGGTGTGTCTTATAACGGCTAGGCTGGTGAGAAGAGCGTGTGAATGTGTCCGTCCTTTGTGTGGATCATACCACGATTTCTAAAGGTCTTTCAAAGACTGCAAATCGATACTAAAAATATTTCACAGCTGTTCACTCTCCTTTAAGCTGACAAATTACAAATATTTACTTGTCTCTAAGCTCAGTAACTACGTATACCAATAAATTCACAGTCGTTCACTTGTCTCATAAACTACCAACATTTTAAAGCCGTTCGCTCTACTCTAAGCTCAGTAACTACTAACATTTCAAAGCCGTTCACTCTCCCTTATTCTTAGTAACTACCAGTATTTCAGTCGTTCACTCTCCCTTAATCGTAGTATCTGCAAACATTTTAAAGCCGTTCACTCTTCTCTAAGCTCAGTAACAACCAATATTTTAAAACCAATATTTCACAACGAAATAAATGGAAAATGAATTTGATTTTGGCTGAATATTTAAACCTCGACCATTAACCAGCTCTGTTGCTGAAAATTGCTGTCGATCTGTATGACACATACAAAGCAAACTGACTTTTTACATATTACAATTATTATCATGATTAAATACCACTTTAGGAAATTTCCCAGATCAAAATTTTCTCTCATGTTCCAATTCACAGTTCATATGTTATCAATTTACATTGCTATATCTCTTAAGTACTAAAGCGTTTTTAGTTGTATCATCGTTATCACCTGCAGTAGCTATTCGTTTTCGTTTATTTCATTTCAACTTTACTATTCTTATGTTGTGTTAATGTCTAAAACAGTTTATTAACAATGTAATTTATAAGACATAAATATCAGTTATAGATAATTAAATAAAATATAATAAATATTCCGTGCTCACGACTTAATAAATGTCTGCAACATGATATCATTATAATGGTTATCTCTTTATTTGAAACAAATACAGTCATAAGCTATGTCATTCATCCGGCTATCTCTATTCTATTATACAAATGGTAACAAAAACTTTTACACAAGGATAAAACTGTTACAAAATAAACCATAATAATCAACATGTACACGCAATTCGTATTTACATATATTACAGATTTGAAATAAGGTTTTTAGAAAATACTTGCACATGTTAACAATTCACATTTCACATGCTGACAATTCACATTTCACATGCTGACAATTTACATTTCACATGTTAACAATTTACATTTCACGTGTTATCAATTCACATTGCTATACCACTTAAGTATTAAAGCGGTTTTAGTTTGATCCTCGTTGTCACCTATAGTGGGTATTCATTTTCGTTTACAACATGAAATCATAACAATGGTTATCTCTTTATTTGAAACAAATACAGTCATTAGCTATGTAATTCATCGGGCTATCTTTATTGCAAAGTACAAATGGTAACAAAAAAAATAAAACTGTGACAAAAACAAGCAAAAAAGTCAATATGTACAGGCAGATCGTATTTATATAAAGTAATGATTTGAGATTTAGATAATGATTGCGCTTTTGAAATCGAAGCTTATCAAATAATTTATTCGATTTCACACTATTTATTGTCTCAATTGAAATTTCAAAAGTTGCAGTTAGGATTTATTTCAAATATATGAGTCTAAGACATGTAATTGACTATACATAAGATGAAACTGTTCAACTACAGCAAACGTATTACATGCATAAACATTAAGGACTCTATATAAGATACCCACGGCATTAAAACAATGGCGAACAATGGGACCGACGATGTGCCTTATTTGACGATAAACCGAGCTTAATGACGTCATTTCAGTTATTAGAACGTAACTTATCAAATGACGTCATATTGGTCAAGTCCATTGATCAAACTTGAGGGGGCATCTATTGTTCATCATGGCGTCTGTCGAATCGAAACCTAATCATATATCATTGACATAGAGAATAGATATTTTGTGCAAATATTTAATTGTATATGTTCAATAAATAAAATTCAAATTGATTGTTCAATCCATTTAATTTTGTTATTATCCTAGCGCCCACACCTATACATAATGATGGACTATTTATTGTCTCAATTGAAATTTCAAAGTCTCAAACAAAGTCTCATATTGTTTGAAAGTCTCCACAATAAGCGGAATTGTGATGTCCCCTGTTGTAGTCACATCCTCAGAGATTGAGGAGTTGTTGACCAGTTGAGTTGTTGAGAAGGTGATGAGTTGTTGACCACAGGAGCAGGTGCTTCAGCTCCTTGAGGGGGTTGTGGAAGCTACCTCAGCGATTGTCAAGTTGTTGACCACAGGAGCAGGTGCTTCAGCTCCTTGAGGGGGTTGTGGAAGCTACCTCAGCGATTGTCAAGTTGTTGACCACAGGAGCAAGTGCTTCAGCTCCTTGAGGGGGTTGTGGAAGCTACCTCAGCGATTGTCAAGTTGTTGACCACAGGAGCAGGTGCTTCAGCTCCTTGAGGGGGTTGTGGAAGCTACCTCAGCGATTGTCAAGTTGTTGACCACAGGAGCAGGTGCTTCAGCTCCTTGAGGGGGTTGTGGAAGCTACCTCAGAGATTGATGAGTTGTTGACCACAGGAGCAGGTGCTTCGGCTCCTTGAGGGGGTTATGGAACAACTTGGTTCTGGGTTCAAAATCAGGTGACGAGGAACAAGTCCATGTTACTTCTTTGAGAGGCATTTACGAATTATAATTGACAATACATCAGATGAAATTGTTCAACTCCAGCAAAAGTTTTACATGCAAGAAATATTTAGGACTTATTTTAGTGGTCTCGAAATGAAAGATCAGTCTGGTGGGGGTTCAAAATCAGGTGGCGAGTCACAAGTCTCATATTGTTTGAAAGTCTCAAAATAAGTGGAATTTTGATGTCTCCAGTTGTATCCGCATCCTTTCAATCTTTCTGCTGATCATGTCCAACAGCTACTGCAGAGATGAGGAGTTGTGGACCACAGGAGCAGGTGCTTCAGCTCCTTCAGGGGGTTGTGGAAGTGTGGCCATCAGGTCGTCCTTTAGCAGTCCGTCTGGAGCTGGAGCAGGTGCTGCCTCTGGCTAGTCTTGTTGTTGATCAGACACCCTGGGAGATAACATGTGTTGTTGAGTCGAGACTGTGACGTCACTGTGTTGATCAGACACCCTGGGATATAACATATGTTGTTGAGTCGAGACTGTGACGTCACTGTGTTGATCAGACACCCTGGGAGATACGTATGTTGTTGAATTGGGACTTTGACGTCACTGTGTTGATCAGATACCCTGGGAGATAACATATGTTGTTGAGTCGAGACTGTGACGTCACTGTGTTGATCAGATACCCTGGGAGATAACATATGTTGTTGAGTAGAGACTGTGACGTCACTGTGTTGATCAGACACCCTGGGAGATAACATATATTGTTGATTTGGGACTGTGACGTCACTGTGTTAATCAGACACCCTGGGAGATAATATATGTTGTTGAGTTTGGACTGTGACGTCACTGTATTGATCAGACATCCTGGGAGATAACATATGTTGTTGAGTTTGGACTGTGACGTCACTGTATTGATCAGATAACCTGGGAGATAACATATATTGTTGAGTTGGGACTGTGACGTCACTGTGTTGATCAGACACCCTGGGAGATAACATACGCTGTTGAGTTGGGACTGTGTCACCACTATTTTTAGGTTCGATGTAGCTTGCAGGTCTTGCTATGATGAGCGGACACTCGCTTGATGGAATACTCTTGGATTTGTCATCGATTTGTTCGCAACCGGACGAAACAGCTTGATCCTTTCGGGGCTTGTATACTTGAAATAGATGATCGTAGTTTTCTATACCAAGTGCTGGTTCCCAGTCAGGTGACGAATCACCAGGTTCCGGTGGTTTAAAGCACTCTGCTATAAGTGGAATGTTGATGACTTGATCAGTTGCGTGCACATCAGCTACTACAGAGAATGAGGAGTTGTTGACCACAGGAGCAGGTGCTGCAGCTCCTTGAGTGGGTTGTGGAAGGTGGTCCATCAGTTCCTCGTTGATCTCGATGTAGCTCGGCAGTGTATAGCTGCCGGGTCTGTCGAATTCATCAGAGCTTCGTTGTAGATCTTGTAGTAGTCTGTGTGAAGGAGGAGCAGCTGCCGCCTGGAGCTCGTCTTCCTGTTGATCAGCCACTGCAGCAGCCTGCAACTGGGGCTGGACTTGAAGGTTGTGTCCGGAGTCACTGAGTCGAGGTCTGGGATAGCTGGTTTGTCTGGTAGGTTGGGTCGGGCAAACACTTGGAGGAGTTGCTGACACTTCTTCGTCCAGTTGAACGTGTCCAGAAGCGGGAGCGGGTCGAGCATCCTGTAGAACAAAAGGAGTCCTCCTCCTCCACCTGACGGCTTCATTGACAAGGCCATGCATCCTGCAGGGGAAGATACTACCTGTATATCAATACTGGATGTGACTTTTTGTATTCATTTCATTAGGAAGGTATTATGTTATCGGCCTCTTACGTGACGTGTCGTTCGTTGGTCAACTATTATAATAGAAAATAAACCACTGTCTCTACAACAAGTAAACGAAAAGGCCTTTGAAATCTAATCACAGACCAATCCAACTTCCTATGGTTGAAAATCTAGACATGACTGTCTCTTCCTATCTCTTCTTTTTTTCAAGACATACGCCATCAAAAAGTACACCAATTATTGATTCTTAAATTACGATTCTCCACTAATTATAAACTTATTTACTTCTTACTTAAGTCTTGATCCTTAGGAAAGAGCTGTGATTGCTGTATTTGAAGCTGTTATTGATCACTTACCCTTTCAAACGTCGAGATGTGTAGAAGCCTACTGCAATGATGATGAGGACAACAACAGCCACGCCCCCTCCAACCCAGGACTGTACTGAGCTGTTTTTCTTGGTATAAAGACAGTAATTACCACATTATGTCAACATTGACAAGACGTGATTGAATGTGGGAACCTGAGTGGATGTTATGATTGAATGTTTTAAGAGCAAGGTTTTTCAATAAGTATGCATATGTTCCAGGAAGAAACCAGTAAAGAATAAATTGAATAAACATATTTAGTATCCACTTAATTACATGATACATATTCTATCTTGAAATATGTTGATTTGGTTTAGAAACTGTTTACTGTATGCTCGTCTGTAACCTCATCATTGTATTAAATGTATCTATTTAAAGCGGTATTCACAACCATATTTGTCATGTTACACATGAGTGCGTTAGTGTCACTAGCAAATATTAGTACTTACAAGTTTATTGTCGAAGAATAACCTTTAAAGGGGCATTAGCACGTTTTTAGGGGGAAGATAAGATGTTGTCATGAAAATTAAAATTAATGGTTCAAATTAAAAAAAGACAATTAATTGAAACTAAATGGAGCAGTAATAATTCAAATATATAGCGTTTATTTGCGATTCCCTTTTCTTACACAAAATGAATTAAAGGTGTTCACACAAAATGGCGGGCAATGAATTTTTTGTCAATCTTCATACATTGTCCCCTGACTATGATTGGGTTGTGTAATGAGATTTTTTAAATAATACATTTAATATTAACTTATAATTATTATCAATGAAATATCTAAAATTTAAAATTATCAAAAAACGTGCTAATGCCCCTTTAAAGGGGCAGTAGCACGTTTTTAGGGGAAATATAAGGGGATGTCAGGAAAACGTAAATAATTGGTTCCAATTAATAGACAATGTCTTGAAACTGAACGAAGCAGTAATAAATCAATAATTAATGTGAAGTTCTGTTACACAAAATGAATTAAAGGTGTTCACACATAATTTGCCGCCAGTGGACTATATGTAAATCTTTATAATTTGTTCTCTGACTATGGATGATTGGTTTGTGTCATATGATTTTTGAACAATCAAAATAATATATTTAGCATTAGCTTTATCTAAAATCATCAATGAAAATGTTTAAATAAAAAATAATAATTCCAAACGCATGATACTGCCCTTTTTTTATTTGAAATGTACATTCACACAAAAATCCACTGATGAGAGAGAGTTGAATACATTGATAAAGCTTTGATCTATCGATTGATGGAGTGATCAGAGGTTGCCTCCAACTACACAGAACTATCAGTGACAGTGGTTAGTGGATATAGGTCTCTCCATATGACACATACATATACAACCAACTACACAAAACTATCAGTGACAGAGGTTAGTGGATATAGGTCTCTCCATATGATACATACATATACAACCAACTACACAGAACTATCAGTGACAGTGGTTAGTGAATATAGGTCTCTCCATATGACACATACATATACAACCAACTACACAGAACTATCAGTGACAGGGGTTAGTGGATATAGGTCTCCATATGACACATACATATACAACCAACTACACAGAACTATCAGTGGCAGTGGTTAGTGGATATAGGTCACTCCATATGACACATACATATACAACCAACTACACAGAACTATCGGTGACAGTGGTTAGTGGATATAGGTCTCTCCATATGATACATACATATACAACCAACTACACAGAACTATCAGTGACAGTGGTTAGTGGATATAGGTCTCTCCATATGACACATACATATACAACCAACTACACAGAACTATCAGTGACAGTGGTTAGTGGATATAGGTCTCTCCATATGACACACACATATACAACCAACTACACAGAACTATCAGTGACAGTGGTTAGTGGATATAGGTCTCTCCATATGACACATACATATACAACCAACTACACAGAACTATCAGTGACAGTGGTTAGTGGATATAGGTCTCTCCATATGATACATACATATACAACCAACTACACAGACCTATCAGTGACAGGGGTTAGTGGATATATGTCTCTCCATATGATACATACATATACAACCAACTACACAGAACTATCAGTGACAGTGGTTAGTGAATATAGGTCTCTCCATATGACACATACATATACAACCAACTACACAGAACTATCAGTGACAGTGGTTAGTGAATATAGGTCTCCTCATATGACACATACATATACAACCAACTACACAGACCTATCAGTGACAGTGGTTAGTGAATATAGGTCTCTCCATATGACACATACATATACAACCAACTACACAGAACTATCAGTGACAGTGGTTAGTGGATATAGGTCTCTCCATATGATACATACATATACAACCAACTACACAGACCTATCAGTGACAGGGGTTAGTGGATATAGGTCTCTCCATATGATACATACATATACAACCAACTACACAGAACTATCAGTGACAGTGGTTAGTGGATATAGGTCTCTCCATATGATACATACATATACAACCAACTACACAGACCTATCAGTGACAGTGGTTAGTGGATATATGTCTCTCCATATGATACATACATATACAACCAACTACACAGAACTATCAGTGACAGTGGTTAGTGGATATAGATCTCTCCATATGATACATACATATACAACCAACTACACAGAACTATCAGTGACAGTGGTTAGTGGATATAGGTCTCTCCATATGATACATACATATACAACCAACTACACAGACCTATCAGTGACAGTGGTTAGTGGATATATGTCTCTCCATATGATACATACATATACAACCAACTACACAGAACTATCAGTGACAGTGGTTAGTGAATATAGGTCTCTCCATATGACACATACATATACAACCAACTACACAGACCTATCAGTGACAGTGGTTAGTGAATATAGGTCTCTCCATATGACACATACATATACAACCAACTACACAGAACTATCAGTGACAGTGGTTAGTGAATATAGGTCTCTCCATTTGACACATACATATACAACCAACTACACAGACCTATCAGTGACAGTGGTTAGTGAATATAGGTCTCTCCATATGACACATACATATACAACCAACTACACAGACCTATCAGTGACAGTGGTTAGTGAATATAGGTCTCTCCATATGATACATACATATACAACCAACTACACAAAACTATCAGTGACAGGGGTTAGTGGATATAGGTCTCTCCATTTGATACATACATATACAACCAACTACACAAAACTATCAGTGACAGGGGTTAGTGGATATAGGTCTCTCCATTTGACACATACATATACAACCAACTACACAGAACTATCAGTGACAGTGGTTAGTGGGTATACGTCTCTTCATAAGACATACATATACAACCAACTACACAGAACTATCAGTGACAGTGGTTAGTGGATATAGGTCTCTCCATATGACACATACACACAACAACTGACTGATCAGTACATGTTCTAACAATCAATGCTTTGATAAACCAGCCATGTCTATAATCGAACTAGTTGCCTTCGTCAACAGGGAAATATTAATCATGACTAGCTTCTGTTATTCATGCATTTTTTCAAGAAAGGAAAACACAAACCTCGACCAATGAATTAAAACGCATAAAGTAGAAACCTCTCGAATTTCAAATCATCATAAACCTCTGAACGAGAAATATATAAACCTTTAAAGGGACAGTAGCACGTTTTAAGGGAGAACTGTCAGGAAAATGAAAATATATGGTTCCAATTGAAAGATAATGTATCTAAACTATATGAAGCAATAAGAAATCAAATAAATAATGTTAAGATGGGATTTTTTTCTTACACAAAATGAATTAAAGGTGTTAACACAAAATGGCGGCCAATGGACTTTATGTGAATCTTTATGATTGTTTTCTGGCCATGGATGATTGATTTGTGTAATGAGCTTTTTGACAATATCAAAATTACCATTATCGGTGAAAAATTTAAAATATAGAATTTAAAAAACGTGCTGTCCCTTTAACTCTCACCAATGTATATTACTTAAGGTCTTTGTTACACCAAAGCCGAACTATATACTATGAATGTTAACATGCTTCTTACAAGAATTTTGAAAAGTATAAAATACATTTATGAGTTTTCTATATCGACATTCAAACAAGGTATGTTTCTGTTGGTATAAAGACAGTAATTACCACATTATGTCAACATTTCATGTAAGTTGACATTGACAAGAAGTGATTGAATGTGGGTAGTGCTTAGTGGATATAGGTCACTCCATATGACACACATAAGATCAGCTGACTGATCAATGGATGATGTATCAATTTATAGCTTTTATAAACCATTCATGTCTATGACTGGACTGGTCAAAGTGTGGCCGCCTCTACAGGGAAATATTAATCGTGTTTAGTTTCAGTTATTCATGAATATTTGTGATTTTGAGTTAAGCTTTATTTAGAACGTATGATGATACGATAAATACAGTTTTAGACTGATATTGAACAATCTAATACTTCATGTCCCGATATATATGCAACTTTTGATTAATATTACATAATCTAATAATTCTATATATAATACTTCATGTCCCAAAGGCTGTTTTGACTATATTCCCTTTTTGAAGAAAATAATTAAAGAATTCAACAGCTTGATGTGACTTAACTAGTTTTACACGCAGACTGCAGTTAGTATTATTTTGACCTAACAAAACCTCTATAAAAGCAAGTCTAGATCTGCAGTGTCTAAAGCTTCCAATTCTCCGATGCTCGTTTCTTATATTTAATAACATAGTTGGTTTTTTGAGAATTATAATTTTTAGAGACTTAATATAAGTCTTTATCCGTTGGGGTCATATACGGATAGAGATGCAAATTTCAAAGGTCAAGGTCGGAACTTCTTTTGAAAATTCCGATGACGTCACAAGCGTTATTATTTTGAACGCCTTTTGTAACAGGGAGAGACATGAAAATATAAATTATACAATGCATATAGATTAATTTAAGAAAAATCAACAACACTGTATGGTTCTTTAGCCATATGTATGACTTAGCAGTACAAAAACACTGCCATCGTGAGTTGAATGGACCGACCGAACTCTCAAAGTACTGTACATTTACACTGATATATTTCTTACAAACATACACAACAACATTTTTCTAAAACATTTAAAAGAAAAAAACCATAAAACAAAGTTATTGACTATATCACCTGGGGGTTCACTATTAACTTGACAGTGTAATGTTTTACAAAATCTAACGGAATTGAAATTATGTATGGTACTTTAGAAGTTTTTAATTTATACGGTAGGTTGTCAGTTATACCAGAGTTTTTTTATTCGTGTCGGGCATAAATGTTAAGACATAATTCAAACGGCTGAGAGTGGTTTTTAGTACATTTTACTTTCGATTTTAATTACTATTATAAGACCATTGCATTGATCTAAGACTATTGAAAACGTTTTTTGGTCTTCACATTAGAAAATCGACACGTTATTTATGGCTAGTAATGATATCCATCTTCTAATAGTTTAACCCACGTACCCAGTTAATCTAACCATAAATAAACAATAAATAAGATACGAAACGATTGCTATGAATAGAAGATTTGTTTTAAAATATTTATTTCAATAAAGAATTCTATTAGTAAACTAGAACATTCAAGCTTTGTTCAAACCGATCCAAAATACAAAATAAAGTAAATGTTATGGTAAAGGTACAACATATGTTATGAATTTATATAGACGCCGAATACCTTTGACGAATATAACACAACGTGCCTATAATTCTTATAAAGTAAATCTATACGTCAATCTATAAATTAGAATTGAAGATGAAATATAAATGATAATTCTCAAATTGAAACGAGTCTGTTATAAAACCATGAACGCAAGCCCTTAAGTAAACCCCTTTAAACTATTGAACTTTCTTCAGACAAATTGAACGCCCTTTGACAATCTCAAATTAGCAAACTGAGACATTCAGTAAGAAAAGTCTTTCAACCATTACACAATATTGAGACAAACTGAAAAAAAAATCACCTGAAATCTAGGAGTCTATATACAAAGCTTGAGGCTGATATACATGCATCTCCAAACCCCCGCTTCTGAAGTGTATAAATTATAACCTAGCCCTACACAATGTGGGAATAGACTCAATATTCCATTACATGTACATTAAGACGTGTTGTAATTGACCTCTATTCTTGATCAGTTATATTTAAATATGCGATGAATTGATATCACAACGACCTTATTTACTTTCACAATCTAGGAATCGTCCCATATAAACTATCAGTAAGACCCAAAGACATGCGTCAGTGTATTCATATCTTTTATGTTAAAGTTACTATTTTACATTCTGTAAAAAGTCGTTTTCTAAAAGGGCATTTAAAAATTATAAGTTCCTTATTAGGGATCCATACATCGCTGTGTCCAATTCATTCAGTGACTCATGGTAATATGCTCATGACTAAATACATGGATTTTATTGTTTTATCATTTGATCACGCTATGTTAAATAAATGAGGATGTTGAGTAGAATATATTGGTAAAATCAATATGCCTTTAAGAATACATATCATGTTTATAAACATATTTGGAAAAAAATACAAAATGATAACAGCGCAATGATTATCTCTTTGTAAGAAAAAAATCGGAAAGATATATTCATAAGCCATGCAGTTGATCAGCCTTCTTTTAGTTATAGATTGTCAGCGTCACCATAAGCGGTGACAAATGTTCTCGAAATTATGCAGCGCTAAAAGGCTAACACGACTCGGGGCGTATGTCCACTATATGGACAGGCTCTCCACTACGTTTCACTCTCTCAGGGCGTATGTCCACTATCTGGATAGGCTCTGGAGTACGTTTCTCTCTGTCAGGGCGTATGTCCACTATCTCAATAGGCTCTAGGGTACGTTTCTCTCTCTCAGGGCGTATGTCCACTATCTGGATAGGCTCTGGAGTACGTTTCTCTCTCTCAGGGCGTATGTCCACTATCTCGATAGGCTCTAGGGTACGTTTCTCTCTCTCAGGGCGTATGTCCACTATCTCGATAGGCTCTAGGGTACGTTTCTCTCTCTCAGGGCGTATGTCCACTATCTCGATAGGCTCTAGGGTACGTTTCTCTCTCTCAGGGCGTATGTCCACTATCTCGATAGGCTCTAGGGTACGTTTCTCTCTCTCAGGGCGTATGTCCACTATCTCGATAGGCTCTCGGGTACGTTTCTCTCTCTCAGGGCGTATGTCCACTATCTCGATAGGCTCTCGGGTACGTTTCTCTCTCTCAGGGCGTATGTCCACTATCTCGATAGGCTCTAGGGTACGTTTCTCTCTGTCAGGGCGTATGTCCACTATCTCGATAGGCTCTAGGGTACGTTTCTCTCTCTCAGGGCGTATGTCCACTATCTTGATAGGCTCTCGGGTACGTTTCTCTCTGTTAGGGCGTATGTCGACTATCTCGATAGGCCCTAGGGTACGTTTCTCTCTCTCAGGGCGTATATCCATTATCTCGATAGGCTCTAGGGTACGTTTCTCTCTGTCAGGGCGTATGTCGACTATCTCGATAGGCTCTAGGGTACGTTTCACTCTCTCAGGGCGTATGTCCACTGTCTCGATAGGCTCCAGGGTACGTTTCTCTCTGCCAGGGCGTATGTCCACTATCTCGATAGGCTCTAGGGTACGTTTCTCTATGTCAGGGCGTATGTCCACTGTCTCGATAGGCTCTAGGGTACGTTTCTCTCTGTCAGGACGTATGTCCACTATCTCGATAGGCTCTAGGGTACGTTTTTCTCTGTCAGGGCGTATGTCGACTATCTCGATAGGCTCTAGACTACGTTGATCTCCCTCAGGACGTAAATCCACTATCTCGATAGGCTCTGGAGTACGTTGATCTTCCCAAGGACGTAAATCCATTGTAAAGGTAGCTTCCTGACCAGGATTGTCTTTATCAGAATGTGAGGCCACTATCTTGATTGGTTTGAGTAAATCACTGTTGTCAACACCGAACCCTGCTTCTTTCATAATAATATCCTGCCGATCACTACCCTCCTCATCACACAATGAGATCACACTACTTCCGGTATTCATTACTCCATCGCTCCCTCCATCACTCCCTTCATCACTCCCTCCAACGCTCCCAACCAGATTCTGACTAGACAGGCCACTGAACAAGGGGAGCACGGCACAATATCCTGAAGCTGTTTCCATGTCATCATTAGCTAGAGAGAAAGAGACCTCTGGTGGTTTGATGGCGAACAGGTGGTTGTACGTGTCTTCAGGGCTACTTCCAGAAGCGCCGTTGGTTTCAGTGGTTCCTGCTTCTATCGACCTCAGCTGAATACCATTGTTAGGCACAAACTGAACAGAATTGTTCTGACCAATCGTATCCACGCCGTCCTTTACAATGTCTCGCATTCTGAAAGGTGATAAATGTATATCTCTATCATTGCCAAAAAAAAATATGAAACCTTTCGGTGAAAAAAACATGCTTTCAATTAGAAAAAAATATATAAGTCAACTTTGCATTCTGATAATGTTGAGAATCTGATACTAACCTTTTCAAGCAGCAGACCATGAATCCAGCAAGCACAACGAAAACGGATAACACAGCTCCTCCTATTATGTACGGTGTCGATTCTCCTCTCTCGCCTGAAACATGTCAACAACGACATTGATACATCACTGCTAACTTCTAACATATGTATGGTGTCTGTTTTCCTTTCTCTTCTGAAACAACGACATGATACATCAATGCTAACTACCATCCACCTGTACTTATCCCACTTTCCCTTCTCGTCTGAAACATGTCAACATCTACATTGATACATCACTGCTAACTACCACCCACCCCTCCAACCCAGGACTGTACTGAGCTCCACTCTCCCTTCTCGTCTGAAACATGTCAACATCTACATTGATACATCACTGCTAACTACCACCCACCCCTCCAACCCAGGACTGTACTGAGCTCCACTCTCCCTTCTCGTTTGAACCATGTCAACATCTACATTGATACATCACTGCTTACTACCACCCACCCCTCCAACCCAGGACTGTACTGAGCTCCTCTCTCCCTTCTCGTCTGAAACATGTCATCATCTACATTGATACATCACTGCTAACTACCACCCACCCCTCCAACCCAGGACTGTACTGAGCTCCTCTCTCCCTTCTCGCCTGAAACATTTAAACATCTACATTGATACACATTGCTAACTACCACCCACCCCTCCAACCCAGGACTGTACTGAACTCCACTCTCCCTTCTCGTCTGAATCATGTCAACATCTACATTGATATATCACTGCTAACTACCACCCATCCCTCCAACCCAGGACTGTACTGGGCTCCACTCTCCCTTCTCGCCTGAAACATTTCAACATCTACATTGATACACATTGCTAACTACCACCCACCCCCCCAACCCAGGACTGTACTGAGCTCCACTCTCCCTTCTCGTCTGAAACATGTCAACATCTACATTGATACATCACTGCTAACTACCACCCACCACTCCAACACAGGACTGTACTGAGCTCCACTCTCCCTTCTCGTCTGAATCATGTCAACATCTACATTGATACATCACTGCTAACTACCACCCACCCCTCCAACCCAGGACTGTACTGAACTCCACTCTCACTTCTCGTCTGAAACATGTCAACATCTACATTGATACATCACTGCTAACTACCACCCACCCCTCCAACCCAGGACTGTACTGAGCTCCACTCTCCCTTCTCGTCTGAAACATGTCAACATCTACATTGATACATCACTGCTAACTACCACCCACCCCTCCAACCCAGGACTGTACTGAGCTCCACTCTCCCTTCTCGTTTGAACCATGTCAACATCTACATTGATACATCACTGCTTACTACCACCCACCCCTCCAACCCAGGACTGTACTGAGCTCCTCTCTCCCTTCTCGTCTGAAACATGTCATCATCTACATTGATACATCACTGCTAACTACCACCCACCCCTCCAACCCAGGACTGTACTGAGCTCCTCTCTCCCTTCTCGCCTGAAACATTTCAACATCTACATTGATACACATTGCTAACTACCACCCACCCCCCCAACCCAGGACTGTACTGAACTCCACTCTCCCTTCTCGTCTGAATCATGTCAACATCTACATTGATATATCACTGCTAACTACCACCCATCCCTCCAACCCAGGACTGTACTGGGCTCCACTCTCCCTTCTCGCCTGAAACATTTCAACATCTACATTGATACACATTGCTAACTACCACCCACCCCCCCAACCCAGGACTGTACTGAGCTCCACTCTCCCTTCTCGCCTGAAACATTTCAACATCTACATTGATACACATTGCTAACTACCACCCACCCCCCCAACCCAGGACTGTACTGAGCTCCACTCTCCCTTCTCGTCTGAAACATGTCAACATCTACATTGATACATCACTGCTAACTACCACCCACCACTCCAACACAGGACTGTACTGAGCTCCACTCTCCCTTCTCGTCTGAATCATGTCAACATCTACATTGATACATCACTGCTAACTACCACCCACCCCTCCAACCCAGGACTGTACTGAACTCCACTCTCCCTTCTCGTCTGAAACATGTCAACATCTACATTGATACATCACTGCTAACTACCACCCACCACTCCAACACAGGACTGTACTGAGCTCCACTCTCCCTTCTCGTCTGAATCATGTCAACATCTACATTGATACATCACTGCTAACTACCACCCACCCCTCCAACCCAGGACTGTACTGAACTCCACTCTCACTTCTCGTCTGAAACATGTCAACATCTACATTGATACATCACTGCTAACTACCACCCACCCCTCCAACCCATGGACTGTACTGAGCTGCACTCTCCCTTCTTGTCTGAAACATGTCAACATCTACATTGATACATCACTGCTAACTACCACCCACCCCTCCAACCCAGGACTGTACTGAGCTCCACTCTCCCTTCTCGTCTGAAACATGTCAACATCTACATTGATACATCGCTGCTAACTACCAACCACCCCTCCAACCCAGGACTGTACTGAGCTCCACTCTCCCTTCTCGTCTGAAACATGTCAACATCTACATTGATACATCACTGCTAACTACCACCCACCACTCCAACACAGGACTGTACTGAGCTCCACTCCCCCTTCTCGTCTGAAACATGTCAACATCTACATTGATACATCACTGCTAACTACCAGCCACCCTTCCAACCCAGGACTGTACTGAGCTCCACTCCCCCTTCTCGTCTGAAACATGTCAACATCTACATTGATACATCACTGCTAATTACCACCCACCACTCCAACACAGGACTGTACTGAGCTCCACTCCCCCTTCTCGTCTGAAACATGTCAACATCTACATTGATACATCACTGCTAACTACCAGCCACCCTTCCAACCCAGGACTGTACTGAGCTCCACTCCCCCTTCTCGTCTGAAACATGTCAACATCTACATTGATACATCACTGCTAACTACCACCCACCCCTCCAACACAGGACTGTACTGAGCTCCACTCTCCCTTCTCGTCTGAAACATGTCAACATCTACATTGATACATTACTGCTAACTACCACCCACCCCTCCAACCCAGGACTGTACTGGGCTCCACTCCCCCTTCTCGTCTGAAACATTTCAACATCTACATTGATACATCACTGCTTACTACCAACCACCCCTCCAACCCAGGACTGTACTGGGATCCACTCCCCCTTCTCGTCTGAAACATGTCAACATCTACATTGATACATCACTGCTAACTACCACCCACCCCTCCAACCCAGGGCTGTACTGGGCTCCACTCCCCCTTCTCGTCTAAAACATGTTAACATCTACATTGATACAACACTGCTAACTACCACCCACCCCTCCAACCCAGGGCTGTACTGGGCTCCACTCCCCCTTCTCGTCTGAAACATTTCAACATCTACATTGATACATCACTGCTAACTACCACCCACCCCTCCAACCCAGGGCTGTACTGGGCTCCACTCCCCCTTCTTGTCTGAAACATGTTAACATCTACATTGATACATCACTGCTAACTACCACCCACCCCTCCAACCCAGGGCTGTACTGAGCTCCACTCTCCCTTCTTGTCTGAAACATGTTAACATCTACATTAATACATCACTGCTAACTACCACCCACCCCTCCAACCCATGGGCTGTACTGGGCTCCACTCCCCCTTCTTGTCTGAAACATGTTAACATCTACATTGATACAACACTGCTAACTACCACCCACCCCTCCAACCCAGGGCTGTACTGGGCTCCACTCCCCCTTCTCGTCTGAAACATTTCAACATCTACATTGATACATCACTGCTAACTACCACCCACCCCTCCAACCCAGGACTGTACTGAGCTCCACTCTCCCTTCTTGTCTGAAACATGTTAACATCTACATTGATACATCACTGCTAACTACCACCCACCCCTCCAACCCAGGGCTGTACTGAGCTCCACTCTTCCTTCTTGTCTGAAACATGTTAACATCTACATTGATACATCACTGCTAACGACCACCCATCCCTCCAACCCAGGACTGTACTGAGCTCCACTCTCCCTTCTTGTCTGAAACATGTCAACATCTACATTGATACATCACTGCTAACGACCACCCATCCCTTCAACCCAGGACTGTACCGAGCTCCACTCTCTCTTCTCGTCTGAAACATGTCAACATCTACATTGATACATCACTGCTAACTACCACCCACCCATCCAACCCAGGACTGTACTGAGCTCCACTCTCCCTTCTCGTCTGAAACATGTCAACATCTACATTGATACATCACTGCTAACTACCACCCACCCCTCCGACCCAGGGCTGTACTGGGCTCCACTCCCCCTTCTCGTCTGAAACATTTCAACATCTACATTGATACATCACTTCTTACTACCAACCACCCCTCCAACCCAGGACTGTACTGGGCTCCACTCCCCCTTCTCGTCTGAAACATGTCAACATCTACATTGATACATCACTGCTAACTACCACCCACCCCTCCAACCCAGGACTGTACTGGGCTCCACTCCCCCTTCTCGTCTTAAGTATGTCTACATCTACATTAATACATCACTGCTAACTACCACCCACCCCTCCAACCAAGGGCTGTACTGGGCTCCACTCCCCCTTCTTGTCTGAAACATGTTAACATCTACATTGATACATCACTGCTAACTACCACCCATCCCTCCAACCCAGGGCTGTACTGAGCTCCACTCCCCCTTCTTGTCTGAAACATGTCAACATCTACATTGATACATCACTGCTAACAACCACCCACCCCTCCAACCAATGGACTGTACTGGGCTCCACTCCCCCTTCTCGTCTGAAACATGTCAACATCTACATTAATACATCACTGCTAACTACCACCCACCCCTCCAACCCAGGGCTGTACTGGGCTCCACTCCCCCTTCTCGTCTGAAACATGTCAACATCTACATTAATACATCACTGCTAACTATTACCCACCCCTCCAACCCATGGGCTGTACTGGGCTCCACTCCCCCTTCTTGTCTGAAACATGTCAACATCTACATTGATACAACACTGCTAACTACCACCCACCCCTCCAACCCAGGGCTGTACTGGGCTCCACTCCCCCTTCTCGTCTAAAACATTTCAACATCTACATTGATACATCACTGCTAACTACCACCCACCCCTCCAACCCAGGGCTGTACTGAGCTCCACTCTCCCTTCTTGTCTGAAACATGTTAACATCTACATTGATACATCACTGCTAAATACCAACCACCCTCCAACCCAGGACTGTACTGAGCTTCACTCTCCCTTCTTGTCTGAAACATGTTAACATCTACATTGATACATCACTGCTAAATACCAACCACCCTCCAACCCAGGACTGTACTGAGCTTCACTCTCCCTTCTTGTCTGAAACATGTCAACATCTACATTGATACATCACTGATAACTACCACGCATCCCTCCAACCCAGGGCTGTACTGAGCTCCACTCTCCCTTCTTGTCTGAAACATGTTAACATCTACATTGATACATCACTGCTAACTGCCACCCACCCCTCCAACCCAGGACTGTACTGAGCTCTACTCTCCCTTCTTGTCTGAAACATGTCAACATCTACATTGATACATCACTGCTAACTGCCACCCATCCCTCCAACCCAGGACTGTACTGAGCTCCACTCTCCCTTCTCGTCTGAAACATGTCAACATCTACATTGATACATCACTGCTAACTACCACCCACCCTCCAACCCAGGACTGTACTGAGCTCAACTCTCCCTTCTTGTCTGAAACATGTTAACATCTACATTGATACAACACTGCTAACTACCACCCACCCCTCCAACCCAGGACTGTACTGAGCTCCACTCTCCCTTCTCGTCTGAAACATGTTAACATCTACATTGATACATCACTGCTAACTACCACCCATCCCTCCAACCCAGGACTGTACTGAGCTCCACTCTCCCTTCTCGTCTGAAACATGTTAACATCTACATTGATACATCACTGCTAACTACCACCCACCCCTCCAACCAAGGACTGTACTGAGCTCCATTCTCTCTTCCGGTCTGAAACATGTCAACATCTACATTGATACATCACTGCTAACTACCACCCACCCCTCCAACCAAGGACTGTACTGAGCTCCATTCTCTCTTCCGGTCTGAAACATGTCAACATCTACATTGATACATCACTGCTAACTACCACCCACCCTTCCAACCCATGGACTGTACTGAGCTCCACTCTCCCTTCTCGTCTGAAACATGTTAACATCTATATTGATACATCACTGCTAACTATTACCCACCCCTCCAACCCATGGGCTGTACTGGGCTCCACTCCCCCTTCTTGTCTGAAACATGTCAACATCTACATTGATACAACACTGCTAACTACCACCCACCCCTCCAACCCAGGGCTGTACTGGGCTCCACTCTCCCTTCTCGTCTGAAACATGTTAACATCTATATTGATACATCACTGCTAACTACCAGCCACCCTTCCAACCCTGGACTGTACTGAGCTCAACTCTCCCTTCTCGTCTGAAACATGTCAACATCTATATTGATACATCACTGCTAACTACCACCCACCCTTCCAACCCAGGACTGTACTGAGCTCCACTCTCCCTTCTCGTCTGAAACATGTTAACATCTATATTGATACATCACTGCTAACTACCAGCCACCCTTCCAACCCTGGACTGTACTGAGCTCAACTCTCCCTTCTCGTCTGAAACATGTCAACATCTATATTGATACATCACTGCTAACTACCACCCACCCCTCCAACCAAGGACTGTACTGAGCTCCACTCTCCCTTCTCGTCTGAAACATGTCAACATCTATATTGATACATCACTGCTAACTACCACCCACCCCTCCAACCAAGGACTGTACTGAGCTCCACTCTCCCTTCTCGTCTGATACATGTCAACATCTATATTGATACATCTCTGCCAATACAACCCTCCAACCAAAGACTGCCAACATCTCTCTATTTGTCAAAAAACGTCATTATTGCTTAACCCACCCAACTAAACCCTTCAACCCAGGACTGCGCTGCACTACTGCTATCTACTTACTACAAGCTTACTGTTTCTGTTCTTAATAAGTCAATTAATATCAGTTCCTTAATAATATTTATGACCCCAGTATCACCGAATGTCTTGTTTTTAGATACACGGTGTAATACTGTACCTTTATCTGTACATTCTCCGGTGTCCTGGTCACAGTCGCCATCTTTACAGTTCTCACAGGTCAGGTTACAGAAGGAGCCGTGGTAGCCACTGCTACACCCCTTGGTACATTCTGATATCATTTCACAGGGGTTTTCTGTGATGCATTTATGACATGCCTGGTTGCAGAAGGGTCCATAGAATCCTGACCTACAGGTATTGCAAGTTCCATTTCCGTCACACTGATTATCATAACATTGATCTGGACATGGGGACTCACACGTCTTTCCATGGAATCCCTTCCTACACCCTCTAGTACACGTCCCGTCTCTCTCGCAGTCTACGCCGAAACAGTGTGGGGAACATTTGAGGTCGCATCGGTGTCCAAAGCTTCCAGTTGTACAGCCATCAACACACGTCCCGTTCCTCTCACAGTTCTTGTCTACACAACCCGGACTACAGAGAGACCCACAGTCTGGCCCATACCACCCCGGGATACAGCTTGTACAGTGTCCGGACATCTTGTCACACCTCTTGTCTACACAACCCTCACTACAGCGAGACACACAGTTTTCTCCATACCGTCCTAGGATACATCTATCACAATAGCCTATTATCCTGTTGCAGTTACAATAAGGAGAACACGGTTGGTAACAGAACATTCCGAACCATCCAGGTTTGCAGCCTTCTAAACAATCCTGTCTGCTAGTCGATACGCATATGTTGTTCAGACAATGGTCATTGGACCTGCATTTTACACCTGGGAGAAATGGAATGATACATAATATGTAGTAGTAGACTTAGTAGGAAATAAGCACAATTAAGTTTGAATATGCTAACCCCTACACAACTTTACTTTACCAATAATATAGGTATTAGTTTCTATTTGTTTTATATATATACTATTTGTCATAAGCATTTAAAGTAAGTGTTGAACTGTTGCAGTTTGGTATTAATAGCTTTTGTAATTCAACCCTAGGGCGGGCATGTATTTTTGTTAAATTACAGAATTAATTGAATAATCGTCCATTATATGTTACAAATAAGTCCAACAGTGCAATATGAAGAATTGAACGGTTGTGAAATCGTGACATTGTCAAATCTAGAAACAAATCATGAACTAATTAAAGAAATGGAGTCCAATCGAGAAGTATATGTGCCGTCTGGGACACAGGGGCTTGTATCGCTTAGATACAACGCTAGAAAGACAAATAGGCCTATATACCCCACCCTATAGTATACAAAGAGTAAAGGTATGTAGCGAAGAAACAACCCCACCCTCAATAAAAGTCAGTTTTAAGCTAAAGGATTTCTCGTCTAACTAATCTCATTGAAATCAAATCATAGATTTGCTTCATTACTTAATATTATGTTGTTACTTGTCAGAAATCTAAGATCTGACGGAATCCCGTAGAGACCCGTGTCCAGGTGAACTTTTAGCAGGAAATGACCCAGAATATGATAGCCAATCACTTTGTAGAGGCGATCAAGATGCGACGAATCAGATTCCAGCTTTCTCTGTCATTTCGGCGTATCGATGTAATAACTTACCCCACTGTAGATGTTCTGTATTAGTTCATATCCACAAAACCCAGTCTGATTAAAATCGACTGTGATTCGAGGAAAAAAGTGTAAAAATATTATCTCTAGCAGGGTTCGAATCTCACCCAGCCTGGCTTACCTCTCATTCACAGTCTGAAGGCACCCCTATTGCCCGCATGTTCTGACACAAGCTCATCTAGCCAATCGAAAGAAGCGCAGTGAAAGCTTCGGTATCAATCAGGGGCAGGCAACTCCAGTGTACCATTCGTTAAACATAATCGCCGCTAAACGCTATTTAAAAACGAGTATGTGATTGGATAGCTTACGACTGGGTCTGTCTGCGCTAAACTGGTTATAGCAACACGCGATAGAGGTGGATGCATTCAGACCGAGACGGAGAGGATATCCCGAATGGTTCGAGCCCCGATAGAGACAATATGTTTTATATTTTATTCCTCGGAGCACGGTCGATTTTATGCAGACTGCACAAAACCTACGTATATAGTGCACAAGCTTTAGTGTGTCGCGCTGTCCATGGTAAATAACTGTTTTCTCATGGAGATAAGCTACCAAGAGCTGCATGCGTGCGTCCGTAAAGCACGGGGTTCACTTGATTTGCAACCGAACAAGAATCCTCTTTCTTGACGAAAATTCATAACTTGTATATCAATTTTATTTTATGTACGATTTTGCACTAACCATAATTTTTTATTGAATAAAGTACATGCATGTATGTTTGAAAGCTCATAACACAACTGACACTGGCACAAATCTCAAATTGTTTTACAATTCTATAAAAATTCTGGAAATTTTAAGTCAATGTTGATACTTAAAAACATCTGATGCAAAGAGAATAAAATAAGAAATTCATAATGACCAGTATTTGATAGTGCATGGATAAAAGATGTATGCGCTTTATGGACGTGTATTTGTAAAAAAAATTATTCTTCTAAACAGATCTTCGAATGCAGTATGTTTTCACTGCAAATATGAATGACTAAGTTGTTAAATATAAACGATATAATCAACAGTTCAAGATAAAGGTTCTACTTCATCGAAGACAATGGTTTTTCATTAAAAGTTACAATACCGTTCGTACCACTTGATATCAAAAGACTGCCAAATTTACAATATGCATTTTGTAAATCTAAGATTAAGACATAAAGCTGATCTAGTTTCCGATGATCTTATTTGAAATTAAAATTTAAATCATTCAGATGACAAGGGCGTTAACAAACATATTGCTTTCATGTGGATGTAAGCAAATCAAGTGTACCAAAATCATTCAGAAAACCTCGGCATTTTCCGTAACCGTATAGTCTTCGCAGAGATACATAGAAAAGCGATGATGTTTGAACCTTTGATCTACTTTCATAGATTTGAAAGCACGATCGTCACCGGTTGAAATCTTACTTCCGGTGGACACGGGTCTCTATGGGATTCCGTCAGATCTTAGATTTGTGACAAGTAACAACGTAATATTAAATAAGGAAGCGAATCTATGATTTGATTTTAATGAGATGCTTGGAGGTCTAGGTCAATCGAATGTCAAGGCCAAACATGGTGGACCAGTGTGTTGAGTTTTCTGTGAACTTCCATCTAACTAAACTGATAAGTAGGAGTCGCAAACATTTTATTAACCCGTGGAATCACGGTGCCGATAGAAACACTTTCATATAGCTGTTGTCAGCGTCACTGGATTTAATAAACTGAATTAAAAGGTGAAAGTAGTCGATATCAGTGAGAGGGGATTTTGGCGTAACTTTCTTAAAGGGTGGATTTCAGATGTGTCTTGTCTTGTAACTATGGATAGGATGACTCGATTTTTATAGTTGATAGCTCGTTTAGAAGAAAAAATCATTTAGCTTTCGATCTATAGTCGTGTAATTTGTCAGAAAAATCGAGTTCATTGCGAAACTGACTTTGATTGAGGGTGGGGTTGTTTCTTTGTTAAATCCCCTTATTTCGAATGTATCGCAGGCTTTATAATGCAGTGCCTGTCAACACGGGTGAACACAACTCATGTAACCCGGAAGAAATAAACCGGTGAAACTGTGCCGAGTCTTTATGCAGGTGTTACGAATTGCTAGAACCTTCAAGTTCTCTTTTGTTTTCAAGTTATTTCCCCTTAAAGTCGAAACACCAAACCTCAATATCTCGGGAACTATGGAAGATAATTTCATAAAACTTTCACCAAAATGTGGGCAGCAAACTTTCGCATCGATTAAGCACGTGGCGGTTTCGGCCGTAATGAAAAATGTTTTTCTATATTAAAAAAAAGAACATTTTGTGAAATTTCGCGGTTCCGATGGTACGCGTCGTCTTTAAAACTCTTCTCCTCACAAACGGCAATACTTACAAGCTGTTATCACTGTACCTAACGATCGTTACCAACATCCCAAGATGGCTGAAGAAAAGATCGCTACGTGTGTATTTTACTTAATTTAACAGTTTTCTAAGTATTTTTAATGAATCTAATTTTGCACATATATGTACATGTACTTTTATTGTGACAATAGATTTGATCTGCTGAAATAGCGTATCAAGGTCCACGTCTTGTGAAATGAGCAACTTATACATCGCTCTGGGACGCTGGTAACTTACAAAAAGCTTGACACAAGATGAAATTTAAGTACATACTTATCTAGTCAAATTTTTTAGTATCCCATTGCAAAACATTTCAACGAAATGACATGGCGAAACCAATGATTTTAGCATCAGAATGGCTTTTGATCAAAGAGAAAATCGATTTAACTCATTTATTAAAGGTTGTTGCTCAATACGTCTAAATGATTATCATACTGCGCTAACCTACTATGTGACCGAATGATTGATTGTATGATTGATCTAATTACATGTATTAGGCTTAGTTGGAATTAATTAATCAAGTTTGATATGCAACTAATCACTAAATTGAATTTTTACTGATAAATATGACAGATGTTTTTAGGTAGAGTCCGTGAATGGTTTGATTCATACATGTCAAACGCTATTTAATTTTAACTTGCCTCTGAACGAAGGAAACACTCAATTGTTTTGTTCCATAATCGGTTTCTTTGAAGTGTTAAATGTGTGTTTATATTTCCATTTTCGCTATCAGTAGGACGTCCCTCCATGATCATCAAACCTTTATTAAAGTGGCTTTTATTGTATGAAAATATTATTTCATTGATACAGACAAGTCACTTTAACTATGTGTTGTATTGTTCCCAAGTCAAATATACAATAGTAAAAATTGTAAGTTATACATAAAGCTTCAACATCCTCTCAGAATCTTATACAAATCGAGATTCTAGACAACAGGTCAACAGAGAAATAATGTAATCAATCAATCACTACAAGTAAACAGATTACAATTAAATTCAAAAACTGGAAATAAAGGTAACCTCTTTTTGGAAAATTTGTCAGAAGTTTTATTTCTTTTAGATATGAATCTTTCTAGTGTGAATATGTCATTTAATATCTTTATAAAATTCTTCCGTTTTGGAATATTGTTTTTCAATGTGTCTTTTGGCAGATAAAATTATGTGATGAAGTAGAGAGTTTGCATTGAGTGGACCAAACCAAACCAAGAATTTAGTCAGATGGAAATCATCAGTTTTTCTACTAACCCAATCCTGAAGGTGGTTCCAAAAAATTATCGTTTCCTCACATTCCCAATATACATGACAGAGATTTTCATCTGCCTCCTTGCAGAAGGAGCATATTGCATTATCTATTAATTTAATACGCAAAAGCTCTTTTTTAGTATATATAATGCCATGCAAAAACTTAAAAAACTTAAACTTAAGTCCTGAAGTTTGACATCCTGAATGTTTTTTTCTATAATAAGTAAAGAGCTTATACCTTTCAAAGTCTTCATTTTCAAAAAGTTTTTTCTCATTTGTGGCATACTGGCAGCTTAGTATTTTCAGTCATAAGCTTATCATAAAATCTTCTTGAGCCCTTTGTCAAAGTCTTAAATCTTTTTGTAAAGTACGGATAAAATCTTTTCTATCCAAAATATTAAATCCTATTAAGGTGTCCATCCATGCTTTAGGTAAAATATGGAAGATGTAATCAAGATTTTCAAAATCTGCAAAAGAAAGGCCATGTTCTCCGTATAGATCTCTTACTGTAAGTCTTCCTTTCTTAGCCAATTGTTTAATATAGTGGTTCGGGTTTTTAAAGTTATGGTTCAACCATAAGGGTTGAGATAAGATTTCATTTAAGTTGTTATCTTCTATTGTAGTCTTAATACGATATGATTTCCAGGCTATCCAGACATCATTCCAAAATGGGTTGTCTATTTTAACAATATTATGGAAATATGCACCATAAATAGAGGTTATCATGCGAGTGTGTTTTGGGATCGTAAATATCCTGCATTAGGAATAAACATTGTATTTTGCGAGCCTTGGCGAGCTAAATACATAGTGTTTATTCCTAATGCAGGATATTTACGATCCCATAACACACTCGCATGATAACTTCTTTATCATACAATGTCATTTTAAAATTTAATTCGAAAAAATGCCTGATAATACTATTTTAATAGTTGACGTTGTTTTAAGATTCGCGCATTGATATATGCAAATGAATAGAGCAATGACTCTGACGGTGAATTGACAAAATATAACTCCTCCTCATATGCCTTTTATTGCCGTTTGAGTTATTTTGTCACGACTACAAAGTTTTTAAATTTTAAAAATCTATAAAATTCGATGTATTTAAAAATTAGACACATTTTAAATGGTCTTTGGCGGGATCGAACTGACATTCTTTAATCCGACGTCATCGAGAGGACGAGTCAATCTCACCAAGGGGCAAGAGTTGCTTCCCTTCGCCTACGTGACAACGGCAGCTTGCGTTGAAACACCGATTGAACGAACATTGGTGCCCGGAGAGCTAAACTAGATGATACTCTGTGGATTTCCCATTCCAAACTAAACAATATTAAAGTAAAGAACACCGAAGATTGGTAAATGAAGTGTTTGAACATGAGATTTGAACTGCCTTTGGTACTTGTGAGTAAAATTGTTCGGTTGGGATCATTCAACCCGTGATGACAGTGTTTTGGCACTACTAAGTCATGCAAATGGCTAAATATCCATGCATTGTTGTTGTTATTTCTTAGATCAATGTCTATGCAATATATCATACACATTGTTATGTCTCTCTCCGTTACTAAAGGCATTCAAAGTGTTAACGCTTGTGACGTCATCGGAATTTTCGAAAACAGTTCCGACCTTGACCTTGTAAATTTGCATCCGTATCCGTATTTGACCCTTAGCCACGCCCAACGGATACCGAAAATATCCGTTGGCTTTATTATGCCGAGAACACTATCCATTGTATGATAATTCAATTCAATATATCCTTTAATGGAAAATTGCATTGATTACTTACGTTAGATTTCTTTAAGTAGAGTCTCAATGAGGATAGTTTCATGGCCGTTACCAAAGATTTTATGTCAATCATGCGCAAACCTCCTTCCTTAAACTCCCCTTTCATGGTACTACTTTTTATTACCTACGAGGGCAGTAATATCGAGGTTAATATTTTTCATATGTTGCCCTAGGGCAAAATATCACTTTTTCATTGTGACGTCACGTTATAAACAATGGTTTGACGTCACGGTTCACCCATGACGTCACCATCTATACTGGTCGACGGCGGCTTGTCTGCCTTTTCTGAGATGCAGTATTTGAGGATTTTCGTTAAATTTGGGACTTCGGTAATAAACAGAATATCATTTTCGTGCCCATGACATACTTTGTTTACGATACTCGTGCCTAAATATAAGTATATCCCTCGCTCTCGCTCGGGAAATACTAATATTTAGGCACTCGTGTGTTTTCTTAAGGGATGAGATAAATGAATCAGGAGGATTAGACAGAGTGCTGAAAATGTGCACCAATTTTGAAAGGGCCAATGTATTTATTACAGTCATTTTTCCAATAAGTGTCAATTGTCTTTTCCTCCTTGTTGCAAGCAATCTATTGATTTCCTCGAGTCTTTTTCTAGTGTTGATGACCCATAGGTCTTTCAGATCGGGAATGAATGTTATTCCCAAAACTGTAAATTCATTATTTTGCCATTGTATGTCCAAATCTTTACATATAATATCTCTTTTCACTCATAACAAACTAAGATTTTCCATGAGTATTGCAATTCTTAAGAAAAAAAATATTAATCCATCGTAAATGATATAAAAATCATGTTTGTTTGCATGTACAGCTTTTGAAGCATGTGTAGGTAAGTAAATGTAAAGTTAATGTATGTAATAGCATATTTGCTATGCGTTCGCGTGAAATTTTGGCAAGGGTATGTACTCATTTGTTGAAAGGTAAATGACAAGTCTTTTGATTTTGTTATTATTCGCTGTCACAATCTGTCAGAATGGAACGCTGTCACTGCTTGCTGAGAAATAGTAAATCAGTTTGGGACTTGTATTCGGTTTCCATTATCAAAATTATAATATATTTTTGCACAGAATTGTGTCTAGTCATGAGGCGATATATTGATGGCAAATGTGTTAGAAACATAAAGCTCGAAAATGCAAAACGATTTCAACATGTCTGCACCAGATATTAGATATCTTAACCTCGTACTATAATAGAATGTCCCAAATTTAAATACAAGTGTATGATGTATTTTTTTATTTTACTTACTTACACATCTGATTATAAGTATGTTTCATGATAGTGTATTAAGTATTACATTTCAAACAAAATTTATGTATTCTTAATTAATAATAAATAATGCTACACGATTTCAAAGAATTGTGCTTGTTCGCTCATTGGAGTCGCGTATCTTGATGTACAATTTATTCTTTATAATATAATATATAATATTTAAACATCCTTGCCAAAGAAGTTCATGATTCATTTGAGTCATTGAGTATATACACATTCATACACTGCTTTAGTTATGCGTACCAAGAGGTTAAGCACTACAGGCAAATATTCCATCAATCTGTCCATGACGTAACAATGATATTTTGTCCCCTTTACACTTGAGGTTATGCTGGCTAATTGGCAGTAACACAGTGAGAGAGAGAGTCACATAACATCGCGATTGCGATATAAATACAAATAATTAAGCACCCCTTTGTTGTAAAATGATATTGGTGCTATTGGAATATTTTGAGTATTTGATATATTGATCTTTTGATTTTACATTTATTATCTAATTGAACTAAAAATCCCTTGTATGCGTAAATGTTAAAAATATGAAGGAACGTGTGAGACAACTGAATTTTGGCTAAATATAAATATTGGCATAGAGGAGAAAGTATACACATATAACTTTGGATTGTATCAAATAAAACATAACATGTTTGATCCTTAGTTGACATTCATACACAAAAATCCGTGACAAGAGTATAGCAGGACATTAAATGTTAAGTCCTTATACTTAATCATTATTGAGAAAATGTCTATAATAATAACATCTGCAAGTGAGTAAATTTTATATCCTTTAAGTTGAAATTGTTGATCAAACACGTCTTCTCCCTTTAGATAAGTCATGATCTTTATCAGTTGTCATTTTTCATGTAAGGCAGTTTTCCTTCAATTTGATTTTTTAGGAATTTTGTGATTTTGAAGGTTCATCCCGCTTCAATGACTTACCTTTGCTCTAAGGTTTTTGTATTAAAAATTCATAGTTTCAGTCAAGAGAATGATAATAAATATTATCACATTGCAGCGTAAAATATTGACTTTCATTTTCAATGATAAGGTTACTTGGATTTTCACTAAAAGATACCAAGCCGTTGTAAAAACAGTTATCCAGAGACGATGAATCGTAAATAGAGATGATTAGGCCTATCGAAAACCCCTATAGTATATAATTATTTTCCTGAAGATTTGTATTGTTATTATCAGCACCATTTTTCTGGTTGACAAAGTTCTGTGTATATATATTGAGAATTTAATTAGTGTATCGTCGATACTTTCACGTGTGTATTTCTACTTGAAACTACCATCTTTTTATCTGCTCTTTTTATCTGAAAAGTTTGGAATATGCTACTCTCATTGAATGTCATCCTTATAGTTTCATGTGCATAACGTCACAACTTTCCGAAGTGACCTGGTTAACCTTATCTTAAAAGTATTGGAGGGTAGAGTATGTTAGAAATAAAATAATGTAGGTTAGAATGCATGCAATACCCAAACAATGATTCCAAGCGTCAGAGGAAAATGCCTTTGAAAAATAACTCAAGAAGCAGCGATTGATTGGTTGATTGGTCGATCCCTTTATACTTTATTTTGTTCTTCTTTAAATTATAGTAAACTTTGACAAAACGCAAGTTTACAAACCTACCATCTTATCACACTGAATAATGTAATGATACCCTAATGAGCATATATTCCATTCCAAGACAACGTGACAAAGACTTGTTTCATAATCTTAATCATATGTATCGATATGATATGAATTCAGAAAACTGTAGGTGAAGCGTTAAACGTAAGATACAATGGTTTGTCGTTACCAGCATCATTTAGTTCAAAACAAGATACGTTACCAACATCCTGACTTGAAGTTACCAGCATCCCTGAGCGATTTTTTAATTTCTCATTCTGCAAAACGTGGATCTTGATACGATATATCAGTGCATCAAATCTATTGACACAACAACAGTGCATATATGTGCAAAATGAGATTTATTAAAAACACTTTGAAATCTATTAAATCAAGTAAAATACACGCGAAGCGATCTTTCCTTCCGCCATCTTGGGCATCATGCAGCCAATAATGTTGTTTACATTTTTTTGGCGATTTGAACATTTGAGGGTTATTTTACTTTGAGAAATTTGAACCAAAACCGATTCAGATAAAAATATTATCACTGTTTTGCAAATCACATGTTATCGTTAAACTAATTAAAGTAACAACAAGTCATGACAATTTTATGTCTGTACATGACCAGTCCTTGAATATTGCAATATTTGGAAAATCCTTATTTTTTGCACATTTCAAAGATCCACAGTTTCTTTAGTAAGTAATATCTTAAAATTATTTATACCTACATACGCATTTTCTATGTTTCACTTTATCATTACAAATTTAATAGTTAAGGATCTAGAACATGGAGTAGGGGTTAAAAAATCTTCAATTTTCAGTGTTTTGAATTTATTACTCCCTAAATATATAAACATACATCTTTGTATGCCAATAATCAAGACCAATTTATATACGTTATCAACATGATAAAAAACATATTGGTGAACAAATATATAGAGAATACTAAACGACGTCCAGTTTAATAACATATTTATGAAACGAGTGGATGGTATTCGTATTTAACGAGCGAAAGCGAGTTAAATACCAATACTATCCACGAGTTTCATAAATATGTTATTAAACTGGACGGAGTTTAGTATTTTATTCATTACACTCTTTAAATTATTGATATAAAATGAAAATAATGTTTAATCTCCATTCTCGTAGTTGTGCGTAGGAATACAATTCTTACAATGGATGCATATGTAGTGTCATTAGACTTTGAGCAATGAACAACTAGGTCATGAGTTAGTCCGTTAATAACAGCTTTAATTTTGAACAGTGCAAATTGAAAACTCTCATTCAATTATTGTTGTGTTATAGTTACTATAAACGCAAATTGGCGAATCAATAAAACCATCTGTCGCTGAATAATTGTGCGAATGAACGTTAGATTGTGTGAATGAATGTCAAGTGATTGTGACGTCATCGAAATGTGCGTTTTCAAGAGCGATTCAGTAAGTTTGAGCTAGTGTCAGTGGGAGGAGTACTGTCCTTGTTTGCGATCCATGATGAGGATAGATTGGGGAATACCCTCTTCAAAATTAAAATTTCATCTAAATCCTAAAACCAAAAGGACCGCTGCTTTGAATAACGAGCTCGTCGTTGAGCTGCCAAACGCTGCTTGGAGCTTAGGGCTGCAAGGGAGATAACTCTAAAAACGTTCTGGCGTATCGACGAATTTGAACTTGTTGCCGATAAACATAACATTGCTAATGCTTACGGTATCATTAAACATTGGGCAAACATTTGGCTGCTTTATCGAAATTCTTACTGACGCTGACATTTCAAGAATCCACCTTAATTGGAAGGGATGATCTTGCCAGATCTACCATCGAATGCTGACTTGACCCCGATTCCCATGTCCTGTTTACATTTGATGATTGTTTTACTGATTCTTTGTTTTGTTTCTCAGACAGTTTAATCATAAACAAATAAACACCTTTTAAAAAAGAATTTTACTTTTATCTTGTATATTTTTCGTTTGGACTGAAAACAATATTCTAAAGTCGCAATTTTGATTGACATCATCAACCGATAACTTGTCATGCGATTGCAGGAAAGTAGTTCCGGATGCGATCGCTTTCACGTGCAATGTTTCACAACTGTAGTATCTTCAACGAGAGTGTAATAATAAAAAAAATAGAGATTGTTAACCGAGTGTGTTTCCGTATCATTAATATCATATAATAGGAATAAAATTTGTATTATGCGAGCCTTTGGCGAGCATAATACATATATTTTTAGCTCATCTGGCCTGTAAGGCCCGATGGGCTTATGGCATGGCATGGTGTCCGGCGTCCGTCTGTCCATCCGTCCGTCCGTCCGTCCGTCCGTCCGTCCGTCCGTCCGTCCATCCGTAAACTTTGTGGAATTTCGACTTCTTCTCCAGAACCATAGGGGCTAGAAAGCTGAAACTTTGTGTACAGACTCCTTGACTAGTGAGGATTATAAATTGTAGCTTTGGTGGCCCTGTGACCCCTAATAAGGGCCACAGGGGCCACGCCCTAAAAACCTATTTTAATCTTCTTCTCCAGAACCATAGGGGCTAGAAAGCTGAAACTTTGTGTACAGACTCCTTGACTAGTGAGGATTATAAATTGTAGCTTTGGTGGCCCTGTGACCCCTAATAAGGGCCACAGGGGCCACGCCCTAAAAACCTATTTTAATCTTCTTCTCCAGAACCATAAGGCCTAGAAAGCTGAAACTTTGTGTACAGACTCCTTGACTAGTGAGGATTATAAATTGTAGCTTTGGTGGCCCTGTGACCCCTAATAAGGGCCACAGGGGCCACACCATAAATATCTATTTTAATCTTCTTCTCCAGAACCATAAGGCCTAGAAAGCTGAAACTTTGTGTACAGACTCCTTGACTAGTGAGGATTATAAATTGTAGCTTTGGTGGCCCTGTGACCCCTAATAAGGGCCACAGGGGCCACGCCCTAAAAAACTATTTTAATCTTCTTCTCCAGAAGCATAAGGCTCAGAAAGCTGAAACTTTGTGTTCAGACTCCTTGGCTAGTGAGGATTATAAAATGTAGCTTTGGTCGCCCTGGGACCCCTAATAAGGGCCACAGGATCCACACCCTTAAGACCTATTTTCATCTTCTTCTCCAGGACCATAGGGCCTAGAAAGCTGAAACTTTGTGTACAGACTCCTTGGCTAGTGAGGATTATAAATTGTAGCTTTGGTGGCCCTGTGACCCCTAATAAGGGCCACAGGGGCCACGCCCTAAAAACCTATTTTAATCTTCTTCTCCAGAACCAAAAGACCTAGAAAGCTGAAACTTTGTGTACAGACTCTTTGACAAGTGATGATTATGAAATGTAGGTTTGGTGACCCTGTTGCTCCAATAAAGGCAACAGGAACGTCCTTCAAATCTATTTTCATCTTATTCTCCTGAAGTACAAGGCCAAGAAAACTGAAACTTGTCGCCTTTATACTTAATTTTATGATTGGTGACCCTTTGGCCTCTACAAAGGGGGAATCACATTGGTCACACTCTACAGCATATATTGTAATTGACGATGAAGCCTGATGAGCTACAGAGCCAATGGCTCTATTTTTATTCCTATTATATGATATTAATGATACGGAAACACACGAGGTTAATAATTTCTTTATCATATAATGTCATTTTGAAATAAACGGGTTTAAACGAAAATATGATTCCTACTTAAAATATGTTTGACCTAGATTTCGCGGAGTAATTGCTTTCACAATAAACCAAGGTGAAGGTCATATTGTCGGTGATGTATAGTTGGGAACAGTCTAGAAATATTCCTTCATTAAATTATTTTTTTTCAGTGTTAGAAACGTCTTCTACAATCTATCAACATTTTCAGTATTATTCTCAGTGCAAGAGTAAATATTGTATTTTTTTATAACACAAAATGTGTAAGAACCACTTGTCAACGTCGCTACAACAGGGGAAGTAACTCTAACTGCATTTTGAAAAGCTGCATTGTCATTGTTGTTACGCCAGTTCAGTTACGGTATCCTTAGACCAAACGCCGACTATTTGTGAAGGTGAGGTTGTTGCGTTTGTTACTCCGCTACTAGATAATGGTTATTATCACTAGAATATGATTTGTTTTTGCTGATAAGTTGGTAACCGACATGGTCAAAGCGATCTAGGCCTATGTTATTCACGAAAATTGAAGCACATATTTTTTCGATAGTCGCTTTTTGTTAGCTGCATATCGTTATATTTTGTAAACGAACGATGAAAACAACTTGAAATGCTTCGATAACCAAGCTATAATTTCCTAAATACGAACGCGTGATAAGTTTACCCTAACGGCTTTTGTACGATATTTTATTCGATAAAAAACACAAAACCTGAAAACTCCAGACGACGTTATCAATGGTCAGTGACCGTTTTAGGACTCGCATGACATGCATGGAGTTTTGAGAAAATAGTTCGTGTTTTGACCTAATTTGCATCTTTATCAGATTTTGAGGCAATCGGATACCAAGTTTATCAGATAGCTTTATTGCATCGATAACAACCTCCATTATATGATAATTGTATGCATTGATAAATCAAACACTATGAAGCAACGAAATCTGCCAATACACTCGCAACGTGACGTCATCAGGTCGCCAAGTGACGTCATAGGAATGTGCCCTGTTTCTTTTATGTACTTTTTAGACATTTTTAAATATATGTATTATATTTTAATGTTTGTTTAGGTACATGCACATTTAAGTTCAAGTTAAATAGAAGGTGACATTTTACATAGCAACATCTACATATTTTGCGAAGTTTGCATACATACAAATATTCACAGGTTATATAGAGGATATTATATGAGTGTCCATGACATACTTTGTTTACGACACGAGTGGCTAAATATTAGTATTTCCCGAGCGAGAAGGAGGGATATACTGATATTTAGGCACGAGTGTCGTAAACATAGTATGTCATCGGCACGAATATAATATTCTGTTTATTACCGTAGCCTCCAAATCAAAGAAATTACTCAAAACCTGGTGATAAGCATAGGCGGAAAAGCCGTCTCCGGCCCGTATAGATTGTGACGTCAAAGGTGAACCGTGACGTCAAAGCATTGTTAATAACGTGACGTCACAATGAAAAAGCGATATTTTGCCCTAGGGCAACATATCAAAAAATATGAACCCCGATATGACTGCCCTCGTAAGTAATAAATAAGGTTTCTAATTACGATGGTCACAAAGACATATACAGAAGAAGTGATTAGTGTTTGAATAGTAAATGGCAGGATGACCATAATTGCATATATTGTGCGTAGATGAAAAGTCGAATATCAGTTATATTTGTCAATGTTTTATATTTTCTTCGGATCATTTTGAATGTAGGCCTATGTGAAGTTTGATTCAGACCATTTTGTTTTTCTTTGAAAATGGTGTATTTCACAGTTGTGATTATCATGTTCAATGCCCTGCTTCTGTACTCGGGGTATCCAAGACAAATGTTTCGTTTTGATAACTTTATGTTCGCTTCAGTGTCTCGATCCATTCCTTAAAGTGACACAGAGTATCTTTCTCAAAATTTTATTTAGTTTTGATAAGCTACAAAATATCGAATATGCTGATTAAAGTTCATATCTCATCACTGGACTTGCAGATATATCCATTTATGCATAATATCTCTAAAATGCTTGATTTTATGGAAAAATCAAGAAAACATCTCAAATACGTTTAATATTCGAAATAGTGCATCCATTTAATCTACCTATTAGTTACAATACCTAATAAACACTATCGAATCGAATATATCTTCCTGTCAGCTTGTGACAAGGTTTCAAAATTACGTTTGGCGAATTTGCTCGAGCCACTCGAGCCACATTGTCCGGTTTTCGATCAAAATCCCGACTTTGAATGGCCTTTAACTTGTTATTTTCAGTAACAGATAGTGGTTCCCGATGTTATAACATCGATTTCAAAATTTGACATATGTGCTCAGCATACTCTGTGTCTCTTCAACTTTGTTCGACAATAATTCGACAATCGAAAAATAGATGAGTTGTGGTTTCTTACTCTGTATCACAAAAACTGCAGTTTTATTCATCTTTTAATTTTATCTTTTGCAAAAGATCATATGTCGGCATCATTCTATGAAGTATGGAATATTGAAACCAGTTTGCTTTGGAATTTAGATTAGACGTGAAGGGTTACTCATTTATATTCGCTTTCATTAGCTGAACATAAACGATCTAGTTCCCACTTTTGTCTGTGCTTGCATACTGTTTTAGTGTTTTCTGTCTTTTGTAATAGATCATAAAAGCTCCCACATCCCTTTTTCGTAGTAGCTATATTTGTAATGAAGTATGGGATAAGTGGCATTTCTAGGTTTTTTTCTATTTCAATTTTGTATTATTGTAAAAATATGTTCTAATTTCCTTGGTAGTGCCAGCATATTCTAGTCTTGCATTTGTATATTCCAGTTATTTCTAGGTAATTTAAAAATTTACCGTCACTTTTGATTATATCATTAATCAGGTAAATACCGGAATTGACATATTTGTGTCATTTATTGATTTGTTTATTCTGACGTTTTTATTATTACATATTGGTTGAGATAAGATATCACATTTTACGGCATTCCCCGTTTGTTTAAATTTTAAATGTTTCACTAATAATTGTATTTATTATTATTTTGATATTGTCAAAAATCTCATTACACAAACCAATCATCCACAGTTAGAGAACAAATTATAAGGCGTTACATAAAGTCCATTGGCTGCCATATTTATATGTACACCTTTAATTCATTTTGTGTAAGAAAAGGGAATCGCATGGCACGACTTTACATCATATATTTGATTTGTTACGGCTTTATTTAGTTTGAATACATTGTCTTTCAATTGGAACTATTTATTTTGATTTTCCTGATATCACCTTCTATTACACCTAAAACGTGTAACTGCCCCTTCAAAGCATCCCCATGCCTTCAAAATATCTGTCCAAAATCGTTTGTTCTTTGGATACACTGAAACTTGCTCAATGAGGAATGATTCAGTGTATTGATAACAATCTCTGTGTATTGATGATACGTTTATAGAAAAATGTTTCTTTAATTTTGAGTGACTTGCAAAATTGTAGAGCCTTTTAACCCAACTTATTTTGTGTGAAATGATTGTATTTCACATATCTGGAACTCTAATCCGACCCTCTTTGTAGCTTCAAATTATTATTGTCCGTTCAATTTTATCAGGTTTACCTTTCCATATGAAACTAAATGATAGCTTTTCGAGCTATATTTTCACTTGAGTTTGGACGTGTCGTAAAGATATGATTAAGTTTAGGTAGACTTTTCAAAACAGTTGTTCTACCAAGTGCGGTAAGATCTCTTCCAAGCCACTGGTTCATCGTTCTCCTAATTTGTTTTAGTTTATCTTTATAGTTTCTCTCTACCATTTCTGCCAAGTTATGTGTGAAAGTTATTCCAAGGATAGTAAAATCTGTTCTAGACCAATCAAGTTTGTAATCACTGCATATTGTCTTTTTTTGAGTGCTTTAAGGAGCCTATCCAAATAATTTGGGATTTGCTTGTATCAATTTTAAGACCTGAAAAAGAGGCGTTTTCTGCTAATGTTCGTAATGTTGCTTGAAGGCATGCTTCAGTCCCATCTAGTGTTAAAGAGGTATCGTCTGCAAACTGAGTAATCAAATATTCACTGTCACCTATTTGGATTCATTTAACTTGTATTATTAAAAATCATAATGCTAAATATTTCAGCACAAAGAATAAATAAATACGGCGCAAGTGGATCTCCTTGACTGCATTCGAAGAAACCTGATGAAAAAATTTAACGAGTATACTTGACTTGGTATTTCTATAAAATGTACATATCCAATTTTTAGCTGTTGTGCCAAAGTTGAAAAAGTCAGAAATCTTTGTATAAATGTCCAATCTACTGGGTCAAAAGCGTTTTCGAAATCTATAATTCTATATATAGAAAACCTGGGATTTCCATGCACTCGACACGTTTTGAAAATTTGGCGAACAGTGTCAACAGCAGAGAATTGATTGATTGATGAAATTGACATAAATAACACAGAGTTGTTGATAGGAAACTGGAGATATAACTAAATGAGAGGACAATTCCGGATTGTGTGCATGTGGAGGGGAAGCATATAGTTTGGCTGGCAATGAAACAAGTAGACGGTCGAGTAACCATGTTTATGAGACGGTGGGCAGAGGAACACCTCTTGCGGCAGCACAGAAGTTGCGCAAGTGAACAAATGATGGTTTTGTGCTGTTTTGCAAAAAATAATGCATTTAAAATATAAAAAATACGTTTCAATGTTGTTCTTTCACATAAATTAACGTTTTGTTCAGAATGTAGAATTTGACAGTCGCCACTTAAAAGACACAATGTGATTGGACAATGTCATGTGACGTTTGAAAGTAGTTCCGCTTTGCACGAGATGGTAACACACATGTGGGTTACCAGCTCATTGTTATCTAATGAGTGATCTCACGGCTGAGTAATAAAGGGTGTTTATCCGTGTTGCTTCTCAACGGTGCGTATTAAAGGGTGTTTACCTGTTTTGCGACAAGTCCCATTGTTGAAGGTGTATCCAGGTGTACAGGTGCACGAACCGTCTCTCTGCTGACATACTGTTCTCTTACAGTGGACATCACACCTCATGGAGCACTTGTCTCCATAGAAACCTGATACACAGCCAAGAGAGCAGGCCCTTGTCTCTGTGTTACACGTTGGCCCGCCCAGGTTCTTCTTACAGTTTGCTGGACACGTTCGGTATCCTGAAACTGAAGTATTGAGATTACATACCAAATGCCTCACTGTCCGCGAAAACATAAAAAAGTGTCTTGTTCATTGTCGATATGATGACTCTTATTGTCAGGAAAGCCCTGGTAGAGGAATCAAACATTCGAAGAATAGGCCTAAATAAACATAATGCTTGTCGAAGCTCATGAAACAATAAGCAAATAATGAATCAAATTCATCGGTATTGTCTGACTCCAAATTTTGAATAAACTAAATTGAATTTGCAGAAGTCGCTCTCTAAACAATTAAACATGATGCCTACAGAATACCTTACAATTAGATAATAATGGTTAATCACACATTTCACAACAATAATTTAATTTAGGGTTTCTATTTCTCAATTGGATATTTTCACTTCTACCGATCATTGGTTCGGACTATTTTGGCATATGACTTATTTCCCGCAGCGTAGCGTAACCCGAGCAGAGGTTATTTCCATAACCCGAGGCAAAAGGGTTATTATTTGACTTACACTCCCGCGAAAGACTCCTGCAATGGTTTCAACTTAATTTGTTTATATACAATTAACTTAAAAACTTTTTACTGATATCATTCGCGGGTTTATCATGTCTTGAAAAAGTATTTAAAATACCCCCAGAATAGGGTTTTAGAAATAAAAGCTTGATTTCTTACAATAAACATTATTTTATTACGGTTTAAACAGTATCTGCCTTGAATGTCGACAAACAATTATATATTTTGTTTGTTTGTCTGTACATATGTACATAGTTCTTTGCTTTGTAGCGCCTTGAGCATGTCTGTCGAGGTGGATTGGGCGCATATATAAATATGCATATTATTATAATTATTATAAATCTTAACTTTCTTGTTTGATTAAATATCCAATTTTTACAAGTCCGATTGTTTGCGATTGTTTAAAGTCTCATAACCGACCAAGGTGGTTATGAGACAACCAACCTACGCGGATGAAGCTCACGGTACATAACATTCAACTAAAATAAACACCTCTAATAAAGTAGTTATGAGTTAAAACCAATTGAAACAAGTGTTTGCAACTAACGTGGCAATGTCCCCCGCCGTTGAAATATTTCCAAATAATTGTCACATTAAGCAAATGTATTATTCCCATTGACATTGAGTGCAATGGTTCAAGGGATATGGCTTTAACAAGACTGATGACCTTCAAAATAAAGTCAAGGTCATCAAAACTGACTGGTGTCTGATGAAAGCTGTGACCAAATTTGAAGACATTTGGTGCAGCAGTTCTAGAGATATTGCAAGAATATCAAAAGTGGCCAAAGTGCTGTGGTGACCTTGAAGTTAAGGTCAAGGTCACCAAAACTGAGTGGTGTCTGCGTTACCTCCCCTAATAGGCTGTGATCACAGTTCAATTTTCACGACATTAGGTGCAGAGTTTCATAAAACAAAAGGTGTTTCAAAAGTGAAAAGTGAAGTGGTAACCTTGAAAATTAAGGTCAAGGTCACCCAAAGTGACTGGTGTCTGCGTAATCCCCCAACGTAATTTGTGCCCAAATATGAAGACTTTTTGTGAAAAGGTTTGCCTTTACAACAGTTTCAAAATCGGTCAAAGTGCCGTGGTGACCTTGATACTAAGTCAAGGTCACACAACATGACTGGTGTCTGCGTAATCTCCTAATGTAGGCTGTGACCAAATTTGAAGACATTTGGTCCAACGGTTCATTAGATATCGTGTTATTAAGAGTTACAATGGAGCGCGGTGGTGTAGTGGTTAGCAAGCTGGCCTGTCACGCCAAAGACCCGGGTTCGAATCCCGGTGGAGACACCAAAGAGCTTCCGGTTGCGCATGCGGTACGGCAAGACGTGTATGTGAGCTGCTCTCCCCCACGAATATCCGATATGACTTTGGATGACTGAAAGACTGAACACTGCTTTCTTTTTTAATCAAACTGCGGGAGGAAAACGATCACTTCTTTGAAAAGTGTGAGTAGAACAATTTGGAAACGTTTTGAAACTTTTTTGCTCGTGAAAATATGTCAAAGTCAGGTTCAGGGGTTACCACGCGTTCTGGCATTGAAGACTTACTGATAAACATGGAGAAAAGGCTTTCAGATAAAATTGACAATGGAAATATGAAACTAGATAATGCAATTAGTGAATTGAGAAAAGACATGTGTGCAATCTCTAAACGAGTTGATGACGTGGAGGGCATGGCCGCCATTAATGACACTGAAGTGAAATCTCTCAAGTCTGAAGTAGAAACTCTTCAAACCAAACTATCTGAACAGGCTATTTCTTTCGAAAGAAGAATGTGGCAACAGGAAATTTATGACCGTAAACCCAACCTTCTGTTTTACGGAATAGCAGAAACTGTAACAGAAAACTCAGAGAAAGTTCTACGCGAAATGTTCATAAAAGATCTTCAACTTACTGAAGATACAACTGAAAACATCTACTTTAAGGCCGTCCACCGTCTTCCCAGAAAACCCTTTCCTGATGATCCCACCCCAGATGCACCTTCCCCAATCATAGCCAGTTTCTTAAGTATGGCGGACAGAGATATGGTATTACGATCTGCAAAACGTCTTAAGGGTAAACGCATGTCAATTAGAACTGATCTTCCAGCCAAACTGAAGAAACAACGCGCAATTCTCTATCGCAAGTCTAGAGCAATATACGATGAGGAGAAGTTACAGACACGTGTTCGACAGGTTGGAGTCAATCATGTACTCGAGACGCGGACAAACAGTGGGTCACCCTGGAACACTCGCATAGTTCTAACTGGTCAAATGAATCCTCCCTATGAAATATGAACTCTGTAGATACCGTCACCAAATGAAATAACAATCTTTAAAGCTCATGCAAATACCTGACATTTGTAATGTGCAGATGTGCGAGTTCGTGAACACTCATGTGTGTAAACTGCTGTGTGTGATGCTATACTAAACTCTAATGTGTGGTAAACTGTTTTTGTGTCAAACTATAGCACCATGCTCCAAATAACATTTCATCTTATCAATATAAAACTATGACTACTGAAGCAAATAAAACGATTAACTTTAGCAGATACATAAAATGTCAGTACAAATGTTTATGGATATTGATAGTGTTATAATGACCGCCCACTGCTACACGCCCTAGTGGTATACAATTGCATGGACTAAGCGTTTATGCGTATACACCTGTGCGTCTACATCTCTTCAAAATACTAATATATATATATTAATGCAGGTACACTACTCATATCACTGGTTTATATCACCTTATGATTGACTTAAATAATGTATCCAGGTATAGTAAAATGTTCATATATGTATAGATATGTTTATGTAAACTTTACTCAGTACATAAGTTTGCATACATACATGTAGGTAAGCGTGCGTTTGGATTACCATAATACTTTGTTTCGAATATAAACAAATTTTTTATTTTTTTTTACAATACGAACGATCCCGACTCTACACACGTTTGTACTGGTTGCATAATTTCCAAAACTACTAAATCAGTGTAAATAAAAAGTAATTCATCTTACCTTAAAATACGAATTATCCATATAATACATAATGAACATTATCACAATCCTTTGAATTGATAACCTTTTATCCAGATAGTTTCTCAATTGATTCAATCACGATACTGCACATGTATCCATACAACGTGGCAGCTATTCAAACGCATGATTGACTCGCTCTGCAATATACACATGCACGTGATTTTCACTTTCACTGTCATGTGAAGCTTTCTTGTGTAAATAACCCTCCTGTTTACAGCATTTGATGTATTACTTTGTGTATTATGCTTGTTAATATGGGTAATCGTGGGGTAGATTTACCTCATCATGATAAGTTTATTATGTTTTTTATTTTGTGTTTCTAATTGTCTATCCCCGATCGGGATAAACTTTTCTTTTAATTTGCACCATAACCGGAAGATCCTTACACCAAAACAGCAGGCAAAATTCATAGAACCAAATTTTAAATCCACTATACTTGAGCAAATTTATTCAAAATTGGCTGATAATTCACCAACACACCATTTAAATGAAAATGACTGAAACAATAAAGATACTTTGTCATAACTGCAGGGGCCTAAACAATAACTTAAAACGTAAAAAGGTATTCAATTTCCTTAAAAAGAAAAAAGGCAACATCTACTGTTTACAAGATGTACACTTTACTTCAGATCAAATTTAGAAAATAAAAGAACAATGGGGATATAATGAGTGTTTTATAAGCTGCTTCAAAGGTAACGCCCGAGGCACAGCCATATTATTCAATAACAATTTCGAGTTTAAACTATTAGATAGTAATATAGATGAGTTTGGAAACTTTGTTGCACTCAAGATTTTGGTTAATGAGGTTACTTATACTGTAATCAGTATATATGGACCCAATGAGGACAATCCAGATTTCTTTCAGACTATTATGGACATTATAACGAATTATGATAGTGATGAAATATGTTTGTGTGGTGACTGGAATCTAGTTAGGAACCAACAATTAGATACTTACAACTATAAACATATCAACAATCCAAAAGCAAAAGAAAAGGTTAATGAAATGATAGATACATTTGACCTAAAAGATCCTTGGCGTGAACTTAATTACGATGCAAAACGTTTCACCTGGCGGCAACCTACCCCTCTAAAACAAGCGAGACTAGACTTCTTCCTGATTTCTCATGGGCTCCTATCTTCGGTAAATAATAGTGATATTCTCCCAAGCATAAATTCTGATCACTCCATCATTTCTCTGTCGATAACATGTTCTACTTTAGCTCGAGGAAAGGGCTTTTGGAAATTTAATAATTCACTTCTTCGAGATAGAAAATATGTAAAACTAGTAAAAGAAACGATTAAATCAACGCTAGATCAATATAAAACCTCGAATACTGAATCCATTAAATATTCAATTGATGATCAATTGCTCTGGGAAACATGACTCCTCATGATCAGGGGTAAAACAATATACTATTCATCAACACAAAAGAAAATTACAAACGAAAAAGAAAAGAACTTGGAATCTGGACTTGCAGAACTAGAAACAAAACTAGACCTAAATGAAAATATTGACACCAAGCAAAAACTGCTTGATGACATAAATATTTTAAAACATGACCTAGACGAAATTGCTAATCATAAAATAAACGGAATACTAATAAGATCTAAGGCAAATTGGATTGAAAAAGGGGAAAAACCTACCACATATTTTTTAAAGTTAGAATCAAGAAATTTCTTAAATAAATCCATTACTGTTTTAGAAAAAAACGATGGAACATATATAACAGAAAGTGAGCAAATACTTGAAGAAACTAAACTTTTTTATGAGAAATTGTATACTGCTCGAGGCCAATCTGATGTTGATCTGTCTGAATTATTTAAACACGACAATGTTCCGGTTTTAGATGATCAGGACAAGTACAATCTTGAAGGAGAACTAAAATTGAGTGAGATGTCTTTCGCTCTCAAAAACATGAAAAATGATAAAAGTCCAGGCCCAGATGGGTTTACTACAGAATTCCTTAAATTCTTCTGGAAAGATCTAGGATCTTTCCTGTTGAATTCTCTAAACAGAGGCTATGAAAACGGAAACTTATCAATCTCTCAAAAACAGGGGCTGATAACATGCATTCCTAAAGCAAATAAGCCAAAGAAATTTTTGAAAAATTGGCGCCCGATCTCTCTACTGAATACTTCATATAAGGTTGGTGCCGCCGCAATTGCAAATCGAATTAAAAAAGTACTACCTCGCATTATTAATGAAGATCAAAAAGGTTTTATCACAGGAAGATACATTGGCGAAGTTACTAGACTTATATACGATCTAATGGAACATACTGAAAGTTGTCAGATACCTGGTTTACTTCTTCTCATTGACTTTGAAAAGGCTTTCGATTCGGTAGACAGAAATTATCTTAGCAAAGTTCTAAAGTTTTTTAACTTTGGATCCAGTATTTCACACTGGATAGAAACGTTCTATAATGATATTGAATCTAGAGTGCTGGTTAATGGATTTGCATCAAGTCCTTTTAAAATAAGCCAGGGTTGTCGCCAGGGGGACCCGATAGCGCCCTATATCTTTCTGTTGTGTGTAGAAATCTTGGGTATTATGATACGTAATAATAAAAACATAAAAGGAATTAAACTAGGAAATATAGAATATCTTCTTTCGCAGTTCGCAGATGATACAACTCTCACATTAGATGGATCCGAAAAAAGTCTCTATGCAGCTTTGAACACTTTAGAACTTTTTGCCCGTTTTTCAGGACTGAAAGTCAACATAGATAAAACTAAATTAATATGGATAGGCTCCAAAAAGAGATCTCGATATAAGATGTGTAAAGAATGAGCTTCGACTGGTCAGAAACAAACTTCACCCTTCTAGGCATACAATTTGATATTGATCTAGAAAATATGGTTGATAAAAACTACAACGAAAAGCTTGCTCAGATTGACAGGCAAATGAATATTTGGACAGCTCGTACTTTAACCCCATATGGAAGAAATACTGTTCTTAAATCACTCTTACTACCAAAGCTGAATCATTTATTTTCATCTTTGCCAAATCCCAAAAAGATTGTCATTGAAAAACTGCAAAAAAGATGTTTTAACTTCATATGGAGAAATAAACCGGACAAGGTAAAGAGAGATGTAATGATGTTAAATCCAGAGCATGGGGGGGATAAAAGCACCAAATATTAGAAAAATCATATCGTCACAAAAATTAAAATGGATTAAAAGAATTAGCGGAAATGACTTTACATTGACACATCTCTTTTATAATCAACATAAAATGAAAACGCCCTTTCTCTTAACGGAAAGTGTTTTCATAAGAAATAACTTAATCCCCTCCTCTTCTAACTCATTTTGGAAAGATATCCTCTTGGAATGGTCAGACTTTATATCAATGAATAAAAGAAAAATTGTAACTGAGGAAGAAATTCAATGTCAGACAATATGGAACAACGACAGTATTAACATTGATGGTCATCCATTTTTGTATTATGACTGGTATTGTAAAGGTGTAGTTTTTGTGAACGATTTGCTTCATGTCCATGGCAGGATGTTAAATTTTGAAGAATTTTCCAATACATTTCCAATAAAGACTAACTTTCTAACTTATGAATCAGTGAAAAGAGCCATAATGACATATGCTCGATCACTGAACATAAAAAATTTCAAAAACAAATTACCTGATCCTATTTATCCTTTTAACATTTTAAACATCGATGCTACCATTGGGAACAAAAAACTATATGCCTTCCTTATTGATTCAAAATTCGTTCGCTTGCCAAGCTATTCAAAATGGGAAAGAATCTTACAAACTGAATTTACTGAAAATGATTGGAAAATTTTTAACGTCATTGCTAATAAATGTTCTAAGAGCACAGACTTGAAATGGTTGCAACTCAGAATTATTCATAATATCCTTCCGACAAGACAATTTCTTCATAAAATTGGTTATACGCCCTCGCCATTTTGCCCATTTTGTAAGACAAACCTAGAAAGTATCAACCATATGCTATGGGAATGTAAAATTATCTTCAAATTATGGAAAGAAATTGAATCATGGTTAAATTCAGTCCAGTTAAAACTAGAATTTACAAACAAAGTTATTATATTGGGTATGAAAGGAAAAAACAATAATCCTGTTAATGCAATCATTTTATTAGTCAAACAATATATTTATAAATGTAGCATAACTGGTTTTAAACCTAAGGTGGAGTACTTAAAAAATGAAATTGCACGTTACTATGACATGTCGAGATATGTTTTTCTTTCAACAGGAACTGAAGAAATGTTTTTCAAATTTTGGTCAACATTACATCTATTATTAGGTAAATAATGCTATGAAATAATTTTTGTCAGCCAATTGTGGATTTTAATGTTATAATGTATTCATGTATTCTTTGTGTTTGTTGTATGCTGTTGTATTTTGCCTGTATCACAAAATATGGAAAATAAAAAAAAATTTAAAAAAACCCTAAAGATTTGTGACCTGGGCTTTACACTGTGTTGTGTCCTTGGGCAAGGCACTTTATCCACATTGCACTCAGTCTACCCAGCTGTACAATTGGGTACCTGAATACGGGAAGTATGGACTTATGTGATCGCGTGGAGCCCTAAGTAGCGGCTTTGAAAGTACAATTCCTTCAGGGTAATAATGTACAGCCAATGAGCAGTGCTTGCACTGGATATTAGGCTTAAAAATTGTCATTAAAAATTGTCATTATTACAATACTGGCGAAAGTGCCGTAGTGACCTTGAAATTAAGGTCAAGGTCACCCAAAGTGACTGGTGTCTGTGTCATCCCCCAATGTAGGCTGTGACCATATTTGAAGACATTTGGTCCAACGGTTCAATAGATATCGCGTTAACAAGAATCCGGACGTACGTACGGACGTACGGACAGACGCCGCTGAATTCATAGTACCCCGTTCCGCGTTGCGGCGGGGGACAAAAAGAAGGAATATAACCGCCCAAGGGGTGTAAATCTAGATAACTGACAAGAACGGTACTGAAAGAAAAAAGACAGGATAAACACTCTTTATTTAAGAAAACTTTTTGAAGTAAGTTTCATACTACATGTTCCCTTGAAACATGCAAACATTTACATTTATTTCAATTCAAACATTCCGACACATAATCCCGTTGTTCACGATTAAACTAAAAGGATTCAGCAAATGACTTTATGCTTGTTTAACATCTAAATTATTCTTCACAAACTGCGTTCATAGAAAAATCCCTTTGGCTAAGCAAGGCACTGACACGATTGATGATGCTTGTTTTAAAAACAACACTTCCCGTTTGTGACCCTGACCTTTGTCATGTGCCTAGGCAGTTTATATAAGCGTTGTGTTCAGTAAGAGAAATAGGGGCGAAATAGGGATTTATTATCCCCTTGAAAGGCTTTATGCACCTTATCACTTTCAAGGTCTAATAAAGCGTATAACAAAGAAAAATAAACCCAATTTCTTACTTGATATTTCAGCAGTAATATCGGCACGTATCAAACATAGGGCCGATACGTCCCGTTTCCACTAAATTAGAGATAATGCGTTGTTTCTGCAATATGCTAGTGTACGTTTGTACATGTGCAATCTCATTAAAATCAAATCATAGATTAGCTTCCTTATTTAATATTACGTTGTTACTTGTCACAAATCTAAGATCTGACGGAATCCCAATGAGATTAGTACATGTGAGACATATCTTAAATTTATTGCAATAATTGTTGAAAGTACCTAACGTAACTAGTTTGCCAATAACTATGCTTTTTAAAAGACGACAACTTGAAAAACCGAACATTGATTCCGATTTCTATCTAGAGGGACCTTTTGAGAAGATTGGCCTTCAGAAGAATTGTTTCGAGGTCGACTTTAACATTTTTATGACTCACAGCCTAATGTGCCTCGCCTGTAATGACTGAACTACCCCACAAACCACGTTTGTTCATATTTCTATGCTACGAAAAATCACATCCCTACCAATACGATAACTTGTTCGTTACAAATACATGGACGTCTCGGCATGTTAGTTTACATCCTGTCTCATACCCTGGGTGAAAACCCCACCAAAACCTGCGCGATGTAACCTCTGACCTCTGAACTATCTAATAATACTCAACCAATGACAGCGTTTTAAAGGCGTGTCGGTACTAGAAAATATGCGTTGCTAAGAATGCCTATATGTGCTTTTTCTAACTTTAAAACAAATGACCGTTTATGACTCAAAACAACACTGAAACTAATAGAAACGACATATCAACTCCGAAAATTATATTAATTTTTGTTGTCAACGAAATTAAAAGTTGTCAATAAAAACATCATTTGTTTGAATATAATATTTCTCGTTTTAGGGTCGTTCTATAAAATGTTCTATATATTAATGTTTCAAAACATATTGTACTTGTCTTGTCAACCAAGCAAATGTTGTCAACGATATTTTAAATAAACATTAAAAAAAAATCTCGGCTGCAGTAGCGCAGATGAGAAGGATCCTATCAACTACAATGGCTTAAATCAAATTATTCTTTCAAAAACAACATCCAGTGAATAGACATCTAATTAATATGAAACAAATTGTCTCGTATCAATACGAATATTGCGAAAAAGAAATGAATACTAATTGGTCCTTCCTAAGATGTAAATGTAAGTATCTGGTTTTGTGGTGCTTTTTGCTACCACCCCTAACAGTGAAATGTACATTGCAATATCGCTTACCTGGCTGTTAGCTTGGGCCATACACATACATAGTATAATAGTGTATATTGTTTGTTTGTATTGTTGTTTGGCTTTCTAACTTTTATATGATATAGTGAAACACAGCAAATGTTGTGCTTGAAATTGCGTGTGTGTAAACCTAATTGATTTTAAAATACCTCAGTGAGTAAAGGATCATTTATTGTTTATGTCCAATTATTTCCTTAAATATTAACTTTTTACATGATAAACAAATATTTAATAAGTACAAGATAATTCACGGTTCTACACTTACATGTGCTTTAACTTTATCCATGTGTCTATCTGCACATTACTCCTTTCTAGTGAATAGTTTGGATTAGTCATGATATAATGAAGGGTTAGCAGTAATTACCAAGCCAGTTGAGTGTGTAACAACTGGTGATATGAGAGTGTGTAATAACTGGTGATATGAGAGTGTGTAATAACTGGTACGTGTAACTATTGGGAGACAGTCATTGAGCGTCTTGAGATGTACAATGAATGGTACTTGAACACACCAAGGGTTACTTTTGATCAATCGATTTGTAGCTGTAAACAAGCTATTGTCAAAACGCTTATGCCGTTTTTCTTTCACTTTTTATTTCCATATTAACACGTATATGCGTTGTGTTTTAGAACATTTGGTAAGATGAATTCGTTATAACATTCAAACACATAACTCTCAGCTGGAAACTGATATATCCCGACCTTCCCTTGTCTAAATGACATAAATTATCATAATTATTATCATTATAACCATAATATTTTCAAGGCCGAATGAAATGACAGAATAAAGATAGTTGACGTTATCCAAGGTCGCTCCTTTTACAAAATAAGTTTTCGTGTTAACCCGGCTTTAACCAATATAAATAATGACAATTTTCCTACATGGAAAAACGTTATCAATCTCAACATTTTATTCAATACTTAAAGGCTTCGGGTCTTAAGTAAATTATGAAATATTATACAGTTCAATGTACATATAAACGTGTCTTAAACACAAATGATGAAATGTACTTCAGTATTACTATTCTTTTCTGATTTTAAATGTGTGCTATAGAAACAATGCAAAATTTTGAATTTCAACCAACTGTTTACAGTTTAATAAGTATGAAAATTGATCTTCAGATGAATTGACATACTAGAACTATTTATATTATTTCTAGGACAAAAAAGGAAAACACTTGTTTTTATGTTCTACAACTTTGTAATTGCACGATTTAAATAGTTTCTCTTCTGTTCTCATGTTAAATTTGCCCTTTTTAACCCATAAATCATGCAAAGAGCATCTGAAGCCTGCTAAACATATTCTAAACTTTCTTATAGTAACACATAATAAATAATACTCAGCATAAAAGTAGTGTTTAAAAGCAGAGAAATAGTCAACTTGGTTTAAAAGTGAGTGTTGTTAAAGGGGCAGTAGCACGTTTTTTCATAATTTTATATTTCAAATTTTTCACTTATAATTGTATGTTATTGCTAAATATATTATTTTGATCGTGTAATTAATCTCATTACACAAATCAATAAGCCATAGTCAGAGGACAAAGTATGAAGATTTACATAAAATCCATTGGCGGCCATTTTTTAGTGAACACCTTTAATTCATTTTCTGTAAGAAAAAGGAATCGCATGGCTAAACTTTACAATATATATTTGAATTATTACTGCTCCATTTAGTTTAAATACATTGTCTTTCAATTGGAACCATTTATTTTCATTTTCCTGACATCACCTAATATTCCCCCTAAAAACGTGCTACTGCCCCTTTAAGCCATCACTGAAAGGGAACTTGATCAAACGTGCTAGTTTCACAAATATGTACATATTTTGAAGAAACTATTTGTGTATCAAAATTTGTGGTAGATAATAAACTTGCAATGTTTTCCTATGCATTTTCTCATTTTCTTATCATTAAGAAATTATATATCTATTTGATTTTTTACATTGACGTTTTCAATCTAACAGCTCAATAAAAATGCATTTCTAAAATGATACATTGAATGAAAATCAGTGTTTGTATTCTTAGATGAATTTTTACAATTGGGTTTAAAATAGTGGGTTTGTAAACAACATGAAAGGAAAGGTGGTGAAGATAAAATTCACCTTAAAGACCCATATTGAAACTGCAATATTATTTTTTTACGGTATTCGTAGTATTTTTAGCAATATTTCGCAACCAACGATGAGAAGATCGGACCAAAATTCTTTAAATAGGAGACACTTTACCAAAATTAATGAACGAAAGGTAAGCCCCGGCATTATGACATGAAGGCGAATCAAGTCTGACCATCTCACAATTTTCGGTTCCTAAACATACGCCTGAAAGCCCTCATTGTCGCGCACGACTAGATTTTCTTTTCTTCTTTTTCCGAATCAGGCACTAATTGCCGCCCAAATCGATACCCATCGGACACAATTGCGGTAAGTGAGACGCAGTGTAAAATCTACACACATAATGATATTGTTATCGAAAGTGGGTTCGTTAAAAGCGTTAAATCGAAACCTTATATGTCATAAATAGATCAACCACTGGTAAAAATAATGTATATTTAATTATTTTGTTCTTGATCATAACTAAATAACAGTTTGACTGTATTTGCCCTGCAAACATAATCCCCTTATATCACAAGCAACTGAAGAACATCTTTTGACAATCTCAACTCTTTATTTGTAACAGAACAATTAAATCCGGACTAGGCTCATTGACTAATAGAGGGTTATTGACCTCTTTTAAATGCGGTTTTATATGATATTTTCAATTTAAATCATCGTATACTCATGGTAATAATGGTTGTCACCCCCAAGGTACAGATGTATTTTAGGACTTAAAATATCAAACATCTCTGATTCGCTCATTAGTTTTTTCACCAATGAAACAGATCACCAAATACATCATGTAAGAGATGAACAACACATATTACATGTATCATCTGTGAAAGGCATGGCATATGATGCACGTGCAGAAATTGACAAGAACTGAGTCGTTGTAGAAAGCGTCGACAGACAATGTTATCCATTTGCATACGATACTCAGTTGCGAACACTTAAGCCTTTAAAAGATGCCGAGACCGACTTCATTACAGATCCGTAACCACATCATCGGAATGGCACTTGCGGGGGCAACAAATGACGTCATTGCCCGACAGATGCGTGTCAGTAAGAGAACCGTTCAACGGATTAAAAAATTACACAGGATAAACCGTGACAGTATTCCAAAGAAAAGCCCTGGTAGGCCCCACAAGACTACTGCACGAGAGGACCGTGTACTGTGGCGCCTTGTGCAACGGCATCGATGTTTGTCATCGAGATCACTCCGTGATTAACATTCGGGTTTCAAGGGAAACCGTGAACAAGAGGCTCTTACAACATGGTTATAGAGCGAGAAGACCTCTTCGACGACCCCTCCTAACACGGGAGCACAAGCGTTTACGTCGGCAGTGGGCAGAACATCATCGCAACGTCAGAGTACAAGAATGGCGTCACGTCATCTTTACTGATGAATCCCGTTTCCTTCTTAATCGAGTTGATGGGCGGATGCGTGTGCGCAGATAACAAGGGGAGATGTTCAGGGATGACTGTGTAGAGGGAGTTGTTGCTGGTGGAGGGGGTTCAGTCCTTGTGTGGGGTGGCATCCATTACAATGGTAAAACCAATCTTTTGCTGCTGCAGGAAAACGTCAATAAACGGACATACCGCCACGTGTTGGAGCATACGTTACTGCCACATGCTTGCCGTGTTTATTCAAACAACTTCTTGCTACAGGACGACAACGCTCGACCCCATCGCGCAAGATCTATCGACAACTTCCTGTTCCAGCAGGGCGTGGATCGTCTTGTATGGCCTGCCAAAAGCCCCGACATGAACCCGATAGAGCACATTTGGGACCGATTGGACAGAGAATTGAGGAAGACTGATCCCTTACCACAAAATCTCGAAGAAGTGGGACAGTGCTTGATTCGAATATGGAACAATATGGCCATGCAAGACGTCAACAAGTTGATCAATAGTATGCCAAGACGGATTACTGCCCTTGTTGATGCTGACACTGCATCTGATGATAACATTGTTGTACTATATGTTTCATATCATGTTAGGTTCTATATTGACAATTCGCTGCTAATACTGTTTGTGGATCCATTGTAAGCTTATTGATCAGTGATCTATTATGCCTCTTCATGAAAATAATATTTGTTTGACAACATTTTAATATGCCTCTTGATACCATACACTGTTTAACGGTATAAACATTTTTCACAAACATTTTTCTGTTGTTACTTAGACAAACTGTTTCAAATATGTGGGGGTGACAACCATTATTACCATGAGTATATATGGCAATATCTACTTACAAAATCATATATCAAATACAAAAGCAGATGTCATATATTATGTTTTTAAGTTTTGAAACACAAAAGCTAACAAGGGAAAAACCAAAATGTTTTGCATTTTCCTTTTAAAATTCCTGATACTTTCCTGTCACTAATGTATGTCATAAAACAGATCAAACTTATTCACAGGGCAAAGTTTTTTGGCTTGATGGCAGTGAGAAAGTCAAACCGAAAATCGGTGTACGGAATAACAAGCACCCTGCAAAAGCAGTAAATTTAGCTACGTACTATTCTGTACACTTTTGTTTGGTCAAATTTCGTTTTTAAATTACAGTGTTTTGATTCAGGTATGACTTTAGAATGTTTTTCAAGTTCCAAACATGTTATCCCAATGATTGCATTCTATATAAAATTTCATATTGATTACGGAATGGTCCAAATAGCGGAAAGTAATGAATGACCTTCAATGACAATGGTTATGAAGGTCAGGATAAAAACAAATGGGCGTGGCAACCTCATTCAACCAATCATCATATGTATTAAATGTTTGACAGAAAATGATAACCTGAATAAGTAGGTATGATTTCAAATCTGTTTTGGCTTGGACGGTAATTGATTACATTTTTCAAAATAAAATAAAAACGTTACGAAGCAAAATATCGAGGTGTACGGAATAAGCCGACCGTACGGAATAGCACGGCTCTACTCTATGGGAAGGTAAACTCTGGATTATGGAGAATGAGGGTGCCCGTCTGGCGAGAATGTGGACTACGTGGTGTGTGTCCGTCCTTCCGCCTATTGTATAAGGGAGGGGGTTACGTTATCTATATTTATTCACTTTTGAATTAACAAATAGAGTAGCCCTTAACATCATGTGTTTTGCAATAAAATATAGTTTTGCCCTTAACTATTATAGCTAAAGCATGTTGGTAGAGGCCGAGGGGTTTGGCGTTATAATAGTTCCAGCGCAAAACTATGCTTTATACTTTACTGCAAAACCCATGATGGTTCGGGCTACTATATTACTTTTCAAATATGTCTATTTTAACTCTTTAAAGTTATTTTTACTACAAAATAAACATATACTTTTTAAATAAGCATCAGCCGCGAATTGGAAATTCTCAATCAGTGCCATTGCAAGTGAGTCATAGCTGACTTGTTAATGACGTCATGGATCGTCACTCAAAAACTACACAATATGATGGTTAGGTCTACTCTATTGTTAAATAAAGGGTTGGCAGCTTCTTTGATCTTTTCGAAAACAATACTAGAATCTTGATTATTTTCTATTTCCTGTGTTACTTAACGTAATTACATGCACAGTATTTGGATCCACGACGGGTTAAGGATGTAATTTCTTAAAAAATAAATTTAATAATGTGTTTTCCACACATTTGTAATCTGTTTGAAACTTTTTAGTCAAACTTGTATAACCAGGCACGATTCATATAATCTTCATAACGTGAAAGTTATTTTGTATAACCTCCCCTATAGCCCAACCTTATAGGGTTAATGTACAACAGTCACATCACCTTGTAAGATCCAAACAGAAGGGAGCATATCGCTTGAATTTCATAGACTGAAATGATACATGTATGTAAGTATAAACATACATACCAGAGACCACCCAGATAACCAGCAACACGACTCCTCCTGATAGCTTCATCGTTACCACTGCAGAGAGAGACTGGGGTCAACTGATTAAACTGATTAATGTTTCCTCATCATGACTAATTATGAAACCATTAAATATCGAGTGTTAGCAGCAAACCAGTGCATTTGTATAATTTTAGGATCAATTGTCTCAAACAAAGTGAAATATGTGCGTTGATGTCATATTCGATTTTTTTATTCAGTATGCCGTCACGTGAAAACCAGAAGATGGTTAATGGCGATAATTTAAGTGGTATGTATGAAGATAGTTTAACCCATGGTTTAAATATGTTCAAAGATGGAACTCGGTTTGACTGACAGGTTCGTTAATTTGGCGTTCACTAATGCCTACATGGAAAAAGGTCTTATCAAAACATCTTCATGCACCAGTGGCTTAGGGTTAAAAACCCTTCCTTCTATTAAGCAAAGTGGAATGTTCCACCTATGCCTACAATGGAAACAAAACTAAAGCAACCGGATTTTAGCACAATCGATATGTTATGTGACATAAAAAAGTTTCTATCATCGTGTATTTTTTGGTAAAATTTAAAAACATGTTTTCTTTTCACAATATTTGTTTGACTTTTGTACTGTTGTGTTTTTAGTTACTCAAGCCAAGTTATTGAGATGTCTAGCACATACATTATCTTTGTAGTACTTCAAGTTCAAGTCTGATCAATATACCCCTCTTACGAAGTAGTCAGGGGTATATTGCGGTCAGCGCGTCCGTCCGTCTGTGAGTTCTTCTGTCCGTCCGTCCGTCACACGTTTTGGTCCGCTCATAACTCGAATTCTATTTGTTTGAATTTTAAAATGATATATGTAATCACTATGTGCCTTTTATATCAGTCAGGTGCCCTCGTTATTTTTGTTTAGATTTTCGACTTCATTCTTGTAGAAGTGACTTCTTGAGGAAGTCATTTATGTTCCGCTGATACCCATAGTCACAACGTCACCGGCAAAACGAACAAGTTTCTAAACCCTTCCCGTCCCTCCCTTTTAGATCTAAACGAGGAGAGTTGCTCGATACGTTTTCACCTTGCCGTGGGGAGATGGCTGATACCATGGATACTATTTGTTCACATGTGGTAAAACTTCATAGTTGTCATCACTACGCTCCATAAATGTGCCTTTTGTATGTTTTTGGTCACATACCCTCATTTTATTTTCAGAATTTCTCTCCTTCACAATTGACTGTTTGAGAGTCATTTTTGTTCAAGTTATAGTTCAGTTACTAATTGTCCAAATGTTATGAAACTTGACATGTGTATTCGCTTTGTATATTTCAGCCAGGTACCCAAATCATTTATTTCAAATGTCCACTTCTAGCTTATAGATACAAATGACTGTACGAGGATATAAACTAGTATCCAAAAGGAAAGCTACCTAGCTTAACATAACCTGACAAAGTGGAATTTAAGTGTATCTGACAGGCATATGTCTTTTGAACAAGTATGAACATTATCATTCTTCAGGAAAAGATACTTTTGATTTTGTGTATCTTCAAACGCCCATGGGGTGCATAAATTGAAATTGTAGTTTGCACAATATTTTCGTCATTTCAGTTTAAAATTGGTAAAATATATAGAATATAGATAAGACAACAATATTTAAGGATTGTTTTACATGTTTTGTGCCTCTATCGATGTATAACAGCAACAAATTTTGTATAAAATCGCTACGCGTATAACAGCAACAAATTGTATAAAATCGCGTAGCGTAGCGTAGCGATTTTATACAAAATTTGTTGCTGTTATACATCGATAGAGGCACAAAACATGTAAAACAATCCTTATAATTACAAAATCAACATTTTTACAAAGTTTTTCCTAATTATCTTAAAAAAATCTGTCATCAATGTCGTGAGTTTGTGGTTTGTTACACGAAACAATACAAAGTTGAATCAAAATTGAGAACTCCATTAACTAAAACGGCCGAAGATTTAATTTCGTTTTCGCTACCATTGACACCCATGCAATCACAATTCGTCTTAACCGGAATCCGCATTTTCAGAATAACCCTAATTAGCATATCACACGACGTTCAAAAAGTCCGCCGTTTGCGAGACGCTTAGAGCGAACAAGCTTGAGGACTCGTAGTTATTAAAATGCAGTCTTTCCGGTGAATGTATGGATTGTGTTAGGGAGAGGAATGTATTGACTTGTTACAAACGCAGGTGGGAAGTGATAAGATATGTTATATCTGTCTTTGCAACAGAACGTAACTCGCAACTGTCAAAACCGCCTTGCGTTCAGTAACACGTTGTTCGCGGCGGGTATCCTTCTTTTAACATTGAGTGTTCGCGAGCGCTCGCGAACATCCCGGGAAATTTCGTGTTATTATTGACTATTGCGTCAGGTGATTGTGACGTCACACGGAATGAATGCACATGGTATGGTTGCAAAATTTTCTGCATTCATCGAGAAATGGCAGCAGGTTTTTGAGCGCTCTCAGGCAGACGAGAGCAATCAGAATCGCGGAAATTAGTGTAACAAATCCATTTTGTAATTATTATCGATATAATGCACTTTATTTGACATAAATTCATTGACGTGTCATTGCTCTGAACGTTTCAAAACAAGCAAAAGTGTCCAATTTCTCTCTGGTATCTCGCCTATTTAAGGAGATTCCAAATCGATGATTTTGTTAAATGTATGTTTCTCGCGAACATGAAAAGATAATGTTTCATAAGTTTGCATAAAAGTTAGTTGACTTTTGAAAGAGTGATAAAAATAACTAGAAACTTGATCAATGAAGCTATATCTAGATGTGCCTTTTGCATGCCATGTACTCTCAATATTTGTAGATGTTTAACTTCTTTCTTATACCTACTATGATATAGTCACACTGTAAAAACATTGAAGGATTATTTCAGAGTTAGTTCATAAGAATTCTATATGACTTTTGCAATTTTGATGTAATCCCAAATAAAGTGTAGTAACTTAGGTTCTATGATTACTTAGAGGGAGAGTTATAAAAAGTGAGCTTTCTTCACTAATTCTCTTGTTGTGGTGTGTACTTCTATTGTATTTAATATTATTTGTTAAGATGTCCTTTGGAAAAATAAATATCATTATGTAGTTAAACATAATGTATAACTCCGGTTACAAAGAACATATTTTTACAGGTTGTCTTATTCTGCTGGCCTGTGTCTCGTCGGTGTCCGGACTGTGTTCAAGGTGTCTACAAGAACGTTGCTATGACAACGGAGAGTGCATTATCGGGTGTGTTCCTGGGTTTGTAGGTGAATTCTGTGATGAAAAGTGTCCGTCCCGATGCTTAAATAAGGAATGCCACTTAAACATTATCGACGGAACAGTCTCCTGCACGGAGGGGTGTGAAGCAGGTTACTGCGGTATCCAGTGTGAACTACCGTGTCTAGGAGACTGTGTGACTTGTGACAGACAGTGTGACTCCTGCAATGTGACTCTCTGTCCTGAACGTCGTTATGGAGCTGATTGTAGTGAGATATGCAGTCCCAGGTACGGGAAATGTGACCGGGAAACTGGACAATGCATCATCTGCAGACGAGGATACTTCGGGAACAGTTGTACCCGGAAGTGCACGGCTTGCTTCACTCGAGCAGACACCATCAGAGACACGTGTCTGTCTGGTTGTGACGTTTGTCAGTCAAAAGGTAATGAATCTGTTTGTTAGGCAAATATAATTATTGTTCTTGGAAACACATTAAAATTTGAATAGCTACTTATGTAATAATAAAAATAAATTTGGGTATGTAGGTATACAAAGAATACACGTTATAAACTTAGTTTGTCAAATTTCGGAGTTTTAAATTAGAATTTGAACTCAATTTTTTTCAATGGTAATTAAGATATGTTTGTTTCTTTTCGCATTCGGGGAGAATAGAAATACTCCAAGGTCGAGATTGGTCTACTTGAAAACTACTCTAAAATAGTAGAATATCAAATTCAAAGAAATATCATATATTTTGTTATTCAGAAGCATGTCCTGCTGGTTTCCATGGCGACGCCTGTGAAGTTCAATGTTCCCCCGGTTGTGATAAACCAGAACGTGGATGTAACAAAGCAACAGGAGAATGTTCTACTGGGTGTGTGTCTGGATATCACGGACTGACCTGTAACTACACGTGTAGCAGATTCTGTGTGGGCGGGATCTGTAACCAACACGACGGGGTCTGTACATCTGGATGTATTAGTGGCTACAAAGCCGACAAAGATGTCTGTGAACAGCTCAGCAATGAAGGTATGTATTTTACATCTCAAACCGCAGATTCTTAATAAAATCAGAAGCTTATTTGTTATAACACTGATTCCCGTCTTCTGTCTCAATACATGCTCCGAGATCTTCTTCTTTCTTTTCTTGTAGAGAAAGCTGCTTGTATATAAGTGTCTGTGACATCTATGTTTGACCTTGTGTGGAGGTTGACAATCAACACTGTTGAACGAGACATAATATTATTCAATCAATGGCGATCAATGTAAGCACCCTTTATTGTTAACAGTGAATTATGTTCAGTTATCAACTGCTAAGCTACTGATGATGAGCGTTGTTTTCTTCATCTGAGCCTCAGGATTTTATCTGCGTTTGCAATAAGTTTATAGTGTCTGTTTGACCTCAATTAATTTCAAACTTATGTTCAACCTCCAATAACATTGTATCTTGAAATTTGTCAAACGAAATCGTCGATAGAAACGATAAGAAAATAAAATCCTTTTCATATAATAGGAAGACAGAAAACTAAACACAAGTCAAAACATTTATTCAAAATGACATATTCTCAACATAGTGACTATACCTGAGGGACATGTCCGTATTTCGATGATCAACTATCAATAGAAACTTATTTCAATAAAGTCAATCTTCACATGAACTATGTAATATATATTTTAATGTATTACCTACCTTTAATCCTGAGACGATAGGTTGGGGTAGACCCGCAAAGTGTGGATAGCATACCGATAACATACACTGCATGCACAATGAATAATTTTTTCGGGACGGTCAATCAAATGTTCCAAATATTAATCAATATCAACATCAAAAGAACATTGAAAACTGTTATGTGTAAGGAAATGTTCATCGTCTTCACTTGTCATGTTTACCTCTCAGGTGTTAAAGTGAAATGCTATTATGCACGCGCATGATGTTTAAGCGGAGAGTTGAGTTTGAGCGATATGCAAAGAAGTTTTCAAATCACAAAATACTCAAACTCTAATAGTTTTCAGGGAATGCGCTTTAAGTTAGATATGGTCCTCAATGTCTCCATTAGTTTGACACGGCCAAGACGAATGCATCGTGCTAAACTAACGAAGACTATTCAGACAATATCCTACACTTAGTGCTTCAAGAATGACTGCCTCTCTCGTTAACAAAATAAAGTTAAATATATACGAGTTTGATTCTGCTATTTTGTGCCTTGTTCCTTCGGCAGTCTATAAGTAAAGCTAGCCTCACTATTATCCGTTGGCAGAATAATTAACATTCATGCTGAGTACAATGAAACTAAGGATATTTATAAATTTTCTTCTGTAACATTAATGCATTACCAATCATGTTTTGAAACTTTCAGTAATTATTCATTTCATCTCATAAGATATTTTCTTTAGCGGTTAGCATTAGGTTTTAATGCTGATAATTATCTCCCTTTGTTTTACAAGCTTTTTGCTCCGATGCGCTATGCTTTAGTGCACGAGATTTAAATGCACGAACCACATGTTTGCTCGACAACCTAAGAATATTTTCATTCATGGGGAGAAATCAATCTTCAGGTAAACAGTTTGTCTATTTCTTTAAGCAATATCTACATATTCTTTCGGTGTAGGCTAACATTAATTTAATTATAAGCAATATTTTTGTATTTTCTTCAAGTTTGTTTACATCCATGATTTGGAATATTCCATTATTTTCTGTGGTAAGATATTTTATTTCTATATGTTTTGGTACTATTTCTAATATCTAGGGATAATATTTAGCTTAAAGCTTATATTTCATCCTAAATTTCCTCACAGAGTATTTTCTTGTATTTATTTCCAACTTTGTGTAACTTTTGGAAGAGTCTATTTCTTTTGGAGGGTATATTTTTCTTACTTGGTAATTTTGTGTATAAATGCAAAATTTAGTGATAATATTAATATTTATCATCCAAAACTTTGTTCCACAGGAGATATCGCTTGTGGAAGATCAAGCGATATCTCCTAGGAGATATCGCTTTGGCAGTAGATTTTGAACAATGCCCTGTCAACAGAAGGGACATGACATCACAAACGTTTTGCATCATCAGAAATGACGTCACAATGTTATGACGTCATAAACACAATGACGTCACAATGCTATGACGTCATGAACACCATGACGTCACAGTGCTATGACATCACTGGTATGGGAGTTTTAGAGCTATGCAGTGTTAAAAGATGTACATTTTTCATACAAATGTGATGAAACATGATTTTGGATGATAAATAGAATCTCACCCTCGTGTCTTCTGATAACAAATATATCAACACTCGTTGATAAAAGTAAAATATCCTCGGCAAGCCTCGGATATTTGTTACTTTAATCAACTCGTGTTGATATATTTGATATCAGAAGACACTTGGGTGAGATTCTCTATTTATCATCCAAAACTGTGTTCCACAGGAGATATCGCTTGTGGAAGATCAAGCGATATCTCCTAGGAGATATCGCTTTGACAGTAGATTTTGAACAATGCCCTGTAATCAGAAAATACATGACATCACAAACGTTTTACATCATCAGTAATGACGTCACAATGCTATGACGTCATAAACACAACGACGTCACAATGCTATGACGTCATTAACAAGATGACGTCACAATGCTATGACATCACTGTTTTAGCAGTTTTAGAGCTCTGAGATGTTCAAAGATGTACATTCTAATGCTAATTTGATGAAGAATGATTTTGGATGATAAATAGAATCTCACCCTCGTGTCTTCTGATATCAAATATATCAACACTCGTTGATAAAAGTAAAATATCCTCGGCAAGCCTCGGATATTTGTTACTTTTATCAACTTGTGTTGATATATTTAATATCAGAAGACACTTGGGTGAGATTCTCTATATATTATCCAAAGAGCTATTATATTTCTGCTAAAGTAATTCATAGCAGAAGAGGCAAACCTATTTGCACTTAAAGAGTATTTTCCTATTTTGGAGAGTCCATTTTCATATGGGTGGAACTTTGTGTTAGGTTCAATTCTATTTAATGTGGTAATTTCTCACATTCAGTGGTATAATCTATATACACATTTCAGAGTCTTATTTTCACGCAAGTGTACGTAAAGAATAATTTTCTTGCATTTAATGATAATTATAAATGCATATCTCAGAGTTATATTTCCCATGCAGAGCTTTAATGAATATTGCAGAGTAACATTGTATGAGGTGTAATTTATGCACAAAAGAGAATTTGTATTATTATTATGTCTCCCCCCGAAGGGTCGGGGAGACATATTGGTTTGAGCTGTGTTCCTGTTGGCGTTCCCATTTCGTTTCCGGAGCATATCTCTAAAACTATGTGACCGATCATCACCAAACTTGGTAAACTGTCTCTCCATATCATGTAGATGTGCCTTTTGGAGGTTATAGATTTCTTAAAATTTTTATATTTTTTTTATTTCCATGGCAAAAATTTGAACTTGGTCTTTTTCAAGGGTAGTGTTCGTTTCTGGAGCAGATATCTAGCCAAACTTGGTATATTGTCTCTCCATATCATGTAAATGTGCCATTTGGAGGTTTGAGATTTAAAACAAATTATTTTGTTTATTTCCATGCAACAATTTGGACTGAGTCTTTTTTAAAGGGTAGTGTTTGTTTCCCAAGCAAATCTCATTAATGGTGCTTTATGATAGTATTGTTTAGAGGTTTGGAGCATTTAAGGAAGGGGGAGACATCTGTTTTTACGGGTAAAAACACTTTCTAGTTTATTTCTGCATTTGTTTGTTGCAGAATTATTGGACTTTTGGAATTTGACAATAAAGGTCTAATTATTGAAGATATCCCCAAGTCGTCATTATTCGTAACAAATCATTTGCGATGGATAGGTTTCAACTAATACATGAGAGTTTAAGGATTAAACAAATTTACACAAAATTATATTTCGGGGGAGCAGCTAGTGGGACCTTTTAGAACGTTTTAACACTGTATATTTCAGAGTCGTTCTTATCGTTCGAATGTATTTCGTATTTAACAAAATTTATCCAATCCTAACCATCAAGATGTTTACTGTTTCTTTCTTTCTATAGTTAGAACAATTCATTAAGAACAATTGAGGAAATATGTTGTCATTGAATTTCATCAAAACCACAATTATTGCAGACAGAATACGGTATGGCTTTATGCATTTTATGTGCGCTTTGGTCCATTAAGATTCTGAAAAACAAACTCAAGCGAGGAAGGCAAAATAACAAATTCGACCCAATAACAAGGCACCCAAACATCCGAAGTGTTTGATCATTAACAGGGGCTGCTGTTATGTTTGTGCAGTTTCCACCGACGACCACATGTTCTATTGACTAACTTTTCCCATTAAGCTTTTCAGGATTCATATACACAACCTACTGGACATGTTCACGTGCTAGGACAAAGGTCCAGGTCACGAATTATTTCAAAATCACTAAAATTCCTTGCAAGCATTATAAAAATTTGTATATAAATGTGAAGAATTGCCCAGATTTGAAAAGATGTTCGCTCCATTATGCTCAAGGTCAAGGCCAAGGAAAGCATGTGTACACTTCACAGAACTGTAATTACAATTGTGACTTATTTCTCTGAAATTATATCTCCTTAGTAGGACCTCCTCGGAAACACATTAGTTATTGTCATGTCATAATGCTAGGTTAAGTTGGATAACGATAGTTTCGTTTTATACCTTGCGACTCTTACCTCTCACGCTATGCGAATGTCCAGTACCCCACAGGGTGAAGGAAGGTTTGTAGATAGTGCACTGTTTATGTGGATGCATCATGCTTTATGTTCTTCACTTCTTCTCTGATAATATATGTTTGTGTTTTTGCTTGGTTTTAGGATCCAACAAGACTGTGGCCATTGCTGTTCCAATTATTCTGCTCTGGTTAGTTGAATTTTTAGCTCATCTGGCCTGTAAGGCCCGATGGGCTTATGGCATGGCATGGTGTCCGGCGTCCGTCCATCCGTCCGTCTGTCCGTTCTTACATTTGATACATTGTGTGGCTTTTCATTTGCCCTGATGGGTCTTGTGTGGCTACCCACTTATGTGGCTAGCCACAGAACTAAGTGTTGTTTAAATGAATAGTTACTGTTACAAGATAAAATATCCAGATTTTTTATAAAATTTGTAGCCACAAAATTTTTTTGACATTTTTTATGTCCATTGCAAGTGTCCAATCAAGTGTCCAAGCAACATGATTGGACAGTACTATCAGGTGGTGACCTCTGTTTGTGGAAAACAGAACTATTACCTGATTGTCTCCCTTGTCGCCAAGAACAACAGCTTAGCCAATCAGAAAAGGTCTACTATTGTAAATTTGTCAGCCAATCAGAAAAGATCTACTGTTGTAAATTTGTCAGCCAATCAGAAGATGCAATCTTTTTACTCTCCACCAAGTCTCCACCAAGAGCAAGAAGCACATGGTCATGAAAGATGGACAGATTTATGTGATCAGTTAACAGTAAAGTTGTGATAGAAAGAACTTTTTTTTTAGTATTTTAGGTTGTTAAAGATACAATTTTAAAGAAAGCTAACAGGCTTTAACTATATAAGAATTTTGAAATAAAAATCCAGTTAATGAGTTATCCAGATAATTGATTTCTTAGTTTGAACATTGTCCTGTTCAGTTGAATATTCATAATCTTGTCATTCATTTAGTATTTTTTATTACAATACAAGTTTGTATTACATGGTAATGTCCAACCACATTGCAGATATTGTTTTTTTATTCCTATAATTTCTTAAAGTAAGGATCACTTCTCATATTCTTGCATTAGTGACACATACAGTTCCGAATTTCCTGTGTATAAATATTTATGATTTGACAAGTGTATGTAAAAAATGTTTATAGAACTAATAAGTGTAGTTTGTTTACACTTAAGTTGTGATAGCCACACAGAACATTTACAGGACTAACCACACCATTTTTCTGTCTTTTACTGAAAAAGAATCAAAGCTTTTGAATAAAGATTGACTTTTAAATAGCCACACAGATCATGGACAACATTAACCACACAATTTTCAATCTTTTATTGAAAAAGAATCAAAGCTTTGAATTTGATTACAAAACGCTTTTGATAGCCACACAGCACATGGACAAGATTAACCACACTAATTTTCCATAGTTTACTGATATAGAAATAAGGCTTTGAATTTGATTACAAAAAGCTTTTGATAGCCACACAGATCATGGACAGGACTAACCACACTATTTTTCAATATTTTACTGATGTAAAAATAAAGCTTTGAATTTGATTACAAAACACTTTTGATAGCCACACAGATCATGGACAGGACTAACCGCACTATTTTTATATATTTACTGAAAAAGAATCAAAGCTTTTGAATAAAGACTGATTTTTAAATAGCCACACAGCACACAGACAAGATTAACCACACTAATTTTCCATAGTTTACTGATATAGAAATAAAGCTTTGAATCTGATTACAAAACACTTTTGATAGCCACACAGATCAAGGACAGGACTAACCACACTATTTTTATCCCCCGCAACAACGAAGTTGCGGGGGGTATTAAAATGGGTACCGTCCGTCCGTCCGTCCGTCCGTCCGTCCGTCCGTTACACTTTGTGTCCGGCTCATAACTTTCTAACTAATCAACCATTTCAATTCAAATTCGTCATGGACATGAAGAAACATGTAATAATGTGTCATGAGAAACAATTTTCGGAAAATCTACATAAAATATTAGGATTTTGGAGAAAAAGTGGTAAATTTTGTAAGAAATCTGTTACAAGTCCCGTCCGGCTCACAACTTCTAAACTAATCATCACATATTGATCAAATTTGATATGAAGATACATAATCATCTGAAGGTGTGTCATGAAGAACAATTTTGAAAATATTTTTATAAAATTTTGCCTTTTTTGGCAAAAAATTAGGACTCTGTTGGAAAACTGTTACAAGTCCTGTCCGGCTCATAACTTCTAAACTAATCATCACATATTGATCAAATTTGATATGAAGATACATAATCATCTGAAGGTGTGTCATGAAGAACAATTTTGAAAATATTTTTATAAAATTTTGCCTTTTTTGACAAAAAATGAGGACTCCGTTGGAAAACTGTTACAATTAAGTCCTGTCCGGCTCATAACTTCTAAACTAATCATCACATATTGATCAAATTTGATATGAAGATACATAATCATCTGAAGGTGTGTCATGAAGAACAATTTTGAAAATATTTTTATAAAATTTTGCCCTTTTTGTCAAAAAATGAGGACTCTGTTAGAAAACTGTTTCAAGTCCTGTCCGGCTCATAACTTCTAAACTAACCATCACATATTGATCAAATTTGATATGAAGATACATAATCATCTGAAGGTGTGTCATGAAGAACAATTTTGAAAATATTTTTATAAAATTTTGCCTTTTTTGACAAAAAATGAGGACTCCGTTGGAAAACTGTTACAATTAAGTCCTGTCCGGCTCATAACTTCTAAACTAATCATCACATATTGATCAAATTTGATATGAAGATACATAATCATCTGAAGGTGTGTCATGAAGAACAATTTTGAAAATATTTTTATAAAATTTTGCCTTTTTTGACAAAAAATGAGGACTCCGTTGGAAAACTGTTACAAGTCCTGTCCGGCTCATAACTTCTAAACTAATCATCACATATTGATCAAATTTGATATGAAGATACATAATCATCTGAAGGTGTGTCATGAAGAACAATTTTGAAAATATTTTTATAAAATTTTGCCCTTTTTGTCAAAAAATGAGGACTCTGTTAGAAAACTGTTACAAGTCCTGTCTATCTCACAACTAAACTAATCATCACATTTTAATCATATTTGTTATGGAGATACATAATCATATGTTGGTGTGTCATGAAGAACAGTTTTGAAAATATGTTTGTTTAAATATGATCAAATTGATCTTGGAGATCGAAATACATAATACATACATTCATTCGTTTGATTTTAATTTTGTCAGTTAACTCGAATTATGCCCAACAGTGAACATAAAGTTGGTATGATTTAGTTTTGTTATTAGAATAGTTTCTTTCATATCCTGGAAAAATTGTGTTATTTTGAGCGACAAAAATTATTTAACAATATGATAAGGAAAACCTATACATATTGTGCAATTTGCGGGGGATATAGCTCGACCATGTCAGCTGCTTGTTATATATTTTACTGAAAAAGAATCAAAGCTTTTGAATAAAGACTGATTTTTAAATAGCCACACAGATCATGGACAAGATTAACCACACAATTTTTATATATTTACTGAAAAAGAATCAAAGCTTTTGAATAAAGACTGATTTTTAAATAGCCACACAGATCATGGACAAGACTAACCACACTATTTTTCAATCTTTTACTGATATAAAAATAAAGCTTTGAATTTGATTACAAAACACTTTTGATAGCCACACAGATCATGGACAGGACTAAACACACTTTAAAAAAAAAATTTACTGAAAAAGAATCAAAGCTTTTGAATGAAGACTAATTTTTAAATAGCCACACAGATCATGGACAGGACTAACCACACTTTTTTTCAATATTTTACTGAAAAAGAATCAAAGCTTTTGAATAAAGACTGATTTTTACATAGCCACACAGATCATGGACAGGACTAACCACACTATTTTTATATATTTTACTGAAAAAGAATCAAAGCTTTTGAATAAAGACTGATTTTTAAATAGCCACACAGATCAAGGACAGGACTAACCACACTATTTTTATATATTTTACTGAAAAAGAATAAAAGCTTTTGAATAAAGACTGATTTTTACATAGCCACACAGATCATGGACAGGACTAACCACACTATTTTTCAATATTTTACTGAAAAAGAATCAAAGCTTTGAATAAAGACTGATTTTTAAATAGCCACACAGCACATGAACAAGATTAACCACACTTATTTTCCATAGTTTACTGATATAGAAATAAAGCTTTGAATTTGATTACAAAACACTTTTGATAGCCACACCGATCATGGACAGGACTAAACACACTTTTTAAATTTTTTTAACTGAAACAATCAAAGCTTTTGAATGAAGACTGATTTTTAAATAGCCACACAGCACACAGACAAGATTAACCACACTAATTTTCCATAGTTTACTGATATAGAAATAAAGCTTTGAATCTGATTACAAAACACTTTTGATAGCCACACAGATCAAGGACAGGACTAACCACACTATTTTTATATATTTTACTGAAAAAGAATCAAAGCTTTTGAATAAAGACTGATTTTTAAATAGCCACACAGATCATGGACAGGACTTACCACACTTTTTTTCAATATTTTACTGAAAAAGAATCAAAGCTTTTGAATAAAGACTGATTTTTAAATAGCCACACAGCACATGGACAAGATTAACCACACAATTTTTATATATTTACTGAAAAAGAATCAAAGCTTTTGAATAAAGACTGATTTTTAAATAGCCACACAGATCATGGACAAGACTAACCACACTATTTTTCAATCTTTTACTGATATAAAAATAAAGCTTTGAATTTGATTACAAAACACTTTTGATAGCCACACAGATCATGGACAGGACTAAACACACTTTAAAAAAAAAATTTACTGAAAAAGAATCAAAGCTTTTGAATGAAGACTAATTTTTAAATAGCCACACAGATCATGGACAGGACTAACCACACTTTTTTTATATATTTTACTGAAAAAGAATCAAAGCTTTTGAATAAAGACTGATTTTTACATAGCCACACAGATCATGGACAGGACTAACCACACTATTTTTATATATTTTACTGAAAAAGAATAAAAGCTTTTGAATAAAGACTGATTTTTACATAGCCACACAGATCATGGACAGGACTAACCACACTATTTTTCAATATTTTACTGAAAAAGAATCAAAGCTTTGAATAAAGACTGATTTTTAAATAGCCACACAGCACATGAACAATATTAACCACACTTATTTTCCATAGTTTATATTTACTGATATAGAAATAAAGCTTTGAATTTGATTACAAAACACTTTTGATAGCCACACAGATCATGGACAGGACTAAACACACTTTTTAATTTTTTTTAACTGAAACAATCAAAGCTTTTGAATGAAGACTGATTTTTAAATAGCCACACAGATCATGGACAGGACTAACCACACTATTTTTCAATCTTTTACTGAAAAAGAATCAAAGCTTTTGAATAAAGACTCATTTTTAAATAGCCACACAGATCATGGACAAGATTAACCACACTATTTTTAGCTCATCAGGACTGAAAGTCCAGATGGGCTTATGGCATGGCCCGTCGTCCGGCGTCCGTCCGTCGTCCGTCCGTCCGTAAACTTTTGACACTTTGGACTTCTCCTCATGAACCATACACATTAGAGAGCTGAAATTTTGTGTACAAGTACCTTCGCATATGGAGATTCTAATTTGTAACTTTGGTGACCCTGTGACCCCAAATAGGGTCACAGGGGTCACAACTTTAAAAACCTATTTTCATCTTCCTCTCCAGTTCCAGAAGGACTAGAGAGTTAAAAATTATATGTGCAGACTCCTTGGACAATGGAGATTCTAATTTATAACTTTGGTGACCCTGTGACCCCAAATAGGGTCACAGTGGTCACAACCTTAATAAAAGTACCAAGGGTACAGAAGCTCACCTTAAAATGAATGATGTGGTAATATGGTTTAATTGTGTAACCATCTTTTATATGATAATTGATTATGGCTGCCATCATGATTTTTTTATCTTTTGAAATGCTATTCTTCTGTTGGAAACCACTAGAGTTTGAACAAACATTAATACAAGAATGATATAATCATGATTTGTTAACAAGCAGTAGGTTTTTGTATAGCATTTTTGTATATCTATGGCTAAATTGGTGACCATCTTGGACTTTTTAATCTTCAAAATGCTACTTTTATGTGGGCATCTGTATTAATTTCATTATGATATCTTGATTGGTTTAGGAATATTCATTTAGTCACACTCTCAACTTCCAAAGAACTAAAAAGATGATGCACATGTTAGTGCAATCTGATTGGTCAGAATAGGCTAGCAACATGGGGGTTTATGCTAATTACTAGATATGATGACCTATGATGACCTCTTGCACCTGCATGTAGCTTATGTAACTTATCCTCTTATGTAAGATACTGTTATTCCATATAGTGAGTGTCCTCCCCTCACTTCAATATGCAAAACAGATACTCTTTAGGGGAGAGTTGCAGGAGAGGGGCTGGAAGGATAGATGGGGAAGGGGGGGGGGGGGGATAGATGGAATGTGGGATAGGTTTGCAATGGAAGGACAGGAGAAAAAAGGGGAGGAGGGAAAGGAGGGGTAGAAGGGGTGGTGGTAGAAGAGAGGTTTGCAATGGAAATAATCTGGAGGTCAACTCAGTAATATGTTTATTGAAGTATCTTAACAAACAGAGAGAATTGGTGAGAAAGACTTTGTAAAAAGAGATTTTTCAGACAGCTGTTCAATTAGTTTTGAAGATGAATATTAAATGATATCTTTTATTAGCATGACAAACAAAATAAAAGATAATTTGTTATTCATAAACCAAAATTTTCAATTTGGAATAAATTAATTTCATGAGAACAATGGACTAAAAAACCTAACAGTTAGTGTTGAGAGTGAACAAATTTAATCATTTTAAATGCTTTTGAAAAGGATTTGTTTGAATTGAATGATCATTATAATTATCTAGATAATCATTGTTCAGACCGTAATCAGATATAGATGATTATAAAATGTATATTTATCCCTCACTGGCTATGTTATTTGCCATATATATGAAGTGTCAGGAATTATGTAAAACGGAAAGGATTTATTAAAACAGTCATGCTTCAGGCTGTTCGCAGATAAAGATGATTCATACAGTTTTTTGTAACTGTATTTATAGTGTTGATAAATATTACAACAAGCGTATCAATACAAATATAATGACATTGATTTGATTGATCAGGAAATGTATTCTTTTCAATGAATTTCATGAAATCTAATTGAAAATTCAATATAATTGACATATTGACCATCTTGGATTCTTGATAATAAAATAAATGCGTCTTTGTCAGGAATCACTATATAAAACAAGATGTGTTTGTGAAACACGAATGCCCCCGGATGCATATGTCAAGTATCAAAGACCTAGCTCCGACCAATCAAAAGTTATGACCAAGGTTAAAGTTTTTGTGGACAAACGGACAGACGGACAGACAGACAGACGGACGGACAGGTGAAAAACAATATACCCCCGGAATCTCCGATTCGGGGACATAAAAATACTCACTTTTCAGAATGATATCTTAATTGATTTAGTAGGAGTAGTACTTGGCCTGAAATCTAATTGAAAAATAATGACTTCTATGATGACATGTTGTTCCCAGAACCCCTTCAGCATGATACAATTATCATTTATTTTTACAGGTATTTATAAAACACATGGTATTGGAACTGGAACCTGATACTGTTACAAAATACCTCTATTATTAACTTATCATGTAGATTACTGAACATAAAAGCAGATTCTTGACTTGTAAATATTAACTCATCGTGCAGATTGTTGTACACAAAAGCTGATTCTTGACTTGTTTAAATTGTTATTTGTAAAAAGTATTACTATTAATAGAATACAAGTATACTTTTCATAAAGACAATTTATATACTTTCCATAAAGTCCATTATGTTCTATTAATCAATTAAGTCAGGATTACTATGCAATATACAAGCAGGCAGGGCTGCTAGCCCCAGATCCTTAAGGAGAGTGGAGCAATTTGTGTATTTGGCTTTGTGTACGTATATTTGGAGAAGCATCCTAGTGTGCTGAGCATGTAAACCTGAACTCTGGCTAAGCCCTTATGTGTGGTATTTATAGACTTGACGGGAGAGAACATGAATTGTTGTGAAAAATATATATATTTTCAGAAAATATAGTTAGCTTAGTATGTCCTAAAGAACTGCTGTTAGATATAGAAATGGTACAAATATGAGTAAAACACAGGAACTGGAACCTGATGCAAAATAACTCTTTCCACATCAACTTATCATGTAGATTGCTAAACACAAAACAAGTGACAAGTTTTGTGTAAGTTGTTATTCTTAGAAAGAACATATCACTGTCATGATACAAGTCTAATTTCTATAACTCTTATTGCATACACATGGCCATATAGCATAATGCTCTACCATATCAATTGGGTCAGGTTGATTATGCAACAGACTAGCAGCTGACACTATGATGCTAGCAGCCTGTATTGGGATGTGTATTAGACAGCATAGTGGACTCAACAGAAATATCTGAACTCTGGTTGACCCCTTATGTGTGGTATTTAAAGGAATATAAGGGAGATACCATTGTTCAAAATCTAACATGATGTTTAATGTCATTGGGTTTTTGCAGCTAGTTGCCATAAATATTTTAAACAAATTAATTAATTATGTTTGTCTTTCATCTTAATGTTTTAGAAACACTTAAAATATAGAACAACTTGCATGACAATCTTAAATATTCTATAATCAAGATAAAATTATGATTAGTAAGTTCAAATTAGAGAATTTATATAGTGCGAGTGATCACTTGATGAAAGCTTAAAATTTAGTAATAATGATGTGTCATCTGCAGCTGAAAAGTCAATATGTCTGCCATGGCGGCCATCTTGGATTCTCAAAACTGAAACGTCTACCTTTGTTGGAGGAATCACTATAGGTATAACATACTACAATATGAAAATGATATCTAGATTGGTTTAGGAGAAGTAGTCATTTTCATGAAATCTCATTGAAAATTCAATATGGCTGCTATCACGGCCATCTTGGATTCTCAAAACTGAAACGTCTACCTTTCTGTGGGGAATCACCATAGTTATAACATACTACAATTTCAGAATGATATCTAGATTAGTTTAGAAAGAGTAGTCTTTTTATGAAATCTAATTGAAAATTCAATTTGGCTGCCATAGCGGCCATCTTAGATTCTCAAAACTGAAACGTCTACCGTTCCGAGGGGAATCACCATGGGTATAACATACTACAATTTCAGAATGATATCTGCATTCGTTTAGGAGGAGTAGTCTTTTTCGTGAAATCTAATTGAAAATTCAATATGGCTGCCATGGCGGCCATCTTGGATTCTCAAAATTTAAACGTCTACCTTTCTGTGAGGAATCACAATGGGTATAACATACTACAATTTCAGAATGATATCTGGATTCGTTTAGGAGGAGTAGTCTTTTTCCTGAAATCTAATTGAAAATTCAATATGGCTGCCTTAGCGGCCATCTTGGATTCTCAAAACTGAAACGTCTACCTTTCTGTGAGGAATCACCATGGGTATAGCATACTACAATTTCAGAATATCTGGATTCGTTTAGGAGGAGTAGTCTTTTTCCTGAAAGTTTACGGACGGACGGACGGACAGACGGACGACGGACGAAGCGCCATGACATAAGCTCACATTTACTTTGTAAAGGTGAGCTAAAAACCTATTTTCATCTTCTTCTCCAGTTCTAAAAGGAGTAGAGAGTTGAAAGTGATATGTGCAGACTCCTTGGACAATGGGGATTTTAATTTGTAACTTTGGTGACCCTGTGACCCCAAATAGGGTCATAGGGGTCACAACCTTAAAAACCTATTTTCATCTTCTTCTCCAGTTCTAAAAGGACTAGAGAGTTGAAAGTGATATGTGCAGACTCCTTGGACAATGGGGATTCTAATTTGTAACTTTGGTGAACCTGTGACCCCAAATAGGATCACAGGGGTCACAACCTTAAAAACCTATTTTCATCTTCTTCTCCAGTACTAAAAGGACTATAGAGTTGAAAATGATATGTGCAGACTCCTTGGCCAATGGGGATTCTAAATTGTAGATTTCGTGACCCCATGACCCCAAATAGGGTCACAGGGGTCACAACCTTAAAAACCAATTCTCATCTTCTTCTCCAGTTCCAAAAGGTCTAGAGAGTTAATATTGATATGTGCAGACTCCTTGGACAATGGGGATTCTAATTTGTAACTTTGTTGACCCTGTGACCCCAAATAGGGTCACAACCTTAAAAAACTATTTTCATCTTCTTCTCAAGTTCCAAAAGGTCTAGAGAGCTGAAATTATATGTGCAGACTACTTCGCCAGTGGGGATTCTAAATTGTAGATTTCGTGACCCCATGACTCAAAATAGGGTCAAAGGGGTCACAACCTTAAAAACTTATTTTCATCATCATCTTTAGCTCCTAAAGGTCTATTGAGCTGAAAGACTGCATGTAGACTCCTTGGCCAATCGGGATTCTAAACTGTAGGTTTTGTGACCCCATGACCCCAAATAGGGTCACAGGGGTCACAATCTTAAAAACCTATTTTTCTCCATTAGATGACAGTCTATGGCAAATTTATTTCTCCTTGGATATTTTAGTGTGGACTTCTTTCACTGTCTGATATTGGCGATCTAGAAAGTGTTGAATAATAATACATTTGTTTTGTAATATTTTTATAGGGTTTCTTGGATAGGTAACATCAGTTTCATTTTTAGCTCATCTTGCCTGTATAAAGCAAACTTGATATGATGCCTGATGAGCTACAGAGCCAATGGCTCTATTTTTATATATTTACTGAAAAAGAATCAAAGCTTTTGAATAAAGACTGATTTTTAAATAGCCACACAGATCATGGACAAGATTAACCACACTATTTTTCAATCTTTTACTGAAAAAGAATCAAACTTTGAATTTGAGTACAACACTTTTGATAGCCACACAGCACATGAACAAGATAAACCACACTAATTTTCTATAGTTTACTGATATAGAAATAAAGCTTTGAATTTGATTACAAAACACTTTTGATAGCCACACAGATCATGGACAGGACTAACCACACTATTTTTCATTCTTTTACTGAAAAAGAAATAGTTTTGAAGTGATATACAATGTGATTACACTAGAGTCTAGATAGCCACAACTGCACGGGTAGGACTAGCCACAGTAACTGTCCATCATAGCCACACACTGAATGGACTAGATATACAATGTGATTACACTAGAGTCTAGATAGCCACACACTGCACGGGTAGGACTAGCCACAGTAACTGTCCATCATAGCCACACAGTGAATGGAAGTGATATACAATGTGATTACACTAGAGTCTAAATAGCCACACACTGCACGGGTAGGACTAGCCACAGTAACTGTCCATCATAGCCACACAGTGAATGGAAGTGATATACAATGTGATTACACTAGAGTCTAAATAGCCACACACTACACGGGTAGGACTAGCCACAGTAACTGTCCATCATAGCCACACAGTGATATACAATGTGATTACACTAGAGTCTAGATAGCCACACACTGCACGGGTAGGACTAGCCACAGTAACTGTCCATCATAGCCACACAGTGAATGGAAGTGATATACAATGTGATTACACTAGAGTCTAGATAGCCACACACTGCACGGGTAGGACTAGCCACAGTAACTGTCCATCATAGCCACACAGTGAATGGAAGTGATATTCAATGTGATTACACTAGAGTCTAGATAGCCACACACTGCACGGGTAGGACTAGCCACCGTAACTGTCCATCATAGCCACACAGTGAATAAAGGTAAAGCCACGATAGTTATGAAAGTATTTGAAGAATTTATATGGACAGATAGACACAGAATTTATATGGACAGTTAGACACAGAATTTTTTTGGACAGATAGACACAGAATTTATTTGGACAGCAAAACACAGAATTTATATGGACAGAAAGACACAGAAGTAATATGGACAGATAGAAACAGAATTTATATGGACAGTTAGACACAGAATTTATTAGACATATAGCTAGACACAGAATTTATATGGACATATAGACACACAATGTAGCAAACGTAAGAAACTTTTTGAAAATGTCATGGACAGACTCATGTGGCTTTAATAGCCACACAAGTGGATTTTGATAGCCACATAATTTCACTAGCCACACAATGTACCAAATGTGGGTCTGTCCGTCCATCCGTCTGTCCGTAAACTTTGTGGAATTTCGACTTCTTCTCCAGAACCATAAGGCCTAGAAAGCTGAAACTTTGTGTACAGACTCCTTGGCTAGTGAGGATTATAAATTGTAGCTTTGGTAGCCCTGTGACCCCTAATAAGGGCCACAGGGGCCACACCCTAAGAACCTATTTTCATCTTCTTCTCCAGAAGCATAAGGCCTAGAAAGCTGAAACTTTGTGTACAGACTCCTTGACTGGTGAAGATGATAAATTGTAGCTTTGGTGGCCCTGTGACCCCTAATAAGGGCCACAGGGGCCACACCCTAAGAACCTATTTTCATCTTCTTCTCCAGAACCATAAGGCCTATAAAGCCGAAACTTTGTGTACAGACTCCTTGGCTAGTGGGGATTATAAATTGTAGCTTTGGTTGCCCTGTGACCCCTAATAAGGGCCAAAGATGCCATGCCCTAAAAACCTATTTTCATCTTCTTCTCCAGAACCATGAGGCCTAGAAAGCTGAAACTTTGTGTACAGACTCCTTGACTAGTGAGGATTATGAATTGTAGCTTTGGTGACCCCTAATAAAGGCAACAGGAACGTCCTTCAAATCTATTTTCATCTTCTTCTCCTGAAGTATAACGCCTAGAAAACTGAAACTTGTCGCCTATATACTTAATTTTATGATTGGTGCCCCTGTGGCCTCTACAAAGGGGGAATCACATTGGCCACACTCTACAGCATAATTGATGATGAAGCCTGATGAGCTACAGAGCCAATGGCTCTATTTTATTCATGTGATATGTTCTGTGTACACTATAAATAGGTAGAATAGCCTAAACATGTGTTTGTTTTTGTTAACTGAAGAGTGCCAGACTGAGTGAGGCCTCTCATGTCGCCACGTAGAAACATTTCACTTCCCTTCAACCTGACCTCTCCTCACTGGTATCAAGCAGTTGTGTTCTCTGTTCAACGACAGTTTCTGTAATATCTGTAATGTTAAATGTTGCAGTCTTGTTGCTGTGATGGTGACTGCTGCTGTCATCTGGAGGAGACGTCGATACAGAAGGTAGAGATTAATCTCAAAACATTCAACTTGTCAGTTGCTTTCAAAATGTGATTGTTCTCTCGCTATGGACGCCTTGAAAGTTCAGGTTACTAGTCCAGCAGATATGTGAAGAGTTTATATATAATTGTGCCTTTAATGATACAAGCATGACATTTGGTACACATTTAGGGTGTACCCTAAGAGTGAAATTTGGATATAGGGACATTCCAGATTCCCTCAAAGATTTAAATGGCGGCTACTAATCAAGAAATGAAAAATAGTTAATGAATTATACCAACCAGTTCATAAGCCTATCACGTGTGGTTAAGAAAAACACAATTAAGGTATTATGTAATTACTTGTTGTGCATATGCTATCAGTTTAAATTAACCCAGCCCAGGGTTCGTACAGGCCTGGAAAAAGCCTGGAATTTGGGCACTTGGCCCTAAAAAGCCTTAAAAACGTAATTTAGCCTTAAAAAGCCTGGAAAATGCTACAAAAGCCTTAAAAAAGCCTTAAATTCACTATCAACCGTCTCAAAGAGTTTATTAATTTTTTTTATATGCATCTGATTCAAAATAACTTTAAAATTTACAACCAAACCTCTCGAAAGTATTGCTATTGATTTCATTTGCGTGCATCTGATTCAGAATAAATTTGGAGTTCGCTCCCTTTGCATCAGTACATTCAGAAATCTTCGTGTAATTCCGCCGTTTCTGAGTGTCTACGGGATCTAGTGCGCATGCTCTGTCACATTAAATGCCTCCCGCCATTGATATGGAAATGACGTTCTATTGACACTGCTTGAAATAGCAACCAATCGTCATGGGGAAGGTCGCTTTCAATTCTTCATGGATGGTGAAATATCCTTGGGCGACACACGTGAAGGACAACAAATATCGTGTTTACTGTACATTTTGCCGAAAGTCTTTTGAATTAGGAAAGATGGGCGAACGTGCGATAGTCTCTCACAGTAATGGAGCCAAACACAAGGCACACAGTCACTGTAATGAACGATCTGCGCCAATGAAGTTGGAAATGACAGATTTCTGTTCAAAATCAAAGACGGAAATTTTAAGATTTAGTGAAGTCTACTCTTGAAATCTGTCAAGGTAAGGTTTTGCATTATGCAGATATTAAATGTACCTGACAGTGCTCAGAAGTGTTTGTTTGTTGTCCTTTTCAATGTGATTTCTCATTTTACTGCTTCCATTATTGGCCTTAAATTTGTCCAAAAAAGCCTTAAAAAAGCCTTAAATTTGGGTCTTAAATTTGGGTCTTGAAATTCTGTACGAACCCTGCAGCCTCAACAATACTCGCTTCACTGCAATACTGAGTCTAGCAAGATGTAGTAGAAGGTCGCGTCAGCTGATCTTTGGAATTGACCAATCAGGGGTCGTTTTACCAAGCCGCAATAGTATGCATTCGCACATATAACGTTGGACGGTCAAAGGTTGGCTGACGCGACCTGCTAATACATCTTGCTAGACTCTATCGGAGTAAAGCGAGTATTATTGAGGCTAGGTTTACTTAGACGGATATATTATGCAATGTTTTTATACAAGTAATATTAAGGCTAGGTTTACTTAGACGGATATATTATGCAATGTTTTTATACAAGTAATATTAAGGCTAGGTTTACTTAGACGGATATGCTATGCAATTATTTCATACTGAGCTCAAAAAGAGCAAATGCAGTGATACATAAGGGTAAACAAAATTACAATTGCTATTGCAGAATTCGGCCCGCCGATTAGATATCCGACTCCACCGGACTTCAGTCTTTGCTTGTTGATAAAACCATTGTTCAACAATTAACAATTAACAATTATGATGTTTCAAAATATTTTCCATCCAAGATTCATTGGTGGTGCTACATATTGCGTGACCGACATTGGCTATTAAGCAATTCAAGCTTTTGAATCAACAGGCTAGAATGCTAATCGTCGACTGATTGGAAGAAGTGCGTTTTATGTCAGGAAGAAACTGAAGAGGCTATTTCTTGTCCCGCTTATTTCAAGCAAAACACAGGTTCTGAATAGGCGGAGATATGAAAAGAGCTCCCGCTCTCTACCGTGCGTTCAGATTCGTGGCGGGAGGCCTCGCGCAGGTATGTTGAGTCACCAACCTCGGCAGGGACACTTTCCTGGGATGGAACGCCTCATGTTTGGTTGGTACGCTTTTCATCGGAGCCATTTAAGAAGCCCTCTGCCAGGGACTTGATCAACAGGCTTGCAGGGGGGCGGAGATCGGGTTCGTTCACTGCCAAGAAGAGAAGAAGGGGAGGGGGGGGGGTGTCAGCCTACCCCTTCTAGGCAGGAGGCGTGTCCTTTTGTATCGGGGTTCTTGTTGTATTGGCATCAGCTGGGGCTGGACCCTTTTGTGTGTCAATTTCTGAAGCGGGTGTTCCAGATACCAGTTTCGTCTCTGTCCGCCTCTCACCTGGGACTCAACGGAGCACTGCGGGCGGCAGACAGGCTCAACCCTACAATTAAACAGATGGAGATTCTTCCCGTTCCCAAACCTCAAGTCGGGGTTCTACTCCCCTGTGTTCGTTCCACCCAAGAGAGACAGGAGAAAATAGCGACTGATTAACGACAAGTCGAAATCAACCACCCATTCCTCGTAGTGCGCGCCATATCTTTGTCACTTGTTTTTTAATTTGTCATCAGTCATGCTGTTGCTAGAGCCCTTGCCCTGGAGAATGCATACTTGCACATTCTCGTTTCCGGGACCACCGCAAATACCTCAGTTTCGTCCTGGGGGAGTGCGATTCTTAGTGGAATGTGCTCCCATTTGGAATATCATTCGCTTCGTGGCTTTTCACCAGGGTGACTCAACAATAGTGAACTTTCTTCTCACTCACCATGTCCAGTTCACCACATACGTGGCCGACGGGTTCGGTACCCATCGCATATCGCTCTGTTCAGGAGACTGAGGTTGCTGATTAACCTGTCCATGTCAGACCTTAAGCCAACCACCTCGCTCACCTTCCTGGACACTGCTCAGTGTGCTAACAGATGACACGAATGGACTTCTTGGTCTGCTAGGTCCAACAGATCAATCGGGCGGCTCACCTAAGTGCAGGACCTCACTCGGAGTAGCTGGCTGCAGTTGAGACCATTTCAGGTTTTCCTAAACGTGCACGTCAGGGAAAAGGTGTGCAGACATGTCTTCCCCCTTTGTCATGACCTGAGGGAGGAGGCGAACATCTTCAGAGGTGTCTCGCTCCACCCACTAAAGATAATGGAAAGTGCTTGGGATAGAACACACGGTAGGTGTCTGGTCTTCGAGTCAGTGGGATCTAGTGCTTGTCACTCAGCACTTACGCTCGGATGTCTGCAAGCCCTTAATAGAGATGATCATCCTGCGCCTGAAAGTTAAGAGAGTTTATAGGTGGCGATGGCTTTCGGCTGTTAGGATTTCGGAGCTGTATGCTTTGTAGTCTGATTTGCTTCAGTTTGAAGTGAAGGATGATTAAAGAGCGACAAAGGAACTTGCACCGGACTTCGTGTGTAAGAACAAGGGGTCTGATGAGTGAGTAAGGGTGTTTTGAATTTACACCCTTGCAGGATCGGCATTCCCCACTGACGAAGAGTGCAGTTTCTCTGTCCTGTTCCAACTCTCCGTATCTACTCGGTAAGCATGCATTTCCTCTGACAGGGTATTCCCCATTCGCAGCAGGAGATAGATACTGTGACTATCTGCGATCTGTATCCTCGAGGCTTACAAAGCCGTGGGTTGACCGCGACCAGCTCGTTCAAACTTTTACGAGATCCGCGCAGTCTCTGCCACCATAGCGTTTCACATCAATATTGCTGTGCCGGACATCCCGTTGGGCTGTTTTTGGAAATAATACATTGTTTACAACTCACCAATCTTTAATTCCCACCCTTGCCTCCCCTCCTGCGAGTAGGTTGGCTCTGGTCTCCATTCTCTGAGGCTTGGTCACGTGACCATACCTAGCCCAGGGACAGGTAACTCCCGTCTTCTTTGATCTGTGCGATCTTGTCTAGAGATAATTAGAAATTTAAAAAAATATTGAATTTTAGTGAAAAATAAAGACCCAAGTAATGTTTTTTTAGTCTTTTGACTTTAATTATCATCATAAAAATCAAAATCATTGGTGTGCTTCTCCAAGTAGTATGACTCAAATAATGTTATCTTACTACCCGAAAGCCGCCATTTTTGTTCCCTATATCTCAAAATCTTCATAAAAGAATGCTCTATTCGTATATACCAAGTTTCATGCTTGTATCACAAATAGCACAATTTCCCCACTTATCTGCTGGACTATACGTAGTATATAGCCTATGCCAGTGAAAATACCGGTATGTAAGTTGGAATCTGTAAATTGCATCACAGCATTTCGTTAAAGAAATTTCGTAATTTTCGCATTTCGTAAAACTCCTACAAAGGGATAAATAGCTTTTATGTCATACCACAAGTTATATTTGTTCCTTTGCACTTAATCAATGTTACAGTTGTTAGTGTTAATGGGAACAGTTCTATCAAAATTTTAGAAAGCATATTTCAAAAATTATGACCACTTCCCTCTATTTGATCATGACAAAATTCAAATTTGTGCACAAAAAAACAGACATTCCGAAATTAGTTACAAAATGGTTATTTTACAAATTGTTATTTACTTGAGGTCTACACCAATATATATTTGCACTAGCACTAGCAATGAACAAGCTTAAGGTACGCAGCTGCATTCATGTAATATTGTTTAAATCAAAGATGAATAATTAAAGATGCTGTATCATACTTGCAATATTTTGAAAAGTATTTTGAATGTATTTGTTGTATTTTTAGAAAAATTTAGCGACCAACCTAGGGAAAATCAGACCAAAATTCATTAAATATGAGATAATTTACCAAAATTACGGAAACTGCAGCCAACATAAAGGCCAATCAAGTGTGGCCATCTCACAACTTCCAGTCTCTAAATATACGCTTGAAAACCATCTTTGTCGCGCATGACTAGATTTTCTTTTCTTTTTCTCCGAATAAAGTATTCGTTGCTGCCAAAGTTGATACCCATCGAACGCAAATACGCTAGTTGTGACACGGTGTAAATCCTACACGCGTTATGATTACATCACCAAAAGCGGGTTGTTAAATGCTATGCCCTTTCTACAAGGGGTACTGTGCTTTGGGCGTCGAAATAAGTATGTTATTGTTGATTAAACAATCTAAATATGATATCAAAATTTCGACGAAAGATTTTTCTACAAAGTGATGTATTTCTTTTCTCAATAAATAAATTTCAGCCTGAACTGCATGCAAGTATGAAACAGCATTTTTAAGTTATATCACATCATTGGACATTAATGAAAGCAAAACAATATGTCCTGACAATTAGTACATTTAAATGTAACAAACTGATAGAATCCATCCTGTTCCAGATCCAACACACCCGGGACACAACATGGTAAGTACGAGAAGCAGACTGGAAACCTTAAACTAAATCTACATTTATTGTCTTGCATGTTGTGCATAATTGGTATGATCTTTCATGTTGATAAGGTTTTGGCTTCTGTTTTACTTGTTCAATTCATTACTCCTATCATACACCATGTAAGTTAAAACTATATTGAAAAATTAACAGATGATCTTCAAAAGATCAGAGAGTAGGGACAAACGTGTTGATCCTCCGAGAGATATATGATCGACAATATACATCAGGTATATTAATTCTGTCAGCTAAGCTTATCTTTCACCTGCGATGCTTCTGGATAAAGCCAAATATATGTCTCATTAGGTCAGTCAGAATGAATAATAATGTAGATATATTCATATTTTTTATTTCATTAGATATGATTAATATTTAATTCTTTTCTTGATATCAAATTGATATGTATTTACAGAAATCGGATAACATTTATGTTCAATTGTCGCAACAACAATATATGATGTCATGACCGTGTCATTACATTCATGCATAAGCTGATGATGTAAGAGCTTTAATATCGTTGTCATTTGTATGTCAATGGGAACTGATAACACAGTTTATGATGGTTTCTAGTTCTCTCGTTTCATCTATATGATAAGAACAGCTATTCATGCAATGAGTATTTGGCATATCTTCTAGATGATTAGCTCTGAAAACATTGTTTCTAAAACCTGACATACTTCCACAGGCCCAGAGAGTGTCCCGATGCTGCCTCAAGAAGCCAGCCAAATAGAAGCTCTTGCAGGTGAGGCCTTTCTTCTTTGTTCAGTGATTTGTGTTTGATTCATGACTACATGTGTAACATTTGTACTAGAACTTCTGAAGAGGTATTTGTGTTAAGGTGATAAAAGACCATCTTATTTTGAATGAAATAAATTATCATACTTATCCATTACTTGTAAAATAATCTTTCAAATATTTCAGCTAGAACCAAGGATGAAATAGACTTCAACACAGCTGGGATGATTCGAGTGTCTGCTGTTGACATTGTTCTGGACAAACTGAAGGCAGGTCAGCGATGGATCACAATTACAGGGAATGCTGGGGACGGCAAGACAGTTCTAGGTTACCTGGTGCTGAAGGAGTTCCTGCAGAAGAATGTCAACGTCTTCACATTATACAAACCTGAAGAGTATGATCAGATAGAAAAGATGAAAGAAGATAGAGTCATCATGTTTGATGATAGGTTCGGTGCATTTCTTGCAGATCAACAGCTGATAAAGTGCTGGACATATGCTATTAAAAGATTGTTAAGCTTCAACCAAAAAGATCAACAAAATAAAAGTGTGATTTTCATAAGCAGGAAGAACGTTGTTAATGAATCTAGGGTTTATCTCGGACAATTCAGTGATCAGATGTTTGATCCAGAATGTGTTGTTGACCTGAGTTTAAGAAAAGTGACAGAAGAACGCCTGAATATCCTTGAATATCATCTGCACCATGAGAATGTGACTGTAAACCATGAACTCCAGAAGAAAGTTGCTGACAAAGACATTGCTCATGGTTTTCCGCATTGTTGCAAGATGTATTCCAAGCTTAGGTCAAATAGATTTGATGTAGACATTGAAGAGTTCTTTGAATCTCCTCTAAAGTTTCTGGACATGACAACACAGGTTCTGTACAAGGACAACTGTAAGGACTTGTTCCAGCTGTTGGTCAAGAATGATGGAGAGTTTGATGTTTACACCATAACAGATGAAGACAAGAGACAGGAACTTCTTCAAGTAGAGAAGGAACAAGAAGGCAGCTACATCACAAAGTGGAAGGACGGAATCTGTAGGTTTGCGCATCCATCAGTGTATGAAAGTGTACTGAATGTCATCAATGACATTGACCCTATATACTGTGTTCAGTATGCAACTCTCTCTGTAATACGACAGAAGATGATCATCTCAACATCTGACGAAGAAGACAACAGCAGAGCTTCGTGTTTCATCATCGTGAAGCAAAACCCTGCTGTATTGAAGGCTTTAGCTGAGAGGTTCCGAGAAGGGATACTCAAGGGAGACTACTCTGTATTCAAACACAGACTTTGTGAGAGCAGGGAGTTCAGTGAAGCTCTTGTCTCCTGTGTTACTTCACATGAAGAAGAGGTAGGTAATATCTTAACTATTTTACCGATGTTTTTTTAATATAACTGATAATTCATTTTCATTAGAGACTAACGTGACCACAATCAATATAAATTATCTATATATGTATTAATTATAACGTATCAATAATCGTATTTCCTTGGTTCTAATGACTGATGTTTGATATTACTCTGAATACGTGAACCTATGTAATGAATACTGTACAGTTTTCAGAAGAAGCTCAAAGCTTTCGACCTTAATAACTGCTCCTTATTTCGATAGCTAAGGAAGGTGAATTGGCTTTGTAAAATTGTCTTTTAACAGAAATCTGAGGGTCAATCATTCATGTATTTTTATTGATTACGAAAAGAGAACCTGGGTTTATTTATGATAGTGTATTATACAATTTGTAAATGAACTTGATCACAATACATTTTATGATGTTTGTGTACAACAATGATCAAATCACGTTTTCATGATATAAAGAATACATGACTCCAGTGTTCAATTGTAAAATCTGATAGTAAAAGGTATCATAGTATAAAGTCAAATTTATCAAACTTCTTGCTCAAAATAATTGTGTGTGAAGAGAATTTTGAAGGTATTTATTGTCATTTCAGAGTGTTTTAAAACAATTGATCAACCAACCCGGAAAGGAAGGAGACACCATGATGTTGACAGCTGCGAGGAGTGGACGTATGGCTGCTGTACAGAGTTTATTGAAGGCTGGAGCCGACGTGGACATACCAGATGAGAGCGGGAAAACAACCCTGCATTATATGTGTCTGTTCTTTAACTTTCTAACTGATCATGAAGACACAATACAATCGATCATCACTGAAGGAAGAGGAGATGTGAATAAACCTGATCAGTATGGACAGACTCCACTTCACTGTCTGTGTCAGGCTGATGGACATAATGATCGTAAACCTCAGAGAGTGTTCTCCTGCGTTAAATTCATTATCACTGAAAAAAGAGTGGACGTTAATATGGCTGATAAGTATGGTCAGACACCTTTGCATTATCTTTTCAAATGCCAAGCACTTTCCAGTGAAGAAGTCAATTGGATCATCACTGAAGGAAGAGGGGATGTGAATAAATGTGATCAGTATGGACAGACTCCTTTGCATTATCTTTTCAAATGCCAAGCCCTTTCCAGTGAAGAAGTCAATTGGATCATCACTGAAGGAAGAGGGGACGTGAATAAACCTGATCAGTATGGACAGACTCCACTTCACTACCTGTGTCAGGTGATGAGCTCTGCTGATGGACATGATGATCGTAAACTACAGAGAGTGTTCAGCTGCGTGCAGCTCATCATTACAAAAGGAAGAGGGGACGTCAATATCTCTGATTTATATGGTCAGACACCTTTGCATTATCTCTTCAAATCTCAAGCACTTTCAAGCGAGGAAATCAAGTGGATCATCACTGACGCTGAAGGTGATCTTAACCAATATGAACAACACAAGAGTACCCCACTGCACTATCTCTGTGCGTTCTCAGGCCTTCAACTGGACACTGTAGATCTAGTCATCAATGAAGGTAAGGGTGACTTCAATAAAGGTGACGAACATGGTACTACACCACTTCATTACCTTAGTGGAAATGACAATGTTGAACTTGATGTAGTCCGTCGAGTTGTTAACACAGCAAGGGGAGACCTCAACAAGCAAGATGACAAGGGTATTACTCCGCTCCATGTTCTCTGCAAGGGATCACTTCAGGTGAAGGATGTTCTAACATTGATCAAAGAAGAAGACAAAGCCGACAGTTACGGGAACACTCCACTCCACTTCCTGTGTAGGAGGCGAGGAATCAGTGATGATGAAGTACAACAGCTGAAGAAAGAAAGAACCATGATGAAACAAAACAAGCTCGGGTACACACCACTGGACTACCTCAATGATCAAGGTAATAATCAGCATGTTGTTATACAATGAAGGATATACCAAATTTTGTCACAAAGTAGATACAATAAGTCTCACATCCTTAGAAAACCTTAATTATTTGATTGTTAAAATGTATATGTTTCTTTTATTTATTCCTGAAGATTAAATTCGGTCATAACTATCAGTATATTACGAGTCCTAAAATTCGTAGTAAACTATTTAACAAAACATTTTGACTATTCAAACCTCAAATGGTAAGCAAACATGATTTTAAACTCTTGTCCAGGAGTTGAAAGTTCTAAATTTACACATAGATAGGACAGATGTACAGATAGATAGAATGTGTCATTCGATTTTATGTCACAATAATCCTGATAAGTTTAAGCATATTAAATTATATTGAGTCTAATCAATACATCACTTTTTTAGAGAATCTATGGAATTCCTTACTTTATTATTACATTTCAATCTTTCAATTTTGCAGATGACAGTCTACCCTGGACAGACGGGATGATAGCCAGATCTGCTGCTGACCTGGTGCTGTGTAGGGTGAAACATGGGGACACGTCGACCCTTGTACTTGGTAAGATATGTTGTCAGCTTTATTTTGATCAACAGCATAAAAACATCCATAATAGTCACATAAATGATCATTTAGATGTTTTGTTGATGTTTCCTTGTAACGACTGTGTCATTGTACAGTTGTGGCAGTTGGTCCTACACATGTGTCAGTTGACTCAAATGATGGGTACCCGGTTTATAGCTGTATTGAAGGGCGATCGCCTGCTTAGCTGAAACATGAGTAGTATTTTATACCCCGCTAAGATGTTAGAGGGGTATATAATGGTAATCACATCCGTCAAAACCGTTAGTTCTACAACAACCAAACTTTTCACACTTGTTACCCACAACCTTGTCAAGAGTTTACACTAAATATATTTTACTTGAATTCAAGCGTTTGTTGATAATGGTTACAATGAAGAACATTTTCCACAGAAACTATTACCCATACAAAAGTGACAATTTAGCTCGGTCTCTCTTTTATCGCGGCACATGAAAACATCGTAAATGCGGAAATACCGCGACCCCTATCGGCTGTCAACAAGTTTTGCCGGCTCGGTAGACAAGTATTTCTCACCGTAGTGTATCATTAGATCGTAGAAATAGTCCAATATTGACATTTCTACGATATCATGGATCCCTTTGAAAATCGCCGGACCCCTGCCATTGTTTAATATCATCATGGAAAAAATAAACCATTCTTCAGGTAAACATTCGACCAGCAAAAGGTCGTCTGCATCCATAAGTTTCTAAAAATAGATCCGGAAGTGACGTTTCTCACATTATTTGTGAAGTTACAGTATTCTGTTTTATGGCAAAAAGGTCATTATACGTCCTTATCCTTCCATTTTTAGGGGCACCTGTTTATTTTTGTTTTGTTTATCTGAACTTAAAAATTCAGACCAATTTCTCTTCGGTTGTATTGAGAATGAATTTATATTGAATTCTATATGCTATTTTAAAATATTCTTGTTTGTTTAAATTTAATTCTTTTTTTTCCTCAAATGATATATTTTCAAAATTGTAATTTTTTTAAATTATCCACCATCTTAATGTTTCATTAATTATTAATATTTATAAACCTTGTTTTTAAAGAATTTAAACATACATTTATATAAATATTCATCCTAAATCAAAATAAAAAAGAATTATGTCTGAAGACACCTTAAAGTTCGAAAGTAATTTCCTAAATAGCAATGGCTCTTATTTGTGTAATTGGACAATTGGAAAGCGATTAATTATAACAGGTTTAAAGCTCTAATTGGGACAAGTTTTCTCAGACACTATTACACCTAGATGAATGAAATTTTGGTTTTAATAGTTATGCCTTTTATTAATATGTAATTGGGCATTTAGCAGAATGGGGGGGGGGGGGGGGGGATGAGTGGGGGGTAGATTTCTTTTGACATTAATGACACTGTCACGAACCCTGCACTTACCAAGAAAGTTTCTTTTGGAAGTATATTTTTCAACAAAATATATTTCTTGTAGAATGTTTTGATAGTTGCTCAGTTTTTTATGTTACATTTTTTGGCAGAGAGAAGGATTTGATTCATCAAAATATTATTTATTTCTAGAAACCAAATCAAGTATTTCGAAATAATTATTTGGGATTGTAATTGCCTTTTTATCCGAATTTCAAGTTCATTCCAAAAAGTTTGGGTTACACTGCAATCCCAATATACATGACAAATATTCTCAGGAGTCTCCTTACAGATAGCACACAGATCATTGTCAACAAGATGCATCTTCAACAATTCTTTTTTGGTATATATAACTCTCTTCAAAAATCTATATTGAAAATCAAGGAGTTTTACATCTTTCAAGCCATGTCTGTATGAATTGAAAATGTTATTCCAGTCCAAGTCATAGTCATTAAATATCACTTCCCATTTTTTACAAAGCTCAAGTTTAACATTATTGGAAAGATGGTTTGATGTCATAGATGTGTCCATTTGGAGGTTGTTTGATCCGTTACTTTGTGAACCTGATAAAGTCTATATTTCTCGGTTGATGAAGTGATATTAATTAGAGCGGCTATGAAACAAAATCGGCATCCCAGCGGAGACATGAAAAAAAGTTTGACAATCTCATTGAAATAAGATTAAAAGCAGCAGCGTACCTCACTAGTTTCTGGAGGGTTTACATCATGCAAACAAACAGACTGTGCTGTCATCTCAGTATGTATTCTGAGTTCATTCGTGTCCCGAGATCAAGCGTTGAATGTTTTGTTCTGTAATTATGTTATTCCGTTATTCTATAATTTTTTTTTTAGCTGTTTTTTAAAATTTGTTCTGACATAGCTGACAATAAGCTGAGGTGATGGATACATTTCAGGGCGGGGTCATTACAGTGCATCACATGCACATATGTCTAGTTATCTTTGTAGTTTGTAATCTTTGACAATAGAAAACTTCAGATACATTTCAGGGCGGGGTCACTACAGTGCATCACATGCACATATGTCTAGTTATCTTTGTAGTTTGTAATCTTTGACAATAGAAAACTTCAGATACATTTCAGGGCGGGGTCATTACAGTGCATCACATGCACATATGTCTAGTTATCTTTGTAGTTTGTAATCTTTGACAATAGAAAACTTCAGATACATTTCAGGGCGGGGTCATTACAGTGCATCACATGCACATATGTCTAGTTATCTTTGTAGTTTGTAATCTTTGACAATAGAAAACTTCAGATACATTTCAGGGCGGGGTCATTACAGTGCATCACATGCACATATGTCTAGTTATCTTTGTAGTTTGTAATCTTTGACAATAGAAAACTTCAGATACATTTGTCATCACACATTTTGTAAATGTTCTTTTTTATCAATAGACTACATTTCAGAGGTTTTAGTACAGATGTAATGATGGACGTTTGCAGTGTAAATACACCTGAATTAAACACAAGAAGTAAAATAACCTCCTGTTTAAATAACCTGTGTGATATCAATAATTGATACGTGATTGGTAAGGTTAAACAAATATTAAAGTTTTGACGGCTCTGAAGTTCAACATACTTCAGTTATTCAGTTATTACCCAGTTCTAATCATCGACAAACTACCCTAACTTAAATGTAAGTATGATAGGGACGACAGTGAATGACAACACTGATGCTTTTTGTGAGAAATCTTACTTTCCAAGTAACCTAGTTTGATATATTCAAGTTTCACTTATTTTCAAATGTTTCACTTACTTTAAACTGTTGATTGCCTTTGTCAATGTATAAATGGCATGTGCGACAATGGAGAGTGCGAGTGCTTATCAGAAGCAGCCATTAGAAGAATCAGAAGTTGAACGTATTAGATTTGCATGGATGTCAGTATTAATCGTATGTTTGCCATCTGGGGTTGCACGATTTAGATGTTTCTATTTCATGTTACAACATTTGGCTTTACGGTTCTCATCAAATAATATCATGATGATAAGGGAACGGCTCTTAAATTGTTCCTTGTTCCCGTTTAAAACAGTGAAAGTTTCTGAAATGGTTACATAAATACATGTGCAGTTTTATCTATCTAAGTATATTTCCTAACTTGTGCAAAAGTATATACGTAAGTAAAGTGGGTGGGTAAATAATTTTAATGACAAAAAATAATCAACTGTACAAAGATAACTCAAAGGTATGTTGCTAACGTATATACTTATATTAACTCCATACTGAGCTTAGTGTAAACAAGTCTTCTGATAACTTACATGTAACTTTTGTAATGTACTTTTGTGGCTAATAATACTTCATAATTGCATCACTTCTATAAGCAATCACACGACACGTTAAACATTGGGAAAACACAATGAATCAATATTACTTTTGCAATAGAGGCCAGGCCCAGTCTTTGAAAATCAGAGACATTATGAAATCAACAATGTATACAGACAGACAGACAGACATTTTTATTCAGTAACAGGCCTCTGGCCCAAAATACATTTACATCTATACTTGCATAATATATATGTGCATCACACTTTTTATATAGATCTGTGTTTCTTGTCAATATAATATAAAAATAGACACACATACTTAATTTTATTTACATTTTTACTCTGTAAAATTGAGACAAGATTAATAATAGTCGGGCAATTGCTGAGATATTTTGTTATATACTTATTTCTTATTTCTGAGTATTTTATGTATAAATCATATGTGATTCCGATTTTTGACTATTGTTGTGACATTTGGGACAACTGTACAAATGATCAAAATCTTCTTCTTGAAAGACTACATTTAGATGCGCTTTGTACCATACGCGGTGCAGTTCGAGGCACAAGCCATGAAAAATTATACTTTTAAACTAACTTTAAACCTTTAATTGAAAGGCGCAATATCAAGCTGATCAATTATTACAAAATGTACAAACACCTCGCCCCGGATTACTTATGCGACTAAGGCCGTGTTCACATGCCATCAAATACTTATACAAGTATATTTGCTCACATAAGCAAATTTGCTCATATGAGAAAAAGCAAATATACTATGCGTTCACATGGATAAATAGTGTAAGGTGTAAAACACATTTGCTTATATAAGTATTTGGATTTAGTTGTCCTATGAAAGAATTTGGACCATTTGGGAGATGGAGGGACATGTCTAATTTGCAGTATCAAGTGTCCGTATCCGTCTAACAATATCTTCGACTAGTGTTGGGAAGATAGGGGACGCTTTAACGCCAGTTTAAATCAGAAATCACAGCTTTTTAGAAACTGCACTGAGTTTTGCTGACAGACTTCCTCAAATCTTGTACCTTATACCTTGATTCCAAGGACCTGATATGCTTCACTGTTTCAGAAACTTAGAGAAGCTATCAAGCTAAAGCGGGTACGGGATAGCTCAGTCGGCAAGAGCGCTGGTCTCACGTTGCTGGGGTCCGGGGTTCGAATCCCATACAGGCCAAGGTGTAAAAACCTAGAGTTCACCTCTGTTAGAACTCTATAAGTGTCACCCTGGAGCCCTAGTGTGTAGTGCAACAAAAACTGCGCACTTATAAGATTCCACGTATTCATGTCAGTGGCTGAATGAAGGTTACTAGACTTATATTTAGTCTCTGAATTTTTTTTAGTAAAAATCTCATTTTATTAAATTTTTAAAAGGAGCCTCAGACAAATGGAGACTTTGCGTAGTATATTTTCAATATGAACCTGCCATTTGCCATCTTCTTGTAGGGTTAGAACGAGATGTTTATGTTCACTGTCTTCATGAATTAAAGAATTGCTTAGTGTTAATGGAAATTTCGGACTTGCATTACCCCTCTTTGAAAATAGCATTGCTTCTGTCTTTTACGGACTGAATTTAACCTGCCACTTGTTTGCCCAGTCTGAAATTTGTTTTAAATCATTGTTTAGCAAGGTCTGAGTCTGAAAAGGATCTTCTATTTCAAGGTATAAAGAAGTGTCATCTTCAAAGAGCTTAATATTATTTAACAAACCGTCTGTTAAATCATTTATGTAAACAAGAAATAGTAGTGGCCCTATAAGACAGAGCCTTGGGGAACACCAGCAAATATTGGTTTTGTATTTGATTTATGACCATTTATTACAACCGATTGTTTTCTGTCTCTAAGATAATTCTCAAACCACTCTAATAGACTTCCAGTGATTCCAATGGATTCAAGTTTTACTAGCAAGCCTGCACAACACGATCGAAAGCTTTGCTAATATCACATAAAAAAACTCGGACTTCTTTACCATGCTGCCTTTTTTGTGAAGAGGCACATGTTGAATATTTCCAAATAACAGGGTATTGGGATAACTTCAAGGATAAATTAAAAAGCTTTGTAATGGGCTTATAGAGAGACTGAGCTATATTTATGGATAAACCACATCTCTGTATTTTCCAAGAATTGATTCTGGACTTGTAAACAAAATATCAGCTTCTACCAGCTTTAATATCCTGAATACTCAACTTTTCAACAGTGGATATCAAATCATCCTCATTACATGAAGCATCGAGATCTTCGCTGATATCATTTAGATAAACAGATTTGAGTCCATGTTTCTGTCCTCGGTCATGCTGATTTTTCATGAGGGCAATCAAAGGTGACACGACCAACGCTTTTTTTTGTAATTCTTGGAAAAGAAGTGGTCAAGTCAAGGACTTTCCACTCCCTGTCGGAAAATAAAACAGAACATCCTCTCCATTCAAATGGTATTGAATAACATCTCTTTGGTTCTGTCTCAGTTCTTTCTTCTGTAATTGTTTTAGTCCTTTCAGTATTGCACTTTCAATATCAGCTCCTAATGGCTCCATTTCCTCATTTGTGCATATTCTATCCTTTAAAACAGCTAATATACTCCTTCGAGCATATGCGTGGATTTCATTTGCAGCAGAGTATAGATTCAAGTGTCAATTGTAATTATCCAGCAAAACAACTTGATCAAAGTATGTATAGTTAAGACAAACTAACTGTACTTAAATCCAGTGTTGATACACCAATATATGAATTGTAACACCCCACACTGGTTTTAGATTTGTTTTTATAACAATTTGATTGAGCCTAGCTCACACCAGATGATAATTAATGACTGTTGACAGATTCAGATTCCAGCAAGACCCTCAGGCAAGATAAGGGCTCTGCAGGCATTCAGCTTGTAACCTGATCCCAATCCTGGTTAGTTCCTATCCCCATGTTATAAGACTCTAGAGCAGTCCAGATCTAGACTTGCTTCCATGGGGTGAATTATATGCTCAAGGGTCTGTGCATAAGACTAGAAGGTTACATGAACACGTGCATACGCCGAGCTGTCGGTTAGCAGCGCTCAGAAATGTTGGACAAACTGCTGTGGCTATGTGTCTCAGTTCACCCAGCTGTGAGGCATAGAATGGTCCCTAACCTGAGCGCCACATATGGATGCCGGTTGAATACTCCCCAGGGAGTTGAATTGGAAAAATGATCGGACGGTGAAAGAATGCCATTGACTAGGGAACAAAATGTAAGCGCCTTGAGCAACTACGAGTGGTTGGTTATGCGCGCTATATAAATATCCATATAATAATGATAATAAGAGCGACTTGATATGATTATCGACTTTGTCCATATTCTATCAGATAAAGCTATCCCTAACTCCCGTGCAACACCCATATTGTCCTCAGCCAGGAGCACGGGTTAATGGCCAAACAATCTTTCTCACCCTCCTTCAAACTCTTTCGAATCACGGAGGCATTTGATAGAGAGATTCATATTTTTTAGCAATCTAAATGAATTTAGATCAACAGGTTTTATATTTGGTCATACTGTTGATCTAAGATTGACCAGTGTGAGAGGTCGTGACCTTTCGTATGCAAATAACGAATTCGCGATTTGATCAATCAAATTCGAAGTCACAAACAGTTCATAGTCGCTCATTCAATATGTGAACGGAAGAACCATATGATAGCTTATGGTCTGTTCTCAATAACAGTGTGCGTTGTGAAAAATAGATCTTGTTTTTGATACTGATAATAAAAATATCAATAGGTTGGCTTTATTTTGTTTGTATGAAACATTTTTCGATTTATGATTGAACAAAAAAGCACTATTTTTAAATTATTTGGATGGAAACGAAAGAAATTAGTACAAACGAGTTTAATAAAAAAAGGAGTTACCTCCCCTTGCATGAGGAGTTTCGTAAATATTGACATTTATCATGCTCTAACGTTGTGATTATAGTCTGTCATCCAGATCCTAAAGCAAAAATATTTCATTGATGACCAACCAAGTCTAGAAAAGTATAGCAAGTCTACATCGCTCAGCTTTTTCTGAAGTTGAAGCATCTTCGAGGCTCCATTTTGTTATAATACATGATTTGTTTAAAAATATTGTCAATGTTGAAGAAAATACTTCTGAGACTAAATGTTAGTCTATTGTGATTAGTATTCGCCACGTTAGTATCTGTGCGATGTGCAATCATCATTTGTCATTGACAACTAACAAATACGCTAATCATTTTAAAATGAAAAAATATATTCTATTAATACATCAAAGTAATCGGATTGTTCATCGAAATGGTCGCTCTGCTCTGCTCCACTCCGAATGACAGAGCTCCGAACATCATCCATTTCAAAAGATGTGCTGCTGAGCTTTTTTAACTTCCAGCGAGCTAGAGCAACTTTTCTGATTGGCCGAGCGGCTGATTTCAGAGGTCAGTGCGATAGAGCTTCTTCTTCTATTGACTAGAGCTTCTTTTTGAAAACATGTCATACTGTCTGACTTTAAAGCCCCATTGTCATACTTGCATGCGGTTCGTGATGAAAATTAGCATGAGAAAAGAAATATATCACTCTGTAGAAACATCTTCCGTCGAAAGTTTATTATCATATCTACATGTTTTTGTCAACAATCAAATACTTGATTCGACGTCCAATGTACAGTCCCCCCTGCAAAAGTGTCATATTTTTTAACGAACCCGCTTCAGTGACATCAGCATTATGTGTGTAGGTTTTACAGCACGTCTCCGTTACCGCAATTGCGTCCGATGGGTATCAACTTTGGCGGCAACTAGTGCCTGATAAGAACAAGAAAAGAAAATCGAGTCATGTGCTGCAAAGATGGCTTTCAAGCGTATATTTAGGAACCGGAAATTGTGAGATGGTCACACTTGACTGCCTTCATGTCGACATGCCAGGGCTTACGTCTCTGTCATTTTGGTGAAATGTCTCCTATTAATGAATTTTGGTCAGATCTTCTCATGGTTGCTCACAAACTATTGCTAAAAATACAACAAATACAGTAAAAATAGTTTTTAAAATATTGCAAGTATGTCATTGGGGCTTTAAGAACTTATAATTCCATTTTGCTCATATGAGAAAAGACATTTTGCGTTCACAAGACGCAAATACTTATGTAGGCAAACTTGCTTATAAGCAAATTTGCTTCTGCTATACGGTAGCAAATTTTCTTATATAGGTAAACTCGCTCACATGCCCAATTTACTCATTAGGAGTAAATTTACTCATATAAGTATTTGGTGGAATGTGACAAAATGTCTGAAAATAGTCAATACAACCCGAGAAATAGCTCTAAGATAAAAACTTTAAACTGTAGGACAAAAATTTATGACAAATCGTTCTTACCAGACACAATTAAAATGTGGAATTCGTTACCTGATCACGTCACAAATGCCAACACCATCGATGAATTTAAATCTCTTTTGACCAATGACTTTTGAGTTCAAACAGTTAATTATCTAGATTTAAATTACGGCAGCAGATTCTGCCAGATTGTTCACAGCGGTATCGTCTCAAAAGACAGAATTCCCAAAAGACAGAAAGTTTAAAACAAGACTTTTCACGGTTGACAAATGATGCGTAACATGGGCTTCACCCTTTAAAAATAATGGAACGAGCCAGGTAAAAGAAGGCAGAATTCCCAAAAGACACTATAAAGATAAATTGTTATTAAATATTTTCATTTGATGCACCACTGAGGAAGACGGACAGAGAAGAGTTGTCTCTATTGACACATATAAACATATATATATGGGTCATTTTCAAAACCCGTGCGAATTTCATAAGGATAAAAAGGACAGACATGTTTCCCTATAATTCCCTAAGTTGCCATTTGTTAAAGTATTTTTACATTTTTAGCTCACCTTTACAAAGTAAATGTGAGCTTATGTCATGGCGCTTCGTCCGTCGTCCGTCTGTCTGTCCGTCCGTCCGTCCGTCCGTCTGTCCGTCCGTCCGTCCGTCCGTAAACTTTCAGGAAAAAGACTACTCCTCCTAAACGAATCCAGATATCATTCTGAAATTGTAGTATGTTATACCCATGGTGATTCCTCACAGAAAGGTAGACGTTTCAGTTTTGAGAATCCAAGATGGCCGCCATGGCAGCCATATTGAATTTTCAATTAGATTTCACGAAAAAGACTACTCCTCCTAAACGAATCCAGATATCATTCTGAAATTGTAGTATGTTATACCCATGGTGATTCCTCACAGAAAGGTAGACGTTTCAGTTTTGAGAATCCAAGATGGCCGCCATGGCAGCCATATTGAATTTTCAATTAGATTTCATGACAAAGACTACTCCTCCTAAACGAATCCAGATATCATTCTGAAATTGTAGTATGTTATACCCATGGTGATTCCTCACAGAAAGGTAGACGTTTCAGTTTTGAGAATCCAAGATGGCCGCCATGGCAGCCATATTGAATTTTCAATTAGATTTCACGAAAAAGACTACTCCTCCTAAACAAATGCAGATATCATTCTAAAATTGTAGTATGTTATACCCATGGTGATTCCTCACAGAAAGGTAGACGTTTCAGTTTTGAGAATCCAAGATGGCCGCCATGGCAGCCATATTGAATTTTCAATTAGATTTCACGATAAAGACTACTCCTCCTAAACGAATCCAGATATCATTCTGAAATTGTAGTATGTTATACCCATGGTGATTCCTCACAGAAAGGTAGACGTTTCAGTTTTGAGAATCCAAGATGGCCGCCATGGCAGCCATATTGAATTTTCAATTAGATTTCACGAAAAAGACTACTCCTCCTAAACGAATCCAGATATCATTCTGAAATTGTAATATGTTATACCCATGGTGATTCCTCACAGAAAGGTAGACGTTTCAGTTTTGAGAATCCAAGATGGCCGCCTTGGCAGCCATATTGAATTTTCAATTAGATTTCATGAAAAGACTCTTCTTTCTAAACCAATCTAGATATCATTCTGAAATTGTAGTATGTTATAACTATGGTGATTCCACACAGAAAGGTAGACGTTTCAGTTTTGAGAATCCAAGATGGCCGCGAAAGCAGCCATATTGAATTTTCAGCTGCAGATGACACATCATTATTACTAAATTTTAAACTTTCATCAAGTGATCACTCGCACTATATAAATTCTCTAATTTGAACTTACTAATTATAGTATTATCTTGAATATAGAATATTTAAGATTGTCATGCAAGTTGTTCTATATTTTAAATGTTTCTAAAACATTAAGATGAAAGACAAACATAATTAATTAATTTGTTTAAAATATTTATGCCAAATAGCTGCGAAAACCCAATGACATTAAACATCATGTTAGATTTTGAACAATGGTATCTCCCTTATATTCCTTTAAATACCACACATAAGGGGTCAACCAGAGTTCAGATATTTCTGTTGAGAATACTATGCTGTCTAATACACATCCCAATACAGGCTGCTAGCATCATAGTGTCAGCTGCTAGTCTGTTGCATAATCAACCTGACCCAATTGATATGGTAGAGCATTATGCTATATGGCCATGTGTATGCAATAAGAGTTATGAAAATTAGACTTGTATTCTCATGACAGTGATATGTTCTTTCTAAGAATAACAACTTACACAAAACTTGTCACTTGTTTTGTGTTTAGCAATCTACATGATAAGTTGATGTGGAAAGAGTTATTTTGCATCAGGTTCCAGTTCCTTTGTTTTACTCATATTTGTACCATTTCTATATCTATATACAGAAGTTCTTCTTGACACAAAATAAATTTAGGACATATAGGACAAACTAT